>JAPDFR010000009.1:0-1200000 GCA_030435815.1 Sarocladium strictum | reverse complement strand
GTGCAAGGAACGCATCTTTGGAGTAAGTACCTTCACCCACCTGCAGTCGCCAACCACCTCCAATTCTCGAAGCTTTGCAACAACTTCGACGCCTGCTTCCTGCGACCCTGCTTCACGTTCCTTTCTGCCTCATCAACGCGCGACCAGATATAAGCCCTCGATTCATCTCCTCCTCAGACTACATAACCATGAGCGACTTCGGCCACTATGGCGGCTCAGATGAGGACTACGCTGCCGTTCGCAAACACAACGCCGAAGTGGTGAGTATCGCTCTAGGCTTCGTATTCCACGGGCTTCGTATTGATTAGCTGTTGCGTCTCTAGGAAGCCGATCCAGATAACTTTGAACATTGGGAGAACCTGATCAAGGCGGCCGAGAATGCCGAGGGCAACCTCAATCGCAATTCCAGTCCTCAGGCGCTGGCCACTTTTCGCGACGCCTACGACCGATTCCTCGCCAAATTTCCACTCCTGTTCGGATACTGGAAGAAGTATGCCGACACGGAGTTCAACATCGCGGGACCCGAATCTGCAGAAATGGTGTGTGATACTGGGCATTGATTACCTCTTACCGCGCCGTGGTGCTTGTTACTAATTCCTTGGGCAGATCTTCGAGCGGGGATGCGCCAGCATCACCAACTCCGTCGATCTGTGGACAGACTACTGCGCTTTCAAGATGAATGTGACGCACGACCCTCGCGCTGTCAGAGAGTAAGTTCATGAGGACGCCTTTTCCTTCCCCTTTCGCCTTAACACAGCCCGTAAAGACAGCACCATGTCCGACCGTGAACGCGTGTGCGCGGGCCGCAAAGTTGAAGATCCCCTTCTTTCTTCGTCGAACCCGGGTCGTTGGTGAGATACGCTATGCAGTAGCCCCTTACCCCTCGGGATGCACTCTTACGCTCTCTATCAGGTCGCGTTGAACCTCTCTGCTTGTTTACCAGCTTCACGTCGTACATTCGCACGCACACTTCCTTCAAGCCATCGTGAACGCCGCTTTCTCAATCCTCCCATGGTCACTTGTCCCTTGTGTATTTACCTCTCCTCCTATCTTCCCCTGACCCTCAACCCCCTTTGTAACGTTCGGACGCATCTAACAAACATATGCAGTTTATTCGAACGCGGTGCACAAATGGTTGGCCTGGACTTTCTCGCACATCCGTTCTGGGACAAGTATATCGAGTTCGAGGAGCGGCAGGAAGCCCACGAGCGTATTCCTGGAATTCTGGTCCGCATCATCAGTATTCCAATGCACCAATATGCTCGATACTACGAGAGATTCCGAACACTCGCACACAGCCGCCCTCTCACAGAGCTTGTGGATGAAACCCTTCTGGCGACTTTCCGTTCAAGAGTAGAGGCTGAAGCCGCTGCTCAAGGCTTGGGCCAGAGGCAGGAGCTTGAGGTCGAGCGTGACATCCGCGCGAAGATCGACGCCTATTACTACGAAATCTTCACAAAGACTCAGGAAGAAGTGACCAAACGGTGGACCTACGAGTCAGAGATTAAGCGTCCTTACTTTCATGTCACCGAGCTGGACCACCAGCAACTGAGCAACTGGCGCAAATACCTCGATTTCGAGGAAGAGGAAGGGGATTTTGACCGTGTTGTGTGCCTGTACGAACGTTGCCTGGTCACATGCGCTTTCTACGATGAATTCTGGTTCCGTTATGCTCGCTGGATGCTGGCTCAGCAGTATCAGGACCCTGCACGAAATCTCCAGGAAGAAGTGCGGAACATCTACATCAGAGCCAGCACAATGCACGTCCCTGTTAGCAGACCAGGAATCCGCCTCCAATGGGCCTTCTTCGAGGAAAGCTGCGGCAGAGTCGACATTGCGCGTGACATTCATGAGTCAATCTTGATCAAGCTGCCGGACTGTGTTGAGGTCATTATTTCTTGGGCACACCTCCAACGTCGTCAGAGCGGCCTCGAGGCGGCTTTGCAAATTCTGAAGGACCATATTGATGCGCCGACTGTGGAGCTTTACACCAAGGCGGCTCTCGTGGCTGAGTGGGCCACTCTGCTCTGGAAAGGCAAGGGCGCAGTGGAGGAGACTCGAGCCCTGTTCCTCAAAAACGTGCAGTGGTACGCTGACAGCCGATTGTTCTGGGAGAAGTGGTTCCAGTTCGAACTCGACCAGCCCTCCATCGGAGAGGCGGCGGCATCACAACTCGAGCGGGTCAAACAGGTGTTTGATGAACTGTGCAGCAGGAGCAGGCTATCGGGCGCCGTCAAGCGCGAACTTAGCCAGTACTATATTAAGTACCTTGTTCAAGAGGGAGGCAAGAACGCTATGACTGCGTATCTCGAGGCGGACTGCCAGATTTTCGGGTAAGATACGACCCAAGGGGACCCGAAACAAGTCGAAGGGCACAAGCTGACATGTCACGTACAGACCACCAGGGGCTGTGGCCAAGATGGCGGCGCGGCAGCCACCAAAGGAAAATGGTGCTGCCATCAAAGGAGAGTTGGATGCCGCGAGCAAGCCGAAGGCCGAGGCGAGGTACCTCTCTTTCTATGAGCTGTACTCAGAGCCACAAATTGATGCTCAAGGACCCGCGGACTTCAACTAACTCTGCTCTCCTGGGAGATGACACGCGGTCTCATCCACGAAGCCCAGACAGCTGTAAACAAACTTCTTGTAATATGTATTGGGTGGCAGGCTATCGAAACGCCAAACCGGTGTTTTCTCGTACACTATGTTGCTGCACATGGCTGAGTTGGAATGGTCAGAAGTGGTTGTACAACTGATGGGTAGTTGGTGGACGAATGTGATAATTACAGAACGAAGAACAATGAAAAATGATACCACCAAACGCGCCGATCCCTTCGTCTGGGTGCTTGTTATGTGGATGGCGGACGTCTGGTGATTCCATAAGTCGCAGCAATCTAGACGAGTGCCGTCGGTCCCGAACACTTCGCAATAAGCGCAATATAGCCAAGTACGATGAACAAGCTTGAATATAGATTAAAGCCTCTATGATTGAATGGAGTCCCCTTGCGGGTCTCCGTGGATATCTCTATCTTCTGATCTCCATCACTCAACTGACTTCTATGTCCATACCAGACATAACGTCATCTATCTATAGCAGCAGCAGCAAAAATTACTGCATGTAAGTTTTACAAAACACCAGCAAAGACAAATCAATATCTAGCTCCCTCAGCCGACCTTTCGTACATGGACCTCAAAACCAGTCTCGGCTTGTCCAGCTTATGAAGACTCATCCCAGGTAGGCTTCATGACCCAGCGGGAGTTCTCAGAGCCCTCGGCGAACGGCACACCGAGCTCAAAGAGCTTCAGAACGACGGCAGAGAAGTCCTTGAAGAAAGCGTCGTTGTCCTTGGCGTACTTTTGGACGTAAGGAAGCATCTTCTTGTCCTGAATGAGAGCCATATCGGTGGGGAGCATCATGAGAGACTTGGTGGTCTTGTCCTCGTACTATGGAGAGAGCTGCGTTAGCGCAAAATGCTCGGGAAAGGTGTGAGGAACAGGGGAAAGAACATACCTGAGCGGGACCGTTCCACTTCTTCCACTGCCACTTCTCCTCGAGAAGAAGACGGTAGTAGTCGTTGGTCAGGACAGTTGGGGAAAAGGTCCAGGGACCATCAAATCCGGAGCGGTCAGTGTGGCAACGTCCGAGAGCGTGGGCACCAGAGAGAGCGACAATCTCCTGGTCGTTGAAGCCCATGCGGCCGAAGATGTTGCGGAGGTGGTTTGTGCCCTGGGTGGCGTCGGGAAGGCGGCCGTCGGGAGTGCAGGCGGCGGCGTCACGGTCAGAGCGGCCGGGGCGGTAGGGGATGATGGGGCCCTGCATCTCCTGGATAGCGCAGACACCAGCGAGGATCCAGAGATCGGAGTAGCTGATCCAGGGGTGCTTGGCCTTGACAGGCTCGAGGAAGTCACGAGCAGCGATAAGGCCAGCGTTGGCACCATGGTCACCCTCAGGAGCGAACCTCATGGTGGCACCGTTGGAGCCACCAGTTCCAGTCTCCTTATCGTAGGTACCACTGGCGTGCCACGCAAGCCTGAGAAGCACAGGTCCAAAGCTGCCGTCATCGTAGTCATCCTTCTCCTCAAGGCGCTCAGCAATCTCGTTATAGATTCGCTGGTAGTCGTCCTTGGTGGGAACGAAGGGCTTTGAGGCGGCGCTGGCGCCGGAGCCGTTCAGGAAGTAGAAGCCGAGACCACCGGCGGCGGCGGCACCGGTGAGGATGAGCCAAGGGTTGGCGGAAGACTTGGGAGACTGCTGGGAGGAGTAGGCGCGGCGGAAGGTAGTGCGGGAGGTGTTGGCGAGGGTGGTGCGAGTGGCCGTGCGGGTGGCCGCGCGGGTGAAGGTGCGTGCGACGGAGGCCATCTGAAAAGGAAGAGGTTAGCTGGGTTGTAGCTCGAAGAGGATCTTCAAGATCGACTCACTGTGAAGAAATGTGCAGTGCAACTGACGGTGCAATTGGTGGGAGAGAGTGCAGGGTGATGAGAAGGAAAAGAAGAGAGAGAGGCAAAAGAGGGTCTCTTGTACGGTAGATAAAAAGGAAGGGGATGGGAGATAAGCCAAAGGGAAGTACTCTATTTATTTGGGGGGAGAAGCCTCGGAGAAGGGCGTCGAAGATAAATCGGACGGGGGGGAGTGCGTGAAGCTGTCTCTAACGGCTCGCCCGCGGTGGCTGCTGGGCATCTCGCCAGGAGATACCTAACACCCTTCTCGGCTCGGGGTCCCCATCTGCAGCCGCACCCGTTTGAGTTTCTCTGGACTGCGTACCTAGCCGACAGTAAGCCCCAGGCCATGACAGGCATGCTTCACAACGAGATGGTCAGTAATGGAAATTGCGGGAGATCTGAGTGGTTGGATCTCTGCAACGTGGAGTCGTTCTGGGCGAACTGATGATGGCGCTTGGTGGGGAAGCTGGGTGGTGGTTCCACCGCGATTCATGGCTTTGGGGTGAGATAAAGGGAATTCTTTGGCTTTCTATGGCTACTACGGGGATGTCGCCATTCGGTCTATAGATGACTGCTTTCGAAAAGGTCAAGAAGTTGTTGAGAGATGGTGCTGCTTCTGATGATGAGTTTACCGTGAGGTTGCATCACGTTCCTGGCGATGATTCAGCGCGCTGATCAACCTTTTTTTTTTCTTCTGAGGCTCTGCCCTCGGCAACTCTATCAGTCGCCCTACACAGTAATATTCTCCGAGTCACATGGCACTCCCTCTGCCCGGATGCACATCAGGGTGCGTCAGGCCATATGCCAGTTGAACCCAAGTACAGGGCAAGGCAGAGCTGTCAATTCCGGCCATTCAGGACAGTGCATCAGGTCATGTCAAACAAAAAAAAGAAATGTTCCTCAGGGGCATTCCGTTATGTCAGAGAAGCCCACCAGTCCCTTACCTCGCCTTATCGTTCCAGGCACGCCCCCACGGGCGTCTCGCTGCAGGCTTCTGGATCTGGTCTGGCACGAGCGACCGACGGAGAACCGGCCTGTTCTACTGCTTTCGCTCACGCTTACCGTATCCGGCAAATTTTGGCTCTGCTCTTCTTCTCTGCTATCGATAGGCTTGCGGTTCAGCTGTGAAATACGTTGGAACGAACATATCGCATGTGATTTGGCGTCAAGGACGCGCCATATGAGTATGCTCGTGACACGCGCGATTGTGTTCACCGTGGCGGGTCGACCGTGAGGGTCGAAATTTGAGGGTCCGATGTCCCCTTAACACCCCCCTTCTTGAGGTGATCAGGGAGGGCCTTTTCAACCTCGATGGTCTTCTAGACGCTGTATCGGCCGTGGCGCCCCTGCCTGTGCCAGTCATTCAGTACTCTCGACATTCGGCCTGGCCTGTCGAGCCATTTATTATCTTGGATGCAGGGTCTTTCTCGGCAGTATCCGAACATGCTGGGGTTGGGCTGACAGCGTGAGGACCCTTCGATGTCAATATGGCGTCATGCTACCAGTTCAATGCTTCTCTGGCGCATAGCCGTCCTGGAATCTCGAGAACATGGCATATCCCACCAGTTGCCGAAACTCCTCCGGCAGATAAAATCGAACGTCTGGTTGGAGGCGAGAAGTTGCTGATCAATAAAGAAAGAGTTGAAGATGCATCTTGCCTCTTGTGTCAGTCATTACTCAGCCTGGCGCTGACAACAAACCACAAAATGGCCTCATTTGAAACTGTCGCCTGCCGTCCCTTAGTAACTGTCTCGCATAGAGTACGAGTTCCCGATTGCAGTGTCATGACTAAATGCTGTGTTCGCCCAGACTTACAAATTCTACTGGGGAAATGGTAGCAGCCAGTGGCTCGTTGAAAGGCTTCACCATTCATCTTCCAGCGCTCCATAGCTTGCGTTGGACACATGCTTTAGGAAGGCATGGGTCAAATGCGCCCACTGTCTGATATCGTGATATCCGGAGCAATTGCGGGAGTGGGCTTCATATCGTCATTGACTCCTTGTCCACCCCGCAAATACCTCGGCCAGGAACTTCAAAGCTTCCTGTTTGGGATCCCATCCTGCAGAGATATATTCGACAATCGGCATGCCCCTCACCAAAGTACGTGTGTATCCTGCGTATCCTGGCCTTAGTAATGCCGGTACTGGAGATGTCACTGTTGCCTTGATTTATAATACACCCCAACCGTCCTTCATTCTGCACATCTACCTACTGTAGGACATCCATCTTGCGTCGCCCACTCCGGTTAGTTCCCGAATCTAGTGTCTCGTTCCTGGCTCTTGCATCATTCTGTTACTCTCTGGAGTCGATGTTTGCCAAATTGTATATATAGGCCCTCGTCGCCATTGCTCTCTTTTCCCGATCTTGAAATCTCGCTGCCACTGTCTCAGCACGCCTTCTCCTCTCCTCACCTCTCTCACCTCCTCCTTTCATCCAAAACCACCACAACAATGGTGTACGACCTCAGCAACAAAGGTGCCTCTGGCATCCCTTACTATACGCCTGCTCAGGAACCACCAGCGGGCACCCCTCTCGACCCCTCCTCTGCGCCAACTCTCTACACACCCATCACCACGCGTGGCGTAACTCTCCACAACCGCTTCGCGGTCTCGCCCATGTGCATGTACTCTGCTGCCGATGGCCTTCTTACCGATTTCCATCTCGTTCACCTCGGCCAATTCGCCCTGCGCGGTGCAGGCCTGGTTATGGTTGAGGCGACTTCTGTAGAACCCCGCGGACGCATCACTCCACAGGATTCAGGCATCTGGAAGGATGAGCACATCGCGCCACTGAAGAGAATAGCCGACTTCATCAGGAGCCAGGGTTCCGTCTCCGCAATTCAGCTGGCACATGCAGGCAGGAAGGCGAGCACCCTCGCACCGTGGATCGGAGGCTCAGCAAAGAAGACTGTAGCCGATAAAGAGCATTTCGGCTGGCCTGACGATGTTGTCGGACCCAGTGCCATCCCCTACAGCGAGACTTTCCCCCCAACCAGGGCCCTCACCAAGGAGGAGATCAAGGGTCTGGTTCAGTCATTCGCCGATGCGGCGGTACGCGCCGTCAAGGCTGGTATCGACGTGATTGAGATCCACGGCGCACACGGCTACCTCATTACGGAGTTCCTCTCTCCCATCTCAAACGTAGGTGCCATTGAGGAGGGAAAGAATGCTACATGGAACTGTGACTAACATCGACCTCGCAGCAACGGACGGACGAGTACGGTGGCAGCTTCGTGAACCGCATCCGCTTCCTCCTCGAGATCATTGACGCCATCCGCGCCGTCATTCCCGCCAGTATGCCCCTCTGGGTCCGCCTCTCGGCCACCGAGTATATGGACTGGACTGGCTCTCCATCTTGGGATCTTGAGTCTACAATTCGCCTCGCCAAGCTCCTTCCTGATCTCGGTGTTGATGTTCTCGATGTCTCCAGCGGCGGCAACAATCCCTTACAGCGTATCCCCCGGGACAACCCTCACGTGCAACACGACTTCGCAAAGGCTGTCCGTGAGGCCTTACGTGCTGACGGCAAGGATTTGAAGATTGCTGCTGTCGGCAATATCACCCAGGCGGAGATCGCAAGGTCTCTTGTCCAAGACGGCAAGCCCGTGGGCAAACAGGGCGAGACGATCGAAATCGAGGATGACAAGGGCCACACTACCAGTGCAGACATCGTTATGGCGGCAAGGCAATTCCTGAGGGAAGCCGAGTGGCCGTTGAAGGTTGCACAGGAATTGGGCGTTGACGTGAAGACGCCGAACCAATACCACCGTATATTCGAGCCCAAGCTCAAGGCCAAGGTTTAAACTGGCGCGGATCATATGAAGAAGTCGAGGTGATGAGACAGTGCGCAAAGGCGGCACTTCCTTTTATGGCGTTATCATGATGAATGAGAGTTTCAAAAGCTGGTTCAAGAGCGATCTTTACTTGAGAAGTCGAATTGAGCCGCTTCGAAGATGAACAGGCGCTTAAAAGGTAGACTTAGAACACCATTAGACCATTTCGACGATGCTTTGATACTTAGATTCAGCCGTGTGTACTATTCCGCTCCAGTGCTTGTGTGGCTTGCATTTATTAGTCGATAGCTAGCATCTTGTTGCATCACCTTGCACTAAGACGTTAGTGAGATCCAGTTTCGTCAGCCTCTCGTTTTCAGCCAAAAGGCACTACTGCAGGAATATGGTGTTGGAGACTCGACGTTACTGAACCGGGAGGTGAGATCAGGTACGCGGATGTGTACCTGGGTTCGCGAGTCCTGCAGGAAGATCGGCCAACGTGGCCTTCTCGGAGGATAGCCCGAACGGCAACGGACGTGGCCACCGCGAAACAAACGGAACGAAGTATCAGATAGCTGCCGTGGACGGAAGGTGATCCGGGGCAGAATGAAATTGATTACTTTTGATTTGCCAGGGTCTTTGGGTGGACGAACGACAGATGAGAAGGTCCCTTTCTTTGGCCCTTACGTGTTGCAGTTTCTCTGGTTTCGGGACTTGGGTAACCACTAGTAAGCCCTCAATGAAGAGGCTTAATTGTAGACCGAGATTGTGAATTCTAGACCACTACTGGACGAGAAACGCTGGTCTTTCGAGACGAAATTTGCCTCTCCTCCGGTCAATGCCAAGTGAACGGAGTGTCAAACCAAGGAGCAAAGCTCCGGAAGACATAAGGATAGGCAAGAAAACGGCAAGGCTAAGACATGGACTTTGGCGGGAGTGAATTCGGGATGATGCACACGAGGCTCAGTAGTGGAATGGACGGGATGCAGGTGGACGGGGGTACCTGAGGATGTCTGTCATTAGTTGCGGCAGCCAGATGAGGTTTGGTGCTGCGACGAGCGAGAAAGAGGGTGCACATCCCTGATTGATCAGTGGACAAGTCTTAAACAGGTACTCCGTACGGAGTAGGTGTGCAGTGTGATAACTACGCTGCATTGCAATAGGCAAAGTACCCAACGGTGGACGCATCTCCATCTGGACTCGGGGGATTTGCAGTGCGATCTTGCTAGTGGCCCGTCCAAGTATAGTAAGTAAGTTAGCGAGGACCCAGTTGGGGGAAGCTGGGTGCTGTGGGACGGGTGGGGCGATGGATGGCCGCTGCAGGGCGCAGGGCAACCAGACGACGAAGGGGACACTTGTTCACTTCCCAAGGCCTTTAGGTTCCCCGCCTCAGCCTCTCTCCCAGCGGCTGTAGCTGCCGCGCGCGCAGCAGGGGACTACCACACTAATAGGTACATTGGCAGCACGCAGCACTTCCCCACCAACCACCCTCCGCGCCACTCACCCTGTGGACTCGGTTCGGCCTGGACCTGAACACCTGTTAACTTTAGTAGGTACAAGAGAGTCCCTGGGCATTTCTAATCCTCCTCCGTCTTCCTCCTCTTATCATCATTCCCATCTGCCTCTCCCCAACTCCAATTCCCATTTTCAAACGTCAAATCACTGACTGCAGCCTCGACTTCATTGTCTGTACGGCCGCCTGATTCTCTATTCGCAGCTCTCTCGCTTGCTTCTTTCCCGCCCCTCCACCCACGTCTCACACATACACAACAATCATGCTTCACCAGCGTCTTGCCTTTGCCTGCCTGGCAGCCCTTGCCGGGTTCGCCTCTGCTGAGGGCGAGTCTGACGTCCACCAGCTCACCCAGGATACCTTTGGTGATTTCGTCAAGGCGAACGACCTCGTCCTTGCTGAGTGTGAGTTTCCCCGGCTTCTCCGAGCTCCTGGAAAGAGCTTCCCAGACTGACACTTGTCCTCTCCCAGTCTTCGCCCCCTGGTGCGGTCACTGCAAGGCCCTCGCCCCCGAGTACGAGGAGGCTGCCACTTCTCTCAAGGAGAAGGACATCAAGCTCGCCAAGGTCGACTGCACTGAGGAGGCCGATCTCTGCAAGGAGTTTGGCGTTGAGGGTTACCCTACCCTCAAGGTCTTCCGTGGCCCCGAGAACGTCAGCCCCTACACTGGCCAGCGCAAGGCTGCTGCGTATGTTACTCTTTTCCCAAACAACAGCAATGAGCTCTCCGAATCGTTGGCTGACCTCTATTGTCCAATAGCATCACTTCCTACATGGTCAAGCAGTCCCTGCCTGCCGTGTCCCTCCTGACCAAGGAGACCCTCGAGGACTTCAAGACCGCCGACAACGTCGTGCTGGTTGCTTACATTGCCGCCGACGATAAGGCTTCCAACGAGACCTTCACCGGCATTGCCGAGGAGCTCCGCGACACATACCTGTTCGGTGGTGTCAACGATGCCGAGGTCGCTAAGGCTGAGGGCGTTGAGGCCCCTGCCATTGTCCTCTACAAGTCTTTCGATGAGGGCAAGAACATCTACAAGGAGAAGTTTGATGCTGAGGCCATCAAGGCTTTCGCTAAGACTGCCGCTACTCCCCTCGTCGGTGAGGTTGGCCCTGAGACCTACTCTGGCTACATGGCTGCTGGCATTCCCCTTGCCTACATCTTCGCCGAGACCGAGGAGGAGCGCACCAAGCTCGGCAGCGAGCTCCGCCCTATTGCCGAGAAGTTCAAGGGCAAGATCAACTTCGCCACCATTGACGCCAAGAACTTCGGTGCTCACGCTGGCAACCTCAACCTGAAGACTGACAAGTTCCCCTCTTTCGCCATCCAGGAGATTGAGAAGAACCAGAAGTTCCCCTTCGACCAGGAGGCTGAGATCACTCACGACGCCATTGCCAAGTTTGTTGAGGACTTCTCCGCTGGCAAGATCGAGCCCAGCATCAAGTCTGAGCCCATCCCTGAGACCCAGGAGGGCCCCGTCACCGTTGTTGTCGCTAAGAGCTACGACGATATTGTCCTCGACGACACCAAGGATGTCCTCGTCGAGTTCTACGCCCCGTGGTGCGGTCACTGCAAGGCTCTTGCCCCCAAGTACGAGGAGCTTGCCAGCCAGTACGCTGGCAGTGAGCACAAGGACAAGGTTGTCATCGCCAAGGTTGACGCCACCCTCAACGATGTCCCTGATGAGATCCAGGGCTTCCCCACCATCAAGCTTTACCCTGCCGGCGACAAGAAGTCTCCTGTCACCTACTCTGGCTCTCGCACTGTTGAAGACTTGATTGAGTTCATCGCTGAGAACGGCAAGTACAAGGCAAGCATCTCCCCCAAGGAGGAGATGGATGAGGCCGCTCCTGCCGCCACTGAGGGTTCTGAGGAGAAGAAGCAGGAGGAGAAGGATGAGCTGTAAACATTTCCCTTATATCTATACCTGGACGCTTCTGATGCCTCCCTTTCCGAGCGATTTTTAAAAAGCTATCTCTTTCTTCCCAGGCCATTGGACTCCACTCTGGAACTCCGCCACGAGAGGCAGCATATCCAGAAGAGAAGAGACGACACATACCGAGGGGATGCATTCATGGGGTGAGATGAGACGAATTGAATGGAATTGCAATGTATTATGGCGGATGCACGCGGCATTGCGCTGTCGCTGATGATCATATCTTGACTGGCGCGGGTTTTGTTTAACGGTTTGGCCTTTTTTAAAAGTACTTGCCGAGGGTTTCATAGTTTTTGTCGCGTAACATGGGATTTTCTGCACTATACAATACTTGCCGTGACTTGTCTGACAGTGATGACCTGTCCTTGTGTTGACCTGTAAAAATGAATGAGGCTTGCACATGCCTTGTAATCATGCGTTCTCCGTCGGCAGTATACCTCACTGCGCGGTATATGGAAACGTCATTCAGTGGTATGTTAGTTATTTGCTTACTATTCAGACATCCAGCTCTCTAGGTAGTTAGTTCATCAGATGGTTCTCGCATGCATTGACTGCTGCGGCGCAAAGACAAATTCTCTGGAGATTGCGGACTCGACACGAAGGTGAACAATGGTCTTGTAGGATAAGGGATCCTTTCCTACGAATAGCTCCGAGGCATGAGAAGCTCCTGTGTGCGCCCAGAATAACCATGTTGATACAATTACATACTTGGAAAGCCGTGAGAAAACTAAGATACAGCACTGCCTGCAAGATCCTCCTGGTCGGCCTTTCGTGGGTTTTCCCTATTCCAGTTGTTCTCCCTTCCGCACTCTTTAAGCACAACAAGACATGGCGTCATTCCCGGAATTGAATGGCTGCTTGGTGGCACTCCTTGCTTTCTCTTGGTCCCAGGTCAGCGTACATTTTGCGCTGTCCTGAACTCTTCCCTCGCAGCCCCCTCTCGTGTGTCAGTATTGCTCATTTCTTGGACTTCTGCTCGAGGGCTTGGACGTAGTTGGTCAGGCTGTTGACGGATTGGCGGAGGGTCTTTGAAATGCAACTCGTCAGCAATTGTTCAGTCCTAGCTTCGCTGCCGTAGCTGGCTCGGTTGTTGAGTCGGGTGAACCCGGATACACTCGGGTATGCCACATGGAGAGGACGGAGAGGCTTACGTAGATGTCCTCGGTCAAGAGATCGTTGGAGGTCTTGTACTCTTGGACAAGGTATGAATAAACGGCACCACCGGAAAGGACGCTGCCGAAGAGGAAGCCGAAGAGTCTGCGACATGGCATTGGGTTAGCTTCCTTGCGGTACTTTCCTCTTCTTCCTGTCTGTTTGAGAGAACAAGGCTGTAGTCTGGCAATGAGCAAGAAGACTCACCCTCCACGGAAGGCTCCCAAGGGCCGCTTCGCAGGCAGTGGCACGGCATCAGCCATTCGGCGAGCAGAGGCGTGGAAGCTGCGCGCGCCGGCGAGGCGGCTGGCCAGTATCCTCGACGAAGGCGTGAGCATTGTGAATGTGTCGTGTGTGTGTATGGAGATTGGTGGAGAGCGAGTCGGTGGCGAGGGTTTGTCGTAAGAAGGCGAGTGACTGCAGCCGAGAGAGGGTAGGTTGGTAGGTATGGTTCTGGTGGCACCCGTCGTCGTTCCGGTTAGTAAGTCGACTGCTTCCGCGCGGAGGTGGGTGGGAGGTCAGAATGGGGGAGCTTGAGGGGAGGGTGGTGTGATTGGCTGGAGCTGTAGCGGGCTTCGGCACGTTCAGGTAAGGTATGAGAAAACGAGACCCCTGCAACGTACTGGACTGAAAGCCACTGGATGGACGTCACCTTTCAACGGTCCCCATCGTCGGCCTTTTCACAACAGAACTGGCGATAGGAGGGCCTCTTTCGATGTCTACCCGTCAACCATGAACAACTTCGGCGTCATCGAGCTCGCGGGTGCGAAAACCACCTCCGCACCAGGCTGGGCCTACATCCCCGACACGCGACCCGATCCTGCATCTACCACGCTACAGCCCTCGAACAGGAAACGCGCAAGAAATGCGGCATCAGGGGCTACGGCGCATACTATCGGAGATCTATCTGCTCGACAGGAGGCAAGGATCAGGAAGGAGATCGAGGCGCTGGATAGGGAGGGAGGTGGAAGGGACAGTCAGATTCCTGTCCCATTGAAGAACGGGAAGCGTAGGTTCTAACCATTTCCGTCTCCTCCTTGGGCTTTTCTGCCTCTCTTTTTCTTCCCGGAAACATCTTGCCTAATAGAGACTGATGTGTCGCAGCGCATGTCGGAAAGACAGTCAATGTGAGGAAGATCCTCCAGTCGCAAAAGACTTTCGCCAACCATCTCGACGACTTCCTCGCTCTCCAAGCTCAAAACGAAGCGGCTGCTGCCGCAGCTGCTGCCGCTGCCGCAAAACGATCCTCAAACAAAGCCGCCGCTCCCTCAGCCGATCACCCCATGCCCGATGCGCCATCCACCTCCTCAACCACCAAGAAGTCCAAGAAAGACTCCGGCAACGCGTCGCAACCCATCCTCGTCCCGTCATACCGTCCTTCACCACCAGAACACCCTGGGGATACAGATGCCCTTCTCATGTCGCGCGTTCCGGAACCGCCTGCTGAAGAAGAGTTGAGGAAGTTGCTTGCGCATCCGCCTTTGTCGTATGTTGAGGCGAGGGGGAAGTGGGACGAGGAGACGGCAGGGAGGTATCCTACAAGGAAGTTCTGTGCCGTCTGCGGCTACTGGGGAAGGGTGAGGTGTATGAAGTGCGGGACGAGGGTTTGTGCTCTGGAGTGTTTGGAGACGCATAGGGAGGAGTGCGTCACGAGGTATGGTATGTGAGAGAGGCATATGAAGTTGGATTGTACAACAGAGGGTCCTGATTTAGCGAGGAGTTTTGGATTCAAGAAGGGCTGTACTATCAGCCACTGGTGGGGATTCAGGGACGAGAGCAGACTTCAGCTCCTTTTTCAGGCATATTAACTTCTCACACGATTGATAGAAGTTATACCATGTTGAAGTCAGTATCGGATCAGGAACATTCGGAAGTGTAGTAAACACGGCAAGCGGGTGGCCCAACGGGTTTCCCTTGTACAGAATGTACTCAAACTATTGAGCCGTAACATACTGAAGCCATGCGACCAGTGCTTTCCCAGTGCTTCCTCATGGAAGTGCATTCTTCAGTTAGATATCTCGAAATTGCAAATCATCAACGTCGTATACAGGGTAAGTGAAAACTGAAAATACCCCGTCGCAAAACCCTGAACACGCCTGAAGTTGTAAAAGGGGCCCCACCTCAGCGCAAAACCCCCGTCTTGCGCGAGTCTTGCCCCCCTCCGTCGCCAAAAAGAGTCACAGACAGAATCCTGAGCAAGGGAGTCAGAGCCCCGCGATTTGCAGAAGAGGGGCAGATTCAGAAAACAAAAAGTCCACCTACCATTTCAACAACATACGACGAAGAACATCACGAAATTTGATACGATTCTTCTGCACACAGCATACGAGAGGTCACGGGAAAGCAAGGTAAAAAGAAGGAGGACATTGAGAAGGACAAGAGAAAACGCATACCGCAACCATGTCGTCCGAGCAGGCCGCCGATGCTCCCAAGCCGCCTGCTGGTGACGAGAAGCAGCTGCCTGTGCGCCCTGCGAAGGAAGGCAAGCCCAAGGAGGGAAAGGCAAAGGCGAAGGGTGGCAACAAGGCCTCCCTCGAGGTGAGCTCCCACCGCACGACAAAGTCCTCATACGAACAGTGGATTGGGCTGACGCGATGACTTGGTCGCAGCTACCTGCCTTGCCCGACTTCATCCAGCACCGTCTCGACGTTTTCGACCGAATCAAGGCCAAGCAAGATGCGGAGATTGCTGGTATGGCCGCAACTCCCTGTCGAACCAGGCGAATGGAATATTGACGATGAGAATACAGCTAAACCACGGGAGGAGATCACTATCTCCATGCCCAATGGAAAGGAAGAGAAGGGCACCTCATGGGAGACCACCCCTGGTGCCATCGCAAGAGGCATCTCCAAGTCTCTCTTCGAGCGCACTGTCATCTCCAAGGTCGACGGCGAGCTGTGGGATCTGACCCGACCGCTGGAGAAGAGCTGCAAGCTTGAGCTGATTGACTTCGAAAATATCGAAGGTATCAGTCTACCAGGAAGCCCTGGCTGAGATGCATCAGAAGAGAGCTTTTGCTGACTCATAGTGAACAGGAAAGAAGGTCTTCTGGCACTCATCTGCTCACGTCCTCGGCGAGGCTGCCGAGCGTCGATTCGGATGTTATCTCTGCAATGGCCCGCCGACCGAGGACCCCCCGGGTTTCTACTATGACATGGCAAATATGGAGGGGTGAGTCCGCTTGTAACTTCTGGGCTTTGGGAAGATTTGCTGACAAGGATGGACCACAGCCAGACCATCACTGACGAGGACAAGAAGGCTCTCGATACTCTCTCCGCAAACATCGTCAAGGAGAAGCAGCCCTTCGAGCGTCTGGAGATGACCAAGGAGGAACTCCTCGAAATGTTCAAGTACAGCAAGTACAAGGAGTATTTCATCAATCAGAGAGTGCCTGACGGCACCAAGAGCACCGTATATCGCTGTGGCCCTCTCATTGATCTGTGCAGAGGACCTCACGTCCCAACCACTGGCAATATCAAGGCCTTCTCCGTCCTCAGAGTAAGCTCTCTTCAGCGGCCAGACAGGCCATCGATAAAACTCATGGGCTAACCGTTACAATACAGAACTCCGCGGCATACTGGCTGGGTGACAGCAAGAACGAATCCGTGCAGAGAATCTCCGGTATCTCATTCCCTGACAAGAAGCAGCTTGAGGAGTACAAGGTCTTCCTCGAGGAGGCCGCAAAGCGCAACCACCGCAAAATCGGTACCGAACAGAAACTTTTCTTCTGGGACGAGATGTCTCCCGGTTCTACCTTCATGCTCCCTCACGGCACACGCATCTACAACGCGCTCGTCGATCTGATCAAGGGCGAGTACAAGAAGCGTGGGTTTGACGAGGTGATGTCTCCCAACATGTACAAGGCCGACCTGTGGAAGCAGTCCGGTCACTGGGCTTACTACGAGGAGCACATGTTCACCTTCGAAGTTGAGAAGGAGATGTTTGGTCTCAAGCCCATGAACTGCCCCGGTCACTGCAAGATTTTCGCCCACCAAGATATGAACTTCCGTGACCTTCCCTGGAGGATGGCTGACTTTGGTGTCCTCCACCGTAACGAGTTCTCCGGCGCCCTGACCGGCCTCACCCGTGTCCGTCGCTTCCAGCAGGATGATGCTCACATCTTCTGTACGTTTGAGCAAGTCCGTGAGGAGATCGAGGGCGCCTTCGACTTCCTCAACGCCATTTATGGCCTGTTTGGCTTCTCTTTCAAGCTGAAGCTCTCTACGCGTCCAGAGAAGTACATTGGCGAACTCGCCATGTGGGACGCTGCCGAGGCAAAACTGAAGGAGGCCCTCGACAACTTCACCCCGAAGATTGGTGCTACTTGGGAAGAGAACCCTGGTGACGGTGCTTTCTATGGGCCTAAGATCGACATCACTGTCTTCGATGCCCTCCGCCGTGACCACCAGTGCGGCACCATCCAGCTCGATTTCAACCTCCCCAAGCGCTTCAAGCTTCGCTACCTCGCTGGCAAGGATGAGCAAATTTCTGACAGCGACAAGAACGATCCTGAGCTGCCCGACGGCTACGCACGTCCCGTCATGATCCACCGTGCCATTCTCGGCAGCGTCGAACGCATGTTCGGCGTGCTCACAGAGCACTTTGCTGGCAAGTGGCCATTCTGGCTTAGCCCGAGACAGGTTCTCGTTGTGCCGGTCATGCCCGCCGTCAACGACTACGCTGTTGAGGTCAAGAAGATCTTCAGTGAGCAGGGTTTGTACGCGGACGCTGATCTTAGCGCGAATACTTTCCAGAAGAAGATCCGCACCGGACAGCTGGAGCAGTACAACTTCATCTTCGGTATGTATCTTCCCTAACACCCTCTCTGGCCCCCGCTCGACCCACGCCATTCCGTTCGTTGCAAACCCCCTGCGCCATCCGTAATCTAGCATGGCACTAGATACATGGCGTGCTTCTCTAGCATCCCGTGGTTGTGTCGCCTTGATGTTACTCCCTCGATCTCCAAATCCAACCCGCCGGATCGGAATTTTATTGCTAACCATGAGGCCTTCACAGTTGTCGGAGCCGAGGAAGCCAAGTCCCGTACTGTGAACATTCGCAACCGCGATGACCAGAGCACCCAATCTAAGGGCGAACTGATCCCCCTGCAGGAGGCGCTGGATCACCTTGTCAAGCTGAAGGAGGAGAAGCGACGGATCAATGCGTTTTAAGACACCGAACAGGAAATTGGCATGTGCGGCTTGAGACAACGCCACATGCCGTGGACTCTCGCCCGTGCGGGATGTGTAAAGGAGGCACATCAGAATAGGTCTTCTTAAATCACAATCACGACTTTGGCAAGAGCCGCGCGGGTTTTCGTTCTATCTTCTGTAAGGAAACAACAGATTTCCGGGTGTGACGGTGGCGTTCCCCCCACGTCACAACGCTCATCTGACTGAACGGACAAATGAACGTGGCAAAGTTCGAAGAATTAATCGATAGTCAAAAGACCCTTACTTCTTCCAGTGTTTGTCGCGCCTTCGGAAGCACCAGAACCAATGGGTTTTCATGCGCGGGCCGGCGGGCAGATCGCCTCGGGGCCACCACTTCCAAAACATGGCAGGGCATATGGTTCGGGCTGGGCCTTTTGCGAAAACTCGACAGGGGAAATTATGCAGTGTGATGTGATGCCTTTTCTTTGTGCCGATGACAGCGGCAGCCCCGAATGGAGGGTCTGATAGATCATTATGCAACCAAGTCTCAGTTTGCTCTTATTTACCGTCCGAAAGGTACTGGGAGACCTGGGCCCACCTGTGAACTGGTCACCAAGGCCAGCGCTCCATACCTACACTTCAGAGCCAGACACAGCCTGAAAAGGGAAATGCGGTGTGCAAAGGGACCACCAAACCAGGCCTAATAAGACAACCGGTGACTGCAGGCGCGACAAGGGAACAGCTGAAGCAGTGCATTAGTATGATCTAGCAGTGATAGACAACGGGCCGTGACCTTTGAGCATGCCCCTCACGTCGGGTCCAGTTGAGACTTGTTCAGCTTGAGGAAGTAAGCATTGGTCCGAGATGTTGGTGGATGCAAGTTCGATGTCTTGCGTCTGTGGTGAGGGGGATGGAACCTCCGCTTTGGCGTAGAGTTTGCAGAACATCAAATGGCAGCCTTGGACGCTTTGTTCGGTTAGGCTACGAATGGGGAGCACTTAGTAAAAGTTTACCAGAACGTGGGATGCAAGCGTGCAGCAAGGGCATGACTCGTTCCTGGTTGGAGGTAACTCAGACTAATTATGTCGAGGGCTTGAACGGTCAGACTAGGTTGACGATGCTGGGCCGGCTGGTAGGTTGGGGCTCGAAATCTCCAGTTGATCGGCGCTTGGGAGGGGTCGGTGCGCGTGTAGGCGTGCGTGCATATGCGCAGGTCTCGTTTACTGTGCTGTGCGTCTTGGATTAGGCAGGCCTGTCCTTTATTTCTGCACTCACCTTCTACTGGACTGTGCTGCCCGCCCTGCCTTGTGTGTGCTGGATGATCTCGCAGCCCCAGCCTTCGTAGGCGTTGCTATATGCGAGGGATTTTCCCATATTCCATATCTCAATTGGGGCTCGATCCAGGTTGTCGGAGTCGGGCACTACTCCGGTAGATGAGTGGCACATGACCAGAACTGCTGGTTGGAGCTTCAAACCCGTTGTCAACGGCGGTCAAGAGGGCCGATTCGGTGCCGAAGGAATGGGTCGCGAGCAGAGGGCCGGTCCTAGTGCCAGCTCACTCGCTAGCAAGGTTGCCGAGACACACGGCGCACGTCCAACATTTAGAATGTGGTGTTCTAGAGGCGACAGAAACATGGGATCGAGGCGCTGGGGAGCTACTTACGGCAGTGGGCAGAGCTGTGTGGACGGCAACAGGGTGTATCGATGGGGTATCGCAGGAGTAGTTGCCAACATCGGTGCATTCGAGGTTACTAGATTAGGTTAGGGCGAGGTATTAGAAAACGGGGACCTCAAATTGCCCTGAGCGGAAGTGGGAACGAGAAGGTAACTCGTCGACTTTCTGGTTGCAGTGCTAAACCGGTCAATATGCACCTCGTGCCTCGTGCATAACGAGGGTGGCTTGTGGCGGCCAAAGGAAGGCGCGAGGCAGCCACCAGCAACCGACTGGATGGATCCCTAGGGCAGTGGTGCAACGGGATTGGTCAACAAGGACGGAGGTCGACGATGTCCTGGCAGATCTCGGCCGCGAGCAGCAATTCGCGTTGAGCAGCCAGACAATAGCAGGCAGGGGTTGCCAGGAATGGGGCGCGGCTGTCATCAAGGATGAAGAACTGTCTGTACGGAGTACCAGGGTGATAGAGTCCAAGTCCAACCAAAGGGATCTGCATGTCTGGGCACGGAACGGGGAGCTACCGGTAAGCCACCGGAACCGGAATTTTCTAGTTGTTTGTGTTGGGCGAGGTCGAGACGGATGTCGAGAAGAGTCGAGTCCAGTCTGGGATTGATGAACGATTGTCCATGAGCCACGTCGTGGTGCAGCCGGTGGCTGTTGGGGGCTAGGTGAGTTGAGTTTGCGATATGTGACAGACGAGCCATCACACGATGTGGGGGCAATGGGTTGTGAGGCATCGTGACCAATTCGACTCGGGGGACCAGAGAGAAGCAGAGGGTGGTCGGTGGTGGAGGAAGAGGTGAGGAAAGCGCCGTAAGAAGTGACAGCTCTGGCGAGCCGGCATGACGCAGGATATGAAAAAGAGTGTAACGCGAAATGCTGCTCGCGCCTTCTTCTTTGGCCAGACCAGGAAGTAACAACCCAAAGCTTGTCTTGGCGGCTTGAGATTACTGTCCTTTTTTCCGCATCACGCATGACGGGAATGAACCTCGCATCACGTGAAGATTAATACTAGCGATTGTCCGCCCAGGCTGCCAGGCAGGCAAGGTACGACAAGGAAGATCAAGGAACAGGCAGTAGACCAGGAGCTTGCTGCTGCTCACGTCCGGCGTCTTCTCTCGTTCTCCCTATCCTATCAACTATCCCGCGTGCTACCACACATCGGTTCAGCTTCGGCTGTCGTGTGACTTACATGCTGTATGACCGGGCGATGACCAGGTATGACCGACGGTGTTTCGGGGTGATAAGTCGACATGGCAAGCTGCAGCTGTGCGACCCTCAGCACCTGTACAGAATGGCAAAGGCTACAGGTCACTTTTTTGGCCTCCATGCTCCAGCCTCTCCGGGGCTTATAGCTCCACTCGCTGACCCGCGATCCTGCCCCACCACCTATAGTGCATGGTGCGATACAGTGGACGATGAGACTCTCCAGCAGTGGTATGCAGCCGCAAGCCGCATCCGCACTTCAACGGACTGGCAGGAGTAGGAGTGAACTCACCCAAGGCAGTCGCGTTGTCGCTTTCACTGTCAGCACGATCTGAACCTGGCAGGAACAAAGGCAGGAAGTTGGGAAAGAAACACACAAAGCAGGAGATCAACCACAGACGGTCACTTTTGAGGCAGGAGCGGCCAGCAGGGTCCTCCCTCTCTCTCATGGCTCCTCGTCTGCCTCTTCAATCTTCTCCGCCTTCCTCGCCTACTGCTTTCTTTCCTTCTGTCCCTCCTGTTACCTCCTCTCTCCTTCTGTCTGCCTCTTCCGTTTCTTTCACCACCTAATCCACCTCTCGCGCTGTTACGGCCTATCGCTTCTGTTCTTTTCCGCCGATCCTCGCCCGTACCTTCCATGCTCTGCTTTCACCTTACCATGCAGTCTCACACAATCTCGGCTCAACTCTCACGACGCTAGCACTTCCTACATATCCCACGCCTAACATTGCGACCCCAGGCTCATTGCCTCCGAGTGTCTAGCCTTTCTTGGAACTTGACACCCAACTATCAGTCTATATGACACAATTCATTTCAACCACAAGGCTATTTTCGACTTGACACATACCGTCCATTGCTGTATGCTCTCAAAACGTCCTCGTCAACCGCATTTGCTCCCGCTTCACTCGGACTCGTCTTGGCGGTTGTTGATCGTATCCGGGGGAAGGTGCAAGTTCTGTGCCGAATCACACCAACGAAGGCACTGCAACATATGAACTAGACGGGCGACTTCCTCGGGGGCTATGAAGACTGAGCCGTGATAGCGTGCCTGGGAGACCAAACCGGGACCCAGACTCGTCACTTGCGCCTCACTGAGGGTAACGCAGCTCCCGTTCAAGCGCCCATCTCGAGGTGCTTCTTACACATGGCTGCTATGGACACATCGTTGCTACTCGCGGAACAGGGACATCAGGTTCAACAAAGCCAGCAGATTGTGGTCCCAGGCACCGATGGCATCCCTGAGGTTTCTTTTCACGGGTACATTGAGAACGGCTGGTTAATCCCACCGTTGAGCCAGGCGCAGCACTTTATACCGCCTGTCACCGGTGCTCTTCCTGAATCTCAGACTGATCCGTCCTCACCTGACTCAGCATCCACTCAGCTATCTACCTCGCCAGTCATGACCTGGAATTCCGCTGATGCCATTGGACCGAATCCCAATGACATCAACTTCTCGAATTCCTATCCTCAGCATAGCCCAGTCCACGGGATTCTTGGGTCTCCCTCCCATCAACATCACATCTCTTATCACGTCCAGTACGGCGGCCCGGACTGGCAGGTTCCAGGTAACCAGGGCTATCCATTCATGCTGGAGTCAAACATGCGGAACCTTCATGCACACGAATTCATCATGGCCTTGTGCCAGGAGCGGACGGGACCTTTTAGCCGCATGCACATTCATGCCATTCGTCAATTGCTTCAAAAAGAAACAACAACAATCAAAGCTCTGGATCTCAACGGAGACCACTTCGACCTGCAGGGGATCCCTTGGACATCCATTGGCATTCCTCGGGAGGTGGCCAGGCGTCGAAGAAGAGAGACCTTTGTGAATCACACCAATATTGTAGGTGCTGACAAGTTCAAGGTAAGCCATGGCCCCTTCGCGACTGTTTCGTCCTGCCTTTTATTGATGAAAGACTGCAGGATCCTGACGATATGTATTTATCCTCCCACCGGAACTTCTTCCGCTTCCGGAGGCTGGACGCAATCGATGACACGCGACTCGCGCATTTCCAATTACGCAATCTGCTGGCTTGCCCTAGTCGAACACAAGCATTCTATCCGACAAAGGGCGGGCTGCAGTGCATTAACCCCCTGACAGGAGCTGTCTCACCAGCGCTGAGGATGACTCCCATGGCCTCATTTTCATGCGTCGCCGCTGACTACGGAGTCGTCATGGCAGGAGCACTGAATGGCAGTTACTGCATTAGAAGACTTGACGGCAAAGTCCGAGATACCGTCGAGGGTTCAATCACCAGAGCTGTGGGAGGCGGTGCGAATCACTTGGACATGTACACAGGTCGAGGATCCAACTCGCCTCATGTGGGGATTTGCAGCAATGACAGCCACTTCAGGGTCATGGATTTGCGGACGCAAAGAATCCTGTCTAGCTGGGAAAGTGACGGACCTTTCAACTGCTCTGCAGTCTCTGCAGACGGGCGAGTGCGCGCGATGATGGGAGATCTTCGGCCAGTCGTCATATGCGATACCACCTCGGGCGTTAGGATTCAGACTTTGACCGGGCATCGCGATTACGGCTTTGCGTGCGCTTGGTCAGACGATGGCTGGACCCTCGCAACGGGCAACCAGGATAATAAACTCTGCATCTGGGATGCGAGGAAATGGTGCGACTCGAACGGCTACAGTAGGCCAGTCACTACGATTAAGAGTGAGATGGCCTGCGTCCGAAGCCTTAAATTCTCCCCTGTGGGCAGTGGGCAGCCTGTGCTTGTTGCCGCTGAGGATGCGGACTTTATCAATATTATCGATGCACAGACATACAACTCAAAGCAGACGATCGATATCTTTGGAAACATTGGTGGTCTCGCATTCACCAACGAAGGTAGAGATCTCAACGTACTATGTTGCGATCCAACTCGTGGCTCTTTGATACAATTTGAACGTTGCGGTCAAGAGGTCGAGCCATTGCTCGAAAACATATATGGAGACGAAGAGGAATTCGACCTCAGCAGTGCAAGAGATCCCAGATTGATGGCACACCGAGAGACGCCGTACAGTGATCTTCTTCAAGATTGCATTGATGCATTCTAGGACATTATATGATTGGTCGCCACCCTTTCATTAGATCGTGCAGGCGTCGTTATAGACAGCCTATCTTCTCGAGGTTAAGGCCCTGGGAGGATGCGAGACGGCAAGCGGACTCTGGCCAAGTTTTCTGCTCGCGTTACGACACGGATGGCGTGTTTCCAACTTTCGAACACAATAATAAGCTCAATTATAGACGGACTATGGGAAGCATTGGGAGCTAAAGGAGCATGGGACGTTGGCACTTGAATGTCCTTGTAGGACGCATGGGAAGCATGTCCGTTGGTCCATACTATCTGGAACGGCATTTGAGGCATTTCATTCGGAGTTTTGTACTGTCGCTATCATACGGGACTACCAACGATATTTCATGGATAATAAAGCGCAGAAGCTTAAATGCAATTGCATAGCTGTGTGGTAGGCCGTTCTGAGAAACGAATGCGTATGATCCATGCGCGAGACACAATGCACCATACCATGTTGTATGCAGTATCGTACTTAGCGAGCCTACAGTCTGCACAGCCTCAAAGTTTTACACCAGCTCAGCTAGTTGTCATATCTTCGTTTCTTGAAATTCTACCAAGAGCATGAAGAGACTCGAGGACATCGAAAGGGGGGCCATTGTGTCGTTTATTCTTCCTGGAGAGAACTCCTCAGAGCCTGTAGCGGTCACATGCCTTACCCAAAGTCCCCCCCACCCCCTTTTAAACTCCAGTGTAGCCGCGCTGTAAGGAGCAGTCTAGGCCTTGGATCAGTTGACACGACACGTCCCTTGTGACAATTTGTTGTGCAAGGGAGTGCGTAGGACGTCCATGAATCAAGGAAGTCAATGTAGAGGATTAAAAGGGATGAAGGTGGCGGTGCAACATGACGAAGGGATGCTTGAGATGCAGGAACTCTAGAACCCTCGAGGGTTTTGCTGCTTTTCTTCGTGAAGACCCCGATGTTCCTCAATCTCAGCATTCCCTTCCGGCAAGCAGGCAGGCACGCAGGGCTTGTCCGCATTCCAGTGTTCGGTGTGTAAAGACACTGGAATGCTGGCTGTGGACTTTCTCGCTATGTTCCGATCGTGCGCAGACGTCGGAAACACAAAATAAGGATACGGGGCCCGGCAAGGGGGTCTTGTCTACCCCAGAATATCGGCCTTAACTGGGGGGGGGGTAGGAAGAGCAAAAGTGTAGCAGCGAGATGGGGGCAGTATATTCGTAAGGGGGGTTTTTGCGGCATTAATATCGTGGAAGCATGACTTGAGTGATGCTCAATGAATACGAGACGAGTCTGGAAAGGTCCTTTCGCAGCCACTGCCCACTCAATACCAAGAAAACTGCACAAAGTATCCTGGTTCCATACGGAACGGGATTTAAACAACAGACACGTCGGGATGCAGAGAGTCAAGCAAAGATGTAGAATGTGAAAAAGTTCTTATATATATCCATTGCATGTGAATACAAAAATTTATCTCTTTGGGGGAAAAGAGGTTTGTATGTCCAGTTGTTGAGATCCCCACCTCTCCAGAAGCCAAGCAAGATGAGAGAAAAAGACAAAGAAAAGACAAACTTGCAGGAAGGGTCTTGCCAAATGCCAAATCAGATTACGCGCCACGCTGCGTCAATGATGGGGAGCACACGCTGAGATAGAGATAAAGGATTGAACCCCTTCGTCGAATCCCACAAACTCTGTCTGTCATGCCCATGCCGTCCTCCATTCCGGTTGTCTTGGGGTGCTTCAGTCCGTCTTGTGCGGAAGGCGTGTGACTGAAAGAGAGAAGGGGGAAATGGGGTCCGGAATAGGCAAGCATGAAGTTGGCGTCATGCCTCCAATGAAGCAGAAAAGAAGGATCATTCTCGTGATTGCAACGTCATTGGTGTATGCTCTTCCGACAGTTCGGACTGTCTCTCCTTCGCCCCCCTCTCTGCTCACTCGTCTCTCGAATTGCGGAAATTGGCACGGGCAGAAAGGATACACAAGGATGGGATGGTAGAAGGGCGAGGCTGAAGACCGAGTTGGAGGTGGGCCCGAGGGGGTGATTGTTCATGTACATTCAAGCCAGTTGGTCAAATCAGTCCCCGAGGGGAGGTGAAAGCATTGACTAGCCGTGTTGATCGAGAGGCCACGGCACGCCGCCCGACGCATTCCCGAAAGCCGCCAGAGGCTTAGTACAGGGAAGTGAAGTACGAGTCGCAACCGAAGTGGCTCTCGACATCAAGAGCATCACCCTGCTTCCACTCGTCATTCTTGAAGGAGAAGAAGACAGACTTGTCACCGACCTCCTTGCGGATGGAGTCGAGAGCCACCTTCTGCTCGCTTGGGCTACCGCAAGCAGCGCCGTTGCACTTGCCTCCGTTAGGCCAGCCGCACTCAAGGTTGAGAGCCTCCTTGCCGGGGCACATCTTACCCAGGATATCGAGCTGGCCCTTGACGAACGTGCCAGCCTCCTGAGCCTGGACGTTGGGGTTGAAGAACGCATGGACATTGGCACCGACGACGTCGATGACATCGCAGAGGGTTCCAGGAACCTCAGAGCGCTCCCAGATGTCAAGGGTCTCAGCGATGGTCCAGGGACCAGTGTAGCCGGAGAACTTGGACTTGCAGGTGGTGATGAGCTGCTTGAGCTCGCTGGGAGTGCAGAGGCCGTTCATGATGGACTCGTTGCCAATGACAACAAGCTCGACGCTGTCCCAGTCAGCCCACTGGGCAATGGTATCAACCTGCTCCTGGACATCAGGGGCGCTGTAAGAGCAACCGCCCTTGACGAAGACACCAACGATGAGCTTCAGACCGTGCTTCTTGCAAGCGGGGGCGACAGTCTCGTAGGTGTTGCAGTCAGTAGAGTAGATGCGGAGAGTGGTGAAGCCGGCACCCTTGATGTTGATGATGTCGCTTTCGACGGACGCAGCATCCATGCAGTCACCGTTGGCAGGGTTGTAAGGAGTGTAGGTGATAGCATAGTGGTCGCCACCGCCCTCACCGAGCTTACCAGTGACGGCAATACCACCGCCAACACTGGGGCTCTGAGGCTTGGACACCTTGGGCGTGTACTCCTGGGGAGCCTGGGGGGCCTGAGGCTTAGGTGCCTGAGGCTTAGGGGCCTGGGGTTGGGGAGCCTGGGGCTTGGGCTGCTCAACCTTGGGTGGCGGGGGAGGAGCCTGAGTGGTGGGAGCTGGCGGCGGGGCGGGCTTCTCAGAGGTGGCGTAAGGGCAGTAGACAACGTACTGGTCGACGGTGACGGTCACAGTGGTGGCGGGAGCGGTGTAGGTACCGGGAGCATAGGTCGTAGGGCAGGCGTAGTAGATATCAGTCTCCGTCTCCACAACGGTGACAGTACCGGGAACGACAGTGCAGACACCGGCCTCAGGGCAGACGTGGGTGGTCACAGGAGCCTCCTCGCCGTTGGTGGCTGTGGCGTAGGGACAGGTGACGGTGGTCGAGCTCTCGACGACGGTGGTGATCTCGCCGTAGGTGTGGGTGCCTGGGGGAAGGTGAGTAGAGGCAGCGGCGCAGACGGTCACAGTCTTGTCAACGGTGATGGTCTGCGCAGGGATGGTGTAGGTGCCGGGCGTAGGGCAGACAGTGACCTCAGGAACGGGCACGACGGGGATCTCAGTCGTGCTCGTGATGGTTGTGGTTGTGGTCGGAGCCGGCGGCGGCGGCGGCGGAGGAGCCTCCTTGGTGGGCTTGGGCTTGGGAGCATCGGGGATCCCTGAAGATTGTTAGTATGAAGCTTCGAATTGACACGAGTCGACTGCTTGTCTCTGGCAGGGTGGCGGTGGGCTATTTCGTACAAGTAGGCTTGCCGTAGATGGTCTCGACGTAGGTAGTGCAGACGGGCTTGCACTCCCTCTTGAAGAGGTCGTGGGCACGCTGGTGGGGGAGGTGAGCGTTGGCACCGGCGGCCATGGCCGCAATAGCGGCAGCAGCGATAGAACCCTTCATAGTAAACCGATTTCTCCCGAAAGCGATAAATCTGTAGTCTTTTCTGTGTTATTTCTCGAGTGGTGACCCGGATTGGAAACGAATGCCCGCTGAAAGAGTGAAGCGGTAAGTGGAATATGGGAAGCGAACGAGAGGACGAAAGCGACTTGACGATGGCTTCGGCGGTTCGTGAAGAGAAGGAGAAAAGAAAGGGCGGCAGAGCCTGCAGCGCCGGCGATGGGGTTGTTATTATCATCCCTCTACCAGTAGAGCCAAGCCTTGCGGGAGGGCCTCATCCCTGCTGGGGGGGAAAGACCTGGCTGTGAGCCGGGGTCAAGAAGGCCGGGGTGAGGACTAAGAAGCACGGATGTGAACATGGACGAGGTGTGGGTACATGAGATGGCAGCGAAGCGGTCGCCTCATGGCTTGTACCCTCCACCGCCTCATCACCCAAGAGTCCTCGCAAGGTGGCCTGCTATGTAGAACAGGAACAGAAGCGTTCCGGGGCCACCGTGGTCACCGTCTAGGGCATCTTGGAGCAGCATTGTTGAGACTTGAGAGGCCGCGCATCCCATCATCCCCAGGGCCAAAGAAAGGGGGGAGGGTGGATCCTGACCGAGGAAGCAATTTCCAAGCGTTGATGCTGGCGCACATGGTAAGATTGGAGCGCACACGTCCTTCCATTGGGGCCAGTGCTCATGTCTTGGTCACTTGGTGGTGTGTCTTGGTGACGGCAGGCTTTGCGACCTTTCTCCCTTGGGGCAAATGAAGCCTGGCGAGTGGCCGAGACGACCTCCAAGAGCGGAAATTGACCTGAATAGCCGACATGTGCTGCTTGGAGGCCCAGCGCAGACCAGACGAGATGAGATGAGAGAAATACACGCTGCGACCCCGTTCCTGAAGCTCTGACTTGCCAAGTTGCCACTTAGTTGTACGTTGGCGCGCGCCATCGCTGTGATTGGCGGCGGATTGACCACCTATTTGCTTGTTAGCCATAGCATGATACGTAGACTACAGTACGAATTGGCCATTGCTGGACACGTACGCCCCAGCTCCTCATCGTCCATCTGTCGCGGCCAGCCTCGATTCTATTTCTATGTATGACCGCCTTCAGATCGCCGTGGAGGCGACTGTCTTATGATCGTCCTGCCGGCCGTGCTGACGCTGCCGCCTGATCCGCATAGATGCTATAAATCCAAGCTGGTCGGATCGGTCGGCCCCCGGGTCGATAATCTCGCGATGGTGTTGATTCATGCCCTCCTGATCCTGAAGAGTTAAAAGCCCCAACTGAGTGCTGGCGCCTCCTTTCTCTGGCGAGTGGATCGCGTCGATTTGGCATTGCCTCCATGTAAGCCTGGGACGGCGAAGCAAGCTACACCTCTTTGGTCTCTGTGACCCGGTGCTCACTGCGACGTTGTGCTGATCCTTTCCCTCTCAACCGTGATACCAGGGCTGGCAGAGATTGTACCTGCATCCTGGCCCATCCGCCCGCTGGCATCCCCAATTAGATCCAGTCAAATCCAGGAACAAAATGCTTGTCCTCCACGCCGTTGGCTATTCTCGTACCTGGTTGGCTGTTGGGCTCCACAAGATATTAGGTTTTTGAATCTAGTGCCCCTGCCCGTCGTAGGGGGTCAGTGGCTGAGGTTTGACGCTCAGGGACGTTGTCAGGCGGTAGCTAGAAATAGGTTTTCTCCTTTCAGCATGATTATGTAGACCCGCCAGAAAGTCAGGATGTCGTGTTCCTAATTCTCTGCAGTCACTGGAGATGATCCGTACCGCTTGGAATAACCGTATTCACCCCAGGATGCCAGGATGCCGGGAAGAAGTGTAGCAGACGAAATGTATAGCCTTTGCATGTAGAGTTCTCATGATCCATGTTGCAGAGCACCGACTTGAGAAGCTGATCGGGCCATCGGCCGGTTCTTCTGCCTTTGTGATCGGTAATTTCGCCCAGCGATACCCAGTCGGCTGGGGGGAAATTGGTGATCTTGCTAGCCTGCCATGGCGATGATTGGCAAAGAGTGGTCAGGGGACCTTTTCGAGGAGAATAAACGATCGATCCGAAGCTTAATCACCCTCTCCGCAGCGCCGCCTAGCGGTCGGGAGTTACATCGTCAAACGTTGCTATCGGATGTGGTCAGTTTTCTGGATAAACAAACTCACAGTGGCATTGCGTGTGTGGCACTGACCAGTCCGCCTACCCCAGTGGTGGCTGGCAGTGAGGCTTTCTCCTGCATGTAACGGTTTTTTTTCTCCAGTCTAGATCCCGGGAAAAACTCAGCTGTCAGATGTCTATTGTTCCAAATTGACCCTCTTCCGCACCTGCAATCACAATACGATGTTTCGCGGATGGGCCCTTAAAGCAGGCTCAGTGAGGCCCCGCTACAGGTCGATGGGTCGGTCGCTGGCTCCTGTCACCACTGAAGTGCTTAGTGACTGGACACACCTGAGCCAGCGATGGGAGCCAAGGTTCACGAATTGATGATGCCAACCTTGCCAGTGCCAGGACGGCCGACCAAGTGTACGTTGGCTTTCAAGGCTGTGATGGAGCGAAAGGAAGCACAGCCTAAGGAGTACAGACGCTGCACTGGAAGCATACGGGGTCCTGCCGCAGTGCAGCTGATGAAGGGGGAGCTATGTACCTATTTACCGTACGGAGTACTGTACCATCCATACATGGCCCTTCAGCCATGTTGCATTCCATCATACCGGCAATGGCCGTACTGTTCTGCTTACTACTACAATAGGTGGTATTTGGTCGTCACTCACTATCATACTGAAATGTTCTCGTGTTCCTGCACGGGTCCTCGTAAGGTTATTTTCAAGCTCAAGCCTGACACACCCCAACATTCCTCGTCAGCGACCACAGTGCGAACTCATCACGTGACTTCGTGTCTCGCGAGCTGGCGCATCCGCGTCCCGTGCACTATGACGCTTTGGTCCAGTAAATTTTCGAGACAGCTGTGAGGCATCACCACTGGACAAGCAACAGCCGCCATGCTGCTCTCCTCCCGAGGAAGGCCGTATATCTGCTGGCAATGTGTTTCCCAGCGTACACAGTCTGCGGCGGCTCTTTCACTCAGGCAACGCAGACGTTTGAACCACAGCTCAGCGGACAAAGCCAAGCCAGATCCCGTCGGTCCCGTCCTTTCTTCGACATCAAGCTGCTTGGAACCGGATGACTAAACGAGAGGACTTTATAGGAACTCGGACCATTGCGCCATCATGATCGACCGGCCACCGATGATCATTCTCGAGTCCATGGGACAAAGGTCGAGCCATCTGAAAGTTCGAAAAAACCCAAGCTATCTATCCGCGAGGAGCTTCGGGCCTGGGCTTCCCGAAGCGATGCCCCCGAAATCATCAATCGACCGGCCGACGTGCCCCTCGCCGCCAAAGTGAACAACACTTTGACACGGGCTTCAACACAGCTATTTTCACTCGACGAAGGTGCCTCGGACATAAGGGATCTAGGCGGAGATTTTGGTACGAGTCAAGAGGAAGGAGTAGCCATCGTAGGCGCAAGCGATCGTCAGGTTGGCGACCTCGTCGAGCTATCGTATGTATTTGCGCTCACAAGGCCGTTCCATCAGTGTCCATTCATCCATACTGACGCTGTTCAGAACTCCTGCTTCGCGCGCTGGGACCCTTGCCGTTTACTTGGGCTTCTTCAGCGGCCGACATCATTTCTACAGCCATGTCAGCAAGTGGCTTATGTCGACGGGCTTTCCTGCGGTGTTTTCTGTGCCGAACTTTGCCACAGCGGAAGAGTTGCAGCCTGTGCTCGCGGCGATTCCGATGGGGGTGTCGGTTGAGGTCTATCAGCAGCTACAGTTGCAGAACCAAGGCCCTTCCAGGCACGATGGAGCAAGATTACTCCAGAAGATGACAGACTTCAGACTGGAAAGTGAGCTCATACATCAGAATAACATTTCTACATTGGATGCTGCTCGTGAGCTTCTGGCTCACCCGACTGATGTAAGACATCTAAGTCTCTTTGAGATTACAGACATCCTCTTGCCGAAAGCTCGCAAGCCAGACGGGTCATTCCCTGCCACAGCCCTCTACAGTGTTCTCACTGTTTTGCGACGGGAAGATATTGCCTTCCGTGCTCTCAGCCCGTCCAGGGACTGTCATCGTCAGGATTATATGTTTGAGGTCATCCCTGAGGCGGATGCGCAGTCTATCAAACGAGCCGTGGCAGCGGTTAGACAGTACAACTTGCTTACAGCTAAATATGGCGGTGTGCTTCAAGATAAACATTACAACAGCACAACCATAGGTTCCTTCATCCTCAATGCTCGAGAGGCTGTTATGCGCAGTCGAGAAATACGAGGACGGACTCCATACGGTATCTTGGAACCATCTGTCGGTTTCCAGATGCCCAAAGCGTTATGGAACTCGAGCAAGGATATACTCACCTTCTTAGAATGGTGGGCAAGCTATGACATCTTCACCTCATCATCCATTTATCACAGCTATGGTTCCACCATTCTGAAGGCCACGGGACTCTACAAAGACGTCCTCCTGGACCAGCGCACGGCCTGGACTTTTCTGCAGGAGATAGGTCACGTCACATCCCGAGAAATCCCTTCTCGTTTCAGGATTCGGTTACCTGGGACATCGTTCGCCAAAGGAGGTGGGCTGGCAAGGAAGCCGATAACGGAAGAGGCCGTCGAGAACTCCAAGCAAGTCGACATTGCCGCCGACAGGCGATTGCAAATTAGCCAACAAGTGTTCTGCATCGATGACACCAGCGCCGTCATTATTGATGATGGCATGTCACTGGAGCGAACCGGGGTCGCCGAGGAATACTGGGTTCACATTCATGTCGCTGACCCTTCCTCGCGCATTCAAGCCAAATCTGATTTGGCAAGATTTTTGGAGCTCATCCCTGAAAACATATATCTGCCTGGGCATTTCGATGCGATGCTCCCACCACAGCTGGGCAAGAAAAGCAATGATCCTGAATCCAAAAGTCTTCTGCAGGAGCTCTCGCTGAAGTCTGGAAGCCCGGCACTTACCTTCAGCGCAAAGGTCAACACTGCTGGAGATATCCTCGACTACTCCATACAACCGAGCACATTGTCCAGTGTCGCATACCTAAGTCCGAAGGACGTATCGGCTTTCTGCGGAGAATCACAAACTATGACAGTGCCTGATACCAGACTGAGTGTTGGGGGTCCGTACGAAAAGGAGACATTTGGGGATCCGCGTGACGTGATCACCCCTGAGCAACTTGACCCGTCTGGCCAAGAAGATTTGGTTACTCTGTACAGCCTTTCCCAGGCGCTTAAAGCCAGACGAACAAGTCAGGGTGCCTGGCCAATCTTCCCACCGAAGCCATCCGTATCTGTCAGATTCCCTCCAGATCAGGACACTGCAGCTGGAGACAGCCCAAATGGCTCACTCTACATTCCGGCGGATCCCCAAATCACTGTCGCCTATGCAAGCTCGGAAGGGACTTCTGTCGTCTCCGACACCATGGTGCTTGCCGGACACATTGCAGCGCGCTGGTGCTCAGATCGGGGTATTCCTATCCCGTTCCGGCGCGATACTGCCTCAGTCAACAACTACGACAAAGCATTGGCCTATGTGAATGATCAGGTGTACCCCCTCATCAAGAACGGCATCAGCCCTGGCCGGGAGCATCGTGGTATCCTCTCCGCCCTCATCGGCGGAGTTGAACTGTCAACCACTCCTGGCCCATACTTCATCTTGGGCATCGACAAATATGCCAAAGTCACGTCACCACTCCGTCGCTTCGGCGACCTCCTTGCTCACTGGCAAATTCACGCAGCACTTGCTCATGAGCACAAGACCGGCCTAATGGTCGACCCTTCCACCGTCAACGACATCGTTCCCTTCCCAGAGAGTGAACTGAAGGGTACTCTAATCCTGCTCCAAATGCGTGAGAAGATGATCCGCGCCATTTCTCAAGGCTCCCGCGACTGGATACTGATTGCTCTCGCCCGTGCCTGGCACGCCGCCGATGGTTCGGTTCCCACCAAAATACGCTTCACCGTATCCGCTCGCAGTCCAAATGGCCTCCTGGGCGAACTCGACTACTTCGACCTACCAGCCTCAATGGATGCCGTGCAGATTGACGGAAAAGTTCTCATCCATAACGTCAGTGTGGGAGACCAGCTCGACGTCGAGCTCGCCGATATCAACGTCTATGACGGAACTATCACGGTTAAGGCATTGGAGTACCTCGGCCGGACAACGGATTCGCCACCGACTCCTATGTTCGACACCCGTCCGTTTCTCCCAGCCGGCGCACGAGAGAAAGGCTTCGGTGTCCTCAGGCCAGGTCACTGGAACGCCTCACACACACTGTCTCTCTAGAGAAGGCAACAATTTCCAGGCTGTCCGAATATCGCCGGGCGACAGCACACGGCCACCGTGGCGGAAGCCGTTAGCAGCGAACCCAGAACGATGTCATCTGATCCTTCGTTCGGTCAACATTTTTGTTGGGGCGCGAAACCGAACCTCATGGCCCTCCCCGCATTTTTCAGGGTCCCCATGGGGGAGGGGGGGGAGCCACCCTTGTCATCATGCTGCACGATCGGCGCTCGACCCTATGACGATGGTTCAGGACCCACGCTCCGGGAGTGGAGGCAGGTCACGATGCCGTCTCGCACGCGCAATTGTTAAGGCTGCAGGGGACAATTGCGTTGGGGGTTTCTGGCCCCGCAATTGTGCATTGCAAACGGGGTTCAACGGGGGTCACAGTGGTCACACTGGGAGTCTTGGATTACGAACGTCAGTGGCAAGATGATGAGATGTGTAAACATGTACAACAAGCGATATTTGATTAAACGTCATAGAGCATGACTGGGCAGAGCCCAGTCGCAGGACAGACAATACTGTATGGCTGATATTAGAGACTCCACGAGGCGTGACATCTCACCATTACGAACAGGACATCGCAAGCAGTTGACAGAGTTGAAGTAAACTTGATATTGGGAGTAATGTGATAGCACTCTTCCGTGCTGAGGGTAACTAGTCTGTGTGTCCCTTTGCTGTGCAGATCTCAAATCACCAGTGCTCCTTGTCCAGGTTCCATCCTTTGATCCGTCCGTGTGTCGCCCTTGCCCTAGGCCCAAAGGATATCATGCGTCGTTAGAAAACCAAAAAGAAAAAAAGGATTGTACAGAAAACGCCAATGTCCCACTTCCGGGTGAGGTTCGACCAGGTCGCTTTGGTGGCTCGACAGCCTTTGGTCATCCCTGATTGCCCATTCTCTAGGACGCGTTTGAGGAGACCACTTGATCCATTTCCCAGATCGCACGATGCGTTAACCATATGAATCGTGACGTATTGCGACAACACGATTCTTTCCAACGTGTAATTTCCCCGATGTTGTGACAGCTGACTGGTCATGAGCAACGTTTCGTGCATATGTGCCTCGGTTTTGCTCCTAGTTACTTCCTCCAACCAACGTTCCAGATGACGTGTGCAATATCCCGAGCAGTGTTGACAGTGTCAACTACGCGGCCAAAAATGCCGTCACCTGCCCCTGATGCAGCTGGGCCAGTCTCTTCGTAGGGCATCAACATGCCGGACTCAGTTCGCCGCATCCCAGCAGGTTCGTCTGTCAAGCTCCCAGATGATGCAGAGCGATGCATACCGGCGCTAGACGTATCAAACGGGGGTGATCTCCATCCTGGTTTTGAGTTTAGGATGGAATCTTCCGTCTCAGCCTCATCCTCGTCGCCGAAGAAGAAATGTGTAGACTCTTTGGAAGGACGCAGAGTCTCTTCGGAGGGTGACGGTGAAATGACGGGGCTGTGAGAGATCCCCGTACTGTGCTTCATAGCAGTCTCTCTGGGTTCCGGTGTGTCCTCCCTGTATTTGAGAGTAGTGGACGGCAGCATGGCGATGATGGGCCCGTCCATCTTCGCGGCCTTTTTGGTACCACGCCTCCTCAACGGTCGCTTCTTCGTCTTGGTCTTCTTCATCATGAAACCATCGTCAGAATCGCTGTCTCTAGCGTAGTAACCAGCGTCCATGTCATCGTCATCATCTCCCTTAACTTCGACCGCGATGCATTGCTCGACCTGCTCGTTGAAGTGAATGTGTTTCCGCTCTACACTGGGTGAAGCAAGCCCAGAAGAGTCTACAGACGGGTCGAGACTGCTGCCAGTGCCATGGCTAGACCGGCGGGCCGAAAACGAGAAAGCGCCAAAGTCAGTCTGAGCACGGATTATACTTGGCCGGGAGCTCATGCGAGTCTCCTGAGCCTGAACGGCAGCAGTTGCCTGCTTTAGTAATGATGCAGTGGAAATGGAGCGTTGGAGCATCATCTCTGACATGCTCCTCTTCTTCAAAATGGGCTTTTTGTTGAGGTTAATTAACGACTCGCTCTTGGACAAAGTTCGGCTGGATGGTTCGGTCGCAGTCCCGTTCGGCTTGGTAGCAATCTGTTGCAAGGGACCGTAGAGCCACGTTACGTCACAGTCTTTGAGCCTGTGAACTGTTAGTTCGTTGAAACCGGAACACTGCACACTATGACGTACCAATTCAGCGTTTCGGGGGATATGGTTTTGAGGTTGTTCTTGGCCTTCATCCACGTTCTCCAAGAAGCATTTTCAAGGCGGGCGCTGTTGGAAAACTCTCCTCTCCTTGAAACAATGTATCTCCATGAAGACCATATGTCCTCTTCTCTCCAATCATGTGACAAATAATCGACTTGTCGCGAAGGGTGGCTCACCACTGCCGTGTCATCTTCAGCGTGTTCGCTGGGATCCGGAGTTCCTGGTCCGCTGGCTTCGGCACTATCATCCTCGATCGCGCATGAAGCATCGGCATCATTCGCTAGTGGGCTAGGCGGAGGCTCGACGCTGTCATCCCTGTGGTATCCGGGTCCCAAGAAAAATTTGTCTTGAGCATAAGACGGGAAGGTGAAGTGATCCTCTGGTGCTTCATCTATACTCAAGGCCTCCTCGTAGTCCGAGACTACTGAGAAAGCCGTTGCTGGCGTGGAAGCATATGACACGTCCACTGACTCGGCATGAACTGTTCGTGGGGAGGAGGATGCAGACGAGGAATCGGAAGGATGGTAGGATTCTGAGTGTGCAGTGCTGGAGGTGGAAGATTGTTTTGCGGAAGCGTGGTACGTAGTCGATGGTGATGCAAATTGGGTTTGCGATTGTGAGCGTCGTAGGGAGGAGGTCGGGCGAAAGTAGTCGCTCTCCTCAGCCGGAAGAACGACGGCCATGACGGGAAATCGTGAAGCGGACGATCCTGAGCAAGACTTTGTCGAGCCCGACAGGCTGGTGAGAGTAGGGTTCGGTGTTAGAGACCCATGGGTACCAGCGAAATTGCAAAACGCTCAGATCGAGTTCGCGATGGGCAGTGATACAGAGCGGAAGAGAGGTGAAGAAGTTGGCAAAGAGGAAGTGAGGGTGGGGGTTCTGTAAATGATAGGACGTGTAGCAGGCCCGAGGAATCGGCGGCGTGTCGTGGAGGTATGGAAAAGGCGTTAGACTGGGGTCAGGATCTGGGATTGAGGTGTGGTGGCGTGCAGGGTGAGACAGGCGGTGACCAAAACGAAGTCGTGGGGGAGGCGGCTGGCGTTGTTGTTGGTCGCAGTTCGTGGAGGTGCATGCGTGGTGACTAGGTGACACAGATCAAGTAGCCCGGGGTCGGAAGGACAGCCGCAAGAGTGTTGTAGATAGAACGGTCAAGGCATTGAGAGAGAAGAAGAGGAGGAGGAGGAGGAGGAGGGAGAGTAGAGAATGAAGTAGGATAAGGGTCCTACGATATCCACAAGGAGGGTGTGGTCGTGGTGCAGGATGTGCCTCAGCGCCAGGGAAGAATCAGACAACGATCGACGAGCGATGGTAAGTCTCTGGATTGGAGCCGGGTGGATGGGATCAGACGCTTGGCTAGGAGGCCTGGAGACACACGGGGTTTTTCATAGCCTCTGAACCGGTCGGCAATGGGGGTCGCTTGGAGGTAGGAGTGGGCGCGGTGGTGGTGGGTGATGACTCCGGACTGGTTCTTCTCGTTGCTGTTTGTTACGTACCAGCGCTAGCCCAGCTGGAAATGGTACAGTACTGTAGAGGCGAGGCAAGGGCCCTTGTGGCGGGCTAGGATGGCGAGCCCCGTCGACTGGTTTCACGCCTGCTTTGGTTGCATGGAGCCTTTTGCTCTGTGAAGAGCCTTGGGGTGGACTTTTTGAGCATTCAGACAAGAATGAGACGGCACAGACAGGCAGGGTGTATTTAGATGATGCTAACGCAGAGGTGCAGTAGTGCATGGAACTGGTCTTGACGGAGGAAGAGCCTGGGAAGGAGGACCACGATGTTGGACGGAATCAGCAAGCACCAGTTGGAGGGCAGTACTGTGTGAACAAATATTGTGCAACTACAGAGTACCTACAGAGACTGTGATGGCCGATACGTTTGCTGCAGAGCGGCTTGCCCAGTCAGTGTACCTACTGTACAGTACAGAGGGGTTGCGTGTTAAGGCAAAGGTGGGCGTGCAGGGATTGGTACTGGAGGTGGAGTGGGCTTCAGCGCAAAATTTGTGTGGGTGGAGGGGGACGCACTGGCACTTGCAACTGGCAAGCGAGAAATTCTGCGAAGCCACGACAGGCAGCACCGCAGGTCACGAGGAGGAGAACCCCCTTGCGTACAGGCGCGAAGAAGCTACCTCGATTCTCTACTCCCTTCTGAGCACCAATTACGTACCTCCTTATCGCCACCGCCCCGCGGGAAAAGCCTGCAGTACAAACCATCGCGACGGCGGCTTCATGCCGGTAATCTCGCAAATCCTCGTTCTTCGGAATACTGGATGCGGCATTGCGGTGGTACCACTCTGTCTGCCAAGGACGGCCATTGCTTTGCACCTCTCGGGTGCCAACATCATGCTTTCTTTTCTATTCATTAGCAACAGCCACAACAGCCTGCCCGCAGAGTTCCATGTAGGTAGCGCTGTGCGATAAGACACCGGAGCCATCCATCAGAAGGCGCCCCTCCTCCCGTTTACACTTTGCCTAACAGGAAGCTGCTTGATGCCGGGCATGATCCCTTATCAGCCTTTTTCTGACACTTTCCATGGAGCGCATATCTACTGCCTGGAATAGCTCAGGTTTCAAGATAGGTTGGAAGAGAGGGGAAAGGAGGCAACAAAGGAGGCTGGAATGCCAAAGCTTCGATCCGACGTGTCACTGTCGCCATGTTGACGAGACGACGGGGCTCCGAGACGCCCAACCCTGGCAGAAGATAACTACCAGTTCGAGAACGAAGCTGGAGCCCCGAGGAACCGTTTTGACGCGATCCCGGAGAATGGGGCCGGGCATGGGATGATGGAGCAACGGCTGCTTGGCTGCGCAGCGGATTGACCAGGGTCGCTGTCCTACAGCATTCGCATGCACTCCGTCCTCCGTACTCTGTACTCTGGCTGCGATGCAAACGTTTGTTCGGCTCCATCCCGAAACAGGCTTCGATGATAGTGAGCGTGAATGGTGTCAATGGGAAGCCTCTCTGCACCACCGATGGACAGTTGTCGTAGAGGGAAAGCAACCAAGGCCATCCAAATTGCGCAATAGAGCCAGACCATCACACTTCTTCACTGGAATCGGCATCCACTAACTTTGGTAAGTCACATACCCTGCAGAAAGCATCACACCATCTACACTTGTCAGGCACACAGCCAATGATCGGTTTGTTCCGTTGATGAAAGCAGCCGGGTTAACTAGGTCATTTCATAGATACAAAAATTCATCACGAATAGGTGCAAGTCCTACATGACTACGTTGATGGTTTTCGTTCTGCAGCAGTCCAAAACTTGATTAACACGCTTGTGGATCGACAATGAGTACGACTACCATTACTACATGTTGCACTCCCTAAACGCTAAAGACTCCGTGCAGTCATTACGCAATATCTCAATTGAACTCGACCTAGGTAGGCAATAAGATGCCTTGGCCTGTAAGCATTCATGGACCAACTATCAATTCCTGATCAGCAAACTCAGAGCTCCAATGGCGACCACTGACGCACAATGGGGCAGGGGCGAGCTGTCCATTCGCCACTCAATCGACATGGTTGTCGATCGCTTCCCTACTCAAACCGCCGGTGACCTGACCAAGTATCATTATCCGATTTCACCCGCTCTGTCTCCAACATTCATCGTGGAGAAATGGAACTGGTGCGGCCCCAGAATTAGAAGCCCCAGAATCACGACGATAGCGTTGATGGTCCCACGGGGCGCCCACATGCAACATGGCTCTCAGTCGGAGTCAGTCTAGACCAGGAGGCTGAGAGAAAAGAGTGGCCCAAGCGGTGATTTCACGGCGCAGCGTGTGGTGCATTATGCGCTTTGCCTTGGCCACTCAACACGGACTGGTAGAACAGCCGAAGCACGACATTTTCTGGTCAACTTTTGATAGTGCTCCCCGGGCATGGCTCCCAGGCCGAGCCGTAAGCCCGACTCCTCCGACTATCGCTGAAGTACATGATGCATCCCGGACCGACAACGTGTAGTGTTGCACGCCGCTAAGCCAGACATTGCCCTTGCGCACTTCTCGATTACGAATGATATTGCAGAACCTGCGAGAGAGAGAGAAAGAGAGAGAGCAGGTGAGGGTGGAAGTTACAACCGTAATGATGATCGCGAGTCAATATTGAGCCCGTGCAGCACTGTACCAACCTGCAAGTGCTGTTGTATACGGAGTACACGTCCTGGATCGGTTGGCTCATACCAAACCACGATCACACGTGTAGCCAGCACCACAATGAACTGGCTTCGCGCAACGCCCGAGTTCCTCAACTGCCAGAGTTGACCGCGTCACGATAGCCCATGAGTCAATTTCGAGCAGACAATTCCCCAGCCACACTCACTCGTCAACCTGATTCTCACCAGTCAAAGCGGATATGCATCTCGATCTCAAGCCTTGGCTATTTGACCAGACTATCTACCGGATACCAATGACCAGTCATTCATCAGCTTCGAGTAGCGCCCTAGCGTTGCGATTGAACTACAGTGCTAATCCACCACGATGACCAACCTGTGGCTCCTTGCATATATGGAGACATGGAGACCCCCGATCACTCATTCAAGAGCCAAGGGTAAGCCACGAAAGTCAAAGTCCCCTCTCCCAGTGCAGAATCCATACCGAAGCACGCTGCCTTGCACGGCCCCTTTTAGTGACCCCTCATTCTTCATCACCTTTGAGCTCAGTGGCTTGAAGAATGAGTTTGACTCGGCGGCGGCGGCCGTGTGGCGCCAGAGGTAGGCAAGACCCGCGTTCGCGCCGATTGTGGTCTCCATCGCAGTGCAGTTACATTTCTGAGCGATTCACGGAGAGTTCTATTCCAACCCGACTCATACATACCTACCTTATCATTTCCCCTGTTCGCATTGTTATCTGTTCACCCCTTAGGTGTATACCGGCCGGGACTGGAAATGTATGGCCGACACCACGGCTGTTCGGAAGGCCGAATCTGATGAAGTGACTGTGATCTTCATGCCTTGCCGTCGGGCGATATGCCTCATCCAGTCCCATCACGAGATTCTCGTACGCGACCAGCTCTGGCTACAGGCAGTTGCGGACCACCCTTGTTTTATGTTGGATTTATGCATTCGATAGGCACTTTTGGAAACCCTCGATCCCTGGCGGGGACTTTGCTGTTTACTGTAGGGTTGAAGCGCCGACCGTGGACGTCGACGACGCATCATCACACAGCTGTTCCGGATGCAGCCAGGACCAGCGCACAGCCTTTCGCGCCTGATAACAGCCTTTCGGACCAACCACGTCGAACTGCCACTTGCTGAACGAACGTGGCAGTCGCACATTGATACCGTGCCAAGCTGTCACGTATCTTGCTGGTACCTCTGAAATCGGCGATGATTAGCCCTTGATCGTTGTGACGGCCGTACAATCTGCAGCGGCTAAGTGTCTGTCGCCCAGTGACAATTCTTCGCTGGGAATCTTCTCTAAGCCATTGAAGTATGCCTTGTCTATTCACGCTCGCCTGTTCGAATTTCATGGACTTGGAAAACACAAAGGGTTTGCTGAGTGGCTTTGAGCCCCCATGCAATGAATGCATGCACACACATTCTCCTCCATCATAACCGTTACGCTGCACCTTCGCCTCGCAGCTGCCTCCGATGCTCTGCATTGCAGTGCATAGCAACCGTGGGAACATGCGATGGTTCGAAACTTGGTATCCCACACCAGAGCGAAAGCCTAGCAACCAATTAAACCGAACCATGCGCAGGATGTTGTGCGAAACGGTCGACACTGGTGTAAGTCTAGCCATGCAGGAGCTACAGTACTGTACAGCCCTTAGGTTTGAATGCTACTGCAAGCTCTGCAGCCCAAACCACCCTGCGCAAACAGTTACAGGGAGGCGGAAAGCAAGGCCCTGCAGATCAGGGCCTATGGTACGGGCGTTGTTCTCAGAACGTTCGGCATGCGTTGCGTTGCGTCGCGTTGTTTCCACATCTTCATCGTGGAGTCCCTGACCAAACGGGTTGTTACTCACCGTTTGTGCATCCGTGATCCGCAATCCGGGAGACCCTCACCACCCTCTCAGTACCCTAAGATCGGCCCCGGGCTGGCGTGCTTAACATACATTTCTATTCTTGTGCTCTGAGGACCTGCGACCGGATAGCCTCTTGGAACTTATAATCGCTCCATAATAAGTCGTCGTCACCCTGCCACTTGAGAACCAAGACCATGAAAAACGTAGATAAGCGGAGCTCTATGCATAACGGAGGGGGAGTCTAATCACTTCCAGAACGAGACATTAAGACCCTCTGGTATAGAGTTGCAATCATGGCCTTTCCCACTCTTTCACCTCCAGGCAGCAAAGTCTAAGGGCAAAGAGGCGACATACAGTAGTCGCGCCAGAGGCTAGCCGGGCTGGCACGGTAGATATGAGGTGATAAGGTTGGCATGGATCTTGAGCCAGCCCTACGTACAGACTTTCGGGGCTCACGCATATGCCTTTTGCCGTTCAAAAATTACATAATTTCGTTCATGCGGAGTCAAATGGTCTTCGAATGACATGATTGATTCCAAGAGCGGTTTTTTGTAAGTATGTTGGTAATAATGATTTGGCGACGCAAGCCAGGCCCGAGCATGGAGCTTTGCGACAAACGACTCCCAAGTCATTACGAAGCAGGATTGTGCCTGATGGCTCATGCAATGAACCTGTTATCTTTACAGCAGGAAGCAATATAGCAAGATAGCAAGATATCAGATTTCTTTTTTAAATTGACCCGAAATCAGATAAACAGACAGGTTCGGCCACACTTTCATGCACGTCTTCAATCCAACTTATCTACGAGAGTAGTAGACCGCACGCTATTGGGTCCCGACCTTGGCCTACATGCCCTCTCGCATCCTGACCGGTGGGCTGCATAAAAGCCATGGCGTTTCGCTCGCATGCTGCACTGCAACCTGCGTTGCGTAACGCCTTTTGCGACGGCGACGGCTGACAAAACGCCCTCCTGCAGTATACCCGAAAAAGGGCGAGACTGCCATTCCTCCCCGAGAGATTCTTTGGTCCCAGGGTTCCCGCATAACCGAGCGCGGTCTCCCCCGGTGCCCTATTATTTCCGAGGTGACTTACCCTGAGTCTAGCCACGCGCGCGCGCGTGTGTGTGTGTGGTTTTGTTCTCTTCGCGGCACCTTGATGACTGCAAAGGACGAAGCGGCCAAGCGGAGGATTCTGAATCCGGTAGTGAGCTCACTTGCGAGAGGCGAAGGCGACCTGAGAGGGTATCCGAAAGCTGGCACAGAACATGCGCTTCGAAGGGGCAACGTCCCTGACCTCCGTGATTTCAACCTCGCCCTCGACCCCCATCTTGCCCGACTTGAGTCTCACGCCGATTTCCGCCTCGATGCGGTCACAGATCTCCTTGAACGCAACCTCATCATCACCCTTCAATGCAAAACAGTGGGCATGCACAATGGGGAGCTTAGTCTGTGTTGCTGGCGAGAATAGTGCTTCTTGTCCTTCGTAGATGCCCCGAAAATTGTGCAGAAACTCGAGAGCAGATGCAGGAAGGTTCATGACGAAGTGGGAGATGGTTGGAGGGATATCGACGCGGACTGGTTTCGGCGGTGGCTCAAGAGATTTCCGGGAGTGTTTCGGCGCAGGTAGGTGTGCGTGTTCAGTGGCCTTTGAGGCTCGTAGAACGTCGTCTGCTGCGAAACGGATGAAGTCGTGTCCATCCTCGTTGAATGGCCTGACGAAGTCGCCAGTCTGGTGGCGGTCAGTGAAACTTGATCCCAGAGTATCATGTTCTCCATCCAAGCTGGGCGACGTACCTTATTCCTCTTCATGGCATCTTTCAAGTAGTTGTAGCTCTCTGGGTTCTTGTCGTTGGCCCAGACGAAAACCCCCTTCTTTCCAGCAGGAACAGCGAATGGGCCAATACCGGCCATCACATCAGCAACAACCTGACCTGGTTCGAACAGAGAGACCAGTCGTGCATGTTCAGTGCTCAGCTTAGTATTCCAGTACGTCTTGGAGTAGTCGAACTTGAACGTGCAGTTCGCCTCGTGAACCTCCACTTCGAGGTCGTCAGGTCCGGCCAAGACCTCGTAGGCGAATGTTCTAAACTCGCTCTCGCCTCCGACATTGTCAATCTTGTTGATGACAGTCCTGATAGTAGGATTCTTGTCGATAATTGCCTCCGCTATGACGTATCTGTAGGGCAAATATCGATCTCTCAGGTTGAGATGGGCTGTACAGGTTAGTATATTGGCGAACAAGACACCCCCAAGGACGACTGACCAACATGGCCCGCACTGTTGAAGCCGACAGGAATCTCATCCGCAAGCTCCTCCGGAAGTATTGACTTCATAACATCATCTGGATGTGGTTAGAGTCGACTCAGAAGCAAGGTAGGTGCAGACTGACAATAACTCCAATGACTATAGTCAAGATGAACATCATATTCTCTCAAGGTTAAGTCACCAGCCTTGACGGCTTCTTGAAGGACAGGACCCCACGTCTCGGGTGCTGCGATGCCGTATTAGCAGGGATGTCATTCGGATCAGATGGCTGGTCCCTACCAGATCGTTTGAGCTCAGCTGCGAGGAGTAGGCACTTCTGACCCTTGGCCGCCGTCGGACTAGGATCTTCCACGATTGGGCTAATCGTTCTCAACCTCAACAGCTCATCACTCTTCTCTAGATGTTTTCTGTATTTCGAAAGGAGTTTATTGTCCCTCACTGCAGCGGCAGTCGTAGGAAGCACTTTTGAGAACAAGCTTGTGTCCAGCTTCTTGATGCCGCGGGCGGCTGGTGCCCGAAATAAGCTGTTCATAATCTCTGAAGCAGACGCATCCTGGTGAATCGGTCAGAGAAGCTGAATTGTCTGATATTACTGAGAAAGCTTACATCCATCTTGAGCCGCCAGGGGTGAGTGGTCGCGATATGTCGTGTTGAATGACTGAGGCCTTCAGGCCGCAAAAAGTGTCGGTGGCTTGAAAGCGGAATCAAGGGTATTGCACCGCCACATGCATCGTGGCTAGTGTAATCGGCAGACGACGCGTGATGTCACGACTTTCCTTCTGCAACCAGCATCACGGTCAGAATTTCTCATTATACCTCTAATTGACAATTCTACTTGTTGCAGATAAATTCTTTGACCTCGAAATGTCAAAGAAACGGACGCTGGATTCCTTCTTCACGACACCTCCCAAGAAGGCGAAGACTGAAGATCACAATCATCAAAATGAGGATGTAAATGCAAGTAAAGGAGTATGCTGATTCATCGCACACTGATTAACACGCATATAGCTGGAAAAGTCAGCGCATTCGGCGTATCCCTTCCAGATTGCACGCCTTCCAATATATATCAGCAAGGAGATATCGTCACTACCCGCACGTGAGGGTCGAGCCATCAACGATCAGCCACACCTGGACTTGTTGTACTTTCAACCTTACATTCCGAGCTATCTTGCGAAGACTTTCTTCGAATTCTTACGATCCGAGCTTCCATTTTACAGAGTTGAGTACAAGATCAAGCGGGGGGGTATTGAGACGCAAATCAGGACCCCAAGGTAAGGACAGCCCTCTTAGCTTCCACCTCGCCTGCTCACACCAGCAGATGGACGACTGTCTATGGTCTCGATGAAACATCACGGTTTGATGAGGACGGGAATATAATCGATGTCAAGACAGGAAAGAAAGCTTCCGACAGACTGTACGACCGCTATCCTCCAAGGCCCATCCCACAATGCCTCGATGAACTTCGCAAGTCAACAGAAGCTGCCACGGGATGCCAGTTCAACTTCTGTTTAGTGAACTATTACGCCTCTGGCTCAGACAGCATTTCTTACCACAGTGATGATGAGAGATTCCTTGGCCCAGAACCGGCCATAGCTTCGTTTTCTTTGGGAGCTCGGAGGGACTTTCTCATGAAGCACAAACCGCCGGTGCCTGGTGCCGCCGATGAAAGTACAATTCGAGCTGCGAAGCCGCTCAAGCTCCCCCTTGGTAGCGGTGACATGATCTTGATGCGAGGCAAGACTCAGTCCAATTGGCTGCACTCCATTCCAAAGCGGTCAGGCAAGAATCAAGAGGACGGCGGGCGCATCAACATTACGTTCAGAAGAGCCATGGTCAAGGGTGGCACCGATAATTATTATAACTATAATGTTGGTACGGGGCCTGTTTATCGCTGGGACAAAGTGGCTCGTGAGATGAAATTGTGGACAACTGCGAAAGCTAATGGTGGATGACCTGCTCCTGTTTGAGTGCGGCCAGCATCGACATCTTCATGTGCCCACGCGGAACTGTGCTTTCGAATAGTTGCGCAATGCCTTCACGAAGACTTGGTACCCAAAGGTTTCGTTGTCGGGAAGGCAAAAGATCTCCGTCAAGCGGATTTGCCATGGCGGGTAGCCGGATAATTCAACATACGGCCCAAACAGAAGAAGGAGGTCCGGCTCTGGCATGATGCCTTCCGATAGCTCTGCATCGACAAGCTCCATGGAAATGTCCCGGGGAGATAGCTTTCCTTTTTGCGACATTTGGGCAAGTGTCTTTGTTAAATCGACAAGAGACTCTCTGCCATCCTGGTAAGAGATGAGGTGAAGCTTGAGGTGACCAAACCTAGAAGGCACGGACGCCTTGATAGAAGAATGTTCCTCTTTGTGAGGAGATGTGAGGGAGAGAGTTGGATGATGCTCGCCAAAATAGAAAGCAAACTTCTGGACCACAGCCTCGTAGACGCGAGGCATGTGTTTCTTGAGAACACCTGTCATAGGTTAGCTCATACATATATAATCGCGCAAGTCTGCCCATCTTACCAGTTTTTTCATACACGGATAGCATGGGAATCTCGGCGCAGGCACACCATGTCGCAAGCTCGGCCGTCTGGTCGATCAGGCGCTCCAGGTCTGCCTTCGCTTTCGGGTGGTCACCCATTTTAAGAACAGCACTCAAGTGCTTTGGCCGCCTTTGAAGGCCCATCACGTCTTTTTGGATGTACTGAGGCGTTCCATGATGGTAGTATAGAACAGAACTGATCTGGTAGCACACAACATGCCAGACCTGCCTCGTCCGGATATACAGTGAAAAGACGGCGTGCATGATGGTGAAAATGAGGAGATGAATCTGGTTCTTGATGAAGCGTCGAATGCCTAGGTGAGATCTCCTCTGCGCAGTCGTCGCCGTTCCTCTCGAGGTCGGTTCGATAGGGGCAGGCAAGCTCATCTGTCGAGCAATTAGCGACGCAATCCATCAGCACGGTGCTGTGCAGGACAAACCTTGAGCATCCGCCGCCGCTCCTCGTCTGAGAGGAGTTGGTGCTGATGTGCCTCATCGGCTCTGTAGATCTTTTGGTCTTGCACAGACATAGGCATGGCGAACTTTGTGCAGCCCCGAAAGGCTGGCTAACGACTTGGCGGAGGCTGGATCGATTGAACTGTATGTAGTCGGAGTAGAGGGCTCGGGAAGATCGTATGAAACGGAAAGGACAGAAAGATGTGCTCAGCTCAAGAGAAAGGCAACGAAAGAAATAAGACGGTGGCGATCGAAGGTTGGACAGAATGCAAAAGTTGGAAGCTGACGACGCAGCTCCAAGTCCGGTGATGTTGAAGCGGCGGTGCTGTTACGTCTGTCGCTCCGCCCTAGAAAAACAGGCGAGATCGCCGTTGCATGTGCCTGTGGCGCTAAGTGACCTCCAGGACCGCGAATTGCGCAAATGCTGTGGCGCAGGGCGGATGCGTAGTGGGGAGTGCTTCAACGTCGCGGTATGGGGTCGCTGGTGTCTTGGACCACCAGTTTCCCTGCTTTCAACGACCACGGACTTACGCCAAGCTTCCAAGGCTGCGCCTTCGAGACACAATATCACGATCTGGATCGCTGCAACGAGACAGACTTCTACCCTGCAATCAATAAGACAGATTGAGCCAGCCGTACAAGCCCTCACAACAGCCAGCTCCATCCCCAACTGTGGCGCGTTGTCCCGCTTCACGTATGTGGCCCTCCTGGGCATCGTCGAGCGGATAGCAACGTGATCATGGATAGGATCAGCTCTGGTCCCAGGACCCTCTTTCCTCAGGGTCCTGAATTTACATTGGACAACTTCTCCAACAATGACTTCATTGTTCGCGACTTCGTTGACAGCTTAGCGGACAGCGCTGTGCCGATCAACCGACGCTCCGGCCCTTCCCAACCTGCATTCGATCCAAAGCCCTTGATCAGGACATTCGAAAGTGAGTATCAGCCTGAGAATCGATTCCATAACCCTGGCGCACAGTCTTCCAGGGGGAACGGAGCTTCCGGCTAACCAGGCATCAGATGCGCTCTCACAGCTTGATCAGCTCAGTGAGGAGCTTCAGGAGAAGGAGTCAGAACTACTATCACAGGTCCGCCGCGCTGAGACACAACACGATCACACTCTCGAAACTCTCGGTCGGAAACTAGAACAGTCTATGAGCTCGTTCGAAGCTCTTGACATCTCGCTCAACTCTGGTAGCCCGAACATGAACGACACAAATGGGAACGCGGACGGCGGCGGCAACGTGGCTGTGCAAATAGGTGAAAAACTGGAGGAACTGGATAGGAAGCGACGGAGGGCAGAGGACGCAAAGTTCTTAATACAGTGCTGGAACGAGGTCAGCGAGACAGGCCAGCTCACAAAGCTGCAAGACATGCAACGTCAGGGCGGCGCTGATCTCAAGATCCAATGTGCTGTGATTGCGCGACAGTTGATGAGAATCAGTCAAAGATTGGACCCTTCATCATGGAGTCACACCAATGGACAACGAAACGGCATGACCAACGGAGCAGCGAACGGCAACCGAGGTCACAATACCAGAGAAGCACTCGAGAAGTTCAGCGAAACCCTTGAACAGGATCTTCTGAAGCAATTCAACAACAGCTATAGAAAGCAAAACTTTGATGATATGATGGAATGCGCTAAAGTACTGCATGACTTCAACGGAGGAGCAAGTGTCATTGCAGTCTTTGTCAACCAGCACCAATTCTTCATTGACCGCGATCAACTGATGAGCGACGAGGTTACTGCAGACGGAGAGACGTGGGATCAGCTGGCAGATCCAGATATGGAACCCCCTGGTGTCGAGCCGAGCCTGCAATCACTTGTTGATGAGGTGAAGATTGTTATGCAAGAGGAATCCTTCATCATCAAGCGAGCATTTCCTTACTATGAGACCGTTCTGGTCAAGTTTATCCAGCGAATCTTCCAACAGTCGGTTCAGCAACGGCTGGAGAAAGTTCTGGACAAAGCTGATACCATCTCATCACTGGCTTTCCTGCGCTCCCTTCATTCTTCGCGGACTTACATCGGTTCTCTTGTGGAGGATCTGAAGCTTCATGGGCTCACAGAACATCCTGAGCCCTGTTCTGCACAGATCTCGCAGACATTAGATCAGCAGATGGAGGAGCTCTTCGTCCCTTACCTGGTTGGCAACTCTTACATCGACCGCGAGAAACGCAGCTTGGAGGAGATGTACAGCTCGCTGCTTTTCAAATTCACTATCTACCATTCCCGGAGGAAGAAGGCACCGTCAGGTTTCATGGCGTCATTGGCGCAGCAAGGATCACAGATGATGGCGTCCGCTAAGGATGCCTACATAGAGAGATTGGAGTCATCAGAGTTGACACCAACACAAAAGGCCATGATGTTGCGAGTGGCTGGCCTTCAGGACAAGGACAACAAGGATGAAATCGAGGTCTCAGAGGAGGATGGAATCCTCTCAGTCGCGTATGCGAAGCGAATGATGAAGTGGCTGGCCGAGAGTGTGCAACGTACGCTCGAACTGGGCTCCCAAACAGAAACGCCGAAGGACGTAAACATCTTGCTCAACTTACTACTGATCAGCATGGGACGCGTCTACGTTGAAACCGGGCTCGAAGCCGCTTTCGATCAAGCTTCTGCTCTGGAGAACACCAAAACGGAACCGGATCTCTCCTTCCTGCCGTCGATGCGACCTGCAATCACCATCACTGCTATTATGGAGCGCTTCATAACGGTCGTCCTCATTCGGCTTGCCGAGTCGAACACCACCGTCCGACGAAGTATGGAGGCGCAGAAGAAGGTTGCGGTCGACTCTATCGAGAAGAAAGCCAACAACGTCTTCAAGACGACCATCGACGTCATCTCCAATTGGGTGGCCAAATCGCTCAGTAACCAAAAGAAGGCTGACTTCCGACCCCGAGATGGCGAGCTTGAATCCCTCCAGACACCAACCTGCCTCAGTATTTGCACTTTCTTGGCACGGCAATCGAAGCATGTGTACGCGGCTATTGACGGGCAAAACGCGGAGAAGTTCTCGAGCGAACTAGCATTGGCTCTTATCAAACACCTCTTTGATCACTTCAAGAAGTTCCAGGTCAATGCCACGGGAGGACTCATGGTGACGCAGGATATCGCGAAGTACGTCGGCACGATGCGCGAGTGGCCGCTCTCGAGGGATGTGCTCACCGCGGTCGAGATGCTGACCGAGATCGGGTCCCTGTTCATCGTCGGTCCGGAGGCGCTGAGAGAGAAATCGAGAACGCTGGCCAGCTCGGCCGTCAGGGGAAAGCTGAGCAAGGAGGACTTCAGGTCGTTCGTGGCGAGAAGGGATGATGCGAGCAGCGCGGGGATCCAGAGCGTGTTGGCAAGTTTGTGAGATGATCTAACGTACGATACCATGAGACGATCGTGATGAAAATGATGCTGCTTTGCATTGTCGACCATGGCTCCTCTATCCCAAGTGAAACATCGTCTTACGTATTTTATAAATCCCTCCTCAACACCCGCCCCTGCTTCTCTAACATCTTCTCGTCCAAGAAGTCAATCAACTCCAGCAGATCCTCCAACTGTGTCAACTTCGCCCTATCCTTCTTCCCCAGCAGCGCATGTTTATCCTTGCCCATGCCTGGGCCGCACATCTCGGTGAGATGATGGACAGTCAGCTTCAGCGGGATCGGAGCCCGCATGACGCGACACATGAATTCTTCGACCGCCTCCCAGGGGGTGGAGGTGTTGCCGGCGAAGAGGGCCGGGTTGGCGAGGAGGCCGCGGGCGGACATGAAGCCGGAGAGACCGGTCGTGCTGGGGAGAGCGGGGGCAGCAGCGGAGTCTGCGCCGTCTGCGGATGCCGTGCTTGGGAAGGAAGCGAAGGGGAGGGAGTTGATGTCGAAGATGTCGCCGGAGAGGAGGATGGGCAGGGTTTTGGAGTACTTTGTCGTGAGGATCTCGAGGGCGTCGGTGAAGATTGGGGTGGTGGAGGGCGTATTCCTTGTCCTTGGGTGAATTGTGACCCAGTCTACAAGGCGGTTATTGGGATCGCCAATGACTGTGTCCAGGAAGTCCATAGTTTTCCTTATCCGTCGTCAGTATCACGTTTCCAGTTCACAGTGACGAGTCGCAACCCTTCTCTCTCACCTCAAGTCATCATGAACCCGAATCTTCACACTCACACTCCTGCCCTTGGGGCTGTCCACATGCTTCTCCAAGCCGACATGCCACCCGTCCTTCTCCAAACGTCCCCTCGTCTCGACAACCATGTCCCGCACCAGCTCCCTCTGGTTCATGAGAGCCGCGCCGAGCGTCTCAGCGCACGCCCACGACTGGGGACATCCGCAGTTCAGGTCAACACCGTTCACCGCTGGAGCGGCGAGAGCGGCGGCCCGAGACAGTTCGAGGGGGCTGTTTGCACCAAACTGGACGATTGTGGGCGGCTGGGGACCGCTCGTGGAGATGGTGAGGTCTAATTGAGGACGGGAAGATCAGTCTTGGAAGGCATCGAGTCGATTGGTCAGGCTGGAAAAGGGACGCACCGCTGTCTCGCGCGAACTGGTTCCGGTTGAACTCCTTTGCCAGGATCATGGGCGTCCAGCAAAGATCGGTGCCGTAGTGATGGACAAGCTGCCGAAATGCAAGCTGGAAGTCCGGTTCAGCCACCGTTGTGACATATCGCAAGCCGGAGCAGAAGGACGGTAGGCTCACCTTGCTATAACGCACCATGGGTGCACATGCGTACAGAAATTTATCTCTCTTCTTGCATAATTCGAAGATCTTGAGCGGGCTGATAGCGCTGGGTCAGCATGCGGGTTCGTCACGAGTGTGGTGTAATGCGACCTCAAACATACTGCGAAGAGGGCGATAGCCCATCCGCCCCCGCCGACGGCATACCGGGTCGGGTGTATTGATGCGCCGTTGATGCAGCTGAGAATCTTTTCGATGATCGGTAAGCCTGTCTGATTGCTGAGGTCCAGAAGTCGTGGTGGTTGATGTAGCGGGTGAGTGGTCTTGAGTGTCAAGAATTTTCGTTGAGTCAGCCTTGCACTTTGAGGGTGTACTAAGTTCGCCGGAAGGCATCCAGTGCGAAAGGTGAGGTGGATGATATGCGAAGTAGCTCAACACTTGAGGCGACAAAATATTCTATGCAAATCCAAAAACAATTTCATTGATCATTCGTGTGTTCTCGAGTTCAGGTCAAACCAAAATAAATTACTCGGCTGCAAAATCCCCTCATATACTCATCTCGTCAGTCTCGTCCAGACGATCAGCGTCGCCTTCAATCTCCTCGACCTCCTTCTCATTGACCATCTTCTCCCTTTCTAGCATGACAACTTCAATCCATTTCCTCTCAGCCACCATCTTCTTTGACAGATCCTTTCTTCCCGCCTCGAGGCGCGTCTTCAGGAGCTGCTCTGCGCTCCACATCAACTCGTTTTGCACCGTGACTTCTTCTTCCAGGCTCTCGCGCAGCTGCCGGATCGTCTGACCTTGCCACATCTGCCACTCCAAGAATCTCCTGTCCATGCGCTGCTGGAGTCGCAGCATAGCGGACTCACTCGCCACGGCGCCGTCTTCGCGATCGCCCCAGAACTCTTGGAGTTGCTCGCGGAACTTGGACTCGACCTTTGCCTCCATGTTGACCCTTAACCTGTATTCTTTTGCGAAGGCATGCTCTCGCGCAGAGATCTTGGCCTTGAGATTAGTTGCCATCTCTTCGCGCTTCACTTCGTGCTTTGCCTCTAGCTGGGTTATAATCTCCAGCTCCTCTGCGACTTGTGACGCGGAAGCTTCCTGCTGATCCATCTCCAGGAGGGCGAGCTGCAGGTCGTGCAGACCGTCGAGACTTTCCCGCAGATGCTGATATTTGAGTCCGATATCCCTGATACGTGCGCTTTCTGCTTGCGCTCGCCTCAGAAGCTCTTGCTCTCGTCGTTTCTGTGCCGCCATCCTGTCTTGTTCCGCAATGACCTCAGCTCGTCGTGCTTCCTCCCTTTCGAATTCCTCAATTTGACGTAGGATCGCCCGGAGCTCTTGTGCATCAGCGTCCTTGGCGTCCTCCCTGAGCTTCCTCTGCTCACGGCGCTCGTTCGCTCGCGCTTTGACATTGTCAAGATCAGTTATGGAGCAGCGGCATGTTCTCCATTGTAGTCCACAAACATAGCAGAACTCGGCTCCGCAACGACACGTCATGTGCTGACATGCTTCTGAATGCTCGACAAGGGCGCGACACTTGTAGCACCGCCTCCATCCCTCGTCTTCCGCGATTTGGTTCGTCAGGATCATTGCCTCATCCATAGGGCAGTCGTCTTGCCCATGTCCTTCGTTTCTGCAGTTGAGGCAAGTCCAGTGACCCCTATCGCACTGTCCTGTGCTTGTGCTGGTCTTGATATTCCCTGGACGAATAAAAAGTCCGCATTCTGCGCGCCAACAGTATACCCTTTCCGCGATGGGGATGTTCCACTCGTTTGAACGCTCGTTGAATGTATTCTTCAGCGCTGAGGGAACATTCTTGCGGATCAATGGGAACGGGATGTTGTTGAGACAGCATTTCGGGGGCCACTGGGTCTCATTTTCGCACGCCGCTGTGACAAGTCGAACAAAACAGTCTTTGCAGTAGGCATGGCACTGCACTTTGATGCAGTCTCTCAGCGGAAGGTCCTCAAGACAGGAGACACATTCACTAGATCCTGTTAGTCACAAAGAGGCTTCGTATAAATGTCAAGGAAGCTTACAGAAGAGATTCCGGTTCCTGCACAGCTTTCAGGCGTCGCTTCAACTTGGCTACGGCGTCGTCGGTCTTTTGCTCTTCAGACGCCGAGCTACTACCTGCTTTTGGCTCCATGAGCCTCTGAAGCAGACCCTCCCGAGCTGATCCTTGAGCGCTACTCTCGCCTCTTTCGGTACTACGTTTGAATAGTCGTCGAATAGCCGATTCGCGAGGTTTGTGTATTCTTTGACTTCCAGGCAGGACCACAAGACCAGCGGCGGGTAGTGAAGGTAAAGACTTATCGTCCGAGGATCTCGACGCGATTGGGTCACTCGAAGCCGTTGGTTGTAAAGCAGGACGTTGCTGAGACGAAGATTGAACACCTGAGCGGCTACTTCGAGGCAGCCCAGGCAGTGGCTTATCCTGAACCATTAATATTGGCAGATAAGGTTCTTTGCCTTTCTGCTTTGCCTTGAGCTGTTCTAGCTCCTCCAACAACCTTTGCTCTTCAGCCATCAGCTCTTGCCGGCGTTCCTCTCTGGCGCGTTCCCGCACTCTGTCGATAGACGACTGGACAATATCCAGCAGTATATGAGAGGTAATGTTCGCGGTTTTGCGTAGCGCTGGTGGTGGCTCAAACTTGCGCCAGTCGACGTCATCCCATTGCACTTCTTGCTGCTCGCTTTCGGCTGCAGTGGCCACCAGATCCTGGATTCGTTCAAGGGTGCTGACATGATCGACAACACCTTTAGAGGAGTCCCATGGATTGTGGAAAACCTCATTATCAATCTGAGCCAAGAGCTCTTCGTGAGAGAAGAAGGAGCCTGGCATCACGGCACGGGGTTCTGGAGTCGTGCCTGGGCTTTCTTGAACAGGCGTTCGCTTCATCATCGTATCCACTTGCAGATGAACAGAGACGGAGAGTGTCGAATGATTCCGTCGAAAAGGTGGAAGAAAAACATGAGATGAACAAGGCATGGTCTCCTTTGTAGGACATCGGCCAAAGCCCAACCATGTCGGACAAGTCGAGTCGTGCCATCCGTGACTCTACAGCCGCCTTGACTTTGGGCCGATGCAGCTCCAAGGCGCGACTGTGAATCATCTGACACCCTACTACAGAGTACATGGGCAACTCAATCCTTGGTGTGCTCGTTGGGCGTCTCAGCTTGGCAGACCAGGCTGCCTAGGCTTTCTTGAGACGCTGGATTAGCCATGGTGGAGATGCTTCACACGCCTGGGTCTCTGGGATCAGACTTGACGGAGCCAATAGCGATCATAGACTCGAGGCACGCTGGCCAATCCTTACAGGCTGCCGGTGGTCGAAAAGAGTTTGGGGTGAAGTTGGATCGAAGTTGGAGGCGCAGTGCTGCGCAGTGCTGGGCTGCGAAGGTTGAAGTGTGGGCACAGCCACTCCCACAGTGCGGAGCACGGCTCATGGCATTCTTTGCAGAGTACCCATTCTACTTAACACCTTCTGAGGTTGCCAGATGAGAACTTTTAGTAAACTCAGACATCAAATTTTCATCCAAATTCATTGAACCATACATTTACCTCGAAGAACAGATCATTCAGTGCCCATTTGTAATGTTGACGAGGCCAAAGAATACGCTATGACGCCCGGCCGGGTCCGAGGATTGGAGGGAGCTGCGCACTATGACTGAACGAACAGTGCGAGACGCTGATTTCTGTCTCTGGAGGTCAGAAGTGAAAAGGTGCAGCAGAAAGATCACGATACTTTGATTCGCGTGTATAGTTAGCTTTGACAGCCTCGACGCCTGCTACACTTTTGCTCTGCCACTTCCAGTACCAGAGCTAACGCTCAGTCCTGGTGCCTCATGACAGGTCACCGTGGAAGACGGACTTTTCCGTGATAGCGCAACTTTGGTGCATCTGTCAGCTGCAGCACAGCCCATAAACCCCTTGTGATTTAACGTAAAGCATGGAATCCTCTCAAAGACTTATTGGACCCTAAAAAGGCGATGCTCTCATACCGTTACTCACGGTACGTGATCCTCAGGCTGACACTGAGGGCGACCTTGCCAGGATGGGCAAACGTCTCAACTGACAGAATCGTAGATGCAGCGGAAAACCAGGAAAAGGTGGCTTATTAGTCTGCATAATGCTATGAAGGCTATTGACCCGACATTGCTCTGACTTCACTCAAGCCAACCTTAGATCTTTGCCTTGGGCTGAGAGAACTCTACCTTGTTCGTACTGTAATTCTGAGGTCAGCCCCCTCCAAGTCAATGTATAAAGTCTGATCCAGAGAGTTGCTTACCATGTTCCGACCTGCTCCAGACCGACTTCAACGACATCTTTATTCTTGAGCCAGACTTGCGGCTTGCGTCCCATACCCACGCCTGAGGGGCTATATGGAGGGTGATTTCAGCGTCAAGTTCTAATGAAAGCTCATTCACAGGGTTCAACTCACGTTCCAGTAAAGATCAGATCACCAGGCATCAAAGTTGTTCCCCTGCTGAGGAAGGAGATTGTTTGAACAACGCCGAAGATCATGTCGTTTGTCTCACCGTCCTGTAGACATGTCAGTTACACCAGGCGGGCTCGTCAAGCGTGTTGTTTGAGATGGCGTACCTGCACAGTCTTGCCGTTGACTTTGGTCCAGATCCTCAGCTTCTGAGGGTCTGGGATGACGTTGGTTGTCACAATGCCAGGACCGTAAGGGGCCCAACCGTCGAAGCCCTTGCCCAGAGACCATTGACCGCCTCCACGCTTGATCTGCCAGTCTCTGTGTGAGACGTCGTTGCCTACGCAGAAACCCAGTACATGCTTCAGAGCATCTGCCTCGGACACATCGCTGCACCTCTTTCCAATTACGATGACCAGCTCGCATTCATAGTCCAGTCCTTCACCTTCCTGCGCCATGGGATGCACAGGGATGGGGTCACTGGGACTACCAAGAGAAGTGGCAGGCTTGTAGAAGAGGATGGGGAACTTGGGCTCAGGCATATTCGACTCCTTCGCATGAAGAGCATAGTTCAGCCCCAAGCATCGCACCGTCCCGACATCGGAGGGCGCGAGGGGAGACAGTAGGAAGCGAATGTCAGCGACCTGATCGGTTACTTGATGTTGACCGAAGATGTCGCCAACAACTATGTGAGCCTGTTTCGCTTGAGCGATGTCAGTAACGCCTTTCGGGAGGATGGCGTCACCATAGTATGTGCGGCCATCCGTGGCCAGGAAACGAACGAGACGCTGCATCATGGTGTCAGTAGGAGACTTCACCGTCGACAATCCCAGTGTCCTTGATGCAGGTTTGCATTTGCTTACCGAGAAGCCAGCCATGTTGGATGCTTAGCCGTTGATGATTTGGAGTCTGGGGAAGGTGAGTGAGAGATGGCGGGATGCCGGACGGCATTCTATAGCCGGGGAGATATATCCGATGACCGGGAGCATCTTGTCGCAGCATCGGCTAGTGGGTACGGCAAACAGGCGACGCCACACGACGTTCGAATTGTTGGTGTCATCCGCTGCTCCTCTTGTGATTGCCCAGTAATCTTCATGTCATTCAAAGTCAAGAGCCCTCTCGACCGCTGTTGGATTGATGGCTGGAAGATTGGGATTGTTCTGAAGGGTTAGGGTTGGAACAACCATCCGCCGATACGCTCCTGTGTGGAGGAGAGCTGTTGCCTGGACGTGATTAGATCATCAACATCATCGAATCTCAGAACGCGTGACGCCACGACCTCACCTTGCTCGCGGAAGCCCTTTTGTGCACCCCAAACAGATCTTTTCATATCAAGTCTCTAGCAATGCGTCTTTCCGGTCTTCAGAAGGAAGTGCTCAGCCTCTACCGGCAGTGTCTGCGGGAAAGTCGGAAGAAGCCGCGGGTAAGCTACCGAGTCACGGTCAGGTCAGTCAATCAAGCTGAGCATGGTTAGGACACGCGAGTGCACTTTGAGAACTTCGCAAGGTAGGCAGTCATTGACCAACGTTTCGTCTCAAATCATTCTGATCGGCAATGCAGGAACGAATTTGCGCGCAACCTCGGAATCGAAAAGCGTGATTTCGGCGCCATCGAGTTTCTGTTGAGAAAGGGGAAGCGGCAGCTTGACGCCTATTCCGCACCTGGAATCAAAGACATTCGCTAAGCTCTGCATTCTCACGCTTCATCCAGCCAGTGCTGTTGCCTCGTCAACCGTGCTCTTGCTGGCTGATCTGGTGCAGCGTCAACGGCAGGAGTAATGCTGAGGCCATGACAGCTTACTTGAAGCATGACCCAGGCGCTTCGCTGCTGTTGATACTGTCACCTCCAACCATAATATACCAGGCTGCTATCCTGTCATTCTCTTGAATAGCATCAGTCTGCCGGCCTTTTAGGGTAGAGCTCTGTCTTTTTTGGATAATGCCGTCTCTCGCTCGAATTTCCGAGGTCAGCTCAGACACGACTCACTCCTACGCATCGAATGCATCTCGAAACGCACGATTAGAGGCTATGAGGAGGCTGAGATTTGGTTCTCGTAACAGCGCGGATACCAAGTCTAGCGAAAAGAAATCTACGGCAACCTGTCCAGCGCGGCCAAGCCCTCGTTCGCAGGATGCCGCGACGCAACGCCACGCACAACCACCACCTCCTGAGGAGACCGCGGAAGCATATGACTCTGCTAGATCATAGCAAGAACTTCAACAGAGCCCAGTGAGGAAACCAGGATCGCAGACATCTTACAATGCGGACGACGAAGGATTATGTGATACCGGCTCCTCTTTAGAAATCGATTCCATCCAGTTCCCTCTGCCTCCTACAACGAGAATAAAGAAGATTGTACGTTCGTCCAGTGCCGAGAATTCTGCCGAAATGGGCGCTATAGAGACATCATCATTTGGTCACCAGCCAACGGAAGCTAAGGCTGCCTCTGCCCACGACAGTCAAGCACCCGAGTACCGCCACCACCAGTCCAATGCCCGGCAACCTTCTGTATCACCACTTGCGCGGCGCATGAGTCCTGCTCTCAGCGGTCTTGCAGATGGCGCAGCTTCGTTCGCAAGTGGTCGCCCTCTTTCAGCCATTGATGCGGCGCTCGTCGAAGCCATATCGCGCAGCGTCGCAGAACAGTTGCGCGGAATGTCAATTTCAATACGGAGTAGCGGGAAACAGAGCATGGATCAGCCTCGATCTTCCAAAGCATCTACCAAGAGTGCTCACGCAGAATCAAGAACGTCAAGTCAGAAGGAGGCATTGAAAGTATTTGCGAAAGAGCTACATAAATATGCCGAGCTTACGAACGCGAAGGGCAGGCTGCCCAACGTATCGCCGTCGTCAAAATCACCAGTGACATTGAATACAATCTCAGCACTTTTACCCTACCGACACGAGTTTACTACTGCTGGGCTTGCTGTCACTTCCAAGGATCAGGCTCAGAAATCGACGGCAAAGGTCAGGCGGATAGGGTTACCAGGCCATCGCCGCAAGGCGGCTCGCTCGAATGAAAAGCCAGTGCGGTTGCTTCAAATGGATGGGAAGGCAGAAGCTGGTGGTGAGGAGCGTTCTAGCTCAGAGGTCTCCTTTGTACAAGCAGGCGATGTCGACGAGTGGCGTTACGCGCTCATCGAAGAGGTACCTCGCCATGAACGTGTTGCAAATAAGAACCCCGGCAGAAGGGGCAGGAAAAGCTGCCTACCTTGTTTCGTTACTTACACTAATGGAAGAGAGAGCATACAGGAAAATGTCAAGCGTTCGCTGACTGCAGCCTCTTCACAACAGATCAAATCTGTGGGAAGATCACAAGCACCCAACCACATACCTTTGCCTTTACGCAACATGCATTCTGCCGAGCCTAGTCCTCGCCATCTATGCGATGGTGTCGGACCTGGTCAACCAGTCAACACGGGTCTGAAGGCCACAGGCTACCGGCGGCCATCCATGACGATTTCTCAATCGAATGGTCAGCTGGAACAGTGTCGTGATGACCACCATCATCCGCATCCCTATGCTGATATCCACCGGCATAATCCGCGTCCCACTACAACTCAGTACCTTCATCCCGAAGCAGCTCTTGGGCCTCGGGTAGATGCTCGTCCTTACAGACCTCAGCCCGCGGATCTTCCCAATCACCACTCATCTAAAGCGCCTCACTGGCCGCCCACAGCCGGTTCTTTGCCGACCGTTTCCACTTTCCCGAGCTCCAAGAATGCTGCTCCGCTCCCGCTGCGACATACTGTTGGCCATCTTCCTGAAAGAGCACAAGGTATCGAGCGGACAATTCCAGCTCGCAGTCCGGCCGAGCCAGTGATCAAGCGTGCCATTGAAACCGAAACCGATCAACTCTTTCCATCTGCGGGCATCAAGAAGCGTTCAATAGTCTCTACGAAGCGGAGGCCGAAGCTGGCAATGGCGCGCCGCATCCGCCCAACGATCCCTATGCGAGCATCATCCATTCTGCAGAGCATCTGTTCAACAGAGTCGAATAATGCTTGCCGTGTTTCCGATCGTCAAGTCCTCCGCGGCCTTCATGTTGCCACCTCGGCAGCCTGCGATGAAGAGGTGGACGCTTACGTTAGAGACAAAAGTGGTGTTCGTATCCGCCAATTTCTGGCAGATCTTGTTGCCCTGGAAACTTACTGGAACGACACTCAATCCCTGGGTGACAAAGAGCAAAGGGCGAGGCAGAGAAGGGCGCAGATGAGAAAACTCAAGCAGCATATGCGGCGTTCAGGGGAGGCGGGCCGTATGAGCGGCCAGAGCAAGTGAGCAGTACTATGGATAGGGCGAAGCGCAAGTCCTTGAACGTATATTGCTTAGCCATTCACATTATTCTAGTCAAAAGAGCATTGGCATTTATATTTACAAACGTGTTTGGACGGTGAAGCGAAACGCCTGTAGATTGCCTCAGAGCGACCGACGGTTGATGGGAGAACACACCTCTGGTGCGGAGACCGTGCACCGTGAAGCCAACCAAGGGCGCTGACCGCCACACTCCTGAGCTGGCGGATGGTCTTAACCAGCAGCAGCTCCGTGTAATCGACGATACAAAGTGTGCGTGCTTCCTACGCCTAACGTTGTCACGGGAGAATGGCCAGACTTTGAGACCGATGCATGATGGATCTCCCTTTGGCCAACCAGATAATCCACCTGCATACAACCCCAGGGCCGTGGAATATTTCACAGATGCCCATGCGTCTTTTGCAGTGACCTGAGTTCTTGCTGGTGTCACAGCTCAAGCTATGTGCTTTCACCATTGCGACTCATAACCAACAATCCCTGCTGGTGAGTATTGAGCCAAGCCTGTGGAATAATTTGTACTTTTCACCCATTCTATATCTTCAGCGAGGCCATCTGGCCCCCCCTTCAATGCTCTTCCTTGGCAAATTTCAGATTCATTTCAGATTTAGAAAAATGACCTTTGTGAGACCCATTCTCGAACGTGGACTAATAATCCTTGACAAATATCCCCAGCTTGCCTGCTGAAGCGGCCAGTCGTATCACTGATACAAAATGAAAACCCAAAAAGCCCCATTCCACCCAAAAAGATTAAGTTCCTCCTGATAATAACTCGAGGGGACCCCCGAAACTTGCCGATTTCGGGTTCCTGCGTGGAGAGCGGCAGATGCTCAATTCCCAGGTCGATCCCCCGTTTTACCCTCTAGGATGCCCAACCCAAGGCGGCCGTCGAATTCTATCATATACCACCACCAGCCTGCCCTTCTTCAATCATGTCTTTGAACTGTAAAAAAGGCCTATCGAGACCACCCTTTATAGAGCGTAGCGTCACTTGGTAGTTTCTCGCACTGCATTTATTTATCGGCAGAATTTCCCCCCGCAGCGGTAAACACATGGTTTCTTCGCACTCTAAATGATTCACTATCTTATCTGCCTTGCACTACCTTCGTTCGACTTCAAGTCACACACACACACCCAGCTGAGTCGAGTATGTCTTGCTCCAGAAGCTTCATTCGTGGAGGTCAGTCATTATCTGGTCATCTAGAGGCCCACAAGCTGGAACCAGGGGAATGGTTGCGACACTTTTCTGAAAGTGGTGCTATGTTGAGTGGATTCATGTGTGTATGAGATTACACCCCGAGATCATCATGTTTGAAGACACGGTGCAAGTGATATATCATTGGAGTATCTTGAAATAGCCGGACCGCTAGGGGAATGCTCAGGGACGCATCGTTTGCTTTTGGGAGTGTAAGAGCATGATCATACATTTCAACCATCACTAACAGAAGGCATCTATGTCATAGAGAACACTTCATGTCCTATTACAAAGTTTTAAGGATGGCCAAGTATTTCTCGAACCTCCAACCCTCATTTCTCTTTGATAATTAGTACCTAGAAGAACGCTTGAAGACCCGTGATCGCTCTCCCCAGAATGAGTGCATGGATATCACTTTGTCCCTCATAGGTCTGCGTGACGAACAGGTTGGCCACATGCCTGCCAATGTGGTATTCATCACTCACCGCGTTGCCACCAAAGATCTCCTGCAAAGTACGGGCTCCGACCAAGGCACGATCGCAGTTCTGCCTCTTGATCATGGAGATCATCTCTGGCGCTGCAGCGTCCTTGTCCTTGAGGCGGCCGACTTGCAGCGCGGCCTGGAGCCCGAATGCGGCATCGGTGGATGCGTCTGCGAGCTTCTTCTGGACAAGCTGGTACCTTGCCAGGGGCTGGCTGAACTGCTTGCGATCCAGAGCGTACGTGCGCGCCCGCTCGATGCAGTCCTCCAGGGCGCCGATGGTTCCCCATGCGATGCCGTAGCGGGCTGAGTTGAGGCAGCTGAAGGGGCCCTTTAGACCACTGACGTTCGGCAGCATGTTAGCCGCAGGAACGGTGCAGTTGTCCATCTGGATCATGCCAGTGATAGACGCTCGCAGGCCGTTCTTGTTCTTGATAGCAGGTGTCTCCAGTGTACCAGGCGCACATTGGTCTCGCTCGACGACGAATCCACGGATCTTGCCGTCGAGCTTAGCCCAGACGAGGAGGATGTCTGCGATGGGAGAATTGGTGATCCACGTCTTGGATCCGTTCAGGACGTATGTGTCCTTCCTTGTTGGGTGCGGGGTGGCTGTCGTCTCGAGGGATCCAGGGTCAGAGCCATGATTCGGTTCAGTCAGACCGAAGCAGCCCACGAGCTGACCTCGAGCGAGCTTCTCTAGCCACCGGTCCTTTTGTTCTTGTGAGCCGTGCTCAGCTATCGGGCCCATGACGAGAGAGCTCTGCACCGACATGCCTGATCGGTATCCTGAATCAACTCTCTCCACCTCGCGTGTAATCAGGCCTGCGGCGACGCTGCTAACGCCGGCGCAGCCATAGCCTTCTATCGTGGGGCCTAAGAGACCGAGTTCACCCATCTCTTCTAGGATCTTTCGATCGTAGTCCTCGTTGCGGTATGCATCGAGCACACGTGGCAGCAGCTTCTCCTGGCAGTAGCTGCGAGCAGTGTCTTGTATCGAGCGCTCCTCATCAGTCAACTGATCCTGCAGATTCAACGGGTCCTGCCATTGGAAGGGCGCGCGTGTCGATGCCCGACGAATGAAGAGGGCAGATGGCTTCGCAATCCGGGCCAATAGCCTTTGCTGGCAACGCAGTGAGTGCATGGCGACTGAGCGTGGATATGTATCGTAAACTTGAGGCTGGCTGGTGTGACGGCTCAAAGTCACCTCAGAGACGAGGGGAAATAATGCAACGAACAGCCAAGGAAACAAAAAAAAAAAAAGTAAATAGAGGAAACCTCAAAGATGGAAAGGACGAAAATCCTTCGAATTGTGAACGTCTGTAATAAAACGTTGTAATCGCCGATTTCGCAAACTGATGGTTCCGCCGAGGAGGAAAACCAGTATCGATGGGGGCAATCGCCGAGGCGAAAGCACCACCATTTGACGATCGCCGAGGCGAAGGAGGGGGACTCGCCTCCCTCTAGCCTTCTTTGGCAACTATTCTGACCTTAGCTCTGGTCTCGTTGATGGGGAAATCAGGGGATAGCGTTAGGCGTAGCTTCGGGAACTAATCAGACACGAGGAAAGCAGAGTACGACACTACTACTCGGACTGAGCCAAGCCAAGGGACTAACCTCTCGTCGACCAAATGCCCATTTGCGCATTGTCGGGAGGTTTCCCCAGAATACGGAGTGCCTTGGGGTTAAAAACGTCAGCGGAATTGCAGAGATGGAAAAACGCAATTGAGTGCATCGAGCCATCTTAAGAAGTAATGGCAAAGCCTGTACCATTGCAACCAAGCTGATGGCCTGTCTACACACTTGGAATCGGGTGAAAAGTCCCTATAGAGTACCGAGCTCATTCATCCAACTCTCGTCCGAAAAAAACATCTGTGCAGGGAGTGCCTCCCAAGGCTGCTGCAAATGGTTCGCGTTATCGAACTCGATCGACTGCGACCAATTGACGCAGCCTGGAGTCAACATATCCTGGCCCTGGCGGTCTACCGGTAGATTCTGCGCCGCGTCTTCTCCCCTCTGAAGCTCGGGTTTGTGTGTCTGGTCAGTGGCACTACTGGAAGTCGCGCCAAGCAGATGGGGTCCTTTGGGCATGAGCCACCATAGTGAGCATATCTCTGGCCCAAATCCCAGCAGTATCTCCAGCAAGGAGCCCTGTGCTGCTAAAGGCAGGCTGTCCGAGATCTCCATCTTGGCCGAAGCCTTCTTGGCTGCTGCGAGAGGCTCAAGAAGGCCAAGTGCAGAGCCCCATTTCTCTGCCAGCTCTTGAAGGGCGCTGTATATCTTGTCGAAGTCCAAGGTGGCATCAGGCGCCACCTGACGGAACTTCTGAGCGGAGAGAAGCGGGAGAGCGGCAGCTAGCCCGTGGAACGCGAAGATTGGGCCAAGGCGTTGCAAATCGCCATACTCCTGAAATTCGGCGAAGATGGTGGCGATCGCCGAGGCTGCAACTATTGGCGTGACTGATGCTGATTTGGGATCTTCAGCGATGGATAAGATGATGAGTGAGACGAAGAATATGACGTGGAGCTGCCTCGATTGGAGGTTGTACTCGCTGAGGACCTTGGAAGGTTCCGAGCCATATAACTTGAGATCAGCGGGCAGATTGTGAAGCCACTGGAGCAGCGACTTCTCTACCGCGTCTCTACGTTCACAAGTAAGACGAGACTTTCGTCGCATTTCCACAAGATCCCCGAGGATCCGACATATCTCCACATAGCTGACGAAGACGTGGGCATTCGTGCTGTCTTCTGCCTGGAAGTCCTGGATGGAAGGAGGACCGACGTCGCTGTCCTCGAGATTGATCATGCGCGGTCTGCCCACACCGACAGATATGAGTATATCTCTAACCTACCTGGCGTTATTAGCAGGAAGCTCTATGGGACGGCGAATATAGAAAAAGCGTAAGTGGAAGACTCCCCCAAGCAGGGGACAAACACAACGCCTGCGCTCCTGCAAGATGCCACTCACCACGATTGTCCACCATATCCTCCGCCGCAGCCCATGGTACGGCCCCAGGGGCGGTTGCTTGTGCAGGCCAAGCTGGTGAGCCAACCCAAGGGTGATGTGCATCCAGAAGCCACTGTTCCCCAAGGAGAAATGCTCCGGCCCAGTGGGAGACCACCACTGCAGCAATATGGCAGATATGACCGAGGCAAGAGGCATGCGGTCATCACCGTAGAAGAACCGCGCCTTGGCCTTCTGGTAGAGCTGCATAGACTGGCTGAGTGGCCCTATGGACGACACGCGACTGCCCGACAGCAGCACGGACTGGAGCAGCAACAGCGGCATGGATGATCTGGATCTCGGAAGCAGCCAGGACTTCTCGACGATCGGTGCCCATGGCCAGCAAAACGTCTGGTAGAGCGTGATGAGCCGCGACGCGACAGGTTCCGAGACGGTGGCATCCGCGTCGAAGACTTTGAGCACCTCGCGGCAGCGCATGTCGCTGTCCTCGGTCGACAGGATCGCCTTCCTGGGATAGATCCTCTCGGTGAACGGTCCCGGACCCAAGATCTCTGTCCTGCTCACGTAGGGCGAATCGCCCCCCAAGCTCGGTTGCTGGTCGGCTCCGCATCTCTCACTGCGCACCTCGGATGGTGCTGACTGCTCGGGTGTGTGAAGCAGCCCTGCGCCTAGAACCTGGGCAGGACGGTCGGTGTCTGGAGCCTGGCGCTTGGGGAAGGGTATCTCCGGCTCTCCTCGGTCCTCCTGCTGGTGGTCATGATGCTTTGGCGGTGGTGTCGTGCCATGGCGAAGCTTCCTCTTCCTGGAGTGGGGACTGAGAGGAAAGTTGAAGTGTTAGGACTGAAGCTCCTGCGCATGGTCAGAGGCAAGGTAAGGACACACACTCACCGGCACTCGGTATCGAATATTTCACAGTTGATACATTTCGCTTGGTTGTATGGAAAGTCGCATCGCACCTGGGTGATTGCCGGTAGCCAGTCTCAGCACCTCGTTGCCCCACGGATGTGACATGACGCAGCTTCTCTTCCCTTTCCCTCCCGTGACGGAGAGCTGTGGTGAATCTTTCTTACCTTTCGCTTATGGCAATTTGTGCATGCTGCTTTGGCTGTGGACCACCTCGCCGACATGGCCGTGAAGCTTGTGTGGGAGATGTGGAGAAGAATGCGGCAGCAGACGACGACAGGTGCACAGTGGGACGTCTGCAGCTGGCAAGACGCATGACCTGTCAACAATCGTGATACGGAAGGAGAGGAAGTGACTTGCTAGCAAAGCCCCTCCTCCACAGCCGAGACAAGCTTTTGCCAACGGAAGTCCGGAGCCCGCTAGTTGAACCTCCATCACATTTCATTTGCCGTCGACTGCGAAGACCAAAGAGCCGTTGCATCGTGGAGGGCTCCACACTGGGGGGGCGCGAATCGTCGGAAAAGCTAGCTGTGTATGGCAAGTAGATTGGCCATGGTTCCCCTATGCACGTCCATTGATGCATGATCAGAGCTAAGCCCGGATTGTCTTGTCTATCTGGCAAGCGAACAGACCTGGTTGAGTGAGGCCTCGACATGTCAGTCCGAATCACCACAAATCACAGATACATACACGCGATGCCTGAACAGTATTTCAGTCATGGCTTGCAGAAGGCTCCTTGACGAAAGTCTATCCGTCTGTCCTCATCTCTAACCTCTCAGATCCCATAGGGCAGATTATCGCAAATCAAACGACCTTCTTCATCATGTCTCAGCCTCAGTTCTTCAACTACCCGGGCACCGAATCCAACGCCGAGAACTTCCACTACTCGCAGGCGGTGCGGATCGGCAACATCGTCCGAACATCGGGTCAAGGCGGCTGGGAAGTCAACGGGGACATCGAGTCAGATGCAAAGAGACAGATCGACCTTGGTTTTCAAAACGTCATGACCGCTCTGCGGACTGCCCATCCTTCCCTCGAGTGGCGCAATGTGGTCTCTGTTCGAACATATCACACAGACGTCGAGGCGACTTTCGACTTGGTGACGAGTGCTTTCAAGTCCTTGGACGGGCAGCACAGACCTGTTTGGACCTGCGTCGAGGTCCCTAAGCTGGGCCTCGAGGGCATGGTGTTCGAGATTGAAGTGGAGGCCTTTGTTGGTTGAGGGTCATAGAATGGTTCACGCAAGCCCATGTTGTATTCAAAGAACTTGGAGGAGGCATAGGAAGATAGGTTCTGATGGAGAGCACGAAATCACTGCTCGTGGTGTGGTGAACCAAGAGTGTATAGAGGTAAATCAACACCAGGATGTTCGCTACTGAGGAACAAGAAAATGCCCGAAAGAACAAGAAAAGAAAGCACCCCAACTCCACGCACGTGTGAGACAGTTTGGTAATAAAAAGACGGCTCAAATAACGACAGCTTGCGGGTTCAGATCTTGGAACAGCTCAGTCCAGCCTTGCGGCAGTGCCTCCAAGCTCCAGAGGCCGGTGATCCATTCCTTGATGCAACCCACCGACTCGAACTTGAGGTTGCGATGGATGACGTCCAGCTTGTGGAACAGCGTGCGCTGCAAGCTGGCGTTCCGAAGATGCGCCCCCGCTACGCACAGAGGCAGCAAGACGCAGTCGAGCAGCTTCGACTCGTCGTCCATGGCGACGATCTTGCTGATGGCGCCGTACACATGCTGCTGCACAATGGAGTGCTGAGCCGGGTACCGGCAGATGACGCGGTAGAGGTAGATGCTGGCGCAGTGCTGGTACGCGCGGAGGAACTCCCCACGCAGCAGGGACTCCTCCGTGCAAGGTGCTCCAGCATCGTGCCCTTCGGGTGGTCCAGCCTGTCCCGAGCTCGACACCGAGGTGTAGATCGGGGAGAAGTCTGCCTCGAACTCCTCAACCTGCTTGGGGGACGCTGTCTCGCCGGCTGATTGGATGCCCTTGCCGTAGAATATCATGGCCGCGATCTTCTGGAACAGCATCCCCAGCTTGAGCGCCTCTCGCTTGTCGGAAGCCCACCAGACGCGGTAGGTTGAGAGCAGCGGCCACGTTTCGGGAGGGAAGAACGGCTCTGTATTCCGGAACAGTGCCGACGAGAGATCTGCTGCCACGAACTCCGAGATCAACAGGCAGAGGGCATCGTTGGACGACGCCAACACATTCTGGTAGCCACCACTGCTGTTGATGATGGCTCGGATTCCCATCTGATGGGACAGCGTCGCAGCATTCTCCGTCTTGCAGTCGATGTAGCCATCTAGAAAATACAGCAGCAGGACCGCGTAGAGGAGCTGTATCTGCTGGGGGCCCCGGGCCATGCCGACGCGACTAATCGCCTGGTTTATACTGGCCAGGACGTGAATGCGTCGGAGCTGCACGCCAGACTCGCTGTTCCGTCTATCGAGCCTGCAGCGGTGGGCGTCGGAAATCACGCAGACAGCCTGCAGCATGGTCCTGTCCCGCGTCGCGGCATCGACGGGAAAGGGACACGCCACCCGCTCCGAGGTGAACAGGGGCCAGAGACGGTTCATGAAGTACTCCAAGGCCCGCTTCTGGTACACGGCAAGCTCGCATGATGATGATGATGATGACGATGCACTACTGCCGGGTGCGTTTGCGATCCGAGCCTGGAAGGCATTGGGACGCGTGCTCCATCGCACCCGGACGGAGCCGTAGACGCACTCGGCGCCCAACGTCTGGCAGTGGCCGCAGGATGGCTTCGCGAGGTCGCACTTGACACGCCGCCCCTTGCACGACCAGCAAGACCCTTCCACTGTCCGAACCCTCTTCATCCGGGGTGAGACGAGGCGGACCAATGCTTCGGGGGTTTCGAGGCGGCAAGGCGTTTGTTCGCGTGATCGTTGAAGCAGCCACTGGGCCGTTCAAAGCGCAGCGGGGCGATTGTAAGCGACTCCTGCGAAGCGGGTATGATATGAGCAGTCTCAGAAGCTGCCGACTGTAGTATACAATCAAGTATGCTTATCTTTACCCAGGGGAGATGCCTTATCTTAGTGCTATCAGTATCACGGAGGCCTGGAATCTGAACTGGGGCCCCATCGCTAACCTCGGCGGAAACGCTTGCCCAGAACTACTAGCAGTAGTCAAAGTTAAAGCTTGGAGGGGAGGGACTTAGTCCACCAAGACTACTGAGTGTTGTGACTTGTGATAGTACGGTCAAACATCGTAGAGATCATACATAGAGATAAAGAGAGAGAGAGGAATCGATGGTCGTCCTACTCGATGATGACTATTTCTTCAAGTACATGTGCTCAGCATATCCAATGCTGCGAGCCGAGCAAGTAAAGCAGCATTCCGTATACAATCCAGCTCTCCCGAGGCCAGAAGTAGCTTATTATAATGTAAGGCCGAGGTTTACTATTTGGACCAAGGTTAGCGGCTGACTCATTGTAACTTCGAAGCAGAATCACAGAAGCCTTACCATGAACTGCTTTCACCTGGGTATAAGCTGTGAGGGCATATTCGCCCAGCTCCCGGCCGATACCGCTCTGCTTGTAGCCGCCGAACGGGATAGCGAAATGGGAGTCCTGGGAAGAATTGATCTGTACCACGGCGCGATTAGAGACACAAGCTTAGACATCGTGAATCAGAATATGTACTCACCCAAACCATGCCTGCCTGGATCTCCCCTGCCACACGGTGTGCGCGAACCACGTCTTTTGTGAAGACAGCGGCACCCAGACCATACTGCGTATCGTTCGCCTTGACGAGGGCATCTTCCTCGGTCTCGAAGCCCTGGATCACGACGAAAGGTCCGAAGATTTCCTCTTGTACGATTTTGAGGGCATTGTTCGAGGCGCCAAAGATGGTCGGCTGAACAAAGTAGCCACTGCCCTCCTTGCCGGTGCCACCGAGGATGAGTTCGGCACCCTCCTCCTTTCCAGCAGAAACATACTGGAGAATCTTGTCGCGTTGGGCGCGAGAGACCTGAGGACCGTGGCTGGTGCTGGCATCGAACTGGGAGCCGACGACGCTGTTTTCCTTGGTATACTCCACAAAAGCCTTGACGAACTTGTCGTAGATGGAGCTCTGCACGTAGATTCTGGATGTCGAAGTGCAGACCTGGCCCATATTACCTACAGGCAGTCATAGCGGTTAGCATGCTGTCAAACACGGGGACCAAGGTGCTCCGAGAAAGTCCCTCGACGCAATGAAGAAGAGTCGGTTCACTTACTCATGATACCAACGTGAGACCACTTCACAGCTTGGTCAAGGTCCGCATCCTCAAACACCAGCAATGGACTCTTTCCGCCGGTTTCCAGGGTGATGTTCTTGAGGTTGTTCGCGGCCGCACGCATGATCACTCTGCCGGTGTTTGTGCTACCGGTGAAGGCGATCTTGTCCACATCCATGTGGCCAGCAAGGGCGGCTCCAGCCGTGGCTCCGTACCCGTTGAGGATGTTCACCACTCCGGCGGGATAACCGGCCTCTTTGACCAAAGTCGCAAGGTAGAGCGCCGAGAGAGGGGTCTGCTCGGCTGCCTTGAGGACGAGGGTGTTGCCGCAAGCAAGAGCAGGGCCCAGCTTCCAAGCAGCCATCTATTGAGTTGAGAGTCAGCCTGGGAGTTTGTGAGTGTGACAGGACGGAGTTGTGAGTCGACGCTTACCATGACTGGATAGTTCCATGGGATAATCATGCCGCAGACACCTATCCATTTCATGCTCACCGGTCAGTGGACGCTTCTCAGAGAGACGGTTTTCTGAAGCTCATTCTCTTCTCCAACGCATGTGGCGACTTACCAATGGGCTCATGCCGAGTGTAGGCGAACTTGGCCGGGCTGGTCTCAATGGTCTTGCCCTGAATCTTGTCCGCCCAGCCGGCGTAGTAACGAAGCACGCCAACAACCTCGGCGACGTCCTCTTCGAGCGCGACCGTGTACGGCTTGCCATTGTCCCAGGCATCGATGGTGGCGAGGACATGGGCATTCTCCTCGCACAGGTCGGCGAGTCTCCACAACAAGCGCCCTCTGTCGGCGGCACTGAGGCCTTTCCAGTCAGGGCTGCTGAGGGCCTTGCGAGCGGCGGCGACAGCGTCGTCGACATCCTCCGGGCCTGCAGCTGAGACCTTGGCGATGGGAGACTCATCGTACGGGTTCACTGTCTCCAGTGTCTCGCCGGACTTTGCAGGGACGAACTCGTTGTTGATGAACAGCCCTGGACCAGATCGCAGTCAGCCACATGGAGAGACGCAGGTGGCGAAACACGACCGCCTCAACGCGCGTGAACGTACCTGTAGGCTGTTTATAAGCGCAGCCATTGGGAGCTGTCAGATCAAGGAAGCTTGCCATGGTGGGGGAATGTTTCAATTCAAATGCTGCGTGCCCTGTTGATGCGTGAGATGGTGAGGGTCAAATGCTGAAGTCTGCTGCAGGCGAGGGAACACGATCGCGGGCGCGAAGCTGGACAGATGGCCCTATGTTGCGAGAGAGAGCTGCGAATGATGATTCTGAGCTTCAGCTATAGAAACTGATGGCCAAACTCCGATGTCCGGATGATAGATAGACTGCCGATTGAAGGATGATAAAGCTGTGGTGGAGGGGGATGAGTTGGGTTGGGTGGGGGGTCGAGACCAGGGTGCGCACCGCTGTGGGTGTGGCCTATCAACTTGCCCAAAGGAGTTTGGTCAGCGCTGAAGTCTGGGGTTGCGGTATCGCGGCACCACGCTCCGTTCATGGGGCCACGGCGTCAGCTTATCGCCTGGATTCGGTTAATGGACCCGGACCTGGCAACGGCACTAGCAGGTTCGTAGATAGCTGCTCACCCTGGATTGCAAGCTATCTTGGAGAGTGCGGAGCTGGGAGGACGATAGGCGGAACTCAAGATTCATTCACTGACCTTCACTGGCTACAGGATGCGTGCCTCGCCTAAATCATGTCAGTAGGGGTTCGGGAGGGGGGTCACAACAGCCCCGGAGCCCCGAAGAGACACCTGTGCAGGCGGAATGGGGGCAGGTACTGCTATATACTGTACCTCCCCTAGTCCATCCCATCTTCCATCCTGTGCCATCAGTCTAGACCTACACTATGCTCTGAGCCATTTAGTCCTCGCCAAGACTTCCATCATCGACTCTTTGTGTCTTGTTCCCTGCTTCATCTGGGATTCGATTCCAAGAGCCGCAGGAAAGTTGATATCAACCATCTACAGCGTGAAGTCGTCTGACACCATCGAGGATATCGCACCTAAGCCAGACTTTTGCCGAATCATGGCTGACTCGCACTCATCTTCATCCGTCAACATGAAGGAGAAGACGGTCGAAAAGGAGCCAAGTGCGGCTCCTCCTCTAGAGACCGTCAACACTCTGGGCACAGCAACATTCGAAGATGTTCGCCTCACTGAACTCGGATACATCCCTTCGTTTCGACGCACACGCTCTACAGCCACCATCCTCTTCATGACCTTGGCCATTGCCGCTATTCCCTTTGGTATCGGCAGCCCCCTCATGGTTGGTCTCATCGGTGGCGGCCCTCTGGCTCTCTTCGTCGGTCTCTTCGTGGTATCTATCCTAGATGGCGCTGTGGCCGTGTCTCTGGCCGAGCTGGCTGCCCGGTATCCCACCTCAGCAGGGCCGTACTACTGGACCTTCCAGATCGCCTCTACTAGCTCCAACATGGCTGCAGAGGGTATGCCTCGACTCTTGTCGTACCTGAACGGCTGGATCTGGCTCATTGGCAACTGGACCATCACTCTATCAGTCAACTTCGGTTTCGCCTCTCTCATCGCTGCAACTGTTACCATGTACAACCCGGACTGGACGGCAACGGAGTGGGAGCTCCTGCTCATCTTCTACGCCATCTGCCTCATGACTCTTCTCATCTGCTTCCTAGGCGACAGGATCCTCCCCATGGTCGACACCTTTGCCGCCACGGCCACTCTCATCACCGTTGTCGCCGTTGCCATTGCTCTGGGCGTGACAGCCAAGGCAGGGAGACGCAGTGCGGGCTACGCACTCGGGCATTACGATGCGTCGTTCTCCGGCTACCCCGACGGCTTCGCGTTCTTCATCGGACTGCTTCCCCCGGCCTACACCTTCTCTGCCATCGGCATGATCTCCTCCATGGCCGAGGAATGTCACAAGCCTGAGAGCCAGGTACCAACAGCTATCATCTGGACCATCCCCATCGGCGCGGCAGCAGCGCTTATCTTCCTGCTGCCTATCCTGTTCACGCTGCCTCCTATGGAAGATATCCTTGCGGCACCCAACGGACAAGCTCTGCCGTACATTGTGTATACCGTCATGGGGAACCGCGCTGGAGCTGCCATCATCATGACCCTAGTCTTTGTGGTCACACTCTTCTGCTCCATCAGCGTCACAACGACCGCTTCTCGCTGCACCTTTGCCTTTGCCCGCGACAAGACCATTCCTCTCTGGTCACTGTGGTCCAAGATGCACTACGGACAGCCGTTAGCTGCTCTGATTCTGGTGACCGTTGTTCAGATGCTCCTTGGCCTTATCAACCTGGGAAGCACCAGCGCTTTCACGGCCTTCGTCTCCGTTGGCGTGGTTGCTCTGGCGCTCGGATATCTGGTGCCCATTTCGACCAGCTTCCTCAGTGGCAGAAAGCAGGTTTCGGAGGCAGCCTGGACCGCGGGTCCGTTGCTGGGCAGCATTTGCAACGTCGTCGCCATCACATGGATCCTGTTTGAGGTTGTGCTCTTCAGCATGCCGGTTGCCATACCAGTCACGCCGGCTTCCATGAATTATGCTTCCGTCGTGCAGGTCGGGTTTGCTGTCATTGGCGTTGTTTTCTACTATTGTTACGGCCGAAAGTGTAAGTCTCGACATCCCGTCCCAGAACTCTCGAATGGCACAGCTGACCCCCACACTAGACTTCAAAGGCCCTGGAGTGTCTTAGACTATCAGGCTTCAGAGATGATCGCATCTCTTGTCACTGTGGTTTTGGAGAAGCTGCTTTCAGTTGCGTATGGTCTGATTTGAGTATCTATTTGCAAGCTATCTGAACGTTTTAGCATGTATAATCCCTGGGTATTGAACTCCTTTAGAAATCATGTTGGCCAGCGCAAGAAATGATATGTTTGATATGGAATCCCCTTATGACATCCAATGTGACGATTTGAAGGAGCATCATCTGTAATATTGTACATGTGCATGTGATGTATTCCATTATAGACATAAGTGTGACTATTTAGCATTATTATGCTAGACACCTCAGCTTCTTTTTCTTTTTAGCTTGGACCCCGTCTTGTTAGGTGAACGACCACAAGGAATAAGGCTGCAGGGTGAGACCTAAACAGTGCGCCAAGAAAAGCCAGCATGCTTCCCGCCGGGACCATGACATTCTCCAGAGTTAGCTCCCACCGTGAATCCGCACACTTCAGCAGCGCCTCCCAGTCGTCCGGCTCTCTCTCTCTGGGATGCGTCACATCCCTGCGCACTCAAAGACGGGCTTTGTCTGATCCAACACTTAGTCTAAAGCTGGTCTCAGTATTCGATGTTATTTTCGCCCGCAGTTGAGTTGTCGACTCAAAAAAAAAAAAAAAAAGTCGATCGTCACCAAAGAGACACAGGCCAGCAATTGATCATTCCCGTTTGTTGCTACTATGTACTGATCTTGTGGGGGCCGGGCCGTCTCCGCCGGATCAGCTTCCGGGGACCCCTGTCCGGCGCCGGACTCCGAAAAGTGGAGATCATCGGAGACCGACCGAGCCACCGTGTAAGTCAAGAACTGCAACGAAACCTAGTAAATTGAAGACTTTCCACACCTGCTACTTTTACTCTTATGCTGTGAATGGTGGGTCTCGACGGCGTAAAGAATATTTGTGCTAGCTAAAGTCTGCATATTGACAGGTAGCTATATTGTGGATATGGCGGATTTGCCCAATTCCACATGCTTTATGCGTTTCGCTGCCAACTAACATTGAGTCGCAATCGTCCCGCACAATTCAGAATCTATGCTACTATGCTATTTGAGATTCTATAATCAAAATGCTCCTCCTCAGATAAAAAGAATTGCATCCATGTCAAGGCTCTTCCGGCTTCTGTGCATAGACCACATAACTAGGAGGGATCAAGTCAGTGATCGTCCAAAACAGAAAGGAGGAGGGGACATCGGAGCGCATTCCATCTCTTGATATGAATACCAGAGAGCACGCTCCTCGGTAGACCTCTTGGGGATATACTCACTAAGGCCAGTATCCGTGCAGCTTGGTGTTCTTGATCTCTTTCCTGAGCAACGCCAGGAAGATGATCACCTCCTCCTGTGACCAGCCAAGGCCTTTTTGAAACATCCTCGTGACCATTGCTTCGAGGCCAGTGAGTAGGTTCTCCATTTCCCACATGCCCAGAAGTTTCATGCGCGGGTCTTTGGCCCAAGGGTTGAATGGTAACTTGAAGACTTTCTCCGTCACGTTCGTATACCCCCTTGCCTCTAACCAGCCCTTCCACCTCATCGGATCGGTCAGACTGGCGCCGAATTGGGAGGAAGCCTTTTCCATCAGGTCGGAGAATTTGCGAACGTGGGCATCTTCGGGGATGGAGTCATCGTCACAGCCCAGAACACCGACAATGGCCTGGAATTCGACCCAGCCTCCGGGCTTCATATGGCTACCCAGAGTGTGGGTGTCGTCAGTAGGGTATAAAGGCGTGGGCCTTCCCAAATTTGGTGGTGGCATGCGTTCATGTTCAGGTGTTGGGAAACGGGTCTGGACTCACGTATAGGCTTGGTCAATCAGATTTGGCCAATCCCGAATTGCGAGCAGCAGATCTCGCCCAAAGATGAAGTCGAAGCTAGACTCCTTCCAAGTCCAATCTCTCTCGATGTCGTCGAGCTCAAAAGAACAGTTGGGTGGTACCCTGCCGGTGAACTTTCAGCTCATATTTCAGGCCAGGTGCGAGTTGCTTGTTCTCACCAGTTCGGTTGTGTCGGGGCGACGTCGACACCGGTAACCTAGCATTGCTTAAGTGTAAGTGTTGGATTCCTCGAGTTATCAAGATGTCGATAGTGTCAACATCTGATACAATGAAGAGACACTCACCACAGCAGATGGAAAGTCTTCAGCCATTTCAACCGACCAGACCCCTGGGATTGGATACTGTCAGCGGGAAGAGAACAGTTTTGCGCTAGGGCGAGAAGACGGACCTGTCCCACAGCCAAGGTCGAGAATCCTATGAGGATCGGAAACCGGGGCTAGAAACTTTCTTTTCCCCGTCAAGGTCGTGTATTTGACGTGGCACATGTCGATCCGATCGAGCTCAGCCTCGTCCATTGGTAGACCGTATTCTATAGAGGGGGAAATCAACTTAGTCAGTAGATCCTCAAGAAGTGCAGACTCCTTCGATTATGTCCTAGATTCGTGCCAAGGAACAACATGAAGCATGGTGATGTACTGACCTTCTTTGCCATAGACGGCGTACGTTCTTCCTCCTTCGACTGTGCCTTTCAAGATAGTCGACGTGAGAGAGGTCAGCGACGACCTGTCACTCTCATCATCACCATGGACCTATTGTGGGAGACGCAGAAAACCTGTCAGTAAAGTGGTCCGTCCATTTCCTTGGCATGAAGCCAAATGAGCTCAAAAAGCTATAATAAGCAGGACTAAAGTCACATGGTGATGCTTTTTTGCTGTAATCATCCCGTGCCAGAAACGAAGCAACATGAGCTAACTTCACGGAGAAGGAATTTGACTAACCTCATCTTCGAAACTCTGGTAGTTCTAGAAGAACACTCGTGTCAGCTCTATTTTGGCGGACTTTTTGAACAGCTTCCCCTCAGCCGTCGGTCGTACGATGGACAGAACTCACACTGTCGGGCTGGATGAAGGACCCCTCCTCGTTTTCAGGGGGAGGAGGCGAGGCAGACATGATGGATGGGTTTCGATGTATTTGGAGACAGTAGGGACTTGTGTTTCATACCGGCTTTGATAAAGTGAGAAAAATAAATCTGGGCGGATAGAAGCACCCTTTCTCATGGGGACGGGACGGGTGTTCAGTGTGGGTTGAGTTAGAGCGTGACTTAGGGTGACGGGGCTAGAAGGATACACCCGCCGCCACTGAAAGCCGGCGTTCTTGGGGGGTGGGGTGCCCGCTGGGACTTCGCTTAGGCAGTCCATGACCTAAGCGAGGCAGGGAACCTTTTGCATCTCTCACTGTTGAAACCACTCCGTCCTCAGGCATTCGTCCCCACCAAAGTCGAATCCTGATTCCCTGGCACCGCACCTCCAACCAAGGGGCTTCACAGCTGCGCGAACCCTAATGATTCCTAGCAGGTGGGGATGGAGGCACGAGTATTGGACTCATCTTCAACCTCATGCAACGGCGAGTGGGGCCGGCCTGCACTGGCGGCGGGGAGCTCTTCTGGTTGCTTCATAAGTTGAGATCCTCGGCGGCTATGTCATGCCACATGCAGTTTTGTGCATGCATAGGTATCCTATCGACACGACGAACTTGTTTGAGGCACTTGGCACCTGCGCGAAACCGACCGGAGTGTACATTTTCGCGGGCGGGGCTCCAGAGCAAATCCCTCAGCGGAAGGTGCTCTTGGCCCTGCTGCACAACCTCGAATATCACGCTCAGCTCGAACGAAACATTTGACAGTCCGAGGTGACACACACAACTCGTTCGAATCCATCCTCCATCACCAACCATCCAACCGTTGTACACCCGTTGCGTTATCGTCCTTTTGCACATCTGGAAATCCCGAGGTGTACACTGCATCTGTGCAGCCCAACGTCCCACCATGGTCCACCCCAAAGTCAGCAAGGCTCTCGAAGAGGCCAAAAAACTCGTGGCTAGTCTGGAAGCCTACGAGGACAGCCCTGCCAGCCACCAGACTGTCATGAAGCAGGTCGGTCGTATTCGCTCTGAGCTGGAGGAACCAATGGATGTCGTCACGGGCCTCTTTGAGAACCTCAGTCTGGGCGGTGCCTTTCACACCATCCTCGGCATCCGCGCCTATCATGCCATGCCCGAGGACGGCAGTCCCATCACCGCCGATGAGCTGGCTAAGATCACAAACGTCGCTTCCACAGTCATCCACCGGGCTTACCGTGTCGCCGTCAATCATGGCCTCTTCGTCGAGACAGCCCCTGACACATATGCACACAACGACTTCTCCCGTGCCCTCGATCCAATGGGCCTGGGCTCTTTCTTCATGATCACCCTCGAGTTCACTCGCGCCTGGATACATCTACCCGAATACCTGAAGTCGCACAATCCTGATGACGTCTTTGACTTGGTCAAATCCCCTGCAGTGTACTCAGTCCAGAAGGAGCACCTGGGCAAGTCGTATTACCAGCTTCTCGACGAGGATCCGGATCCTGAGCGCCGCGCCATCTGGAATGCCAACATGTTCATGGTTGACCAGCTGATGCCCGTCACCGGCATGTTCCCATTTGCATCACTGAAAGAGGAAGTTGCCAAGGACCCTGAGCGTCCGTACCTTGTGGACATTGGTGCCGGTCGTGGTCAGTCCGTCTTTGCCATCCAGAAGGATATTAATGGTGCCTTCGACGGCAAGTTCATCCTGCAGGATCTGCCCAGTGTCATCAACTCGCTGAAACAAGACGACTATCCTGATATTGAGCTCATGGCCTACGATGCCTTCACTCCACAGCCCGTCAAGAGTAAGTACCCATGTGAACATGGCCCCGTTTCTTCTTTCCCTTTATGTGATTGTCAAAAAACCGCGGAAACGTAGCTAAACGCCTAACCCCTCCTTCTCGTTGTAGATGCCCACATTTACTTTATGCGGCGCTTCCTTCACGATTTCTATGAACCGGTCTGCATTGAGTTTGTTAAGAACACCGCATCGGCCATGGGCCCGGACTCGCGCCTTATCGTCTGCGACCAACTTGTTCCGGATATGGTGGAAGTCCATGAGAATTATGACCTCTACTGGCTTGACTTCGCTCTCCTTTGTATGACCGGCAAAGAGAAGAAGCTCGCTGCTTTCGAGGAGATTTTCGACGCTGCTGGCCTAGAGCTAGTGAAGGTCTACCCGTCGGCGTACGGGAAAACAGTGATGCTCGAGGCCAAGCTAAAACAGTAGCCCTACAATGACGTCCACGATAAATAGTGTTGAGGAGGGAGTATGTATGCAATGGACGCAAGGTTATGGAGCCTTACTCAGCGGAACATAGCACGATTTGATACCATGAGTCTTCGGCGCCTACCATGATCACAATCCTGTCGTCGATCCCGCGCTTAAAAGCAAGGTGGGGGAAAGCCGAGGCCACATTGGGGATCATGCTGGGTGTTTCTACACTCGCTCAAGACAATATCCCTAGCCGCAACAACAACCCCGCAGGGGCTTTCGCATCGACCGCGAGGGGTAGAGTGTACCCTACGAGAAGATCCAATCATTGATCATGTTTTGGAGAAAGGTGATGCTTTCCGTCCCATCGGCATCGGTGTAGAAAGTGCTCCGGCCGGCCCCCGGGCGGAACGGACGGGGCCGGCGGGGTACTAGACCGAACTAGGAGTCGGCAAGCCGTGGAGGCTTCACGCAATATCGATCATGTGGGTTGGGTTACAATGAACTTAATGCTGGTGGTGGAGGACGGAGATGCGAGAGCGAGAGTCCGAGGACTGTTGTTTGAGACAGGGTCTGTATGGGTGCGTGTCGGATTTATTGTTGTCCTTGTCCTGACTGTCGGAACTCGCGTTGGTCGCATCGAGTATATCACTTCCCATCCCTACTCCATCTTGCCCGGAAGAGCGCGATCTTTACTGTACCCCATTTTCTCTTATTGCGTCAGGTCCGATTTGTTCTTTGAAGCAAATCAAGCTCAAGCATTCCCCCTGTTTGTCGTAAACCATGGCACCCCTCAAAGTCATTATTATTGGCGGTGGTCTCGCTGGAGCATGTCTCGCAAACGGCTTACTCAACAAGTCTGCTGGACGAGTTGATGTGAAGATCTTCGAGCGCGACGAAGAAGGTGCCGCACGCGGAGGCTATCAGATTCGTCTCGGCGCGTACGCGCTCACTGGGTTCAAAACATGCCTGACCGAGCAACAGTACCAAGATCTACTTCCCAAATTCGGGAGGTCCGGCGGTGTCGTGTCCTCGGCGCCTTGTATCTTTAGGCCATCCGACCTGAAGGTCATGGTCGACCTGAGCAAGGCGCCCATGTATGAGAAGAGCGCGCCCATAGCCCGCGGGCTCCTTCGGGATTACCTTCAAGCGCCGCTCCGGAAGCAGAAAGTGATCCAATATCGCAAGAAGTTCATTCGATATGAGGTTTTGGGAGGCGATGGAGCAGGCCAAAGCAAGATCCGGGTTCACTTTGCTGATGGAACCTCTGAAGACTGCGATATTCTTGTATCAGCGGAAGGCAGTGGCAGCAAGGCAAACAGACAGATCGGACTCGACAACATCGTCGAAGACAACACACCAGGCCATGGCTCTTACCTCGGAAAATGCCATCTTTCCTGGTCTGTGCTGCAGAGCCTGCCCAAGCAGCTTCTGGAGAAGGGAACCATCTACACAGGCAATTCCAAGGCGATGGTGTTTGCCGCAGTGTACATGCCTGCATGCTTGACGCCCCAGGGCCAAGGTGCGGTTGCGCAAAGCGCTGGCGCCCCAGAGAAGCCATTCGACTACGATGAGGAGCAAGCATCCTTGTTCTTCGGACTTGGTTGGTACGACGGGCCACCAGACGAAGAACTAAGGAAAATTCAAGACAAGAAGGCATTCATGAAGCAGACGCTGAGCGACGCCAACTTTCACCCCGACTTCCATAAGCTGGTCGATGCCGTGGACAACGACGACCTGATCACGACGCCGAAGCGTTTCGCAAAACCCGATACACCGGTCGACTGGAGGGAGAAGGCCTTGAAGAAGAACCAAGGCAGGTCAGACCGAAGCATCGCAAACCCCCGGGTGTGGCTCATGGGCGACGCCATACACCCAATGCTCCCCTCGAGAGGCATGGGAGCCAACAACGCGATCCGCGACACAGCGGATGCATTGGGCCCTCTGCTGGAGCTGGCAGAGTCGCTTGAGCGCAACGGACGTATCACAGATGAAGAGGTCAAAGCCCAATTGAACGTCTATGAGAAGTCCATGATCCCAAGGGCCTTCACGTGGGTAAAGAAGAGCAGCAGCCAGCAGGTAAGTCTTGTCTGCCATGGGACCAGTCGTGAGCTTCTTTGCTAATCGGATGATGGTAGCTGCCGAACCTGGACAGTTTCCAGGGATGGTGTATTATCCTGGGACTGCGATGTGCGCTCTTCGCCATTGGGGGTGTCCTGAAGTTTCTGAGACTCTTTGGTTGGGAACCCACGGATGATGCTCCGGAGCTTCAGTGAGGTCAATTCCAGGGAGGACCAGGGTTTAGAATAAGGGCGGAGATTCAGTGCAAAAAGGGGATTATTGTTGTATGCCGAAGGCGGCAGCACTCCTGGCGCTGGAGGGCGTATTGTCGCTGCTGCATATGGCACTGTACGTCGTATGCGCATAGATAGTGGATTGGCATACACTTTACTTCAACAATTGCCTTGCAGTTTAGGGTTATTAAGCGTGAAGTAGATGAACTGGGTAAGATAGGAAGAAGTTCAAGACACAGATGATGGTCACGAGAGGGCAGAAGTCTCTCTTCAGTCAGTGTGCAATGCCCCGACGCAGGATCGTGAATGTATTTAAAGGATTCACATCAAGAAGATTGAACGATGGAATGCATTGATGTATGAATTGGTAGATGAGTTGATTGACTCAGTAGACTCTTGAGGCTATTCCCGCAACGCTATACTTTTGTCCACCTCAACCCGGTCTGCAGGTAGCGAGCAGCGCCGTAGGCAAAGACCGAGGCAACCATGGTGCAACCGCAGAAGAGCTGCAGCCCCAAGAAATTCGTGTCGCCCGCCGAATCCTTGGAGATCAAGGCTCCTCCAAGGGGACTGCCGGTCAAGGCGCCAAAGGCATTGACCAGCGCCGCCAGTCCTATGCGAGCGCCCATCTCCTCCAACGGGCTGATCTGCGACACGCAGGCCGGAAAGACAGAAACGTAACCACCCGAGCCGAAGCCGAACGCGACGGCGTAGGCGATGATGGCGCCCGTGCTGTGGCTGCCCGGGATCCACAGCGCCAGGGTCAGGACGCCGGTGAAGGAGGTGATGATGAGCATGCAGTTGAAGCGTCCGACGGAATCGGCGGCAGCACCGGCGACCAGGCGGCCGACCAGGCTGACGGCGTTGATGATGGGCAGCAGATAGGGGACGAGGCTCGACGACACGCCGTTGGCCTGCGCCTGGAGGATGATGTAGCTCAGGGGCAGGAACATGCCCCAGAAGAAGAGGAAGCCGCCGACCATGGTGAGGAGCATGACGGGCTCCCTGACGCAGCGGAAGTAGGTCCTCACCGAGAAGGGCTGGGGCTTCGTCCGGACGCGCGTCCTGATGAGCAGGCACGCCGCGCCGCAGAGCACCAGGAACAGGAACCCGACCAGCCGCAGCGTCCACGCGAAGCCGACGCCCTCGAACAGCCGCGTGAGCACGATGGGCAGGACGATCCCGCCGGCGGACGAGCCCGAGTTGACGATGCCGAACACGGTGCCGCGTCGCCGGCTGAACCAGGACGTGACGGACGTGAGCGAGGCCGCGAACACGGCGCCGGACCCGATGGAGCTCACGACGGCCTGCGCCAGCAGGATCTGGTAGTACTGTCGCGATAACGACAGCATCATCAGGCCGAAGCAGTACGTGACCGTGCCGAAGATGAGCAGCCAGCGAGGGCCGTAGGAGTCGTATACGCGTCCCCACTGTACATCAGAGGGTTCGTCAGTATGTTAATTTCGCCAAAAAAGGGGAAGGGGAATCATCGTAAAAAGTTGGAAGCTCATATTTAGAGAAAGGGACAGAAGGGAGGGATAAGACTCACAACCGCAGAGCCACCGACTTGGAAAAAGACCTGGACGCTCGTGATCCAGCTGATGGCGCTGGGGCTGTACTGAGCCAGCGGTCCCGACTGGTAGTAGTCGAGGAAGACGCCCACGCATGTGACGAGGCCGAAGGTGCAGAAGAGGCCGAGCCATCCTCCGAGGACCACGAGCCACGCTTCCCTGCCGCCTTCCGGGAAGTCGGACGGCTCCTCCTCCTCCTCCTCCTCCTCCTCCTCCTCCTCCTCCTCCTCCTCCTCTGTCTTGGTACGAGGCTGCTGTTGCTCGGTGTCTTCTTGGCGAAAAACTTCAGAGTGACGCGCACCCTTTTCGCAGAGTGAAGCGTGGACGATCGCTGTTTGTGCTGGCGTGTCGAACGCATCGCTGCTGCTGTCTGAGACCATTTTTTTTTGAGTCTTTTTGGAAATTCCTTGAGTCTGCTGAATGAAGCTTGGTTGCTCTGGAAATGACGATGGATCGGATCAATCAAGGCTGTTGTAGACGGTCAGAGATTCGTGTAAGAACAAGTCAAGTTTGGTGTAAGTGATCTCGCGGGGGGTTTTCTTCCTCTATTCGCCCTCAATGATTTATTTAGTCCATTGATCTAAGCTCAAACCCCTTGGTATGTTTCTTCATGTAGGAAAACTTGTACATGCCGTTTGTCAAAGCCGTGCAGACCAGCTTCATCGCGGACCTCCCCTTAACCCCGAGCTGCGTGTAAGTGACGGGCAAACGCGGGGCCGTGCGGGGGTGGGGGCCTCTCCGGGGTTCCCCAGAGTCACGAGTCGATGAAAGTTTTAACGGAGCGGGATGAAGTTTGCGGGGCGGAGTTTGTGATGTCTTTACTCAAAGAGACTTTCGTAGCTCTGTAAGTCTGTCTGCGATGCATCGGGCCGGAAATGACGGAGGAAGCTGATCTAGGGACGCGACGGCTGCTGATCTCGGCACGGTTGTCTAGATGTCCTCAGATTGAATCTCGGTCCAAGTCACCACAACGATCATCACCAGAACAATCTTATCACATCGACATTATTTTTTGAGGCTTCTTCAATCTTCAGATGTTGGACTGCATCAACATCTACTTGCATTTCTACATGGTTTGTAGTCTATAGGTCCAGGACCACTGACTTTGCGGGATCCAATGTCAACACCTTTGTCTTGCCGTTTGCCTCCACCGCTTCCGTCGCAGCCGCTGTCTCAATTCGCCATGGCGGGATGCATCTAAACACTCTCGTCAGCCACATGTTCTCGTGCTCAATCATTCACACAACATAGGGTAATGGATACTGCTCTTGGGGAGGAGAGCGACGTACGCTTCATCGTGCAGACACCAGACTACCTGTGCTGGGCACCCCAACCAGTCCACTTTCATCGCTGCAAACTGAGCCGCAGAGCCATCAAACGGCCGACCATCGAGGTTCGCCCGGCCTGCGATAGCCATGATGGCAATGTCGGGCTTCGGCTGCATCGACCTCAACACGCCCTCGTAGCCACCCAGGTGGGCGCTCCAGAGGAGAGCCTTGCTGCCCACGACGAAGTTGAACATGAGCTGCCCACCGTCGCAGTGAGAGAAAACGTTGGTCTTCCGATCGTTGACGTATTCGATGAAGGAGCGGTGGCCGGGTGTGAGCTTCTCGGGGGGCATCAGGTCGCCAATTCGCAACAGCCCGTACTTCATGCCCATGGTGATGTCGAGCGTGCAGCTGTAAGGACTGGCAGTCCCTTTGTAGACCGTCGCAGTGTCTACGACTTCTGGGTGGTCCTCGGGCATGAAGCAGTGCAACGACGGCCAGACGTCCACCGACAGCGCGGCAAGGGTGTGGAGCGGCCGCGTAGGTGCCCCCGGGAAACCTGGAGCGGCGATTGACGAGTCCGATTTTGCCTTCTCGCGTGTCTCGCGCGTGAAGAGAGGGATCCGTTCGCCGCCTTGGACAGGGAGGAGCTGCTCGTCGGGCACACCGGCCTGTCTGAGAAGATTGATGGCTTCGTTGTTGGCTACGACGATGGCCCCGGTCTTGATGGCGATGCGATCCGCTCCTGGCAGGCTTGAGGGCAGGTGAGCTTCCGTGACATTGTCCCAATTTCCGTCGCAGTAGCCTTGGGGAATAGAGGAGCAGCCTTACTGGTCGAAGTGCGCATGGGAGATGAAGATGTAGTCAGCCTCATCCACGTCGTCGACCGCGAGATATTGGGGCAGGATTTTCGGTTTGTCTAGCCAAGTGTCCAAGAAGATGGTGACGCCTCTCGTTCGGAGACGAAATGTCGTGGCCCCTGCCTCGTGAATTAGTTACCGTACGATGGCTCAAAAGTCCGAATTCTGAAGTACGAGAAGACTGACCGAACCATTCCAGCGTTGTTTGCTCCATCATAGATAGTAGAAAGTCAGATGATCAAGAACTGCACACCAAGTCGTCAGCACACAGAGCTGCAGTACGGTCTCCAAGACTGACGGTAAGAGATCAGACATAGTACTCACAGTCTAGGCGAAGGTTCTAGCCAGCGAGATGCAGAAGGAAAGTTGTCGCCAATGGCAAAGCCGGATTGGTGCCTGGCAAAGATGAGAGCGATGGTTTCTGATGACAGGATGCGAGATCGAAGAAAGGTTGGCGACATGAAGCTGCCATGGCAGCCCCGGCATGCGTAGCCCGGCCCGCTCATTAAATCGACTAAGATCAAGATGGATGCCCGTCCGGACCATCTCGAGAGCAGACGACGCTTTGTAAGATGCCCCAGAGATGAAGTTTTGCAGATGACGCACCGTGGGGGAGAGGATGGAGTGATGGAGTCGTGGGGCCGGCGGGGTAAATGCACAAACCTCCACCAAGAATCGAGGCCTGGAAGTTGCAACATCACGCCCCTCTGCACAAAACGGTACTTGTCAACGGAACGCAACACCCTTGACAAAAATGTCGTCGGGATGCAGAGATGTCCGGACCAGACGGCAGAAGATGCTCGTTCGCTCCTCCGACACTCCGACTCTGACCATGTCGGAAGACGGGCCCTTCCCCATCCACGCCCGTGCCGCACTCGAACCAGACGACATGGACAGGCCATCCGAGCCGAACCCTCTGTATTGTGAGTTCTGCGGCGAGACCTTCCAGCGCCGTGAGCACCGTGACCGCCATGTCATGCGCCATACAGGCATCAAGCCTTTTCTGTGTCAGGTCTGTCACAAGTCCTTCTCCAGACGGTTGGTTCACTGCCTCCCAGCACGCCCAGCGCTGAGCCTGGTTCACTGACACAAGGTGGTCTAGGGATACCCTTCGACGCCATCACTCCGTTCATACTGCATCAGATAGATCGGGAGAGAGCCCTGAGCGCCGTATTCTGCAAGCATGCATGCGCTGTGCCAGGCTGAAACAGCGCTGCCAGGGAGGGTTTCCCTGTGCTCGGTGTGTGCTTCGCAAGGCCGAGTGCACCTATAGCCAACCTACTCTGATCGCCATGGGGATAGCCTCACCGGCTACCGATGATGTCGGCAGCCCTGCCGGTCATTCTTCGCGCACGGCGGGAGAACGGTCCCCTGGCCGCGTGGGTGACTCAACGCCACGAAGCCCCTCGAAGCCAGCCAACGCCAGGCGTTCATCTGCAAATAAGACCACGTTTCCCAGCACTGCCCATATGCCGCTGGCGGAATGGACCGAGAGTACCACATCTGCACACAGCACCGTCATCAACAGTGTGCCGCCTGCCAACTCCTTCTCCCCGCACTGGGACACGTCGCTTCGATGGAACGGCGTACATCCTATGGCGGTGTCTGCATCGACGCCCAGTGGCCAGGATGTATTCAGCACCTCTACCGAAGGATTCTCTCCCATGTTGTGGAATTCCATGGCCTCCAACTTCACCTTTCCGTGGGCCATGTACGGTGACATGGGCATCGCGCTTGATCACCGTGATCTTATGGACACGCAGCATCAATCGTCTGCGATCTACGGCGGTACTGTGTACAGTGCCCTGGACACGAACATGGCAAGATTGCCCATCAGTACAGATGGCCCAGAATTAGTGCAAGATTCATCACAGACAGAGAGACACAGGCTTTTGAATCCAGAGAATATATGCACCGCGTTCAAGAGACAGTCTCTTGCTTTTCCAGAGATCGACTCCGCAAGTTTACAAGCTGCCGGGGCAGAAGTGTACGGCCATGTTCAAGCAATCTCCCAGCAAGCTGTTCATGAGCTGCACAGCTTCTATCAGACGCAGCAACAAGACTTGAACTCACCTCGCATCCCGGAGCGGGTTCTGCATGCTTTCGTCGAGCTTTACTACGAGCATTTTGATTCTCAATTTCCTTTCCTCCACCCTTCTCGTCTCGAGGCGCAAGACTTGCGCTGGATCTTACTCCTGGCTGCGGCCGCAGTTGGCAGCCATTATTCCGAGATTCAAGGTGCACGAGAATATAACTTGGCGCTCTGCGATCTGCTCGCTCGAGCTGTCGAATCTGTCGTAAGTGGGGGTCCTATGCTTTTTCATCGTGAGGTACGACGACGCCCATACTCATCTGTGTCAAGGTCTCGTTGCGAAGCAGTCAGACAGATGTAGTCTTTATGCAGAGCCTTTTCTTGCATCACGTTCTGCTGATGTTTTCTGGCTCGCACAAGGATAAGCGCATTCTGCAGCACCAAAGGAGCGTCCTCGTAACCATGTGCTGGGACTTGCTCCGACAAATGAACAAGCAAAGGACACTTGAGTCGCCGTCGGGCGATGCGGACACCAAATGGCAGGAGTGGCTTGCAAAGGAAGAGCAGGTCCGACTTCTTACATGTGTCCGATGTAAGTCCCCAGAGAAGCCCCTGAAGGTATTTCGAGCGAGGGCAGAGCTGAAATCGTCAAACAGCTCTGGAGTGTTTAGGATACCTCTTTCTCGAGACTCCTCTGATATTCGGTCTACGTGATTTCACTACCCAAGTGCCATGTACCGAAGCTCTGTGGCACTGCCGGCATGCTACTACTTGGGCTTCTCAAATGCAACAGATTTCGCGTGAGAACAGCCCCTCTTGGAATCAGCGTCCTAGAACACCCTTCTGACTATGTGAGCAGTGCATCGAGCCGAAGCGAGACGGTCTTCCTCGGAGGGACAGATAACTGACCCGCTGTTGAAACACGGGAGATTTGCCACCAAGGCCATGGTCGTTGAACTGTTCATAGACCAGAGATATACCGCTCGGGCGATTCGTTCCTCACAGCACATGCGAGCATCCTACGCCGCCCACCTGGGCGCTACAGTGGATGGAAATAATCCAAGCGGAGCTCCGGAATCGTTCAAGAGCGAGCACAACGGTTTCCTCGAAGCAATGATTGATCGACTTTCCTTTGAGAATGTCGACGATCAGATCACAGCCGGGGCCAGTCGCCCAGAGACCATCTTCCACGTCCTCGCCATCTTGGAGCATGTGCCTCTCGAATGGTTGCACTCGGCCACGGGATGGCAGACCACGAAGGAGCAAAAGGCGGCGTCCAACAAGAGGCTCAAGGACTTCTTCGAGCAAGACGGCGCCACGGCACGCAAATGCATGTGGCACGCGGTCTCCATCTTCAGGGCAACCAGGAGCACGCGCCTGTGCGCCTGCTACGATACCTTCAGCCTCATGGTGGCTACCTGCTACATCTACTGCTATAGCGGACTCTGCCCGGCCACGACTGAAGACGGCGCACAGCACGCTCCTGGCAAAGGCCCCAATCCGGATCCGCAGTCGTCGAAGCCCGCCATCGTACGGCTAGACAAGCTCACCGATAAGAATAGCATCGCTCAATGGATAGGGAACGGTAAAGGTAAAGTAATCCACCTGACGGGCGTCGGGCTCCTGGAAGGCTCCGACCAGACCACCCGCTTCCTCAGAGATGTCGAGAACACGCTGCAGTCCCAGATCGCCTGGGGTGGTTTCAGTCGAGCCTTTGCCGGTAGCTTTGCGGAGCTCAGACGAGGGGAAACGCCCACGGCAAGGGGGGCCGATGGGACTGCGATTGCGATTGCAGGAGCTGTCGTTGTTCCCCCTCCAGCAGCTTAGGCTTGAAAGTCTCTTGTCAGGGTTGTGAAGTCTGGGCCACACAACAACAGCCCGTGTGGAGTTGGAGTAGCAGCCTACATTCCAACTGGCAACAGACAAGTTACATGAGAATCTAGTACCCATTCTACATGACTTAGGCTGCATTATCCGTGCGTACATAGCGCCAGCTACTAGTAATCATACTCAAGCCCCTTGATTCTAGACTACCTGACGAACTACTAGATGTACTTGACTGCCCATCTGACCTCGAGATCTAACCCGTAGTCATCATGGCATTACCCCGCAAATGGAGCATTAGAGTTGTACGAAGCCGGTAGCTAGCTTAGGCATGTAGACTACTAATCTAATCTTAGTAGATTTCCCCGTGTTGCCCCCATGGGATAGTTCCCCACCCCCGCAAGCCCCGATGTCCAGATCACTGTGCCAAAACAGAAATGCCTGCATGGGACGAGGACACTCCGACAAGGTGAAGGCATGCGTTCGCCCTCCTGGACCATTCTCTGCTTCGGCATTTTGCGTTAACGAGATTGGGCAAGGTGCTGCGCTGCAACATCGATGGCTCGGCTACGTGAGTGAAGCATCGAAATCGATCGTATCCTCCTTCCCCTCCCCCCCATCAGTCGAAAGAATTATAAAGGCATACATAACAAACGCTCAGTCCACCTCGTTCTTATGACATTACCAACGAGACTCCTCCGCTGCAAAAAGAAGTATTGCAATTCAAAGACTCTCATCATGGAGAAGTGTGAATCACAATCCGTCTACGTGGAACATGACGATGCAGCAGCGAAACTTGAAAGCCAGCCAACATCAGATACCGTTGGGATGCGTGAGATCAAGCTCTACCAAGGCGACGATATCATCTTAGTCCCACAGCCGTCCTCGGACCCCAAAGGTGAGTGCATGATGACAGCAGAAGCATTGGGAAAGGCTTGTCCCTGTTTCTACCTGATGAGCCTTGACTGACACAACGGGGGCCACAGATCCTCTCAACTATCCGTCGTAGAAGAAATGGGCGATCCTCATCCTCATCTCAGCATACTCCTCCACCGCCGTGCTGCTGGCGTCAGGCATGGGCGCCATCCTGAGCGTCGTCCAACTGTCGTACCCAGGACAAGAGACGAGGACCAACGACCTGGTCACCTACCCAGCCCTGTTCATGGGTCTGGGGAACCTCGTGTCGGTGCCGCTGTCCATGATCATCGGTCGCAGGCCCGTGTTCCTGGGCTCGCTGGCCCTCATGATCGCCGGGGGCGCGTGGTGTGCCGCTTCGAAGAGCCTCGGCAGCCACATCGCCGGCCGCATGGTCATGTCGGTGGCCGCCGGGCAGAGCGAGTCGCTGGTGCCGCTCATGGTGCAGGAGATGTACTTCCTGCACAACCGGTCTCGGCACTTCGGCTGGATGCTGTTCATCCAGAATGTCGGCGTGGGCAGCTTCTTCATTGCTTCCCAGCATCTCGTCGCCGCGTTCGGCTGGAGGTGGTGGTATGGCCTCTTCACCATCATCAACGGCGTCATCCTGGCGCTGTCCATCCCGTTGGCGGCAGAGACGGCATTTGAGCGTTCCGAGGCAGATCTCGCCGGCAACGCTTCACGGGGGGCTGAGTCTTCATCAGCGGCAGGGAGCCGTGCCATCACTCTCGCAGAACACGACGCTGCCCTCGAGAACATGAAGGGCCGTCACTGGCACGATGGCCTCGGCTGGCGTACTCATGCACCTTGGTGGACCACTATCCGTACGTTCTACTGGCAGCTTCTGCAATGCGTCTTGATCTGGCCTATATTCCTCCTCTTCCTCATCAACGGAGCCCTCCTCGGCCTGTATGTTTTCCAGTCAGCCACCTTCGCCGTCATCCTCATCCAGCCGCCTTATCGTGTCCCTTTCGTCAACCTCGCCTACGTTCAGGGCGCTCAGGTCCTGGTCTCCTTCATCTTCCTGCCGCTTCTCGGCCACGGAAGCGACTGGATGATCAAGGTCCTAACGCGCAGGAACAACTCAATCTACAAGCCCGAGTACCGCCTCGTCCCATTCATCATCCCGGCGATTGTGGGTGTTGTCAGCGCGGTCATCTACGGCCAGGCCGCCCACCCTCGATCTCCTGACCAGTGGACCTGGGCAGGCATAGCAGTGCCTTACAACGGCGTCTTCTTCGCCTTTGTCGGCGCTGCTATCGTGGGCCTCACCTACTCTGTCGACAGTTTCCCTGCGCAGGCTGGTCCTCTACTCGTGCTGATCTGTGCTGGACGGGGCATTGTATCCTTCGGCCTGAGCTACGCCACTCTGCCTGCGGTTCAGTCCGTGGGGATCGATGGCTTGATGAACATCCTTGCCATCATATCCGGCGTTCTTTCCTTGTTGCTGATCCCTGCGTTCTTTTTGGGGTGGCGATCACGTTCCTGGGCACACCGGTTCCTTTTCAAGACGACCTGATTGCTTTGGCAAGGAAGCTTGCAGAACGGTAACCCTATCGATTCGGGAGCAGGATGAGTTTGCAATGAATACGTCGAAAGTCGGGTTCGAGAAGCCTGCCACTTTTGAAATCCAAATGTGGGAGAGAAGCAGCGCAATGAAATCAGAGGTTACGGCAGAGCATGGCAAGTGAATAATACAAAAGACCTTTCTGGACGTTCAGTAGACTGTATTTGTGCAGATCCGTGACGTCCCTGTTGTGTGTCACGGTCAAAGGAGCGAACGAAGGTAAGGCGTTCGATTAAACGAGGTTCAACGTGCCGAGGTAGCAAGCAAACCGCGATGTGTAGGAGTGATGGTTCCTCTTGAGCCTGAGGGGTAGGACGGGATACGTAATAGTTGTCCTTATACGCTCCTGCCCGCAATAGTTCCATCCCTCACCGCCTCTGATCCTCTTTGGTCACCCATAAGTCTCGAAGTCATCAGTTACGCACAGCTCGGTACAGATGGGAAAATGTCGCATGATAGTTTGTTGGCAAGTCGCCGAGCGTATGATGACTTGAGGTCGAGCCAACCGCCATCGTGACAACGTGGATATTGTTGTTTTTACCAGACCCCCAACCCCTTCGATTGGGAGTTTGAACAAAAAGAAAAGTGGCTTAAGTTATCGCATTACACGCGTAAAGCGAGCATGTGATGCCATACTGCCGGTCTGAGAGGTAAGCCTGGCTTAGGGATGCGAAGTCCGTGTTGAGCGTCGGGAGTCATCTTTGCGCAAACAACTTGAAGCTATGTACTGGCTCCTTTAGGTGACGACACACGAGACGTGCTTTGAGAATGTTTCCAGTCGTCAAAGTCATTATGACAACTGTGGTAATTTTCCTTATATGGTCAACGCTCTCGGAAAGAGACGGAATACTGCCGATGCGGAAGATACACAAATACTAGTATAATAGGCGGATAACAGGGAAACAAAATGGGTATTTTGATGTGTCAAGGACGCTTCAATCTCTCTGGAATAGCAGAGATTGGCTTCGATGGATTGGCCATAATGAATGGCCTTGGCATAGGTTAGGTCCAAGGTAATAGACCGCTGCGACTCATCAAAGCAACTGAGTACAAAGAATAGGCTGTGAATAAGTGAGATCATAAAATAGTTAAATAGTAAGGCTGTCGTAAGATGTAGAAAGTAAATGTTCGGTAGAACAGCTGCACAGAGGTAACTGATGTACCGATTGATTTCCTTCAGGACACAGCTGCCTCGAGGGTATTTGGAGCAAAGTAGGTACGAGACGATCACGATGAGGAACAGTCCCCACCGTAAATACAGAAGCAAGCTGCGAGGGAGACGCTGCAACAGCAACAACCGACGTTGAGGAGAAACAGACAACCTCTATAGACTTGATACACTGGCAAGTTGCACCTCTTATATTAGAGAGGAAGCGGCCAAGGTCTGTCACCAGGTTGCGACGAACAATAAGCAAGCCAGCTTCAGGTTACGATCCTTCATCAAGAGTTGTAAAGACCAAGTGGGGGTGCAAGCCGACTTTATAACCTCGCACTCTCTACAATCTCTGATGATGTGGGAAATCCGTACTTATCTTGTCCGTCATGTGTGCTCTAGGCCAAGTGCTGACTCTCGCTAGCATGATGGTGGTCTTCGGGAATAGATCTGCCAAGTCCTTCACGTGGACCAATGCCACTTCACCGAGCCAAGCGCCCATCATCGCTTAAGCGGGGGCGACACTAGCCTAGCCCTTCCATTCGTCTCAGCACCTAAGTTAAAGGTGACGACAGCATTGCCTGACTTGCGTCTGCAACCTTGTCTTGGGATCAGCGCGCGCACATCGTCCACGTCAATCACACTCTGAGTCCTTCAGCAATCAATGTGCATGTTGTGTATTCAGAGTGTGGGGATTTATCATCAAGATCGCTGCGCGAAGCTTGGCCAGCTTGCGCCATGGACAATGACAGGATGGCAGACCTCCGTGATAACTTCACTGTGGTGGAGGTTGACTGGGAGCATTTCCTGCGCTGCTGGACACGTCAGACGTGCAAACGCTGTCTGGCAGCAGATCAATGCAGTTGGTGTCCCTATGTGAGTCTGGTGTGACTTCCTCGAGTCCAGGTGAAGGTGAAGCTGACGCCTTCCACTCAAAGACGTGGTCGTGTGTACCCAACAAGCATCCAATCCCATTTCTCGCGCCCATAGACCAGGAAGATATCTGTCCCGACAGATCTGAACGGTGGGAGCTGCGCACTCAACCATTCGGCTGCGATGTCTCCACTACCACCAGCCTGAGCGTCATAGTCTCGATCCTGGCGACCCTGTTCCTCATGCTCTGCATCTTCATTGTGCTTGTCTTAGTGCTGCGTCTGCGGCGATTTTGGAGGAACAAGCCACCCGTGAAGGACCGCTGGACGCCGACGTGGCCTTCGTCATGGAGATGGGGACCAAAAAGTCAGCCCGCAGAGGCAGAGCACGCGCCGTTACTATCCCCAGGAATTAACCATTAGTCACGGTCCTGAGGACATTTTGTGTGCGAAAACGACGTCTAGCAACTGGGTTTACGCACATCACTGCACAGGGGCTTCACTTCCTCTGATCCTGATCCACCCCCTCAGCCAGAGCTGACAGGCGGAATGATGGCCACCTCGTCTCCCGCTTTGATCACCGCACTATCTGTGGCACTGCTCTCGGGGACATCTACGTAGTCTAGGTTGATGGTCACAAGGCACGAGTCAAGGATCTTGGCTTGGAACCCTGGGTACCGAGTTTCGAGCTCGTGAAAGAGTCTGCTCAAAGGGAGAGGCGCCGGCAGACTCTCGGAGTCCTTCTGTGTATGGGAACTGGCGCTGGCGAAATAGAGGATATTGAAGTGACCCCCTGTGGAAGCCTCCGTAGTATTTGACATGATTCGAAAATAGGATACGTTGATCTAGGCCTTGATATGACACGTTAGCAAGCCAGCTCAGACGGAGAGGTTGTGCAGCTAGAGTGTGATGATGAAATTGTGGAGGATCAGAGATCTTGGTGATAAAAAGGTACATCAAAGAAGTATTCAGGTAATACATGCTATTTTGGAACATCATTCCACGCGAAGGTAGGAGCAAAAGCATGATTTGTGTGGACTTACCAACTCGAAATGTACTGCCGAGGATTTGGCAGATTGGTGGAAGCAGAGAGGAAAAACGCGATCTGCTCCGCCAGTTGAGGAGGAGTGGTTTTCTAGCTCCCAGGGAAAGCTCCACGTGACCTGTCCCCATGTCTGAACTTCAGGACTTCACGTAATACTGACCTCTATCAAAGCGACCAATAATTTTTTCTTTTAAGCAGTGTGGCATTCATTCAACTAAGTTTGCTGATTTGCTTGGGGTATCTCTGCTACAAGCAACGCTCATGCCAGCTTGGTGATGCGCTGCTCAAGGTCCTTCACCCACCCTTCCATAACCTTCATGTTGCCCTTTATTGCAGCATCGCCGTCCTTAATAGCCCCTTCGATCTTTTCCAGTCCCTCTCTCCACTGCTGAAGCTCCTCAGTCAGTTCAATTTGCTCCCTTTCGATCCGGTCCAACGTCTCGCTGGCAGTTGCCGCGTCGGCATGAATCGCCCTCAGAGAGCGGAGGCGGTCCAGAAGTGGCGGAAGCATTGGTGTGAGGCTTTCGATCGTAGGTAGTGTGCCGTAGAGTGCATTGATCTTAGCTTCCTGATCAGAGTCCTCGCCGGGCTGTCCATTACCAGTTTTGGCCATATCCTCACGCAACCTCTTCGCTTGCTCCTGCTTCTCGTTCAGCTGCTGCTGGTCTGCGGCAAGCGTACGCACACGCCGGCTGATGGCGTCAAGGTTGGCTGTGGATGCCTGAGCCAGTGTTGAGATTTGCTTCTCTAGCGACTCAAGCGTTGGAAGCATGGCCCGTGGTAAGCCAACTCCATTGGTCTCGACAGCGGAGGATGCATTGATCCCAAGTCCCTGTTCCAACATCAACAACCGCCGGTCAAAGTCGGCCGCTTTCGCCAAAGCATGCGTCTGCTCGTATGAGGGGGCATAGGTCAAGGTGTATGTCGCCTCGCCTCCCGGCATATCTGGTCGTGTTGCGGATTCCGTGGACTGTGGCCCTCGCGCCGCTGGAATTGGGGCAAACGATCCCACGCCGACTGGCCTTGCGATCTCGTCCAGCACGTGGCTCAGAGAGTCCAGCCGCCCCAAACCGTCACCCGTGTTATTCGTAGAGGTTGAAACGCCTTTCCGCTTCTCATATGCATCTTTTGCCTCCTGAACCTCACGCTGCAACCTGGCTATGCGTCTCTCTAGGCCTTCCTCATCTTCATCCTCGTCTGATAAATCGCCAAGCTCTTCGGTGCCATCCTGCAGTATTCGTTGACGTCGGTTCGTGGCTTTGTAGGACTTGCGCTTGCCATCTACCCGATCGGAAAAGTCAACTCCATTAGCGTTGACTGAAGCTGGGAGGAAACGGGAGCGGGCCTCGTCGATTCGAAGTCGGGATCGTGAGATGTCCTGTGTTTCCTCATCGACATCGTAGAACTCGTCGTCGGATTGCGTTCGCGCTGCAGTGGTCTGGTACGGCGTGAGTGGAAGCTTCTTGGGACGGATTGATAGTCAACGCACAGGAACAGTTGAATTGTCGTCGGTGAGCTCGGGCGTCTCGTAGATATCTGGCGCAGTATCCTGGGCTGATCAGCAAGCAGCAATGTTAGCTGTCCACAAGCTACGTACTATGTCCGGCAAATTGGTGTATTTGCGGTTCAAAGCCATGATTCGACAGTTGCGACCGCAAGCTGGACGGCTCTCACTTCGCAGCCGAACGAGTTTCGTATGGGTTGCGGAATCGAGAGGAGGTCGACGGCGTTCCTGGGAGATGACTTTTGGCTGCTCGTGGCATGGTCCTTGAGACGGTGAGGATTCCAGGGGTGCCGCAGCTCGAACTTCCAGGGGTGCTTTCCCATTCGCGGGGCCTGCTTTTAGCGGCAGCAGCCCCGCCATTGACCGCCAAGCATTCGCCTAAGGTAACGCGTATGACGGACCTCGTTCACGCGTCGAGTATCAGAAAACGAACATTTTGGTGCCATATCATCGGACGCCTCCTAAAGAAGCGCAATGAATGCACGTTGAAAAGTACATGGAGATACAGCAACATATTTGCTACCGAGCGAGGTAATCAGTCACCCAACGTCCTTTCGCTTTTCATGGTAGACCAGTGGCTGACTTGTCCCTGAAGTCGATGAAGCTCCGTTATGCAACCTTCCGATCGCTGCGTTGACACATATCATCACTCAAAATGGGCATCCGTCCTCGAAGCATCGGTCTGAGTAGAAATCAGAGTGTGCCATCGATTCTGTCTACCATCAATGGACGTAAAGTGGAAAAGTCGTCGCCACATAGAGCATCTCCCAATTTCAAGGCAGCTCTGTCCACACATCGGCAAGGCCAATTCAGAGAAAATGACGAGGACTCGGCTCGAGAGTGTCCGCTGGCTGGGAGTCCTTCATCGGATTCCTTGATCAAATCGAAGATGACGAAAACACGAAGCACAAGTTCCAATGAGTCGAGTCGGACTGCCTCTCCTTTGGCTGATCATAGTGACCACGAGAGTGGAGATGCGCTCTCTTCATGTGTCTCTCGGGGCTCCCAGCCTCGACGTCCTATTCATTTGAGAAATGACTCTCAGGGGGAGAAGGGCAGGTCACAGCGGGCTGGGGCAAATACCGTGTTCAACCCTCCTCCTGCGTCTAGCGACAGTGAGGGGGACCCAGATGATGCGGGAGGGTGCTTGCCATCATCTAACAAAGCCAGTGGAGCGAATTTGTTGGCTGATACAGAGTCTGAAGACAATGGTGTTGGGCGTGGAGACTTGCGGCCAACCAAGTTCACATCACAAAAGTCAAGGACAGCAGACCGCACAAAAACGAGGGAGTTGGCATCACAGACGGTCAACGCGTCCGGCGAGAGAGACATTCCGACCTTGGGGTCTTCACAACCGACCGGCCTCTCACAACCCACTTCCAGTGCCGGGAGCCATTTGGAGACCGCTCTGGGCCATGTCAGAAAGCACAAAGCGAAGCAGACGTATCGCAAACCAAAGCCGCAGTCCACGGGGAAGAAAGTTAAGCAGCTCGAAAAACATGACCTCCTTCATAGCCCGGTCAAGGCTAGAGCAACTTTCAAGCCGCCAGACGATTCTGATGACTCGGCCTCCCCAAAGCCACGAAAGCCGACCTTATCGGCAGGGGCAGATTTGGATTCCGACACTGATTCACGATCAAAAACGCTAAAGACGTTAAGGAGAAAAAGAAAGGGGCATAGTGGCACAGCAACCATAGAGAGGGGCGAAAAGAAAGCAAAAGCAACTCTGTTCATACCAGAAGGATCTCCAGATCAAGACCTCACCGCGGCGCCCTCAGGCGATTTTCTACACCCCCCGAGCTCTTCTTCGCTGAGCGAGCTGGCATCGAGTGACAATGAAACAGAGGGGAAGGTGCTATCAGGGTCCTCGACTCTGTGTCCCTGGTGCGGCAAGACGGTCAAACCCGGGGCTCTGAAAGACTTCGCAAAAGGGAGAAGGTTGAATGTGCAGATGCAGACACGATTTTGTCGCTCCCACCAAAAGCAGGCAGCCAAAGACGACTGGAAAGAACGAGGATATCCCGAGATTGACTGGGCGACGCTCCCGGATCGACTTGCTCGGCATCATGACTTTTTGCTAGAGATCATCGATGGCAAACCCACCTTCTTTCGGGAAGCTCTTGCGGAAGACATCCGACAGGGGAAGTCTAGAACTCTCAGGCAAGAAGAAAACATGAACCCTGGGTACTACGGCCCCCGCGGCTTCAATCTCATGTGCGATTTTCTTGTAAGCCAATTTGGTGACCTTCTCAAGGAGAAGGCCGTGGGCGATCGTGTCATTGCCGGCAGAGGGTCGGCAGCGTTCATACAGACAGTGCTGCTGGCAGACCTTGCTGTTGAACTGATCAAGGAAGATTTAGGGGTTGGGGAGGCAGAAGCAAGGGCTATTTTGCTTGACAGTAAGGAGTTAGGCGAGTTTGTACATGAGGAACCTTGATTCCATGGATTGTTGCTCTTCCACCCCCATGGGGAGATGGATGTGGTCCATTTAACAGTATTAGAGGTTCTCGCAGGTCCAAAGATGACCCCAAGGACTAGAATGCACATGTAGACAGTCCGACACAAAAGGTCTTGCGTGGCAATGTTGCAAAGATTTGCACAATGACTCTTCAGTCTATAGAGCTACATAATTCAGCTAGCCTTTCAATATCACAGGAGCATTGCAATAGCCTCACAAGCTGCGAACTTGATCCTTCCTCCACCAACATCCTCCACCTTCTTCCCTCCAAGACTCACGATCACCTCCCTCACGTTTCCGTCAAAGCTCCATTCTACCTCCTCCGCCGAGAAGTTGCAAACAACCAGCGCAGTCTGCCCATCCGCTGCCACCCGCTTATAAGCCAAGATCTGCTCATTCTCTTCATCCACGGGTATGTAATCGCCATACACAAAGATTTCTTTCAGAGCCTTCCGCTTTTCGAGCACGAGACGCCAGCAGTGATAGACGGAGTTGGGGTCGGAGATCTGGGACTCGGCATTGATGGAGGGGAAGTTCGAGTTGATGCGCATCCACGGCTTGGAGGAGGTCGTGAAACCTGCGAGAGGGCTCGAGTCCCATTGCATTGGTGTGCGAGCGTTATCGCGGGACTTCTTCTGGTATTCGATACGGAGCTGTTCTTTTGTCTTTTCATCGGCATCTCTGTACAGGCTGTTGTAACAGGTGTCAGTTCCTCACTTCCGGTTTGTGGACACGACTTGAAGGCCCATGCAGACTCACTTCCAGTGGTTCAGACAGTCAATGTCCAGATATTCCTCCATGCCCCACTCCTTGGGCACATTCGTCATGCCAATCTCCTGTCCTTGGTAGATGAACGGGGTACCTGACTGAAAGCCCATGAAGACGGCAATGAGCTTTGCACTCGTCTCCCGATGTTCAGGCGAGTCATGTGCAAAACGGCTGACGGAGCGTGGCTGATCATGGTTCTCGAGGTAGAGGGCATTCCAGCCGTTATTGTCGATCATAAACCTCTGCCACTTTGTGACTTTCCGTTTCAACTCGGACAGCTGCCAGGTCCTAGGGCTGAACTTCCCACTAGAGCCATGGTCGAGATCCATACTTTCGGTAAGGGGTCAGCCGAACAAAGCTCTCATCACAGATCCGTATGGGCTTACTCACAACTCGAAGTGGAAGATCATGCTCAACTCCCCTCTGTCTGCTGCCACCGACTTGATAAGCTCCTCTTCACTATGCACACACGGCATCTCCCCCACGCTGAAAGCATCGTACTCCTGCAAGATTGCACCGAGTTCCTTCAGATACTCATGCAGTCTCGGGCCACAAGCGTAATGCTCTGCGCCAGCGAGGACTTGGCGATCAGAGTCTGGGAAGGCGGGATCCTTGCTGATAAAGTTGATGACGTCAAGACGGAAGCCATCGATGCCACGGTCGAGCCAAAAGCGCATGATGTCATGAACAGCAGCTCGCACGGCGGGGTTCTCCCAGTTGAGATCCGGCTGTTCCTTGCAGAATAGGTGCAAGTAGTATTCACCTGTGGTCTCGTCGTATTCCCATGTACTGCCTTCAATATGGTCAGCATATATGAGGTATCGGAGAACGATACGGGCATCATACCTTGGAAGTGACCTTTCCAGTTGTTGGGAGGTTGACGATTGCCCTCGGCGTCGTACTTGGGCGGCTTCCAGATGTACCAGTCTCGGTAAGGATTGTCCTTGGACTTTCGGGATTCCTTGAACCACTCATGTTGATCACTGGTGTGGTTGACGACCAGATCAAGCACAAGTTTCATACCCCGCTCGTGTAGTTTGTCCTTCAACACGTCGACATCATTCACATCGCCGTATGGGGGGTCGATAACTTTGTAGTTGCTAATGTCATAGCCCTGAGAAGATAAGTCAGTCATCATCTGGCGCCGTTGATCGTCCTGGGGTTCCTACCATGTCAATTTGAGGGCTTTCGAATATCGGAGATAACCAGATAATGTCGACGCCCAGATTGTGAAGGTAATCTACTCGTGAGATAATACCTTGCAAATCTCCAGTACCAGTCCCGGTCGAATCTTGAAATGATGCTGGGTAGATTTGATAGACAGAACTCTCCTTCCACCAGCTCCGGACCGGCGCCTTGACGCCGTTTGTTGAACCCATCTCGAAATGATCCCCTGGCTGTTGCAAGAGGACAAGAGAAAGCCTGCGCGGAAGCAGGATGTTTTGAACCCGATCAGACTACTGTTGTTGGGCACCAGGCGTGAGTGCAGGGTATCGTGGAGGATATAAGCTTTGAGCTGGAGCAGTGATCAAGCCCAAGGACTATGCAACCAGGCCCAAAATCACCGAAAGAGACTGAAAGACGGACACTTGAGAAAAGAAAAAAAGGAATTGAGTGTCCCAGGCGCGCGACCTTATGCGACCGTGCCCATCGTCACGATTTGTACGTCCTTGAAGCCGTGAGTCGCGGAGCTTATGCGGGGCTCGTGGGGCAGCAAGCTCAACAATCGACGGCGATTTACCGTGTTTGCAATAACCTAAGGGTTTTGCGGAGAATCTCTCGGCGCCCAAAGAGAGGGCGTGCGATAATAATTGGAACACATGATCATTCCAAACAAACTACAACAGGTGACTCCCACGGCTGGCCACATTGGTGTTCATCGAATACGAGCGCACGGCTGCGATGGTCAGCTGCTGTAGAGGCTTATGTTGGGTATTGCCTAAGAGAGGTGTACGTTAGGTTAGTAGTACTACACAGCGAGGAGGCTGCAGGCGTCCGTCGTGTAGTGAGACAATGCGGGCGAGCGACCGCCCCGTCTATCCGCTTTGGTACATGCACGGCATGTGGTATAGGTATGATAGGTGACAGTGGCGTCCTTCTTCGAATGTCCACGAGTAACGATCGTGTCCAGACAGATGCGCGTTTAGCTGAGACAAGAGGCTCACCCAGGTTGAGGTTTCGTGTGTTGTGGTAGCCAGCAAAAAGCCCCCGCCGTCCTCAGTTTGGCAGCGTCGGATCTGCCGTTCCCGCGGTGAGACCTTGACTCACCTCTGTTTCTGCCTTGAAGTGAAGAACGATCTCTCTTATTCACTGTGAGAATCCACACAGGGCAGCCACACACAGAATCAACAGCTACGCACGGATCGCTAGCTGGACCATGCGTGGGGGGCATGCACGGTTAGATAGATAGGGAACGAGGCTCACTGACCACGATGAGCAACGTGCAATGCTGGAACTCTGGGGATGACAGCCTGTTAATCATTCATTTGATTAATTGAGCAACAGGCGCGATTAATTCGTCGCCGATGTGACGACGACCAACCTAGTGCGCGTCTGCAATGCGTGCGTATTGGCTCGTAGGGGCCGACAGAGCCATTGGCCAACTGAGGGCGCTTTCTTTGTGCGTCCACCGACGAACGAGCTGGATTGAGTCGATCTCGAATGGCTGTAGTCCTGAGACTTCGGAACACGACACGAGAGGGGCTATAAAAAGATTTGACTTCATACAGGGTCTTTTGTATGCTGCTCCGTTTTGCCTGCGTCATGGGCTAGATAAGGCAAGGCCGTCGTGGCACTACAGTCTCTCATACACAACATGAGGCATCGCCAACCACCACTACGCCCCTAGGCCTAGGTGCAGTAGTGTCAGCAACATCAACGGCCAGTCCCAACTGATAGTGGTGTGCCCTCAGCAGTACTGTCCACTGGTCGCTCCCATCTCGGGTCTGGTGGCCGTGCCAAGCAATGCCTGGAGTACTAAATGTGGCTTTTTAGGGATCAGCCGCCAGAGCGCCAGGGCGACTGGGCCTTATCCAGTCCACTGTGCCGACGGTAATCGCCCACTAGCATCGCTAAGAACCCCCTGCTATGGGCGCTATTTTTCACCAGCCCTGCCCCTCCTTTGCCACCTCCACATGCATCCTCGCCTCACCAGACTCACCACCACCATTGATGAACCAGGATCTGTCTGTCACTTCAACCCCATCACACACCACCACCATTCATCTCCCTCGTCGGCCCGGTGGAGCTTTGATTCAATCCCTCACCCGCTGAAGCTAATCCATCCTCGCCGCCCCGGTCTCCATTTGCTCCCCATCGCTCTACCCGCTTGTCGTCTGTTTCCCAGATCCTTCCCGTCCACCCATAGTCACCACCATCCTTGGACCCTTTGCTCAATTACCGCAGTAGCTACCCACGAACGACCGACCAAGTCATCTCGCAACAACCTCGAAAGACATCACTTCAATCTTGTGCATCAGCAGGAGGAGCTATAGGTTCTGAACTACTTCCATCCCGATATTACTACAAGGCTCTGCTGCTCGTTGGATAATGACGTGACGTTGCTAGCTACGTCTCGAATCGCTGCTCGCTTCGACCCTGGCCGATTGAGGATTGCCAGTTCGCATCACGCATGGTCCCTTACGGCACACCTGGCGGAGCTCCGCATCTGAGCTTTCCCTACGCCGGACCCGGCGACAATGACCAAGAGTGATCCTGCTCATCGAGTCAGCTCCCAAACCAGCGCCAGCACTGACAGCGGCCACTCCTCGGTCACTATCAAGCCCTCTTCGTCCTCTCGTCGGCCTCCACAACCCTCGCGAATCGATACTGCTACAAGGAACCCTGCCGAGAGCCAGTAAGCACCATCGGAAGCGTTGCATCGCCTCTGTTCGCGATCTCGCGAGACGGCATCTCAAGGTTCTGACCGACTTGACTACAGATCTTCTGCGAGCGACTCTCATGTTTCCCCGACCACCTCGATTGCCGCGACGAGCGGTGCACAGACCGAGCCGAAAACACGAACAGATTTCAAGATGAGTGAGCTCGGGAATCATCGTCGCCAGCTCTCAGTCCTCGAGACCGATCGCGTTCCAAAGATCAAACAATCGCCGCCCACGGGAGGTCCTTCTCCTCAGATCGCGCCTTGGATGTCTTCTTCCAACACACCATCAAACAACGAACCAATGCAAACAAGCTTTTACAATGACTCTACTGAGAGCTTGCCGTTGACACAGTCGGAACCAGCGCCGCAATCGCCAGGTCACCTGCGTACCGGATCTCGCTCAGGCTTCGTACTTGTCGACAAAGACGCAAGTGGCACACCGTCATATACGGATGACAGACGACCATCAGTAGCAAGCATTGCTACGACAGTCAGTAGCACAGGATCTAAGACAAGCGGTACCCGTGGTGGTTTTCGCAAGCTTCAGGGCTTTTTTGGCGAGGAGTTTCCTGGTCGCGACGGGTCCGACGGTAGCTTGTCAACGTCCTTGACAAGTAAAGACCCTCGTGGACGCTCCTACAGCCACAGTTTGTCACACCGTGGTCGTCAATTTTCTAATGCGACCGACCCGACCAGAGAAGCCTCGCCTTCACCTGCTCGCGCAAGAACTCCGGCACCAGAGGTAGTGCCATTTCTCTATCAAGATAACACTGTAGGTGCAAAATGCATTAACTCGACCAAGAGATTCCCATGCGCCCCAACCCAAATGCCCCACGAATGCGTCCCACATTGTACGCACCCTACGATCAACACCCAGCAACCTCTCCCCTCTTGTGTTGAACCATTTTGCTGATAAAGGCCACCAGGACATCGCACGTTATGGCGAAGCGCCGGTCAGAGAAGAGTTGACCGGCCCCGATAAAGAACGATACCTCCCCGACGGCGCGCCTCCAGTTCCTCCTAAAACTTCTTCATCCAATCGATCTGGACATTCCGCCGTACATCTTCCCGGCCACCATCATCGCCACAACAAAAGCAATGACGACACCCGGGCGTTGAGGCCGACAGTCAGTCGGGAGGAGTCGGCCAGCACCCAATACACAAAGGACAAACCCGGCACCTCGCCCGGCATGTTCTATACAAGATCGCGGGGCCAGAGTCCAACGCCAAGTCCAAGCAGCGTCCCTGCTCAGACATTAAAGCATGCACAGACCGACGGTACTCCTGGGCCGCATGGCAAGAGAGGCCTCCTAGGTCGATTAAGGCGACATCACAAGGATAAAGATGGCTTCGAGAGCCCTTCAAAGTTGAAGGACCTGCCACCTTCGACAAGGTCACTGCAGCCTAAGAAATCCAAGACCGACTATGGACCTGAGCTGTCGCCAGCTTTCGCTGCAAGTTCGGCCGATATCTTTGATGGATCACAACCGGACGCCCGGCCTGGGCCTCAACAACGCGGAGCCACCTTCAACAACAAGTTCCCTTTTTCCAAGAAGGGTCGAGGCCCACGACCGCTGGACTTTGGCGACGAGGCGATTGGCCCGACAGATCGCAACGGCACTCACGTGTACCATCTCGATACAAACCTGAATGATATGGAGGGCATCCTGACAAAGCCACCACCGCTTACACCCATGGATACGTCTTTTGTGAACACCATTGATCCCGACCGTCCTGCTGAGCCTGCTGCTGCAGCTGCGCCGGAAGCCGCGCCTAAGAGTCGCTGGGATGCACCGGATAGCTGGGCAGTCCGTCGCAACACCGAGGAGAACACCGAAAGCGTGCCCGATGTTGATGACATTGGCAGTCCTCCACGGCCAGAGGAAAAGAGAGCGCCTTACTGCATCAGAATTTTCCGATCAGACGGCACATTCTCGACGCACTCGATGCCACTCGATTCAAGTGTCACGGATGTTATCTCACAAGTCATCAAGAAGACCTACGTTGTTGACGGCTTGGAAAACTACCACATTATCATGAAGAAGCATGATTTGATCAGAGTTCTGTTCCCCTCGGAGCGACCGCTACTGATGCAGAAACGTCTCTTGCAACAAATTGGATACGAAGAAAGGGATCGCATAGAAGACATTGGTCGTGAAGACAACAGCTACCTTTGCCGGTTCATGTTCTTGTCCGCAAGGGAAAGCGATTTCCACTCAAAGACTGCGGACCTTGGGGTCAAGCCGGGACAGAAGCTTAGCCACGTCGATCTCACGGGACGCAATCTCATCACTATCCCTATTTCTCTCTACAAACCCGCTCCAGGACTTGTTGGCCTCAACCTATCACGCAACCTCTCCCTCGACGTACCGAGAGACTTCATGCAGTCATGCAAAAGCTTACGCGAAGTCAAGTTTAGGAACAACGAGGCGAGGCGACTCCCCGCGAGCTTGAGCAGAGCCACCAAGCTTGAGATCCTAGATGTTGCTAACAATCGACTTGAACAACTCGAACACGCGGAGCTCCATAACCTCACTAACCTCCGGCAGCTCATTCTGGCGAACAACCGATTGACACATCTTCCATCACACTTCGGTGCGTATCGTTCATTGAGAAGCCTCAACCTCTCCTCGAACTTCCTCGAACGCTTTCCGCCATTCCTTTGCGAGTTGACTAGTCTGGTGGACCTTGACTTAAGTTTCAACACGATTAGCAATCTTCCTCCTGAGATTGGTAACCTCAAGAATCTTGAGAAATTCTTGATCACCAATAACAGGCTCGCTCAGTACGTGCCAAGCACCTTTCGGAATTTGACGAACCTACGGGAGTTGGATATCAAGTTCAACGGAATCACCACGATCGACACCATTGCAGAGCTCCCTAAGCTTGAAATTCTGTACGCAGAGCACAATGGCATTTCTTCCTTCGTTGGCAAGTTCGAGGCACTTCGTCAACTTAAACTGAACTCCAACCCCCTCAATAAGTTTGAGATCACGGAGCCGGTCCCGACGTTGAAGATTTTGAATCTTTCAAATGCACAGTTGGCAAGCATAGACTCTGCATTTGCCAACATGACCAGCTTGGAGCACCTGAATCTCAACAAGAACTACTTCGTGTCGCTGCCCCAACATATCGGCACCATGAGCCAGCTCGAACATTTCAGTATCGCTCATAATTCTGTGGGTGAGCTACCACCACAGATAGGCTGCTTGCAGGAGCTCCGATTCTTAGACGTCAGGGGAAACAACATCTCGAAACTGCCAATGGAAATCTGGTGGGCAAGCAGACTGGAAACCTTCAACGCCTCTTCCAACGTTCTCGAGAACTTTCCCAAGCCGGCATCAAGACCACCACGTGTCCCGGGCGAAGATATCCCTGGTCCACCTCCTGCTCAAAATGGCAGGTCCATGACTCTAGGGACCTTGTCTTCTACTCCAAGTTCGGAGGAGCTGACAGAAGAGAGAAGACCGAGCCAAGCGTCCAGTACGCTCCGCAGCGTAGGTCCCTCGCCAATCTCAGAAGCAGACAGGAAGGGCTCTGTGGTGTCTGTCTACGGCAAAGGCGGACGTAAGACGTCTGTCGTCTCAAGGGCAACCACCCAGAACTCGGTGACTTCTTCCAAGAATGCTCCTCAACCTACGGCACGAAAGGACTCCAACTTTTCTGCAAGATACAGTAACACATTTGCAACATCTCTCCGAAACCTGTATTTGGCTGATAACCGACTCGACGACGAAGTCTTTGATCAGCTCACGTTGTGTACAGAACTGCGGGTGCTCAACGTCTCGTACAACGATGAGATTGGGGACGTGCCACAGAGGAGCATGAAGGCTTGGCCTCAACTTGTCGAACTATACCTCTCAGGCAATGGTCTGACAAATATCCCAGCTGATGACCTTGACGAGTCAAGTCTACTGCAGACTTTGTACATCAACGGGAATAAGTTCACCAACCTCCCAGCAGACATCTCCAGGGCAAGACAGCTGGCAGTATTGGACTGCGGCAGCAACCAGCTTAAGTACAATATCTCCAACGTTCCATATGATTGGAATTGGAACCTGAATCCCAAGCTCCGGTACCTCAATCTCTCGGGTAACAAACGCCTCGAAATCAAGCAACAGGCATGGCAAGGTCCCAGCGGCCCTGGAGCCAACCAACGAGAGCAGTACACGGATTTCAGCCGCCTCCTCAACCTTCGTATTCTGGGCTTGATGGACTTGACGCTCACTCAGCCCAGCATTCCAGATCAGAGTGAGGATCGTCGTGTGCGTACATCAGGCTCCCTTGCCGGACATCTCCCATATGGCATGGCTGATACACTTGGCAAAAACGAGCACTTGTCTACAATTGACTTAGTTGTGCCCAAGTTCAACTCGTCCGAGACGGAGATGCTGCTCGGCCTTTTTGATGGCCAGGCTTTATCAAGCGGCGGATCCAAGATTGCCAAGTACCTTCACGAAAATTTTGGTTTCCACTTTGCGACCGAGTTGCGGAACCTGAAATCACGCCAGAATGAGACACCTGGCGATGCGTTGCGAAGGGCTTTCCTCTCCCTGAACAAAGACCTTGTAACCATTGCTGTTCAACATCAAGAGGAACGGCCGAAGACTGTGCATAAGGGCTCGGCTCAGCCTGTAATTCTTAATAAGGAGGACTTGAACTCTGGAGGCGTGGCTACTATCGTATATCTTCAGGGCACGGAGCTCTATGTCGCCAATGTTGGCGATGTCCAGGCAATGGTTATTCAGAACGATGGCGAACACAAAATCCTGACACGCAAGCATGACCCAGCCGAGCCTACAGAGAGGTCTCGCATTCGAGAGGCTGGAGGCTGGGTGTCGCGAAATGGCAAGCTGAACGACCTCCTTGATGTGTCGAGGGCATTCGGCTATGTCGATCTAATGCCAGTCGTGCAAGCAGCGCCACACGTCAGTAACATGACCATTCGTGAGCAGGACGATATCATCTTGCTGGCGACTAAAGAGCTTTGGGAATATCTCACACCCGGTCTGGTCGCCGATATCGCCAAAGCAGAACGCCAGGATCTGATGATGGCCGCACAGAAGCTCCGTGATTATGCTATGGCATATGGAGCGACAAATAAAATCATGGTCATGATGATCAGCGTTGCTGACTTGAAGCGGAGAGTCGAGAGATCTCGGATGCATCGCGGCACTAGTATGTCTCTGTATCCCTCTGGTGTTCCAGATGAGGCCCAGGTGTTTGCTACAAGGAAGAGGGGTAAAGGAAGAGCTGAGATTTTGGATTCTTCTCTCAATCGACTTGATCCAGAAATACCTGCTCCCACAGGTAATGTCTCTATTGTCTTCACTGACATTAAGGACTCAACAAAGATGTGGGAAATGCATGAGAGTGCGATGAGATCCGCGATCAAACTACACAACGAGGTCATGCGGCGTCAGCTGCGACGAATCGGTGGTTATGAGGTGAAGACTGAAGGTGACGCCTTTATGGTTTCCTTTCCAACCGCAACGTCAGCGCTGTTGTGGTGCTTTGCCGTACAACTATCCCTCCTGGAAGTCGCGTGGCCTTCCGAAGTGCTGAACTCGGTCGCTGGTCAGGTGAAGTATGATAAAGACAACAACACCATCTTCAAGGGACTGTCAGTTCGTATGGGCATTCATTATGGGGACTGCGTGAGCGAGACCGACCCAGTAACGCGAAGGATGGATTACTTCGGACCGATGGTGAACAAAGCATCACGTATATCTGCAGTTGCAGACGGTGGTCAAATCGCCGTCTCCTCTGATTTTATTTCCGAGATTCAAAGGTGCCTCGAGAGTTATCAAGACACCGACAGAAACGGTTCTCAAGGATCTGAGGACACTTTCGAAGATGACTCCTATGCCTCGGCTATTCGTAAAGACCTGCGGTCTCTCACATCACAAGGCTTTGAGGTGAAAGAGATGGGTGAGAAGAAGCTCAAGGGTCTAGAGAATCCAGAGATCGTCTACTCGCTCTACCCGCACGCACTTGCAGGCCGTATCGACGAGCATCAGCAACATGAGAGGCGCGACGACACCGCGGACAGGCCCGCTGCTCTTGGCGCGAATACGGCATTGTCTTTTGACCCCAATCTTATTTGGTCACTGTGGAGGGTCAGCTTGCGGCTTGAGATGCTTTGTAGTACTCTGGAGGTGGTCAGGGGTCCAGGCCTTCAGCCTCCCGAGACTGAACTGCTCGAGCGTATGAAGTCACGAGCAGGGGAGGTGACAGAGAGCTTCTTGGTCAATTTCATGGAACACCAAGTTAGCCGGATCGAGGTATGTTGAAACAGACCGCCGAAGTGGATCGGATCTTCTAACCAGAACTTCAGACCTGTATTTCGACGCTGGCCGTGCGCCATATGGCTACTGGCAGAGGTGTGCTCCGCGAGCTAAACGACCTTCGAGCCCCCATGTCTTCAATTTTGGATCACTTCCTCAAGGAGCAGAGGAAGCTGGCCAAGTACCGCGCCAGATACGGCGACATCTCGTCTGATGAGAGCAGCGACTCTGAGGATGAAGGACATCCCAGAGGCCAAGTGACTGAGGTCGTTGATGACAACGAAGAAGGAAGCGTTACCGCAGGAGAGTAGGAGGCTCTCCTGATGAATCACTGCCCTCACGTTGCTTTGCCCTTCTGAAGATGCCACGTATCTGGGATTCATCGTCCTTTGAGTCTCTTTTTTTAACGCGACATGACCATCCTATCGACAACTCGTGTACCACATTGTAATCATCTTTACCTTGAACCCGAATTCTTCACAATTGCTCCCACTTTTCACTTGGAAGCATCACACGACCTACGAGGGTCAGCAGAGAAGGAAAACGCATTCCTTCCTTACCCTTTCTCATGCTTGGGTGCATCTTCTACCTCGTGCCTGACATATCTTATTCTGACAAATCATGCCGCAACTCGCACTATCACCCTTGCGTACATTACGGCGTCACGGTGGGGGAAACCTTCTTGAAGCACTTCCACTTTTTGGTTTGCACCTGGGCGGATGAATTGAATTCGGCTTCTTCCTATGTTTGTTGATCATTCTTGGAGTAGTGGGCGGATTCTAAGGGTATTTCCTAGTTGGACGGTAGGCGGGTACTCAGATACGAGCCCGACGGATGAATGTCATAGTCCGTCTGATTCAATCACACCTTGTGTTCAATTCCTGTGATGTCCATTGACTGTCGATGCAGCATGTCCACATAGTTACAAGCCACTTAAGATATGACTCCAGCTTCCTCTACGCGCCGCATGATTCGTATCCTTGGTGCCATCTTAGGACCAATCCACCACCCACCCGTAGTCTGACGGACCAGATCTCGGACCCCATGCACAAGTTTGGCTATACCAAGAACCCTCTCTTCACCAGATTGTGCTTTCTGCCCGGGCCTCAGCATCTCCACTCCAGCGAATCCATGCACGACCCCTAAAGTTTCCCACTCGCCCAGGGCTTTCGAGGGGTCTTCCATGAGGAGATAGTCGAACTCGCGCCAGAAACGTGGCCAGGTAAGGCGAACGCTGTCTTCAGTCTTGTCAAAGAGGAAGATCGGAGGCGGGTTCGAGACATGAGCTTGCGCGTGCTCGATGTCTGAGGGGTCGAGGAGAGCAAGCGGCAGACCGTGGGGATTTTGGCCGAAAAGCGTGAGGCCCGTCATGCATGTCAAGACATCGGCGTGGACTCTCACAGCGCCAGATTCATGGGCTGCAAGCTGGTATAGCTCCGAGAGAGCATCACCCCCGGGGTAGTTGAGCGATGAAAAAAGAAGCATGGCGGTGCTGGCTGCCGCGGAGATCAGGATGGAAATGGCCAGGGCGCTTCTGAAGAGGGTCAGAGAGAGTGTTTTGGAAGCTCGGTTGGAAATGTAGTTCGCGCTGAGAGCAGCGACGGCGGTGAAGGGAGGGACGACATAGAATATGAAGCGGGCTTCCTTGTGGGGTTGAAGAGAGTAGATTGCAAGGAAGAGGAAAGAAGGGGTGAAAAGTAGGCGGGCTTGGGATGAGATTCCAGGCGTGACGAGAGCGAAGATGATCAAGGGTATGGCGAGTGGGTTGAGCAGCAGTCGGGGCAATGCTGAAGTGAAGTAATAATGCCAAGGCGAAACCCCCCATTCCGAAGAGGAACCCTTTACAACATTGAATAGAAAGCCGCTAAGCTCAGGCCAGAGAGGGCGTTGCCAGAAGTAACAGTCAAGCGGGACCGAGAGGATGAGAGCCGAGAAGAAGCAACCGAGGAAGGTTGGGATGAGGATTTTGAAGGGCAAGGGGGAGGGTCGAGGTGGATAGATGAACTGGAGCGTGAAGACGGTAGTGATGAGGAGGATGGCGAGCTCGGCGCGGAAGATGACGGCTGCAAACGTCAGCAGACCAAGGGACTGCTTTTGAAGTGGTAGGGAGGTAAGGCCCGAGGAGGAGGGTAGTGTGAGTGCCGAGGCGAGGGTTGCTGAGACAACATCAGTGAGTGATTCCTATAGAGGAATGAGAGGAGGAGAGAAAAAGAGACTCTGAAGGACAGGGAGAAGACTCACTTAAGCTGAAAGCCAGCATATTGGGCAGTGTCCTGGTGAGATAGTACATGACATGGAACTGTGACACCAGCATCACGATCCACCATCTCCCAACCCCGTCCCCAAACGCCCTCCCTAATCTTTTCCTGAAGAACAACAAAGCAGCCGCATTTGCCAACCCCAGGACACCTCTGACCACGAATTGCGCATTCTCAAACCCCAGGATGGCCACAAGCGGCTGGCTTAGACCAGCGAGGATGACTGCTCCTGTGAAGGTCCTGGGTACCGCGCCAGGAAAGGTGAAATGATCGTATGTCGAAGACAAGCGAGACGATATGGATGATGTGGGCGTGCCGTAGACGAGGAGGTCGTGGGCTGCTTGGAGGTTGAAGGATTCTTCGACTTTGGTGGCGGGTGAGAGGAGGAGGTGGAGGAGTGGTGTGAGGAAGAGGAGGGAGGTGAGGGCCAGGTCTGAGTAGGTGTCAGCTTTTAAATCGGTTCTGTGTTCTGTCAAAGATTGAGACTAGATGAGTGAACTTACCGATTGTCTTCATCTTGGAGGAGTTTCAAACTGGACCATAGAAGAGGTGGGATGAGCTCGGGCGTAAGCTACGTGAAGTGTGAGATGGCTGCTTCTCCCCCAGACAGCTGCATCGAAGGCCAGTCAGGTAATATGACGAAGCCTCTGATATGGCCAATTTTGTGACCACAGACCAGCCAAAACTCAGAACCAGCACCTGAACGATGGACAGTTACAGCAGGAAATTGAAATGAGTGACGATGTGAATACTGGTGAGACCATGTGTAGTATCAACCCTGAGGTGAGCTCCCTACTGCCACGACAGCAGCCTGGCGCACCGCCACACCCCACCCGCCACACGAGGCTGACGCGCACCACACCGAGCTGTGTCCCATCAAAGCGAACAAGCTGGCCCCCCTCGTAACGACACGACGATCCGACAGTCGAAGTCAACCGCTTTCCTTCTCGACACACATACCACGCGAGCCTCTCGCACCCCAGCCGCCAGGATGCTGTTCTTCGGAAGTTTCCTCTACAGTAAGGACAGACCTCTTTCACACTTCTTTCCCATGCTTTCGGGGGGGAGGAAATCCCAGCTAACTGATCTTGCCTAGTTGCCGTCCTCCTCATCAACTCCGTCGCTGTCCTTTCTGAAGATCGCTTCCTCGCGCGCAGTACGTGTTTTCCGACCCGTGGTCGACTTCACAGAGTCGCCGCGATTCGAGTTCCCCCCTCCCCCGACAAGGAAGCACAAATGACTAATGGATGTTCGCGACAGTTAACCTCTCCCCCGCCTCCTATGACCCGGCATTTGGCGCCGGCCCCGATGCGAGCATCAAAGCAAAGATCATCAATCTGATCGCCAGTGTACGAACTATAATGCGAAGTACGAGTCCCTCATGCATATCTTGAGCCCAAACACTTTTGCGCTCCGTTCGGGATCCCCGACATCGAACCAGAAAATGGACTGACTAACATACGTCTGCAGTGCCCCTGATATTTGTCAACTCGGTAATCATCCTCTACGAGCTGGTTCTAGGATGAGGCAGGCGCTTGGAAAACGAAAAAAAAGGACTTCGAAGAAGAGGGGAAAGGGTATACCATTTTCAGGACCTGAACAGGGAACACAATGTCGGAAAGAGCTGTACGGAGTACTAGACATGTGACCTTCAGCATCCGGGCGAAATGCTGCCCTTAGGCGTTAAAAGGCGTCTGGTCAACATCGATGATACAAAGCGCACAGATATGATCTGGTCCTGGGTTCCAACTGTGTGGCTACGCATTATGAACAGGTATCAAGCATTGCATCATTGACAACAAGAGCCTGTTCCTGTCGATCTGGCTTCATGATCACCATGGGGGCGATCCCTCTGACAAGGAAGAAATCATCGTTCAAGGAACTATGTCATCCTCATGAGAGTATATAATCATATAATTCTTCAAGTTCTCAATCATGTCCCTTTTTGGTACTTTCGTCCACTTCCAGCTATCACTAGATCACGCAAGTGTGGCATGCCCGCAATTGAGATCCAGGCCAAAGTACAACAATCAATCAGCTGAACCATCTGAAAATTCATCCGGTACTTTTACCGCGGCTTGGCTTTGCCGCGCGGTTTGATATAGGCATGCTACTCTGTCCAAGATGTAGAACAATGAGACATGCAACCTAAGAAGAAATATACACCCACTCCCCATCCGCCGCCATTCACCAGCTGACTCTTTGCTGTCACCGGAATCAAAGATGAAGAAGCATATCAAAGTCTGTGGACTGATGAAATGGCTGATAATTTTGTATCCCGCTGCCCAATGATGCCAGGGATTATGCCACGCTGGTCCCAAACATTGTATACCGAGCTTCAAAACAGAAAACGACAGACAAAGCCACGAAGTCTCCAGATAAGGACATCAGGTGACTCGCGCAGTTGACCACCCCAAGAAGCATAAACGCCAAGATGAAATGAAACAAGGCGGTGTCACCAATGATACCAGCTTCGTGAAATCACTCATCATGATGACAGTAAGTTGGCGCTCTTCTTTCGGCCAAGGCTCATGCTCAGCCGTCCCTTTAGCCTCTCCTTGGTGTCGGTTGTCGCATCACCATTCTCACCGTTCGGCATTGAAACGCTTGCGCTTCTATCTTTGCCGAATAAACCGAAGCTCTTTTTAGCCATAGATTTGCTACCACGTTTCGCGCGATCCAGGCCGCCAGGGTCACCACCTTCGTCCTTACGGGATGACTCTTCCTTGGCAGCTGTTTTCTTGCTCTCTTCGAGAACCTTCGCAAGTTCTTCGCGTTCTCTCTTCGCTGCCTGTTCGCGCTCTTTCCTCTGCTCTTCGAACACCTTCATCTGAGCTTCTCGTCGTGCCTTGTACTCCTGCTTCTCTCGCTTCGCACGTTCTTTCTCGGCTTCCTTTTCAGCCTTCTCGGCTGCTTCACGTTCCTTCTTCTCTCTTTTCTTTTCTTCTTTAGTCAACTCCTTGGTTAGTGCTGGCGGGACAGGAATGGGCACAGGCGGGGAGATCGGCCCTGGCGATGGCATTTCGGGAGCAGTTCGAGCATGCGCGAGTCTGCTCATCGTATCGTGTTCTGGGATGTGGCTGATGGGCTGTGTCGCTTGCCGTCTCAATGGCGCTGTGTCGTTCTTATCCCCATCTTCCTGAGCCATGTTGGCTGCCTGGTTCGCAAGCATGACTTCCTCCATACCCTCTGCTTCCTGCTCCGCCCTGACCTTCTCGAAAGTTGTCTCCTGATAAAACAGGACGTACGCTGTAGCCATACCTGGCTTGTCGCCGAAGAAGTTGCGCACAAAGTGCTTGTCCACAGGCTCGACCATTTCGTCATCGAAGAGGACCCATCCGCGGTCTTTAGTTTTGATGATGGAGACGTAATGGCCATGGTAGGCATTACCACCAATGTGCACGACAACAGCGTAGAGCTCATAGAGCCTGTCGGGGTCTTCGGCCTCATCTGCGGTATTGAACATGCGAAGATGGTACGGGTACACTACCCGGTGGAAGAGCTTCTGGAGTCGACTGTAATCCTCCGTGTACTTGAAACGCTTGAGATGAAGTGTTAGAATCTTCGGCAACTTCTTGATCTTCATACGCTTTTCCGCCTCTTGCAAACCACCACAATGATCACAGTGGAACTTGTTCCGCTCGCAAAGCATTTCCTCCGCGGAAAACTTGCGCAAGCAAGATGTTACAGAAGAATGCTCCTCCAGATCGATGGACAGATCGAGGAATGTCTCGTCTCGTTGTGATGCCGTTTCGCACGTCAAGCACTTGGTCTCTGATGTTAACAGACCCTCGAAGATATCGTGTACCCAGCCAGTGCCAGGTGACCTGTAGCCGTTCATGTTGTTCATGATCGTGGATCCTATCGCATTCTCTACCGATTGCACCAGTGATGCATCTCTCTTGGCGCCCTCCTGTTCCTGAATCTTCCTCGCATTGGCTTCCACATTGTTGATGACGTCGTTCAGGACAAGACCGTAGAACTCGTGAGCATCTTGATGCATGGACGTGCGGAACAGTTCGTTATCGCGTTTGAAGATTTCGAGGAAACGTTGGGGACTGAGAACACCGATGCGTGTTTGGCTCTCTATCAGGGCAAGAAAAATGTCCTTGAGCCCCGTGAAAGTGCACTCTTCCATGCCATATGGAAGCGAATTCTCGCTCGCCAGTTCCAAGATTGGACCTTTGAGCATGGCCTGCTTCTTCTTGTATTCTGGTGTATCAGGCTTATCCTCCGGCCGAATGGGTTGTCCGTTCGGGCCAAGCTGACCGCTGTTGATGGCTTGCCGTTGTTTGAGTACTTGTGAGTTGCTTAGGCCTTTAGGTTTGCCGTTCTTGTCTAGTTGTTGCTGTGTATTATTGGTATTGTTGACCACAGGCGGACGGATAGTTACGTTGACTTTCGGTCGGGTTCCGTTCGGTGTGTCGACCGGGGAGAGTGTTGGGTAAGAAATAACATGATCTCGGAAGATGTCTGAGTAGAAAAGGGCTTGGACAATGGAGTTGCAATAACTGTTATGTTTGTAAGTTAACATTCTTGAGTTATGGAGAGGATAAATCATACCATGTGTTGCCAAACTAGATATCGGAATTAGCACTTTGTGTACGGTTAATGAGGGAGGGGACAGATGACGTACGTTTTCGAAGCCGAAGAAACGATCACTGCCGTCTTCTCGCAATGGTCCTGCATTCTGTAGCATCTTTTCTAAAGGGGTTGCCTCTGGCGCAGGCTCCCCCAGGTTCTTCTTCGCGGCTGCATCCTTGGCTGTTGGACCGGTCGAGGGCTGTGGGAGGCATTTTGTCAGCACGGCGTCGATTGTACGTGGCGCAATTGAGCGACGGCGAGAGAAGTCACCCATGGGGATGGATGGATGAGTGGAACGCGAGCCAGAAGATTGAGTACCTACCGTGCTTGCGCTCTTGATCTTGCTAAGAAGAAAAGCCATTGTCGTGACTTTGGGAGTAGCAGACAATCCGGGGAAGTTGGGGTAGGTGAGGGGACTCGAGGCGTCAACGCAGACAGCCCTCAAAGAGGACAAGTCAAGCGATTCGTGACGGAATACCGCCGACCGGGGGGCGACAGGCCCTGAGACAAGTGATCAGGCAGCTGGCGACAATGCGAGAAGGCCGTGGTGGGAGTGGTTCGGTTTGCGATGTCAAGAACTCGGGAAGCTACGGTCGCGCGAAAGACGGCGGCGTCGTCACTTAGCCACACAGTGCTGTGGGGAGGGATGATGCAGCAGATAAGCGTCGGAAGTGGAGAGCCGAGAGCGATTTAATGTGGCTTGCAAAAACGCCGTTTGCAACCGAACTGAAGATCATATGCTGCGCTTCGGAGAGAGAATAGAGAAAGAAGAAGATTGTGTCGGAGAAGGAGTGAGGTAGCGAGAGGGAAGTGGTGAGGACAAGGTAGCGGCCAACAGAAAGCCGGTGCGGTGCAGGTGGTGTGTACAGTAGGAGGTAGTGGTGGATGAAGAGGAGCTCAGAGTGGCAGCGACAGCCTGGACCAGGGCCTCCCCCCAAGCCCCAGGCTGAAGGGACAGCGGCGAGCAGTGGCGAGCAACGGGTTCCTCAATCCGACGGTGGCTCTTCAGGGAACAGACCGGGGTGGGCGGGCTGACTACCATCGATTTGGGGGCGATTGGTGAAAGGGCCCAGGTCCAGTGGGCCACCCACCGCGTGTTTTGAGTGGGGGAGTGAGTACTGCTGGACATGCCGCTGATTACAAACTCCAGAAGGGAAGGAGCAGGCCACTTGGGATCTCCGGAGTTTCCCCTAGAGCCTGTGGTCTCTCGCCTCATCACCCATTGACCTAATCAGCAAATCATGGTCTCGCATCGTGAAGGCAGCGCTCCAACAGTGGTCCGCGTTGCGGCTCATCAGCTGAAGTATGAGCGGTTTGCATGTTCCGGGGTAATTGCAGGTCAACCACGGACCGTCAAGCGAACCAAAGCGTTCGCCAGCCTAGCTCAGAACCATATCTGCGCTTCCATGCAAGCGACCCCATCCAGAGCGATTCCAGCAATGGGCTAGCGATCCTGGAACCTGCATATCCACACGAACCAGAAGCTCGCTATGTACATAGCAGGACCCCTGCATTCGCCGGTGGGCGTTATGTTCGTGGAGGACGCAGGGAGGTCACGCCAACTCTGAAGCAAACAGCTTGGACGATACTGTGCCCACTGCCCACGACGCAAGGATCAACGGTCCGTACAGTGATGCCAATCGTCACTTTCCGAGCACCAAAACCCTTCAACCCCAGAAAGTCCTCCAGCCACGTCGAAAAATTGGGTTCTATGTAGCATAACGGTGGCGGCTCTCGACCCGTCCTCACATCACGCGACTCCTCGCGCCTATTGGGCCTACTGTACGGAGTACCGCGCCAGTCCACAGTGCCCTGTCGCTGGCTGTGGCTTGTCAATGATGTGCAGCTACAACAAGTAGGTATTGGCTTTGGTGGGCTATAGTCGGTCAACTTGACCCCCGACACAGTTGCCTCTGTGGCTTGATAACCCCTATCGCTGACTCCGTGAGCTGGCGAGAGCGGTGGTGAGTGGTGGTGATCAGCATTCTGTTTCTTTGTTCACTTACCTTTGCGTACCAATGCACCACCAAGAGCGAGACCAGACGGCGATCATCAAAGCCTGACTGTCAGATCGACAGACTGGCACCGCTCGCTACTACCTCTTTTCTCGTTCGTCTCGTTTGTTTCGGAGTTCTTCCTTCAGGCCCCTCCTCAAGCCTCTCGCTTGTTCTCCCCCACAGTCTTTATCCGGCGCCATGGATGCGCTTCGACTCCAGCCACATCCTTCGCCGTAGGGCACTCAGCTCAATCACCAAACAGCTTGTGGTTAGGTCAAGCAACGCATCTGCCTTGGCACAACCATTCCTTGCCAGCAGTGAACGCACACACCACATTATCCTGGCTGTCCTCCCGCAACGGTAGGGCGAGGACTGGGCGGAGCGGACTTCCTTAGGATGTATCTGGATTGGATTCTTGGTTGAGATGCCCCAGCCAACTTTGTTCCTGCCATTGATCTATTACGTTGCCACTCAGCCGTATGATTCGCGTCTACTTGAACCTTGCCCAGGCCGCCTCAAGCGCCAAATCAGTACTCCCCCGCATCATTTTCCCAATGTCGCACTGACCATGCCACGCGGGACGAGCTGACACCGACATGCCGCCCTTCGAGACATCGGCTGTTTGCTGGATACCCCTCGTTGAGACAAAATGGCTTTGTGGGGTTGCCACACTCCGCTCTACATCTCGCCTAGCCTTGTCCCCGGCGTGTATGAAGGCGCCACTTCCATCCAGTGCGAGATACGCGCTGCAACCTCAACTTCAGGCCTGCCAACCTCTCCACCAACCACGGGCCCGGTACCCTATTATCGTCCTGCAATTCTGCGCGTCCCAATGTAGTCGGACCGTTCCCGACCTGAATGGGTGGGGGAAAGAAGCACATATGCACACATAGACGCCGTTTGTCAGTCAGCCTTTGTGGGACGGCAGGTGCTGGCGGGAGAGGGCGAGGTTCAGACGTCCTGCTGATAGGTAATGCCGACTTGCACGCCGTGTTTGCCGCCGTGCAACTGACCGAACTTTTGCACGGTAGTGCTGCCTTTGCCCACCACCTCTGAAGGTACTCCTGTGCATCGACTCATCGACTTGAGGCTGGTTGTTCTTGGCTCGGACTAATCTTGCCGGACGTGGCGTCTCGGCATGCGATGCCTGGCGCACGCCTCCCGTTTCTTTGCACAGAATGTGGTTCAGGTAGGTGGTGTTGAGGCCGTTGGGGATAGGCTGTCGAACCCCTCTCCACATCCCCGCCTGAGCTGTGACGTTCTGTTGGCAGCTCCGTGCGTGAAGTGGTGTAAGGGATCAGGTGACAAAAGGTTTGCTTGGACATTCACACGGTCAGCGCCAATAAGTGTTCCTGCCGAACAATGCGTGTTGCGTTCGATCTGCCGCGTCATCAAGTTTGTTCCCATGCCCCAACCTAGAAAAGACATCTAACGACCTAATGAAGAACCAAGCGAGATAGCGTGACAGATAGTTCGATGTACGATCAGCTAGAGGGGGGATGACCCAAGTTCCGGGTAGCTTTCTATGCACCAGCGAAGCGCTACCTATCTGGCTAGCCATTACATGCAGCGAACCTTGTCTCAAGATGTCCACATGAGGTATAAGTTTGTAACAAACATCAGGAATTACGAACTACCCGCGTTCATGGCCAATATGGCGAAGCAGAAAGTCACGATCAGCGTCATTGGCTTGTGCCCTGGGATTTGTTTGCGATGTGGCTTGTCTTGATGTGGTACCAGAGGTGATGAAATTGTCCGCTGATTTGTCTTCCACTTTTCCGTAGACAGCATCTTCCCCCAAAGGCTCTGTAGATCAGTTCCACTCTGCTGTTGGAGTATTACTTCTTCTCGGCCGGAGGGGGGCCTCCTCCCGTGGTAGGCAAGCCCATGAACAGCTTGAAGTAATCCTGCATCAAAAAATGATTTAGTTCCTCTTTCCCCCGAATGCCCAAAAGAAAGTCCCAGAGGGTAGAAAGAGAGAATACTGACGTAGATCATCCATTGCAGACCAGTCAAAGTTCCAATCATGACGATTCTGACCGGCAGTCCGTTCCAAAGACCGCCGAACCCGATCTCCTTGTAGATGCGACTCAGGGCACCGCCGAAAGCCTCACCGGGCTCGCGGGCGGAGTTCAGCTTGCTGACCATGACGTCGGCAGGGTGGGAGACGATGGCGCAGAAGATGCCGGCGAGGTAACCACCGGTGAAGGCCACACCCGTCTGGGCCGCCTTGCTGTAGTCGCTCTTCTGACCGGGGAGACGATCGTAGATCATTTCGACGATTGTCTCGAATGAAGCGAACTTGACCATGGTGTAGGGGATCTGTCTGCTCCAGAGCGGGATGATGCCTTTGTAGAGACCGGCGACGCCCTCCTTGGCCACAATTGCGTTGATGCCATTCACGGTTCCGGAGTAAGGGTTCGGGATGCCGCCCTGCATCCTGACCTTCACGGCCTCAAAGGGACAGAGGGCGATGTCGGCCAGGAACTCGGCGCTGGCCGAACCGGCGAGGTAGATGCCCGTCTTGTACTTGACTGCGTTCTCCGGGCCGGCGATGTCGGAGTACGTCTTCTTGAAGTATTCGTACCAGCCGTACTTGAAGGCGCCCTGGGCGGAGTAGCCGAAGAAGGTGGGAGACCAGCCGGTGAAGATGCCGCGGAGGCCACCCTCCCCGCGGAAGATCTTGGACCAGGCTTGGAAGTTGGAGGTGTAGAGCTTGGAGTCGACCTGACGGCGGGTTTTGACGAGGTCGAGGGGAGTGACCATGGTGTGAGTGAGACCCTATACCGATTGTCAGTTTTGCTTGGAGTGAAGAACCTTGAGAGTGAGCCCGGTGTCCTGTTACAGGAAGTACTGGCAAAGCTCACAGGTTGCAACTGTCACAATCGACTTACACAGGCCAGCAGTCCACCAAAAGTACACGCAGCATAATACTTGCCCGAGAACAGCTCGATCTTGCCAGTCTTGGCCTGAGCCTTGGAGCTGACCTTCTCAAACTCCTTGGTGGCCTCATTGCCAATCTTCTTCGCCTTGTCTTTAGCATCATCGACGACCGACCAGGCGCTGTAGAGCTCCGTGCGAGCTAGATAGGGCGAAGGCTTATCGGTCCTCGCCATTGGACTGTAGAACGAGCCCTGCAGGGTGTCGTTCCGGGGAAAGAGAGGCGACATGGTGATAACAATGTCAGCCGAAACCAAAGCCACACGTGATGGCTACGGTGGGAAGCTGTCGAGAAAGCTGTACGGGATTTGAGGTCAGCAGAAGGTATGAGGGCGGGAGCGGGTTAGGAAAAGGCCCCGACAGCTCCTTTAAGGAAACGCAATTGACGCATTGTTGCACTGTAGACTTCTGCGACATGGAAAGATATGACCGAGAACAAGGTAGCTAGCCTTACTGAAAGGCGCGTACTTTCACAACAGTGCTCATGCACCACCGGAGATAGGAGAGTTTGCGAGGCCGGGATTAAGTGTGAGGACGGGGACTTACAATCCAACTACTACGGAGTAGACTACTCCAGGATGATATGATAGATAGTATTACCCCCGGGCGACGGAAGCTCCACTGAACCGTACGGCACGGGTGGGACTGGAGTTCCACTTGTAGGGAAGAAGAGTCACGCTCTGCGTCCAAAGCTGTCGCCAAAGGCAAACCCCTCGCGGTTTTTTGGTGATGGAGGAGGAAGGCAGGAAGTTGGGAAGATTGAAAAGAAGTTCCATGGGCAGGTGTGACGTGATGGAGAGATAAGAGATGCGAAGGGCTGAATACCCACCACCATCATGCCACAGGTAGTTACATCACTTAGTACATAAGGTACTGTAGACTACCAGTACGCATAACCGCAGAGGTGGTGGTGGGTGTTGGTTGCTGCAGCGTTGACTGGGTCTGGGAGTGTGGTGGGTGATGTCACTCGACAGCGCCCTGTGGGCATCCTGTCAGCACTTGGCTGGTCGACCCCTGTGGGAAGATCAGAATTGAAAAAGACAAGGCCATTGCTATGTTCGGCTTGTAAATATCGAACCTTCATCATCGTATCATTCAGCCTAGTTTGTGTCTGTACATCTTGGTGGAACAGTGTGAGCTAGAGGTGTTGGTCAAATCGTATCGGCTCGAGCACTATTGGTCCACGCACACTTCGCTGATGTCGTGGTCTTCAAGCTTGGTGCATGAGAGTCAAGCTGTTCCTCGAAGCCACAAACTCGGTGCGAATTATAAACCGAACCCCAGGATCGCGTGAGAATCCGAAGGTGCGCTTTAGGGCATCATCGAGTGTCCAGGCTGGTTAAAGAATCAAATCCAAGTTCGTTATACCTCAAGGCTATTATCCCACTGTCTCTAGAAGATTCTCTTCGGAGAGAAGGGACTGAATCTTCAAAGCATGAAAATGTTACTGTCACCTGTCTTCTTCTTTGTGTGCGGGTTACTGTAATAGTTTCCACCCATGTCCTCGTTGACTTCTCCTGCCTCTAGCCTGTTCGTCTCCATTCAAGAGGCTATGAAAACACCTTCGGATAGACATGGCACCATATATGCCCTGGCAATAGTTATTATGCATGCATCGGCCCTTGGTGTGTCGATCGGTTTCGGTTGCCTGATCAAAGTACCCTAGCCTGCTACCTGTTAGCACTTAGGGCCCGATGGCATCTGAAAACAGTGAGCGCTGGGGTTGACCAAGACTTCATACCTGAAGCTCTCCATGCTGAAGACGATAGCGTAAGCTAGCATGACCTTGATACGAAAGGTGTTTATACCGCGGCATTATGGTGTGCGGCTAGGGCAATAGTGGGAAAGAAGGCTGCAGTCCTGCCTACTAATGCCCAATCTGCCAACGGCTTGTCGCGGTATCGCTGAGCGTGGTGTGTCCATATAGGCCGTAAGAGGCCTTGAATTAGGACCTTTCGCTGTTCATTCTCGACCTGCCCCTCAACAGGCTAAATGACTGATTTGGCCAAGCTTACCTCCAATGACAAGGGCCAAGCCAAGGATCATCGACTAGATCGTCCGCCGTGGCTCTATCTTGGGGTGACCAACACAGCATCCTTCTCATGAACGGAAGAAATAACTCTACCTCGCTTTTGAGAAAGTCCGGAACTTCGCCCTCTAGGTTGCGCGACCGTGCTATCAGACGGTCGTGCAAAAAGCGGCCTAGAGTAGATTGTTAGGAAGATAGGATAATGATTACATTAGTAGAAGCCGATTTTCACCTTCATCGTCGAAGAATGGTCCTCCGTAAAAGTCAGTTGCGTTATCACAAAGTTTCCCAGCCATGTTCCGAGCCTGAAAAGGCCACTTGTGATACCGCAGGTCTCTTTCACGCCGTAGGATATCTGCAGGAACATCTCCAAGAAGCGCAATCATATCCGCAAGGTGCTGAGCCGCGTTATAGGGCGTACCTGGGGTTGAAAAGAGCGACCTTCCCGTGAGGAGCTCCCAAACCTGTAGCTGTGTGAGAAGGGGAAGGTGAGGGATCACATTGAGGGCTTACCACAAGGCCAAAGTTCCATATATCAGCACTAAACGACCATCCATAGCCCAGTAGAACCTCTGGGGCCCGGTAGCCATCCGGTTGGATAGGATAGAAAAGTACTGGAACCTCACAGCGATGCGCAAGGCCGAAATCAGTGATGTTGGGCATCATCTTCCCGAGGCTTTTCAGAATAGGACCAAAGTCATTGTGACAGCGGTATACAATATGGTCATTAAACACTTTGCGAGCCATAGGTTGGGCGATCTGCTCGTCAACAAAAGTCTTGATTGTTGACTGACTCTCGAAAGTGAGCATGATATTATCCAGCTTCAGGTCTAAAGAGGTTAGTAATAAGTATATCTCGGCGGCAGAGAAATCGCTACCTGTGTGGAGGACCCGACACTGGGAGTGCATGTAGTTCAAACCCTCGAGAAGGATTTGTATATATGTCTTTATGAGCGGGAGCCGTTTGCTCCGGGAGGTAGAACGCTGGTTGTCCAGCCGCCTTTTAAAGAGCCACAAGGGCTCCCTCAGCGGCTCAAACACGAGAGCAAGATGTGTGCACCCACGTGGAGAGAGAATTTCGAACGCTTCAAATGCTGTTGCCAAAGCACCACGGCCTTGATGCTCTGGTTTTGTAGTTGCCAGGTGCATGTTCATCTCCGCCTCTAACCACTTTTCAGGCCCAGAAATGTCGCTGTTGCAGAATTTTATAGCCACGTAGTTTCTCTTTGCACAAGGAGCATCACTGGACATCTGTTAGCGAGTGAAAAGGCACAGTGAGCCTCTTGGGAGTGGGACCTGGAAATCACCTTGGCCAGCCAGACGGTTGAGTCGGAGCCCCAACCAAGCTTGGCCACTAGTTCGTATCTGCTATCAATCACATCGCCTGGATTAGCCGGGTAGTAGTTTCTGTAGTCATAGCCGGGTAGTTGCTCCTCGTCGATCAGTTTCCCGAAGGGCAAGAGCTTAGGCGTATTGACAGACGACGGCTGCATCGTGAATGAAGATGAGCTGCGCCCGCTGTGAGCTGGTCTCGACGGCGGAGAGTGTGGGGAAGACGTGCTAAGAGGGCCAAAAATGCGATGAACTTGGGGGAGGCGAGGAAGTCCGCGGGTAGCAATATAGCTGCGAGTCCGACAAGCCGGAAAGAACATGAACATCGTGGCCTAGGGAATATCATATTGTGGTTTACGATGGAAGAGGTGTGTCGCACTCTGGACCGCTACGCCTGCCTGCCAGCAGGTATGATAGGGCTTCCCCCACCTTAACTCGATATATGATTACCTTAGTAGCCAGAGTACCACAAGTGCCGCGACGCGCCCTGCAGCTTAAAAATTAGCGCCTAGGTTCCTCAGGAACAGGAGTTTCTCGCAACAACTTGAATACACTGCCCAGCACCAAGTGTCGGGCGACGAAGCAGGACTTGTATCTACCTACTTATCTGGAAATAAAAACCCCAGCCAATACTATGAGGCCTAGTCGGCAACCCCTTAACTTTAGCTATTGGCTGTAAGATTTCACTGATTGGCATGTGGCTGCTGTTTACCGCACGCCTCTAAAGAAGCTTCGCCTGGACTTGGACTTGCTTCTATTTTAGAACGCCAACCCCATCCCCTTATGCTATCTTTTGTTTAGGGCAATATACATATATTACAGTATGCGTTCTTAGTAGAGAGCCTCACCTTTATTATTATTAGAAATATCTCTCATTATAATGAATCAATGCGCGTGGTTTACTATTAACTAGTAAGAATGTCTTATAGCGTTAGCTCTAAAGCTAGGGCTTCAGGCAAGATCGCCTGGGATATCCAGTTTAGAGTTAAAGTAGCTCTCTTTAAAAAAGTTTAGAAATATCTATTAAAAGGATCAATATCTGGCTAAATATACCTTTGAAGTTATAATTAAGTATGGAAAGCATTATATTAAAGATGCGTTAGCAAGCTAATAGTATTGCAGAGGTGACCCTTATAAGATAAAGCACTAGGACGGCTTAGTCAATCTACTTTATATCTCCGGTAAAATCTTTTCGGAGAGTAAAGGCTGTCTTATATCCTGTTATATCTATGAGAATGTAAAAGTATCCTTCGGGAGAATAGGAAATAAGTCCAATGATAAGACCCAAGGTGGAAAGCGCCTCGGGTCTAAGTCAGCCACTCAGGCCGGCACCAGTGCTACCAGCTTTGAACATGGCCTGACATGGGAAATGAACAACGACAACACTTGTGCCATGTGGTATGATGGCAAAGCCTGGCAGCCCGGGCAATGGTCCGCCGAGCATAGCCTCTGGATAGCTTACTACGAAGGGAACTGGTTTGCATGGGAGTGAACCTTGCTGTCTTGGAGCATATTGCTGTTTATTATTCGCCTGACCTCAACTGATCCTTATCGTACTTTTTCTTCTGATCCTGCATAAGGCGTAGGGCGCGTGATATGAGCTGGACTCATGATAATGCGGGTTAAGGCGGCAGGGGCCAAGGGGACATTGAGAAGGACGGACTTGTCTGACGGGGAGACCGGTGTTTCAGTAACTTCACCCGGGCAAGCCTTCGCAATGCCCGAGTAATTTAGCTAAAAGGTCGATATATACGGGTTTATGGTAAGAAACTGAGCTTGTAATTGACCATGAACTGATTCTAAGCCTATAACCCCAAATTAATACGAGTCCGACACTCTAATAGTCTTATATAAAGAAGGTGATATTTGCGGTTAAGATGATCCTGAATCTGTGAGAAGTTTCCCTATAATGCCTTGCAGCTGCCTTTTCATCTTCGAGGCCCTCTTGACGGTCTTGTATTATTTTGCTGAGAAGTTGTCAAAAATGCATTGCACTATCGCCATATTGCACTATCGCCATGTTATATGCTGTCTTCCCTATGCCATCGACTTGCTTTATACTGGCTTTATTACGGGACTATTGACCGTTTGCAGTACCTAGCGCCAGCGTCAACGCGTAATTAAGGGTTGCCCCAACCTTGCTCTCTCTGTCGCGGAGGTGGCCAGGTCAATGGTTTGAGATAAATCTCTGCATTATTCACGTATGACCCTGTCTGTTGGTCTCCTGATTTACATGAAGGAGAGAAGAAAAGTGAGAAGGGTTGTTGTAGTAACTGATTCTAATGTTCCCACCTTGCAGAAGTTCAAGTATTCTCCGGTACCGGGCAACGATTAGGACGGTCCAGACGAGGATCTAGAAAATGCGCCAGGTAGAATGGTCGCAATGAATCCCGATGAGCATGGCGTGATTGCGATGTCCTGTTCTGGCAGCTCGGCAGGATAATGGGCATCAACCATTGTAGATAATCAGGGGCTCCAGCATGGCAGCGCAAGGGCAGCAGGACATAGTCTACCAATCGGGCTTAAGACTCAAATACATACCTTAGTACTTAGCTAGGTATGGAACCATGTCCGCTTTGGATGAGGTACTTCAGCATAGGGCCGTCGTATGAAAACCGGAAGTTCTTTTCCTCCATGTAAGCGCCTGCGATCCCTCTCTGCAGGTAAGACGCCACCGCCAAATAGATCCGAAAAAGCGCCCAGCAAGGGAGCCCCCGTTGGTGGAATCCTGAATCCTGCAACCCACTTCCCGACTATACCGCCGCCTCCAGTGATCCATTGCCTGCAGTCTCAACGGTAGCAGTGCATCTACAGGATTGCAATGTCTTTTTTTTTTCCACGACTGTGCTCATAGAGCCAGGAAAGTCAGGTTGTACTCTTTGTCGATCGAAGGAGGAGTTTTGCACTTTTCCTATCCCAAGCCAGGCTTGGTCCAGCTTCTCATGGGTATATGGAGCAGTGTTGCATTGGATCACCATCGCCGGCCACAGCACTTCCGTCGAGAAACGGAACATATCCGTACTTTGTCAATACGCCTTTCTGCAGCTTTAATTGTGGATTACTAATTTCCAAGAGAAATACGCTCCCATTCATGGACTGTGCCGGGTCTCCACGGAAGCTTGCAACTCTGTCTGTCTATCCGCCATTCAGTTTACGACGTACTTAAATATTGAGAGTTCCCCCGTAGGAACCGGGCTTATCACATCAGCTCACGACAACCTTGCGATCTCAGCCTGATATCCAAACTCAATCTTCGGTACGCCTTCGTTTTTGCAAGTGAAATCCCCATTCCGAGGCAAGTATGTTGCTGGCCGTGCTCTCTTGGGCTGCCGTGGTGGCAGGCACAGCGCTACTACCGAAGCGCGATATCCATGGTTACGATGTTACGAGCACCATCTCCGATGCCATTGCGCCCCGAGCAGATACCAGTCGGCTGGTCTTTGCCCATTACAGTGAGTTTTCGGAAGTCTTACCGTCAGATGAGTTACCTCCCCAACTAATCCTCCGTAGTGGTTGGCCTCACGTATGATCAGGCACCGTCGCAATGGGACAAGGATATATCTGAAGCGAAGAGCGCAGGGATTGATGGCTTCGCACTCAACATCGGCACCGATACCTATACTGATGAGCAGCTGGGATTAGCCTACAACGCTGCTGCTGCTGCGGGAGGGTTTCAGCTGTTCTTGTCCTTTGATATGGCGGCAAGCTCTTGGTCGGTGGATCAGGTCGTGTCGCTCATCAACACATACAAAGACAACGCCAACCAGCACAAGGTCGACGGTCTGCCGTTTGTGTCAACATTTGAAGGCCCGAACTGGGAAGGTTGGGATACCGTCAGAGCCAGCACTGGCGGGATATTCCTTGTCCCGGACTGGTCATCTCTAGGCCCGGCTGGGGTCACCGCTCGTCTCGATACGATCGATGGGGCTTGTAAGAAGGATTCAGCCGTGCTCGCACCCAGACCATCTGCTAACCCATTTGTCAGTCAATTGGGGCGCCTGGCCCGGCCCGAATCAGTTGGATCTCACGACAGATGCAGACGTTGCATACCAGTCAGGGCTTAATGGGAAGCTATACATGATGGGAGTCAGCCCGTACTTTTACACAAGTGAGAAGAGCTAACCTGAATTCGATTCGACCTGACTTGACTTCGCTTGACTGACTCTCTCTGTAACGCAGACCTCCCTCAGTATAGCAAGAACTGGTACTCGAGCAGCGATTCCCTCTGGTTCACCCGTTGGAAGCAAGTCCTGGAGGTCCTGCCCGACTATGTGCAAATCATCACCTGGAACGACTTTGGCGAATCGAGCTACATAATCGAGCCAGTGGCCGCCCAGATCGTTGCAGGAGCCGAGGTCTACGTCGACGGATTCGACCATTCGGCCTTTCGATCCGTGCTCCCGTACTTCATCGCCGCATACAAGGCCGGGACTAGCGATGTCGCCCTGGCATCCGAGGTTGCTACGGCATGGTACCGCACCACTGCAAGCAACATCTGTGGTGACGGAGGCACGGTATGGGGCCAGGGAGGCAGTGCGTCCGCTGCGGGCGGGACAAGCGATGTCATTTCCGTCATTGCTCTATCCGACTCCGCTGCAGACATCACCGTGTCCATCGGCGGATCCAGCCACACAGTCAGCCCATTGGACTCGGTTGGGAAAGCCTACTTCTACCAAGTTCCGTTCAGCGGAGAGACAGGCCAGGTCACCATCAACGTTGGTGGCAGAACTATCACTGGTCCGGCAATTCTCGGTGCTTGCCCAGCATCTGGTCATGTGAGTAGAAATTCTGTTGCTTCTGTTGCTTATGAGAACATACCGACTAATGTTACCGGGACAGGTCAATTTCAACGCCGTGAGTGTCGAAATATAATGTATAGACGCTAGGTTGTGTATGATCGGTGGCGGAGTGTTTGTTATCTGCCAACTCGCGACTCTGTGCATTCAGAATGCTGGACTGTAATGGTTGCAGAGAGTCGCGGAACTTAAGTAGGTATTTAACCTCACAATAGAGTCTTTGCGCACCAATTCACCCAAGAACGGCTATTGCGGTCCCACATGTGCCTTTGCCAGGACTGGGTCTTTGATCAGCAGACAGTGCCATATGGGCACAAACTGTTTCTGAGGAGATTTTACAGGTTGCAACATGGTCTAGGCATGATACAGCCTGTTCTATCAGGCTGCAACACCAAGACTATAGACGAGCTTCTCGCCACTCACGGGCCGCATCCACGTCTCAGTCCTCCCGCTGTCCGCCGAGCGTGCTGAGACTTGCACGCTCCCAAGAAGCTCGAAGCCATCGGGCACGACACGCTCAAGGCCGCCGGGCATGAGACGCACGGGGTTTGGCTGCAGCACTGGCCCGCCGGTCGAGGCACCAGCGCTAAGGTAGTTGTAGAAAGCGACGCCGAAAGCGCGGGCTTGGGGATTAGCAGGCAGTACGAAGCCTGTTCGATGATTCTCTTGTCAGTAAGATTTCTTGAAGCAATATAAATTTCAGAGCCAGGCACAGGTGACTGTACCATTATACCCGACTTCAACACCGAGGGCCTCCCAAACAGCGCCGTAAATGGGATTCACCCTCAGACCACCGGGCTGATAGCCACCGCCCGCCGGAGCTCTGAAGACGCCGAAGTGGCCATCGCCTTCAACGTCTGCCGCAAAGGTAGCGTGAATCTTGACTACGGTCTCGCCCTCGGAGATGCAGTCCAGAGCATACTGTACACCATTGCCTCCCAGAGCAGCAGCTCTGACCTTGTCCGGCCAGGATGGGTCACGGTAGTCGACGAGGGCGTCGTACGAGTAGGGCTCCTGGCGAAGGAATCCATGCTTCGAGGTACTTGCTGCACCGACAAGGCGGATGTGTTGGCCCGAGGCACGGGCAGAGGCGTGGACAAGCTGAGCGGCGTAGAGTCCAAGGGAGGTTGATGCACCGTAGATGAAGACGGTGACAGGTTCGAGTCCGGAAGGGCTTCTGGCGTCGCTGGCAAAGGGAGCTGCAAGTCCAAGCCTGGAGAAGAGACCCTGTGCTGCAGTCAAGCCGCACATGGAGATGGTAGAGGCCTCCTCTAGTGACAAAGACTCCGGGACGAGCCAGACCAGATCGTACGGTATGACGAGGTACTCGGCAAACGCGCCAGGACGGTCGTTCACAGAGCAGGCTGACCATTGGGCAAAGTCAGTGTCCTATATACAGATGGCGGGGTGCAAAGTAAGCGTCAACTTCAACTCACCTCCCTGCAGAAAGCCGGACACCCTCGCACCCGGCTTGGTACGTGCATCACTGAACGTAGCAAGGTCTGTGGCGGCCTCGACGACGACGCCGGCGAAGTCGGTACCAACGACTCTCTGCGGCTGTGCGGCGATGGGGTTCGATGTGTAGACGGTGTCGACGGGGTTCAAGGCGATGGCGTGCACACGGACGAGGATCTCCCCAGGACCAGGTGTGGGGAGGGCCACTTCCTGCGCAGCCGTGGTCCTGGTCGCTGTTGTCAGCACGAGTGCCTTCATTGTAGACCTTTTGCTCGTCATGTTGTTCTGGCACTTCTGACTTGGAGCATGGAAGTGGTTCTTGTCATCATAATGAAGATACTGGCAAGACTATATTTGTTGGTGTTGATGGTCCAAGCCAGACCAGCTTGATAAGCAGCCACTCATACTACGTCGCTGAGCAATGCGTTGTACTGAGTGGCTGACTGGATTATTAAATTCACTTGACGCGATTGACTTTTCGCACAGGGCGTGAATGACAGGTGTATCGATACGTACCATGGAGTGTTTCAGGGAGGCCTAAGCTGCTACGTCATTTCATTCGACCTGTTTCTATCGCCTGAGGTTACTGCTTCTTCACCAGCTTTTGTGTCAACCAACATCTTATCTGACTCCACGGAGAACAGTCAGTCGACTCGACCTTGAATCTTGCCAAGTCTACCTGATTGTATTGCTGCAGCATTCCTGAACTACTGACCTATGTCCTCGATCGAGGCACAGCTAGCTGCCCACGAATCTCAGGAGAGGTAGACAGGAAAGCTCAGTACAGATGGGCTGGAGCTACATGCTAAACAAGGACACATCCTTGGGTAGGTGATTCCAATGCAAAACACTCAAGACCTTCTGCCTGACACTGGACTAGCTTGCATTGCTGCCACAAGGCTGACACACTGCAGTCTAATCCTCCGCACCCCATGGCGAGAACTCTGGCGCCGAGGTACCATCGCACGAGTACTGAAGAATCCAAGGACTGCTCGCCGTCTGGGAGTCCGCAATGATCTGTCCATCGGGGCCCTCAATCTCCAACGCGAACCTGGCTCCTGCCTGGGCCTGCACGAACACCACCCGGAAAGCCATGTACTCGCCCCTTGCAAGCCTGACCACCTCGCTGCCTGTTCCGTGAAGACCCAAGACTAGGTTGGCATTGCTACGCGTCCAGCCTTTGATGGCTGGATCGCCGAGCCACAGGAATAGTGCGTCGTCCACTTTACGGACGGTGAACTTGTATTCGCCTTCGACGGAGGCATACAAGTACCCCTTGTGATGGAGAGCGAAGAAATCACCAGAGAATCGCTGGGAACTACCGTACACGGAAATCTGCTGGCCACCCATTGTGTCGATGCCGCCGATGGTAGACGTCACCCCTGACACCCCTGGGGCTTGGCCTTTGTATACCTCTGGTCGGAACTGGCTGTAGCTCCCGTCGTTATTATAGCCCTGGTTGTTCGTGAACTGAGCCCACTGGATTCCTTGGTTTCCGCATTGAGTAGGCGGAGGAAGAGGCTTTGAAGCATCGTCCACCTCCAGCGAGGGTCCTTGTTGGCAGCAGGCTCCGCCACTGGAGCACGCCCCAGCGCAGCCGACGGAGCGAGCACTTGCGAAACCGGAGGCTTCAACTTGAGGTTCTGAATGCTGTTTCCCATAATAGCAGATTTTTGAACTGGCATGGTAGTCCACGCTGTGGCATGGCAGCAGCCTGGAACACGCATCCATGCAGTCTTGGAAGGTTTCACGTGAGTCCTGGTGGATGACTTCTGTTCCATGACGCTTGCCGCAATACATTGTGAAGGCCTTTGAATATCGTCAGAAAGGGGCGCCATCATGTTTGGAACACGAAGGGGTTACGTACCTCCCCATACTTGGCCGAGTATTGCTGACCATGGGCATGCGGACACTCGGTACTACAGAGAATCGTCATGGGCTCAGGGATATCGATGGCTGGGGGAGAGGTCATATAGGCATAGTCATGCATGTCGCCTCCGCAAGCGGCAGCAGAGTATCCTCCGGTGCGGAACAGTTTACATGTTCCGACGACATCGGTGCCGTGGAGGACCTCTGTGAAGATGACGCTGAGAGCTGGACTTCAGCACCTGACTGCTGCCAACGAGAAAGGACGAGGCAGTGTATAGGAGTGCTTACCTCTGACAACCTGATGTCAGTGTACACAGTTCGGCGCAATCTCTCATAGATGGCTGGTTGGTTTCTGCATCGGGAATCTTGTCACGGCCTTCGTCGGGATGGTGCGCACAACACTGAAAGGCGAAATGCGCTCCATCAGAAGTGATGAAGATGTCTCCGTTGTCTTGGAAGCAGTACCTGTCAGACACACGCAACGGCTCTCTTGAAAATCACTATCCTTTCACCTACCCGTTGGACACGCCGGGTCGTTCACCAGTCGTGGGTCATCCTTCGCTCCTTGCAGACGCTGCGCTGGGCAGGTTCGAGGTACCGGCGGAGAGATACCGGTAAAGTCACCATTGTTCGGGTCTGACATGTCCAAGAAACCCCCAGAACCAGAACCAGAACCAGAGGGCGTGATCACTACTCCAGATCCATCATCGGAAATAGGACTGGGAGGATCATTGTAGCCGATCGGGTTGGGGGGTCCCTGGCACTGCACCAATGACAGCGAGGTCAGAACGAGAGGCAGAGTTGTACATCTCATGATGGTCAGATACACAGGCTTGAAGAAGAAGACGACGAACTATGCGGTTAGCTGGTTCTGAGTCAAGGGAAACGGAAGACAGGGTAGGAGTGGTAGTATGGGAGTCAAGTTATAAGCCTCGCCATTGAGGTCTGCGTACAAGGCTACGTAGCTCCTGCACAGGCCTTCGGGAACACAATAGCCGAACTTCCTCAAATGACGACGGTAACGACAAATAAGGGCGCCATGATGTAAGAAGTCTCATCATGTCCGACAGGAAATCGGGTCTTTGTCCATCTTTGGACCGTCCAGGCTTCGCAGATCAGGGAAGCATGGCATGTCGGTCTCAATATTCTCTCAGTCAGCCTTGGAAGCTGCATCCTCGGGTCGCCAGAACGGCTTCAGGTATGGGAGAGGCGGAAAAACGGTGATGAGACATGTATGGATCCCAGACGGCGCGAGATCGCGATGACAGCTTTCCAAGACACGGCCCGCTGCCGGTCCCCCTTGAGATACTTACGAGGGTGTACGTGTAGTAAGACAACAATGTCTGACTGATGGCATCTCACTGAAACACGGTCGGCCAGATCCAAGGCTATGAATCTCCGCCACAGATGTCACGATCGCCAGAGATGTCTTCCCTACCTTCTGCTCGAGTCCGGGAACTGATGCCTGTGGAGTTGAAGACTGGTCTCTTGCTATGACCAGTGGACATGGTGATCTCAGGATGGCATATAAGAGGCCAGCATCCCTACGCATCAGATAACTCATCTCCATCAGCAGATTGTTCCTCCAAAGTTCTTTTTCCCAAGTCTCCATGACATGTCCATCATATCCTCACTTTCCAACTCCATTCATCGCCATTGCAATCAAAGAAGTTAGGGAGTCGTCAACATGACCGGCATCTCCAAGGTTCTCGTCGGTATCTCTGTGGCCATCGGCCTGGCTCAGGCTCAGTCTGGCTACGACAGCGTCTGCCTGCCACCACCGACTGGTGAGGTCGAGGTCGAGCCCGGGTTGTTTGCGAGCTACGCCTGCGAGTCGATCCCGCTCAACAACGGATACATCCAAGGGAGCGAAGCAGCAGCTGCCAGCCCCTCCGAATGCGCGAAGCAATGCGGAACTCGAAGCGATGATGCCATCTGCAGCTGGTACGGTGGCAAATGCTACGCGTATAAGCCTGGTACTTCCCAGGGCAACCTCCCGTCAGCCGCCGTGATCACGGTGCGCAAGGACTGGGATGCTCTCAGGAAAGCCTATGATACCTGCAAGAGTGATTTGACGGCCTGCCATGATGCCGCCAAGATTGCTCAAGACGCCTGCACCAAAGACAAGGATGCCCTCCAAGCGGCTCTTGATGCCTGTCAAAACCAGCAGAACCCGACTGGCCCGCCCAACCCAGGCAATCCTGGCGGACCACCCAACCCTGGCAATCCCGGTGGTCCTCCGAACCCGGGCCCGAGTCCTGGCCCCGGGCCTTCACAAGCCCCAAAGACTTGTAAGTGCGAGGGAAGGCCCAAAACATGCGCATCGCTCTATTTGTACCCGTGGCATGAAAGTGGCCGCTTTCATTGAACTTGTCAAGGCTTTATCTCCTCAAAGCCGGATGCTGACTGAACTCAGGCAGCCAGGGTGGCAAGGATGGTGATACAGTCACTGTCGACGGCATGAACTTCAAAGTCTCGTGCGGTTACTGTAAGTGTCCCGACCCTCTCTCGCAATGCCATTGCCGTCGAGTATGAAAAGCTCACTTGTGGCAAACAGGGGTGACCAGCAACTTCAACCGAAACACGGCCAATCCTCACCAGGAGCCGGACCTCGAAAGCTGTGTCAAGTCATGCAAGGGCTACAATGGCTGCACCATGATCGACTTCAACAGCAGCAGCGGGCAGTGCCATACGTTCAGGTTCCAGGCGGTGAGCACGGGGGGGAATGGAAACCAGCACACCAGGCTCATCAAGATTTGATCTAGCAGAACTACCTTGCACAGGCTTGAATCAAGGGGGTCATAGTACTTCTCTTTGCCCCCTTGGAGATCTGAAAAGCGTGGATGGCAGATTTTGATCAAAGTCTAGCAGTGTGTAGTTAGGATCGAAGATATACCGTAGTGGAATAGTCACAGATGCTCTTGTTGCCAGGAGTGAGCAACATCACTTGTCTGGACCATTGCCTACATAAGTGAAGATACGCTCCATTATGAGAAGCCCTTGTCCTTTCAAATTACAACAAAAAGCTCCCTCGTCAAAGGGAAAAGTGCAACGAGGCATAATGCTAGTAATACCCTCTGCTGATGTGGAGGGTACCGGGAGACGTGTCTCACACAACGCAGGTATATTCTTACTCCCGAGAAACCTTGGATATGGGATCTCTGCGAGTGCCAATTGAATATTGATAAAGGCTTGGTAAACCTGCCCTTGACTTTCTGATTGGAGTAAGGTCTTCTGGCTCCAGGCGCATCTTGAACCCCTGAATTCATGGGAACCGTACAAAATAATGTTGACAGCGAAGTCCTCATCCACCGCGGCAACTAAGAGACAATCGAACTTTTCCTCAGTCATCATTGATGTTCATTTTGTTTCTTCTTTGAGGTGTGAGCCGAACATACATACCAAGCCATGGTTGTGCCGTTCTCAACCCCTTGCGTAAGTTTTGGTCTCTGTCCAGCTTGATCGAGACCTGTTTTAGAACCTTGACACGCTGTCACTATTGATATCCAGGAAGCTTGGAAAAAGATGACCCTTGCCTGTCATTTGCTCCGATCAAGCCTCCCGTGCCGTCTATGTATGTGAGACCTGCAGCACTGCCGAGTCTCGACTGAGACAGTCTTGGGTTCAGATCCGGATGTCCTTACGCGGCTCGATACGGCGTTAGAAATGGGTACGTGCCCTGTCTCACTCATCTAAGACATGATCTTGAAGAAGAAAGAAGAGCCGTGAAGTGAACCGGAGCGGTACGTCCTGGGTTGCGTAGACATAGTAAGCTCGTTTTATAAGTACTATTCAGTGTTCCAAACCGAGTCATACCTGGGTCAAGATACCTTTTCACTTTATGACCTTGCCTACATCCACATAAGCAATGAGAAGCCGAAGCCTGTACGTGGCACATGCCAGCAGCCTCTTGTTATCTTCACTTGCCGTCCCATTCGTCACGGCCCGACTCCCCTTGCATTCAAGCTACGCCGACAAGTGCATCTACTACCCTGACACCGGCCACCGCTACCACGACAAGTACGGCCCCATCGGCTCCAGTCATCAAGCTGTCTTCTTCTGTGGCGCGTATCCAACCGAGGCCGACTTCACACCCCTGCCGGGTGCTGAGACAGCGGATGAATGTGGTCTGGCCTGCACGGGGGACTGCGAAGGGAGTACCTGGAGCGAAGTGGCCGGCACAGAAGTCCGGTGCCATGCTTATCGAAACTTCCAGGGACAGGTCGATCGGACGGAGGCTCTGATCATGATGATGAGTCCTCCCAGCAAAGCGTCAGCGTCGGATCAGCATGAATGGCTCTGTGGCGGACACGACCCGTTGTCGGGGCCCATTTCCAAGTTCGTGCCTCCCAACATCGAGGCTCAGTACTACTGCGACCAAGCGCCCAGTTCGACACGGAATGTAGGCCCTGTTGATCCGTCAGTGGAAAGCCCGGAGGACTGTTTCCTCAAGTGCAAGGAGGACAACGCTTGTAAAGCCGCCGTCTGGAGTGTTACTCCTGCTGGGTGCTCGATGCTGGACGATTCAACTGTGACGCTGCGGTCACAAGTTGGGACTGTCTTTATTCGATATGTTGAGCATCAGTTTCCTGGAGTAGACCAAGGCCAACCAGAAGAAGCTGGACCACCGAACCCGATCTATACTTACGGTCCCTCTGGTCAAGCTTGAACTGGCAGACCTCCAAATCCATCAGGTTATTGAGATCACAGGTAGTGCAATGGTCAAAACGTGCTTCGAGTCTATACACTTAGTAGTAGGACTCTCCTCCAATCACTACACTACACAGTGCCTTGACAGCACCCTGAGATACACCCAATCTACGATATTAACGTAAATCATGTGAATCCAGACAACAGGATACGCTATCATCTAAGTAGATACATCCGAAGTACTTGGAAAGCTCCAGGTATACGAATAGTCGCAACACCCTTCCGCAACCCAGCATATCCTACAGACCCCTGGAATGGATCAACTCCCTGCCACGCCAAAGAATGAAGTTGTTCCTCCACTACCAGAACTCCTCAGACATTCAGACCCGCGCTGAGACATCTGACGAGGTATCAGAGTGTGTTCGGAGACAAAGCTCCACGCCGCGTAGCCATGTACATCATACGTCTCTCTCGTCTCAACCCCCTATCGTGTTCTGTTACAACTCAATACGGCATGATATACTCAGATCTCCTTAAATTGAAGTTGTATACTTTGGTCAAATCTCCAGGCCATACCTCTGGACTTGTTGCAAGCCGACTAGGTACTCTGGATTCCATCGTTTGATTCATCTTCATATTCAACATCCCCCGGCATCATGTACACCCTCTCCAACATGTCAATACTCGTCCTTCTGCTTTTGACTATCGACCAGGTATCCGCCATCTATCGGGGCACTTACAGCAACTGCGGGGAGCATCCTCATGCCGTCCAGATCCTTCACACAGCCGCCACCGGGGGAGACGCCTATCTCTGCGGAGGAACGCTGATCACACCGAAGCATGTTCTCACAGCCGCCCACTGCGCGGCCAAGTCCACACGAAACCCAACCACGGAGGCCACTGCCTCGGATCTCAAAGTCAGCCGCCTGCAATGCGATGAGAAGAACCGTCAGCTCCTGCGCGAGGGCGGTGAAGAGTTCGACGTCGTCCATGTTCACGCGCAAGCTACATGGCTCGCTACGGGGTCTCCAGATCACGACATGGCGATCCTCGAACTCGCCACGCCCATGAAGTACCATCCCTTCCTGGCTGACCCCGCGGCACTCCCAGCGTACGAAGGACCTGTCGAGCCGAGCTGGGAGCAGGAGGACCGGTCTCTCATCATTCTCGGAGCCGGCACCGTGGGAACGAGTCAAACAAGCATCAGTGACTGGCTACGGCAGGTTCGAGTCGACGTCCTCACCAAGCAACATTGTGACATGCGCGCTGACGCCGCGTATGGCGTCCCGTACTCAACTTGGAACCTGCTGAAGGGGAACTACTTCTGTGCAGTCGACGAGGACACGCTGAGCGGCGCGTGTGGCGGGGACTCCGGGTCGGGGGCGGTCGAGTACGTGGACGGTAGGAAGAGGGTGGTCGGCGTCGCTGCCACCGGGCCTGTCATCTGCTCCAGCCCGAACCACTTCAACATCTATGGCGGCGTGAGCGCGTGGATGCCTTGGATCAAGACTGTTGTGGGCGCTTCGTATGCTCTCAAGCTGATATGAGCCCGTGTGTTTTGTTGCGCTGGTCATGATGAGTTAGCCAAGCTGGGAGCAGGGAGAACATATCTCAGAGAGATGGAGTCTCGTGTCGAGGTTGTGGTGATCCATGCCCCCCCTGAGTCGATGTTTGATGCAGAAGAAACACAGTTATAGAAGGCTGGATATACAGTCATCGTCCTTTCTATATCTCTGCACAAAGATCACCTCAATATTGTTGCGTGACATGGTAACAGGAGCGAATGAAGGAAAGGTAGTCAAACCCAAGGTACTGTGAGGAAAAGAAACACCTCTCCGGGAGCAAAGAATAGATTTGACGGTGCGTCGCAAGAGGCGGTTTCTTTGATAGAATATACTTGCAAACATAGTGTGAGAAGGTAAGGAAAGTAGGTATAAAGGGTATATATATTACTAGGTATAAGGATAAGTAATTAAAACCCAGATTAAAAGGGCATGTAAATAGTATACTACTAAATAATATGTTAGCTAGATTGGTAAGATTTTATTACTAAAGTTCTAAAGTTAGAGTAAGTTAATCATAATATACTAGAGTAACGAGTCATTTAATTATCTAATTAGAATAAATACTAGTTATATATATCAAATAGAATAGGAGAGTTAAGCTTATATAAAACTATTTAAATAGAACAGTAAAAGATAGATTACTTATTATCGCCTTTTCGCAAAAACAACCAAAGGCTTCTTTTCTATAATACATCAGAATATTTATAAAGTAAACTAATAATATAAAGGCAATTTGCAACCTCAGGAGACCAATTCCTCGTCTCACAGCACTCTCAGGCACACCGACGGCGATCCAGTCAAACATTGTGGGGACGTGGTCTTGCACGCACCGAACCTCGTCCTGCCACATCATCCTGGTTCCAACCCACCGTCGCCATTCAACCACCTCGACAAAGATCCTCATCATCGAAACCTCGTATGGATCATTCAGAGTATCCAAGACGGGCAGAGAACCTTCCACTGTTGCTCAGGTCCACTCGTGACGCTTCTGTCCCAACCCCATCCAGCTCGAAAACACCCCAGACGATGGAGCGCTCGGCCACTCCCGATCTCAAGTTTGTCACTTTCTCCCATCCAGATGATCTTCGCCGGCGCAGGGATGTGCGGACCGACATTCGACGTCATGTCATGAAGAAGATCGGGGAGCAACGGCGGCGGCCGAAGACCAGAGCACAAGGAGAGCCATCATCATCAGCACCAATGGGCACCTCGATGATTCGGGAAGGTCAACAAGGAATGCCCACGAGGACCAGCACGAATGTAAGCGGGGCTGTCGACCCTCCTAGCATGATGCTGCCGATGCTATGGGACTTTCCTGTCGAGGCATCGGGCCGCGTCGTAGAGCTCATCAGGTTTTGTATGAGAGCATCAATCACCATACGGACGAGTTCTCAACGGCCATTTGCTTACCTGTGGAGTCTTCAGTGAATGAGCAGCGTTCTGTCTACCTCCCCTTCCGCAACATCTGGTTTGATATAGCATTGACCGATAAGGGAGCATTCCACGTTACGCTAGGAAACGCCGCCGACCTCTTGCTCCGGATGCAGGGAGGCTCAGACCCGGAGACCAACCCGGAGATGCTTCAGTACTACTCACTCTCCGTCACCCATTTGAGAGAGCGTCTCGACTCTGCGGTTGATAGCGTGAGTGATGGCATGGTAGCTCACGTTCTATCCCATCTCTGTCTTTGTGTATGGGCACGCGGTCCAACATGACAGGACGCACATCGCTAACCGTCTGGCTCAGATGAGGCGCCAAGATTGGACAGCTTGGAAAGCTCACATGGATGGCTTAGCAGCAATCGCGGGGCTGCGAGGCGGTCTTGCTCATCTCAGCCGCGGCGTACACACCTGGATCCTTTTGTGAGTCTCGAAAACGTGGTTGACCGGTCGAGCTAGAAGAGTGCGAGATGCTCATGTCCAAGTCAGATCAGACCTCGGTGGAAGCATAGTGCATGATACGGTTCCCCGGCTACCCTTGCCAACCTATCTGCCCCTTCCCTGCAAGACCTCTCCGAAGAGTCTACCGACACGGCTACAGAAATATTTGTCGTACCTGTGCCCGGACTCGATCGCCACGACACAGACTATCGAAGCTCTGGAAAAGGTCTTCTTCATCGCGAACAACATCAACACCGAAGGAAATTCTCCGTTTTTCTGGCATCGTGACCAAGATGGCATGAACCTTCTCGGGCCGTGTATTCATTACCTGCTCTCCATGTCTCGCCTCCCAGAGCATCCAGACGCAACGCCAGGACTAGATGAGCTTATCGCAGAGATGGTGCGACTGATCAGCCTCTGCATCATGTCACGGCTCAAGTCGGTGTTTTCTTTCAATGCTCCCGAGCAGACTGAGCTGGAGAGCAAATTCGCCAAATTCACCACCTCCTACGCAAAACATCTCGATGGTCCCTACCGCGACCTCAAGATCTGAGCAGTTGTTACGGCGGCTCTGTTACAGGACGGCGGGTGTCGAGAGACGTACCTGGAGGAGATCAGGCGCGATATGGCTTCTACAGGCGAAAGTGATGCCGCCTCGTACGTTCGGATTGCAAGTGAGATTGTCTGGTTTGACGTCCTAGAGAGCGCAGGAGCACATATATTGACACGGGACATTGCACTCTATACGAATGGGTTGGCCGGTTGAGATGGTCCTTCTGCTTCACGAAGAATAGCTGACTACGTTTCTAAGTCACACTTGGCTCATTGCGAGCATCATACGGTGGAACGCAGCAGAATCTTTGTCCATAGGGTTTATCCTAGTGCCAGTAGGCCTATGAACTTTCTGTAAGGTTCTTGCGAGTGTCCTGGTACTTTATCCACCGTTGATGCCGCCGCTGGCGGAGATGAACTGTCCAGTGATCCAGCGCCCCTTCTCGCTTGCCAAGAGAAGCACAGTATCCGCGACATCCTCAACCGCGGTTACTCGCTCTGCCGCTCGAGTCCTTGATAAGAGGAAATTCTTCATCGGCTCGACCTCTGGGACGGGTGGCAGCGTGTCGGTCAATGTCGGGCCCGGCGCGACCGTGTTCACAGTGATATTCTTGCCATCACGGCCGACCTGGGGATTGTTAGCAAATCTTGACCTATTCTCCTTTGCATCCATGTCTACATCGTTTGGTAGATGAAGAGTATCTATCAGGTAGGTGCTGATCTCACCTCTTGAGCAAGTGTCCACGTGAGCTGATCCATAGCCGCCTTGACAGCTCCGTAAATTGCCATCTGGTGGAAGCCCATCTTGGAGGCAACACTGCCAATGTTGACGATACGAGCGTGCCGGGGCATGTAGGGGTAAGAAGCCTGGAGAAGCAGCACTGGTCCGACGACAGCAACCTGGAACGACTTGATCATATCCTCGGACGAGGTTTGCAGTGCACCTCCCGGGACCATATAGGAAGCATTGTTGACTGGAGCAGCCGTGTTAGAGACCCGGTTGCCTGGATGAAAACCAGAACCACGACAGGCTGTGGTGAGTATTTGGACGCGCGCGCGCAGACTCACCAACAATGTCAATGTGGTCCACCCCGAAGCTGCGCAGTGTCTCGTCCACGATCTTCCTGCTTCCCTCGGGAGTGGAGACGTCAGCCCTGACAGAGGCGGCTACACCTTTGCCGACAGCGGCCTCGATGTTGGAGACAACTTGGGCAGCGCGAGGAGCAGAGGTTTCGGACACGTAGTTAATGGTCACGCGGGCACCGGCCTTGGCCAGAGCCAAGGCAATGCCTGCACCGATACCATTTTCGCGACCGGAGCCAGTAACGATGGCGACTTTGTTGACGAGAGAGAGACTGTCTGTAGACATTCTGGTGATGTTCTTGATTCAAGGGAAGTTTGAACCCTTGGGGGAGTAGATAAGTATGTAGGTATGTAAGAAGCTTGCGGTTGTACTTGGAGTGGTAGTTGTTCTTGCTTTCTGGATAGAGAGATTGACCTGGAACAGATGACGGATTCGCATCTTTATAGTGCTCATGGATATCGAAGCAGCCACACACCTAGATCCGTCTTCGGCCCCGGTTGCTTATTCACCTCACAAATTAAAGCCACAAGCGAAGTTCCGTCCAATGTCTCCTCCCGTCAGTCGATGGCCGGCCGATAGGCAAACATCACGACCCCCACGCCCTACACCAACCCCAACCCTCGAGTCCAGTCCACCAATGAACTTATAGATCATCATGCCCCACATGCCCCACACGGCTTACTCTGATTCCTGAGCCAATGGCTTACACGCATCTTGCCCCACATTATCGACAGGGACCAAGACCGGGACACCGGCATCAAGACGCTAAGCCAGATCGGGGCATTGGTCCCCCGCCCCCCCACCCCCTGCAACTTCGATAGTGCGACGCTTATATAACGGCAAACATGATTCAGGCGAGTGTTTGTGTAGATCGATTTCGTGATGTTGCAGCGCAAAGGGGTCCGAGGGGAAGCTCAAGAATGGGGGGGAGGGGGTTTGGGTTACAAATCTTGCCTGACCGTTATCTTGCTGACAATTTCATACGTCACACGCAACATTGGGTTTTGGTAAATCGGTTCCGAAGCCCATGCCGTGTGTGTAACTTTCTTCCAAATCCTTGGGGAAGCTGGTGACATGTTCCGAGAGAACGGGAAAGAGTATAAATGGCTGTAAAACACACTTTCTTTTGCGTAGTATCTAGAGGCCAGAAACCAGCCACAAAACATCCCGTCTTCTGAAGGAACAACAACACCAAGCGTCTCAACATTAGCACGTCTTCTATCCGTCATATCCCCCCATACGTCAATAGCAACGCAATCCCCCAAGATGTCGAAGCTCATTACAATCTTGGGAATCACCTGCATCCAAGTGCGTTTCTTTTCCACCCTCCTTTTGGACATGGGGACTCGTTTTTGTAAAATCTGGCTGACATGAACTTTGGGTGGCTCTGTCGCCGACACGTTCCTCCCAAAACCCCAGGCTGGCGACTCCGTGGTCTCACGCGGAACCCGAAAGTCTGAAGGCGCCGCAGGCCTGGGGCTTCACCGCTATGTCTTCAGCTCCATGGCAGATGCCACCAAGGAGAGCAAGGGCAAGTTCAGCACGCTGTACCACATGGACTCCAAGGCAGAGGCCGTCGGATACACGCGAACCCTCCCCTTCCCTCCGCAACAAGTTCTCCACAGATCCAAGCCCCCATCTACTTTCAACTCCCATGGGAGTGGGGGTCTTCCCACGACACCCAAGAAGGTATGAACAGACAGAACCCCGTCGTATTCTGATTTTCCCACCTACACTCACCCTCAACCCTCCCCCACCCCCACAAACGGCTGACATGAAGGGCATAGCAAGCCGATGGGAACTTGGCGCATGTGTGGCATCGGTCCCGGAAACAAGGGCATTCCCTTCGCGCCACGTCCGGAAGGACTTCGGCCCCCCCTGTGTCAAGGCTGTCGTGGATGCCGTTCCCCGACACCAACCTCTTCGCGCTCGGTCGAGTACGTGTCCTGGACGGAGTATCTCAGGGATCTTCTGTGAGACGCCAGGGCCTCGAGAGTACGGCGGCTACGATGAGCTATCATACCCAACGGCTCTGCGAGCTCCTGTCCGGTGGTCTCGGCCCATGAGTTTTTGGGCTTGAACGTGCTCTTCGCCCTGGAGTTTGGGGTACGCTGGGACGGATCCTGCCCTGGGTCACCCCCTCTGACACAAAGTAAGTCACGCTGTTGCAAAGCTCGGATCTGCATGTGGCGGCTCTGCTGATTCAAGAACTCGACTGCGCAGCTTGGTGTCAAGATGACTTCGCTTGAGGATTATTGTAAGCACACTGACTTCTCTGCAATCCTTTCATGAGGACCCGGGGGGGTATAGTAGGGTTAGCATTTCTTTGCGGGAATGGGCAAAGAACCCAAATTGGATTATCCACTGATTTCTTTTTATTTTTTTATTTTTTTATTTTTTTTATTTTTTTTTTCTTTTCTTTCCTCGTTGGACATGGTGAAGCCGTGTCTCAAAAGGTTCTGAGCGGTAGAACTTGCGATCCATACATTTGGGGGTTACCTTGCTTCCTTTCCACTACACGCATCCAACTTGTTTCCATGACTACATATCACAATACGTTTCTCTTTTCCTAAAAACTCTATCATCATTTGTTGATCTCCTCAACGTGAGCAGTCAATATTTCGATCCAGGTCCTTCATGTACGCTTTCCGCTGAACAGTAATGCCTCTGCTGAGTTACAAAAGCATCCATGTCTTTTGCACCTTTGTATACCTGTAGCCAAGAATGCTACTGCAGTTCCCCGCATAGCCTTTGTCATCGACATAATCTTGATAGAAATGGGCCATTCTCATGAAGCGATGTCCACTTGATATTGTAACCAAATCACGTAAAGTCACTGCTTCCAGAAGAAGACATTGCTTATCATAGACGCAGTAGGCTTCTTGCCGCAGCAACTGAGACCAGTCACTCTGGCGAGCATGCTCACAGGCCATGTTCTCCAGAGTCATGATCAACACTGGCATAGTCATGAATATAGAGAGTCTGTGCAGCCCGGTTTCTAGAAATTTGGTTCGCGGGTGTTGTTTCTCATCCAACAGCAACTGAATAACAAAGCCGCGACCTAAGCAATGCCTTGACCATATCCAGGGTTCAACTTTCCGCCTGGCCGGATGTCCACACCTCCGTCGTCTTATAATTCCAGGCCAAGTCTGCAAAAAAAATATCTGCCCATCACAGGCAAATGTGTAAAGACACATCATGTGGAAAATAAAACACAGCGACAGCACAATCGCTCGCTCCCTCCGATATGCCAATAAATCACCGTATAAACGCCAGTGAAGTAGGATCGAAAGAAAGACCAGATCCTACCCTCTCGAGAACCCCGGCTGGTCCCCTCTCATTGTACAAGAGAACAGAAGAGACAATAAGTCTGTAACAAGCTAAGCTTTGTGCAAGAAAAAGGAAGACGCACGGCAAAGATGAATAATGCCGCGATTCTCGTCACTCCAGAACGTGGTGACAGAGAAGACAGTGTACGCTCTCGGTCCATTGCCTCTGCGCCTCTGGCACGCCGTCCCGAAGATCTTGCATCTCGAACCGCGGAGGTCCATCATCTGTCCTCAAAGTCGCCTCGTATTTACCGGTGTAGGGCTTCAGAGCTGAAGCCTTCTTCCCTTTACCACGGACAGAGCCCGCCCTCCCGAGTGATGCCGGTGGGACAGGGGTCGAGGAAGCCCCGCGGCGTGGTGTCGACCGCGCAGAGCTTGTCTCCCTTTTCGTGCCGTTGCTGAATTTCTCAGGGGTTGCGCTTTGCTCGATCTTGACATACCCATTCGCGCCCTCTTCTTCTTTGACTACCGTAGAGTTCTCCAGACCTTTCCTCTCCCAGGTCTTCATCAAAATGTCGTCTACTAGGCAGTCTTTGTGAAGCCAAGTGTTGCAAGCGTCATTGGTGCATCCTACCATGACCTCGTCAGGGTTCGTAGGCGTCTGGCACCGACACGTTAAGGCGACGGCCTGGTAGCACGTATTAGTGATGTTTTTTCGGTCTTGGTGATGGATGTACGGCATCCTTACGGATAACTCCATCGTTCGAGTATCGAACCCCTGCCGCCAGTACAACGCGTCCAACAAGCTATCCTGCTCGGTCTCAACCCACTGGTCTACCTTGGCATGTTCGGTTACACTCATGGCATGGATAATATCCACTATCCCAAGTCAGCAGCCATTCGTAGCCATCGTATAGACTTCAGTGACCAGAGGGAACACTTACTGTGGTTCGAGGCAATAAGCTCGTGCTTCCCATGGTAGGGTTGCCGGCCTTGAACATATTTCCCGCGATCCAACGTTCGTTTTGGCAATTCTTGTGGCCAATACATCCACGCTACCCTCGCGAAAACATTCTGCTCGTTGACAGCTCGAATCTCGAGGATTTTGGCGACCCATTCGTCCGTCGGGATGCGCACGCCCAAATTCCGTTGGTTCTCGACGGTGTCGGGGTTCGCCACGTAGACGAACTCACCGCTCGTGTAGCTGGTGTCGTTCACTGCGCAACAGGTGTCAGCACCGCAAATCCTCCGTCAGCAGGTGGGAACGAAAAGAGGCTCGACTCACGCCTGAAGCTCTTGTAGCGTTTTGCTTCGGTCCATTGTTGCGCTGGAATGACAGTGTAGTGCATATCCAGATCCTGCCCACTTTTGAACTTTCCTCCCAACGGACAGATGGCTTTCTGGTAAAGGAAGGCATTCTGCGCAGGCGCGACGGAGCCTGAAGCGCGTTTCCGCTTCTTCGACTTGGCAGCCTGCGAAGCCGCCTCCGCCGAGGGATAGGTCTGGATGTGGAACGGACTGTCAGCTGAAGCTGCATCGATGGCAGCTTGCTGCTGTGTGTTGTTCGGCATCGCGCGCACAAAGAACTGGCGCCGGTGCGCCCACCGTATTGCGAATCGTTTCGTATGTCCTCGTGAGCTTGGTTGGGGGTGGCAATGGCGCAAAGGGTTCTCAGGTGTTGGCCGCGGCGCGCGTGCGAAGAGCAGCTAAGCAAGCTAGGGAAACGATAGCCCCAAGATTCTCGGTCGTCGCGGACCAGAGCTATACCTTGCAGCAGTAAAAACCACGAAGCGCGGCCTTTTAACAATGAAAAGGAAAAAAAAAAAGATGCGCGCGCCCAAACCAAGGCAGTGTGGCTTTGCTGACAAGGTGATGGTTGTTAGGGAGGGGCTGCGCAGCTTGGATCAGGAAACACCGGGATCAGGTCAGACAGACCCTTTTCGTTATCCCACTGGTTGATGGGCGAGGAGCTACCTAGACCACCGCGCCGTGGCGTGGATGACGCGCCCTAGAGCTCGAGGCTGATCACGTGACTCCATTCCAGAGCTGCTGTTCGCTAAAATAGTTGGGATGACTGGTGTGATATTGAGTTTGTGAACTCTAGGAAAAATTCACTCTCCTGTCATGATTCTCACTGAGAGGTTCTATCTTGTTACTTGGCAGTCTATGGTCGATCTGCTGTCGATTTGCATTTGCTCAAGTACATGAACCTACCTAAAGGAGGAGAAGGAGGAACCCTAGCCATCCTTGGGTTTTCCCTCCTTGAGCTGAAGATTCAGATATGCGACTTTTAATATCGTGAATACCTTCCTTCAGTTCCGGTCAGGTGATTTATGAAGTCTACCAGAAAATTTTGGTCATTGGACAAGTGGAAGGTAACCAGACCAGTAAACTGTAAGAGCCACGTTACTCTGTTATTCCTCCTTGTAAATTGAATTCAGGCGGTGAAGAGATCCTTACTAAACCTCCCCAGATCCAACATGCTGAAATCCCACTTTCTAGACTAATCCATTAGAAGAGATGGTACCCAACAAAGCTTTTCCCTCGCCTAAGTCTAGAACTGTGGTTGACCTTGAGCGGGAGACCAGGAGCAGTCGCACCTATAGGTACTCGAAACCCAAAATCATTCCATACCACGGCATGGGTGAAGTTCAATCTGCCATTGTTTCACGAGGGAAACCCTAATAAAGGCTTTCTACAAGATATTACAAATGTCGAATTCCCCAAACATCCAGTGCAATTGCGTAGCTTAGTCTACATGCTGCTGGAAGCTGATACCCAAGTCAACAACCTACACCAAAGCTTGAAGCTGGGGCGGGGCAACGTCACAGCATTAGGTAGGCGAACCCCGCCATTCGCCAGCAACCTTGAACCTGGAGCTTCGGCCATCCGTTTCCAACCACCCCCGTCCACCACGAGACCGAAGCTCTCCCTTTTCTCCTTCGACGCGGCTCAGCAGGTCCACGATTCTCTCTCATTCACAATGGCTGACGTCGACCCTTTCGATTCGGCGCTGTAAGCCACCTAGGTTCGCGAACTTGTCCTGACATCACCTGACCATGCCATAGTGACCTCCTCCGCCGCCTCAACCCGAAGCATACCTCCGAACACCTCAACTCCATCATCTCCCTTGCTCCCGACCTGACTGAAGATCTCCTCTCCTCTGTCGATCAGCCGCTTGCTGTCAAGCGTTGCAAGCAAACCGGCCGCGACTACCTTCTATGCGACTACAACCGCGATGGAGACAGCTATCGCTCGCCCTGGTCCAACCAGTTCGACCCGCCGCTTGATGGCGAAGGAGGTGTCGGTGGTGTCGGAGCAGGGGGAAGTGAGGGGGCTGGCGAGGGTGCTATCCCGAGTGAGCGGGTGAGGAAGATGGAAGTTGGAGCTAACGAGGCGTTTGATCTCTACCGCGACCTTTACTACGAGGGCGGTGTGAGCAGTGTGTACTTCTGGAACCTTGATGACGGGTTCGCAGGAGTCGTTCTCCTCAAGAAGTGTAAGTGCATTTGTGTGTCTCGGGCCTAAGGAGGGCAAGTCTTGCTGACAACGGTGAAGCCGCAACCCCGGGCCAATCCACCGAAGGTGTCTGGGACTCTATCCACGTCTTCGAAGCCATCGAGCGCGGCCGCTCCACGCACTACAAGCTCACCTCGACCGTAATCCTTTCACTGTCCACCGCCGGCAGCACCCTCGGCGAACTAGACCTGAGCGGCAACATGACACGTCAGGTTGAGCAGGACCTCCCCGTGGATAATGATGAAAGCCACATTGCCAATGTCGGAAAACTGGTGGAGGACATGGAGCTGAAGATGAGGAACCTGCTGCAAGAAGTGTACTTCGGCAAGGCAAGAGATGTGGTTGGCGATCTGAGGAGTGTGGGGAGCCTGAGCGAGGGAGCTAGAGACAGAGATGCGCAGAGGGAGATCATCGGAAGCATGAGGCGGTGAGAGCGGGAGCTGTGTTCGTGACGTGCGGTTGATCCGAGCTAGAGTCTGAATAGACATGAACGCAAGACGTTTCACTTTGGTATGGATAGGCGTTGCAGCAGTGCTTCGGGCCCTGCTTTGGTGTATCAATGCTCTGCATAAGTGATGATAAAGAAAGCCCTTGCTCTTCACTGAAGACACCGCGAAGGCCTAGATCATGTCGTTAGATTCGTGCATTACGCCTACAGCGTCCGTGTAATTGTTTATCAAAACCATGAGGGGATCGGAGATGCGATTGGCTGGGCCAGAACTTCCAAGGATGCGCATGTATGCGTAGGGTCAGTTATCATCTCATACAAAATTTGGCACATACAGGACACCATGATACTTGACTCGTGTCAGCTGGTGGCTGATCAAGTCAACCCAAGCCACGGAGGCTAGGTACGAAGCGGAGCTGCAGGTCTGATCCTCCCGGGGTAGACCGCTATTACTCCATGGGATCTGAGCTGGCAATAATAAAGTGTGGTGGGTGGTATGAGGGGAAATGCGGATGGACGTAGCAAACATCATTCGAAGAGGTGACATGCGGCTGGTGAATGACGTGCATACGCAGGACGGCAAGACGCACATCGCTCGTTGCATAGGTACAGCAATGGTGCATTACGACGTTTGACAAAGCCGTGCCTTGGATGTAAATCATGTCTTGTTGGCTTCCTTGCCGTGTCTCTTCCGGAAGGTCTCACTTTCTTGTAAGTATAGTAGCCACGATGGTGTCCTGCGGCTTCTGGGGCAAAACAACACCGGTGGTCCGTGAGCATTCAGCCACAGCTGGCAATGAAACGGAGCGATCACAACATCCTGCAGAAAGCCACCTGCGACCTCGCTGATTCACTTTTTCAACCGACAAACTCATCATCGGGCAAGCAGGGACAAAAGACCGCACGCATGACATTGGGCGCTTCTGCATGAGAAATCATAATTTGATACGTCCCAGGGGTGGAGGATAAAAGGATACGCCGCGAGCGGACCGCCCCCAGCAGCCGCTAAAGAGTGATCGAGGCGCGGCGCGAGGAATAGATAGTCTGGGAGTTAGACCACGGTGGTGGCTTTCCTGCCCCTGATGTATGCAGGACCGGGGGACAAAGGAGAGAAGCAAAGAGGGGTCCCACGACATGGATTGGGGATTGGGCGGTGCAGAAAGGTCTGCTGTAACAGAGTGAGATGGGAGGGAGATCATGGAGGAGAGGTCAGTGCACCCCACAGAAGTGAGATCTCGGTGGGCTGTTGTGTGACCTGAGTGAGTGAGGGAAAGGTACTTGGGGCGAAGTACCATGGCATTGTCTTTCGCTTCTGAACGGTTGGAGATGCAGGTTCCCGGTTCCTTCATTGACTCGTCGCCGAAGAGTAGAAACTATCGTCGCCTCTGATGGAAGTTGGCCTCGCTTCATCTCGCGTGGTTCTCAGCCGACGAGGCTTGCCTCCAGTGGAACCGTGAACCCCACCATCCACTAATTCAATTCACTGGAATGACCTCAGTGGGTGTGTGAAAGTGGCCAGGGTCCAGGGGAAGGACACTACTGGAGGGGTCAATCAGCCGCTGACACGGATTCCACAGCAGGTTCGGGTCGCCAGCGGGCCGCAGGTGGTGTGCGGCTGGTGCAGATGTGGTCACCTCAATTAAAAATGCCCCTCCACCACCACCACTGCACGAGAACGAAGGAGGGGCGACCAGCAGGGGGCTTTCCATTGCTCTGCTCTACCACTCTACTCTACTGTGCTGTCCCTGAGTTCCTTCACTCCTGACTCAAGCTCCTGACCTCTTTCTCGTTCTACAGCTTGACTTCCGGCCTGCTCCTCCCTTCTTGGACTGTTTCTTAGGATCTTCTGGTAGCAACAACCTCTCATCCCGACCTTCTCGAGCCCAACCACAGCCTAATCTCAACATCTCTCGGATCCTCTCAGGCCAAACCTTCGTCGACTTGACAACACCCCGCCTCCACGCCTGTTTCCTCGAACCAGCGAAGCGGCCTGAACCTTGGACTGCGTTTTCAAAACCCTATCGATCATCAACGTTTTTCCATTTATCTACCAACCAGGACGGCTTGTTAAACAAGTGGCATTTTTAGCTGAGCCACGGCCGTCGTTCTTAATCCGCGTTTGAATCCACGCTGGACGGTATCCGACCCCTGAATTCTACAATATCGCCATTATGACCGACGAAAAGCCGTCGGTCCTGATCGTGGGAGGACTCGGCTACATTGGCCGTTTCCTTGCCCTTCACATCCACAAGAACAACCTGGCTTCTGATATGCGTCTTGTCGACAAAGTCCTTCCACAGCTTGCCTGGCTCGCCCCTGAGTTCAACGAGGCATGCTCGCAGGAGCGGTTCATGCAGGCAGACGCAAGCAAACCCGGTAAGCATGATGCTCGATAAACAAGTACAGCAAATCATAGTCAGAGCAGTTGTTAACATGTCTCTGCCTCCAGAGGCGTTGGCTCGAGTTTTTGACCGTGCTGACGGCAAGCAATGGGACTATGTCTTCAACTGTGGCGGCGAGACTCGTTATTCACAGGAAGATGAGGTTTACAAGCTCAGGTCCCTTGATCTGTCCGTGGCTTTGGGAAACGAGGCAGCAAAGCGCAACGTCAAGGCCTTTGTAGAGCTGAGCACGGGCATGGTGTACAAGTCTGACTCGTCCCCGAGCAAAGAAGGCGACAAGCTGAAGCCATGGAACAAGATTGCTGTTTTTAAGCTTCAAGCTGAGGAGGAGCTGGCCAAGATCGAAGGGTATGTGAAGCGACGGCTCCCCTGTTAGCACAGAGCTTAGTCCCCGACTAACAACATCCACGTGGCAGTCTCAACTTGGTCATTGCCAGATTACCGCACGTGTATGGGCCGTATGCATCTCAATGGGTTGCAACGGCTCTATGCATGGCGCGGGTGTACCAGGCGATGGAGGAAGAGATGAAATGGCTCTGGACCAAGGATTTGAGAACCAACACCGTGCACATCCAAGACGCTGTCAGAGCTCTGTGGGAAATCGCTTCATGGAATGCCGCAGGCAAGGCTAAGTGGGACGCAAAGACCATGGGCAACGTGCCCACGTTCAACATTGTCGACAAAGGCAGCACTAGTCAGGGCACCATCGCGGACATCATTGCGGACATCTTCAAGATCGAGACTGGTTTCCAGGGTCAGCTCATCAGCACATTTGCGCGCTTGAATTTGGACAGCGTGGTGGACGACGTCAACGACGAGACGCTTGCACCGTGGGCCGACCTTCTCGCCGATGCCGGCATCACCCGTCCGGGACCGCTCTCCCCATTCATGGAGAAAGAGCTTCTGAAAGACACAGATCTGAGCATGGACGGCAGCCGGTTGGAGACGTTGCTCGACTTTAAGTATGAGAAGCCTCAGATGACCAAGGAGTTGCTGGAAGAGGTGATTGAGAGCTACAAGAGCATGAATTGGTGGCCCTGAAGAGAATGAGTCGGGGAATCGCGCGTCTCATAACACGAGCTGATGATACCAGAACGGAGACAACGCGGGTATGATGATACAGAGCAAGCAGTTGAGCAACGCATAGCCTGACGGGCACGGATGACCATGGCATTGGTTAATGAAGACTTGTTTCGGCATCGTCTATAAGGTTTGATGGAAAATAATGGCGGCTCTTTTTGTGATGCTGTACTGCATCCGCAAAAGATCAAACAGTAAGCGAGGCGAACCTTGGGAGGCATTGTATGATTAAAGCATAATGAAGTAGAGCATTGGAATGAAGCGTCGCACAGGTTCCCGGATATCACATATCACAACAAGCCTGATTCGATGACGTGACTCGACGGCATAATTGTGTTTGCGTTGTGCAGCAATGGGGGCTGAAGCCGTTCGTCCACGGGTTGTACTTGTATCCCGTCCGTCTGACATGCAGCGCAGAGTGGAGATTCGGCTGCTTCCGTTACCTGTCAGCTTTGGGACGAAAATGCAAGGGCATCTGGTTGTGAATCGGAGACAGCCTTGAAGGATGTAATAAAGAGAAGACAGAATCACGACAAGCTGGGTATGCGTAAGATTGAGGAGGCTCCATGTCGGAAAAGGCCAGGACAAGCCCAGCTCATATCTCGTCACAAGCTTTAGCTCCCGCTTCAAGCGCATCTTCATGTGAAGCCATTGAGTTGCCTCGGAGGTGTGTACGGAGGCGGGGTTCAATTTTTAGCGACTATCATAAGTGCTCTGCTCCTCTCCCATCACGAGCTGGATGCCTGTTCATCGCGAAAGATTCTTGAACGAAAGTGTCAAGCCGAGGTCGCATCCCCCTCCCGCAATTATGACAAGGATCCATTCACACACCCTGTTTTTCCATGTCTTCTGGTGCTTCTTGGCGGCTGGGTATTCCCCCAGGACAGGGAAAGGCTCATGGAGCTGCGTTTTTTTGCGGGGTGACAAAAAGGGTTGCCATGCAGGCTTGGTAAGGCCACTTTTGGGGGGAATTTTGTCCTACTGAATCCAGGGCGGCGCGGTGATGATGTATATGGTGTGCAAGGTACACATACAGTACTGTACTGTACAGGGGTTGTTTAGCATCATGACCCCCCGCAGGAACTAGACTGGAGAAGGCAGAAGGTGAGAAGGTGGCTGCCTCGGTCGAATGGCAGCTGTGTGTTGTAACAAGTATTGTGAATTGAAGCCTTCATGCCCATGGAATGTCGATGCACTTAAGCCCTCCAGGTACCTTAGTTTTAGTGGGTGTCGGTTGGCTGGTGATGGTGGGAGGGCAGCGGGATTGGCGCAAGCTTGTGATGCAGGTGGGTGGGTTTGCTTTAGGAAAGAGCCTCCGACACCGTGTAGCAGCTCCGTTACGGCCTTGCTTCTTTCCCTCTCGGCACCACTTTCACACGGCCACCATAAAGTCCGAGCATCGACCCTGCCCGTCGTTTGACTTCTCTCCTTCCCCTTCATCATTCTCTCTGGAGCCGAACTTTTTTTTTTGTTTCTTGGTATTATAGCCCAAGTTACCTTTTTGGACTCACACATCGACTTGCAGTCCCCTGCCGCCCATACTCGAGCTAGAGACCCTGACAGCCAGCTACCTACGTCACTGCCCTTGCGTCGCCCATCATGGCTGCCCCTCCGGAGAAGACCATCAAGAACCTCAGCGGGAAGTGGAATCTGGTACGGTCCTACCTGTTCCTGCCTCGAAACGGCAACGGCCTGGATTCCACAGCCAGCGTACGCTAACCTCCTCTCCAGAACAAGTCGCTTTCCGACTCCATTGACCCCGTCCTCACCGTCCAGGGCATCTCCTGGCTCCTCCGCACGGCCATCGGCGCTGCCTCCATCTCTCTGGACATCAACCAGTACGAGGCGCCTCCGAGCCCGCCCAACACCTCCACCGAGCTCTTCACCCACATCGACATCGAACAGACGGCCGCCGGCCTCAAGTCCACCAACGAGAAGCGCACCGTCGACGCCGAGTGGAGGGAGCACAGTGACTGGCTGTTCGGCAACGTCAAGGGCAAGAGCTTCTGGGTCGGGCTGGACGATGTCGAGGATGATTTCCTGAAGCAGGGGTGGCTGAAGGAGGGCGATGACGAGAAGTTCCTCTTCAAGAGCTACGTTGAGAGCCTCGACAACGGATGGGTCGCGAGTCAGATCTGGGGCTTCCAAGAGGTGCAAGGTGAGAGGAGACACGTGAGGAAGATCCTGGTCACCAAGGACAGCAAAAGGGCGGCTGTCACATTCGTGTATGACTATGCCTCGTAGATGGACTTTGAACGCATGTGATGGGGTAGCGAGGCGCGTCGGTAGAGCATATGAGAGTTGAGCGAGTCTTTGCTGCAAATACCGGAAATTCTGGATGTAGGAGGTTTCCTGTCGCTCATGTTGAATGCCATTAAAGCACGCGACAAAACATGTACTATCTTTGGGGCATCTAAATTGTTTCAACGCCGGTTTCCCATGCTCTGTGGGGTCTATTGTTCCCTCTTCGTTCGGCCCTCACACCATGGCCCTCACACCAGGGGGGTATTGGAATCATTAAACACATTTTCCCTCCTTCTTGCACCCTGTTGAAAAATTCCACCAGCGGCGGTATCAAGCAGGTCTCCTCTTGACAAACTCCTCCAGATCCTGCACCGTGGCCACACCCAGCACGAACCTGCGGTTCTCGTCCGTCACCACGGCGAACTCCTGCACCCACTCGCCCTCCGTCTTGCCGCCCCTGAAGAAGCCCTCCAGCTCTTCCAGGGGTGTCTCCATCGTGATGACCTTGTACGTCCGGCCTCTCCTCTGGAACCTCGTCATGGCGGCGGACAACGGGTCCTCGGACGAGACCTTGCCGGACTCGAGGAGGGCCTGCAGGTGCGGGATGGAGAGGTAGCCGAGTAGGGAGCGGGTGTCCGGGGAGACGATGGTGAGGTGGGTGTAGTCGCGCTCGAAGGCGGTCTGGAGGGCGAGGGAGATGGAGTCGGACGGGTTGAGGGAGAGGGCGGCTGGGGGGTCGAGATCCTCGACAGTGGCCTGGCGGTGGTGTGTGTGCATGTCAGCGGCGGCTCAATTGTGTCTTCAGAAGTAGAGGCCATGTAAAGAGAGAGGTGGGAGGAAAGGGTGCTACTACTCACACCGCGATACCGCGAGGACCATCTGGACGGGAAAGGTTTGTCGCCTGCTGCTGGAGCAGGGGCTGTCTGTACTGAAGCCATGGGTCTCTGGAAGTTCTTCTTGATTGCGTCTGAGCGGATTGGCTTTTCCAGGTCAGGGGAGCGAATGATGGCGAAGACGAGGTTGAGGGGCGGGGATGGTGAGTGAGAGTTGGATGAGGACAAAAGGCACCTTGAAGGTTTTGGGGACTGACTCTTGACTTGGCTGGACTCTGAGCTGGGGCTGACTGACGCTGTGAGGTAACAAAGTGGGGGCGGGGTTCCTGATTCAAGGTTGTCAGGGTTGTCAGGGTTGTCAGGGTTAGGTATGGTCGACTTGGTGAGCGATTCACTGCCAGTGTCCCCAATAGCCGCGGCTTTTCAGGGTGTGAAATTTCTATCCGGTGTGGTCAAAGTTCGTTTTACTATAAATTTAGACCGTGAAATGACTGATAACGCAGTCATTGCTGATTGTGGCTATAAAAGCTTCGCATGAGCTTAATGTATAATATAGAGAACTAATATATACTTCGATGTGAGTGTTTGTTCAGCGACGTAGCCCCTTAACACCTTGACACCCGTCAATTGAGAGTTCTCTCTATATAGGCTTGATAATTAAGAACTGTCTGATAAATTCAATATCTCACCAGGGTAATTATCAGACAGTTATTGCACTTGGATACAGGGTATGTCCTACCCTATTTCGCTAGCATCCCCGCCTCCATTATTAGCTTGACTGAGGCTCAGATACCCGCTGTATAAGCCTATTAATCAAGGTATAACCAAAAGCCACCCACTTACTTCTTCAGCTTCCTTCTCTCCTATTTCCCAACAACTCCAGCTTCTTCCGAAGCCATACATCAGTCTCAACAAGCATGGGCAATTCCAAATCGAAAAACGTCGTGCTGGAGTCTGCTAAACCTGACATACTCTTTACCCTGCCGCTCGAGATTCGTCGCGCAATCTACGAGTACGTGCAGCCCCAACGTGGCCGCCTGCATCTCGTCCAGGGCAAGGACGGCGCGGGCTTTCGCCTTGCAAAGTGCTTTGACCCGGAACTATGCTCCCATGAATTTGGATCAGAGCGGCAAGGACCATTTCAGAACTGCTACGAGGATCGGCTGTGGCAGAAGAGATTGTTGTCCTCGTGGGGACCGCATTGGCGCTGTGAGGAAGAGGCCGAGCAGAGGTTCCGGCATGGGTCGCTGCTGGGCGTGTGTAGAACAACGTGAGTTGCCAGATGCCCATGTCGAGAATATGATGGCGCGACAACTAAGAAGGGAATTGCCGAGTTTGTGCTCCACCAAGTCTGACTGAACGTTTGTAGCCGTCTTGAGTATGCCCAGGTTCTGGCGCAGAACGTGACCTTTGAGATCACGTCTCTGCATGACCTCGCGGCCCTCGCCCGACCACACCCACACTTCAGTATCGCAGCCCTCATCGTGCCGAACTTGGTCAACTTGTCAGTCACGCTCTGCATGCCCTCTCGTCTTCTTCGCGACTTCGATGGCTCTACCTACGTGCCATGGGGCCGGCCTCCAGAGGAGATCACGGCTCTTGTACCGCTTTGGTTGTCCTACGCTGACAGCATCGTCGCATTGCCTACACTGCGCCACCTGCGCCTCTGGGTTGACCATGATGAACCTCTCAGCTGGACTGGGGATCATGAGCGACTCGTCATTGGCTCCATCAGAAGCCTTCTATTGCCAAACGAGACTGGCCACATCTCTCTGGAGAGGGTTGACTTGTATTTACCCAGGGTAGAGCCTGAAGAGCACATACCAGTCGATTGGGGAAGGGGAACGAAGCCGGAAGTAGTTGTTCATCATGTGCCGAGGCAGAGGTATCGGGTGAGGAATGATGCGGCAGGACAGCCGCGGGTGTATTATGTGGAAGAGCAGCCGGATGTTCAGGGGCACCCGATCACGTTGATGTCGTTGGATACGGCCAGCCATATGCAGGCTATGGAAGCACGGATGCAGGATTGAGTTCCCAGCAGCCTCCTCTGTTTCTCACAGTCGTCTGTCTGTATTATACATACGGCGCTGTCCCGGCTCCTCATCTTGGTCTATGCAACGAGAGTCGACCACCTAGAGAGTATGGTATGTCATGGCCATTAGTGGTCGTGTTCTTCATTGATCCAAGGAGAACCAGCAGTATCAGAGTTACTTGGACTCTCCAGCCCTCTCTGCCCCGTACGAACGAAAGAACCGATGGTCCAGCGTGGCTACGATGGCGAGCCAACCAGCGAAACATCTACAAAAAGAAAAGGTCAAAAAAGAGGTAAAAGGGGGGTTTTAAACAGTTGCGTGTGACGAGGAATGCACATCCAGAGGCGTTCACTTACGAAAGCAACAAAGCGATGAGCGCAACAATGACGCCCAAAGCGCAGGTCTCTCCCCGACACGTGCGCGAGACACCCATGAAGGCCAAGACAACGACAGCGAACCAGAAGACGATCTCCAGGTAGTCGATGATCATGTAGGCTTTGAGGCTCTTCCATCTGCGGAGAGATCGGACGTGGGTAGTGAGGAGTTGGTACGACAAGAGGACAACGGATTTGACGCCCTACAGTGTAATGCAAAATGTCAGCGCTTTGTGCTAATTCCAATAAGAAAAAAAGAAAAAAAGAAAAAAGGAAAAAAAGAAAAAAAAGGAAAAGAAAAGTAACATCATGTCCCTCCAGTGGTGTAGACTTGCCATGACGATCGCAAGCGTGTCAGACCTCGTGACTCGGCCCTGGATCTTGCTGATTCGGACTCCGGTGAGGACCATGGCGGTCAGGACCAGCGTTAGGTAGGCTAGTTGGAGAGGCAGTTTGCGCCGGCTGGCAAGCCAAGGACTGTGCTCGATCTTGGAGAACATTGTCTTCTTTGGCAGGAGATTATCAGTAGCTGGTTCTGGTTATCTGAAGCTCTCAACGTTGGGCGTGTTTTGGTATGTGCTTCTGGCGTGTAGGTTCAAGACTAGACAGCACGCAGGAGTGAGATGCAAAGGCCTGATCAAGGTTCGAATCGCGTCTATTTTATAGCTATGCTTATTCTCCTCTGACTCGTCTCCAGACGCGTGTTCATTTACAGTAGTCCCCAGTCAAGCAATCCTTTCACGGGTCGATGTGTGCTCTAACAACGGAGGCTGAGCTTGGTGTGGAGGCTGTCGTGGGTGTCTCCACACGAGCTCGTTCTCGTTCTCGCTTCCGTTGCCGGGTCTGACTGACTGCCGCTTCTTCTTCTTCTTCTTCCTTTCCCCCTCTTTTTTTATTTATTTTTGTTTCTTTTCTTATTCGCTCCTTGATATTTTTGAAATTATCACAGCAAAGAGGTTCAGATGGAGGTCGCGATCGTCTTGCGACTTCAATGACATACATCTCAGGCAAAAGGCCATGATACATGCTTCACAACGCTGTGAAAGCATCCGCTGAAGTGCATTGGTCTAAATGCTGCACCAGGATGCTGATCTTGATCTGCACGCTACTGAAGGCTGTAGTATTCTTCAAGAAGCTGTCAACCTCAGCTTGAGTCTGCATTTACTTATCTGGTCACAATGAAGCCCATGCTATAGAGGACTTCGCAGTGAATACCCCAAGCATTCGTCGCAGGTGTAGGTAAGGAAACTGCATCTACATTTCTCAAGGTCAAATCTCACTCACCAGAAGAGCAGTCATGGTGTTGAAACCTTATCATTCTCTTTTGTTGCCGAGGCCAACTTCCAACTCTCTATACCCAGATCTCATACCTTGATGCATGCAAGGGTCGAGGGATGAGCTGTTGGGATACACACCAAACATGGGACAGTCGGAGGGATTGCTCCTCAGCCAATACCGTGTAGGAATCCACCCTTTTCTTAGTCTAGCTCATGCCGCAAAAGAGACTTGAGCAGGGGAATGCATCCCACGAGGATCCGTACCCCTGTCTAAGCCAGGCGCATCCAACCGGTGTCATATCATAGGGCCTGTGAGTGGCATGGCGAGGGGGTTCCAACTTGGTGCAGGAATGTGGTTCGTCAGCAAGATATGTCTGTTTTCGTCCATGTGTGTACTGCACATACGCGCAGTCGAGGAGATATTGAGTCCTTTCATCTCATGGTTTCGTTGGAATGTCTGACTTGTGTGAGTGGTAGGTAGACAGTATAGCTGTATAAGTGCCGCTTACGCACCACGCAGACCATAGAGACAAGCCAGCCTGCTCTTCCTTCTCGACATGCAAACGAGGTCATTCTCTTCCCAGTCATTCTCACCCCGTTCATCATGCATTTCATCAACCTCATCGTCACCGCCGCCATGGCCCGCGTGGCGTCAGCCGCCCTGGGCTTTGCACTCTACAGGGAGCTGCGTTCGAACCCCAACGGCTCGGATCCCCCCTACGACAACGCCGGTCAAATCTCCGATGACTGGATGCCCTACTCGAGTACTGTCTTCATGTACATCCAGATCATCGAGGGGTACGACCAGGCTCAGATCATCGAGGACTTCAAGCGATTCGCGCGCGTCCACGGTCCCAACGGCATCAAGGTCATCCCCCGTGTGCGCTACGGGAGGGACAATGGCGACTACGCCGTCGAGCCGAGGGACTGGGACACGGTCATGGCAGACGTCCGGCGCTGGACTCGGGTCTTCATCGACGCACAGGCCGACATTGCGATTTCTGTCATCCAGGCTGGTTTCCTCGGCCTCTGGGGCGAGTGGCATGTAAGTCGAAGTCAAATCGCGACTCACATCCCCCTTGTATTGTGGACGACTATGTTCCAGCTGCCGAATGGTCGCCCATTACTCAGATTAACATTACTCATTCACTAATAACACAACAACAGAGCAGCCACTTCGCCCAACATCACGGCGACATGGACTCTGCCGCGAACCAGGCGAGAAAGCGGGAGCTCATCCAAGAACTCCGCAAGACCGGCGTCAAAATCGCCCTGCGCTACCCCATGGACCACAAAGCCCTGGGCTACCAGAGCGACAGGCAGATCACCATGCACAACGACTGCATGATGGACAGCGGCCCGCAGGGCACGGACAGGGGCACGTTCCCGTCCGATGACATTGCCACCTGGAGGCAGTACGTCCTCGACAACATCTCCGGCAACACGTACGGCGGCGAACCCTGCGGGCAAAGCGACGGTACTGGCGAGCCGGACGGGACGCCGTATGACTGGAGCGACACTGTTGCTGCTGTTTGCGGCGCCGATGGGCTGGTCCAGTATATCCAGGACTACAGGATTGCGTACCTCAATGTGAGTTGTTTTGCCAGCAGTGACAGCCTCGCCTTTTTTTTAAGGGTCAGATTCTATCGCGATGGGGATGAAAAACAGCTGAAAATTCGTTTCTCGATATAGCCCGGCAACCCTCGGGAACTGGGCGACTTGTTCTGGGGCTGTGCTGATGCGAACCTGAACTGCGACTGTGTCGAGAGGATGAAGGCTGCTCTCGAGGCGAACTCGTAACCGGGACAGCGGAGGATGAACAGTGGAGTATGAAGAGTAAGTCGTCAAGGACCTACGATCAGGAATTGTGTCAAGTAAAAGTAAAGCACGTCAAGAATGGTGGCTTGTATCCTGGGCCGTGGTCGTCAGTCTACCCTGATTCACAGCTATGACGCTTTCCTTCACATCAAATGCACTACCTGGTAGGCTGAGATTCCACTCACATTCGTCTTAGAGGTCTTGTTCTCATTTCTGCCGTTCATCCCATATCAATCGTAGACACGAGGGTTTGAAAGGACAGGCCATCAGCCAGATCCATGTTAGCGCTGCGGTATGAGTCAGAAAGCCACTCGTACACCACATCTTCTGTCTTCCAACTGCTCTCCTCTCCCGTTGTCAGATACTGTACCTCATAGAGCAGGGAAACATTCGCAATATGGGCAACCAAGTGCCAGACGCCGGCCAGTCTGCCTACACAACTGCTCAGGTGTCGCAATGGCTCCAGCGACTCGCATTGCCTCCATCTTTGCGTCAATATGCCACCCACCCATCCGCCTTCCCACACACACTCCAGTCGCTGCGCACCCTCATGAGATGCCAGATCGCGGCTTTCACGTACGAAAACCTATCCGTGCACTACTCGCCCAGCCACCGTGTGGACATCACACCCGAGGCGCTGTACCAGAAGCTCCTGGGGCCGCACCATCGCCATCGCGGAGGCTACTGTATGGAGCTGAGCATCTTCTTCTACCACATGCTCCTCGGTCTGGGCTTCAACGTCTACATGACGGGCGTCCGAAACCGAACACGCACAGCTGGGATCCCCCAGGGTGAGTACCAGGGCTGGACACACATCATCAACATCGTCCAGCTCCCCGACCAGAGTCGCCATGCGCTCGACGTGGCGTTTGGCGGTGACGGCCCGACAACGCCCCTGCCTCTCAACGACGAGGGCACCGCTTTCACCAACCTCGGCGCGCAGCAGATCCGGCTCGTCCACGACCTGATCCCCAAGCAGCGCATGGCGTCGTTGCCGCGCCTCTGGATCTACCAGTACCGCAACGGCGTGGATCGAGATTGGAACTCCTTCTACAGCTTTGCCGAGCTGGAGTTCTTCCAGGAGGACTTCGAGGTCATGAACTGGTGGGCTGTCGAGAAGACGGTGCACCGGCGGAATGTCATCGCTGTGCGTTTCCTCCGGAAGGGCGATGGTGCCTTGTTTGCTGCAGCCAAGGGCACCAAGGAGGAGGAAGGCTCGGAACCTGAAATCATAGGGAAGGTGATGCTAGTCAACGATGTGATCAAGGTGAATCTGGGTGGGAGGACAGAAGTCGTTCGGCATTTCCAGACGGAAGAGGGGCGGGTGCTTGCCCTCGATGACTACTTTGGGATCCGACTGACAGAAGAGGAGCGAAGGGGCATAGACGGATGGGATATGAGTCTCGATAGGGAGTAGAGAATCAGTTCTCCTCCCTCCAGATACTGACGATCCGACCACGTTTCAGCTCATGTCTTCTTGTTCTTCTTCTTCTTTTCCTCGCCCTTCTCCTCCCACCACTGCATGATCCTATTCCAATACATGGCCACCAGCACCGCCAACACCAACAACGGAACCGAGATGGCGAAGAACACACAGTACACAATCACACTCCTCTGGCTGAGATCCTCGTTCATGCTGAGGAAGCTGGTCACGAAACTCATGGGCACGAAGATGAACGCCAGGTACGTGATGCGACCCATGTTGCGGCTCTCGATCATGGCTTTCTTGCTCTCTTCGATGGAGATGATGGAGACGGCCATTTGCATGATTTTATCGGCCCGGTTCTGCAGCGTGAGCAGGCGTGTGAGGAGGCTGGTGTAGTCGTTGAGCACGCTGGTCTGCCATGCAGCTACTGCTGGTGGTGGTGGTGGTGGTGCGAGTGTCATGCCTTGGTGATAGCGACCTCTCAAGGCGGCAATGCTGTCCTCGATGTATTCAACGTAGAAGGGGAGGCGGCGTTGCCACTTGTGAAGGCTATCGATGCAATCTTCCAAGTCGTCAACGTGGCGGGTCCGTTGCGAGTCGAGCTGCCATTCGATCTGGAAGAGGCCCGTGAAGGAGTACTCAAGAGTGACAAGGACCTCGGAGAAGATAAGAGGGTAGATGTGGGAGGTGACCCGCTCCGGGTCGCTGGAGAGGGTTTGCAGTTGAGAGCGGGGAAGGCTGACGATGCGTGAGATGAGGGTATCGAATGGGCTGCCGATCCCGGGCAGGAGGAGGCTGGTGCCGTCGTCAAGGTCCTTGGAATCGCTGAGGCCGGGAGGTGAATGGAGCTGACCATAGCCGTTCCATAGCGGATGGCCTACAGTGACCTGAGGGTCGACTAGGATGACACCTTTTGAGACTGTCAGCTTGGATTCTCTGGGCAGAGGGGCACAATGGTCAAGACAGAAGGACAAGACAAACTGACCTGTCCAGCCATTGTCGTCCACGCGACTCCAGACACTGATTTTGCTCCTCAGCAATCCCACCTGATGCTCCGACTCCGCCCACCAGGCATCCTTCCCGGACTTGACCTGCCCCTCGAAGTCGAGTCTCCTTTGCACGTTCCACTCTCCAGCCTGGTCCTTTGCCAGCGTGGAGACGCCACCATCCTCGAAGAAGATGGGCCGCATGTACGCCAAGTTCACGAACTGGCGCGTGTCGAGCTGCGACTGGAGCTTGGGCATTTCCACCCAGTCATCCTTGATGTTGAACCAGGTGTGGTCCTCCAGATGGTCGCGGAAGAGGGTTGGGTCGATGGAGAGCCGAGAACCGAGGAGTTCGATTGTTGTGCTGGACAGATCCTCCACTATGTATAGTCGGTTCTGCCTCACCGTCTCCTGCTTTTCTTCCTGGCGTTTGCTACCGTCACTACTGCTACTACATGTTGCCCACTTCAGGCCCTGTTCTAAGGCTTCCCTTGTGGTGAACAGGTCCCGTTGAAGGTCATCCGGGTTGGTAAAGTCAATGTAGGCTACCTTCACCCGACCTTTACGCTGGTAGACCTCGGTCTCTGGCAGTTGCGCGCTCTTCTTGGGAACAGTACCGGCTTCCATGAACTCGGCCAGGTACCGAAGACGAGGCCATTGCCGCGAGAGATTCTGCACATGACGCAAGTAGATCTCTTTCCTGAACGAAATGGGTCAGCTCAAATTGTCCAAATCCTAAGGAGAACGACACGGGGGATAACCCCATGGGGTATGTGAAAGATGTGTGTACCCTTTCTCAGTACTCTCGTCAAGTGATCGATGAATGTTGCGGTTGTTATCGTAGATGGTGCCCACGAAATGCGGATCGCCAACATGCGGATTCACAGGCACGCTCACCCTCGCCGGTCCTCTTCTATTCGCATTGGGCGCAGAAGCAACACTGACACTCTGGGATCCTGAGGAACGCCCAGACGTCACCTTTGCCAACGTAGGTGAAGACGAGTCCGAAAATGCCGCGAGTGTTGCTGTAGGAGAAGTCACCCGACTGAGGTGTTGATGACCCTCCTCCAGAGCCCGTGGACTATCGGGCCCGCCTGCCATTTGGAACGTGCTGCGCGGTGTCAAAGTTGTCGAAGAGGGGGAGGATGACGAAGAATAAGCTTCTTCCGGAGCCTCGTCTCTATATAGACGGTCCTCATCATCTGGACCCTCGCGTAAGAGGCTCTGCATCTCAGCCCTGGCTGGGGACTTGCCTGGCAAGGGTCGCATCCCACACCTCTGTTGCCTGCACTGGGCTTAATTGGTAAAAAGAGGCTTTTCGAACGAGCAAGGGCAATCAAAGCGCAGAAAGCCATAGACGGACAGAGATGGGGGCCACCGGCGGGGTGGAAGAGTGAGGCGCAAAAGGCGGTAATGAACAAAGCGAGTGGGTGTATACCCAAGGTAAGGAAGACAATGTTCTCTGTCAGTGTGCTTGCGTGCATCACAGGAGGATGCCTCGATCAGAATCATGCAGGATTGCGGAACTGTGCATTTCAGCTGCTGCAGCTGAAGAGAGGAGAGCCAATCACGTGGTGCCAGCTGATGCATGATGCAGAGTCCTTCGCCTCTTTCTCACCCACGAGTGGCGCTGGAGGCTGCATGGCAGTGCATGACGGTGCATCTTCCAGTCCGTTTGTCAAACAAACTCGACAGCAACAGTGAAGTCAGTCACTCTCCACGTTCTACTTCGATGAAAGGCTGAACCCATACAGGGACTGTCACTGCCTTGTGACATCGACGACGCCGGTCCTGACATTGTCGAAACCATCACTTCAGAAGAATGCAGTTGGCGATCTGGCCCGTTGCAGCCATGGCCCTCAACATTACATACCACCGTGATGAGCCCCTCGCCCCGACCCCGCTCCCACCGTCTCATGCAGAGTCAGACGGCGAAGAGATCATCAGGCTGTTCCAGAACCTCGGGCGTTCGACGGTGTGGAAGACTGTCGAGAGCATCGACCTGGAAGGCGACACGTTCGAGCCAGAAGGAATGATCCGGCTAGGCAGCGATCGCTTCATCTTGAGTGCAGGGCAGTGGACAAAGCGAACAGAGAAGTACGGTGAGATCATAGATGGCACGGATCGGACCCCGGGCGAAGGGTTCAGCCACCTGATGGTCTACAACGGCAAAGGACAGATCATCGCGGATGCTACCATATCTGCCCCTGGAGATATTGAATACCACAACGGCGGCCTCGATTGGGACGGGCAGTTCATCTGGGGCACCAATGCGCAGTACCGTCCTAATACCACCGCCTACGTCTACAAAGCTGATCCCTACACCCTCGAGCCCTCCACCGTTCTGCGCTATCGCGATCATCTCGGCGGGATGGTACGCAATGCAGCCAGAAACACCCTGACGGCGTTGACGTGGGGGGCAAGAAGGGCAGCAACCTGGGACCTTGATGCGATCGGCTCGGCGGCTTCCAGCAGCAGCAGCAGTACAAGTAACGACGTGCCTTGGCCAGAACCCAGATCCGTCATTCGCAACCCTTCCCATTTCATTGACTACCAGGACTGCAAGTTCCTCGGCTGTAGTGAGTTCTACAGCGGCAGGAACATCGCTCTCTGCTCCGGCGTGGCCACTATCGGCGATGAGTACAACCTCGGCGGCATAGCCCTCGTGGACGTGGACACCATGGTGCCTCTGGTGGAGGTGCCCATCTCGCTAGGGAGCAAGTCGGGCGTCCGGCTAACGCAGAACCCTATGGATGTCAGTGTGGTTGAGGGCAAGTTGAGGTTATACCTTGCACCGGACCAGCATCGGAGTACGGTGTATGTGATTGAAGCGCAACCAGAGCCTCTTTGAGTTTCAGTAGTCAAGTTGAGGAGAGGATGGGCGACCTACCTATGCACTCTGTTCTCAAGGTGAAACAGATTGTGTTTCCACCGACCCTCTCATCTTTGCTTGGGAGACAGTCATGTCTGTCCGTCATTAGCGGAAGAATCACGGGGACGTGAATCCAGGGAGTGCCCAGCAGACCATGTCGAGCCTTGCTGTTACAGCTACAAGCTTGATGCACTGGAGTATTTTGCTGCATAATCTAAAGTGTAAAGACGATGGGCGAAAACGGACAACCTGAACCAATGTGACGCAGTTCATGCCAAACAAGGCTTGTCGGCTATATATGCATCGATCACCAAGCAAAGTTGTAGTATCAGCATGGACCTATCTAGTGGTCTTATCTCCACGTCTCTCCGTAGCTCATCCATGAAGTTCTGTGATTAATTGTTTCTTCACAAGGAACCCAAAGAGATTGCTGTTGTCTGTTCATAATAAACAGGGCATGGTGAAGGAGAAACCTGGAGAGTTTGAGGCAATGGCAAGGGTTTCTGGTTAGGGTGGGGAAATGTGCCGTAGAAAAGTCATTAAGAATCTCGGTGTGTAAGGAGGGCAGCTCGTTCCCAAACTGAAAGAAAGAAGTCCCCAACGGTAGCAACGAAGATCATCCATTCGGTGGACAGCATTGTACAATGGACGTGTCAGGCTCTGGATGAGACTATCACGGATCGAGATCGCGGAGAGCAGTATTCAGGAAGCAAAGAGTGGTAGTTGAGACGATTCTACCAAATGTAGTAGGTAGAGCCAAGATGTGTGTGTAGAGTCTGGGTCTGCAGTAGTCATTGGCAGTCTCCAGTCACTGTAGTAGGTCCCCACGACCCCATGTGACGTAACAAAGACGCTTTCTTCAAAGGTGTTGAACCAGCCTCGATTGCGGTCAAGGCATTCCGTCCCTCGCTCACCGAGAATAGATGTTTCACGAGTCTCGGGGGAGAACAAAAAGATACAAAGGGAAGAGAGCTGCTACCATGTGCATATTGCCACTTGCGCTCTCCCGTTCTCTCGTGCAAGGGTTCAGGCGGTGCCAGGGCAAGGCCTGCTCCAACGATCATGCTGGGAAGGGAGAGGCAAATGCCTGCAGCCGACCTGAATAGGAGACTTCACACTATGTATTTCATCACTGTTTTTTGAAATTCTCACAACGAAGAAAGCAACTTGGTGGCTGATTTGAATATGATTCGCAGGCTGAAAATCATGTCTGCATTGGACCTTCCGAAGTTCCATGGACTATCATCAGATGCGTCGAAAAAGCACGAAGCGAAGCATCACAAGACTCACTACAGCCCAGCGAGTTCGGCCATGCCGCCAGGGCTGAATCAGCCACACGCTGTCATCAAAGGGTTAGGCCACTCGTAGGGCTGGGCACTTGGTAGGGCTGGAACTTGGGGGTCCAGGCAGTCAGCCACCTGAGAGGCTAAAATCAAGCGTCGACTATGCCAGGCTCCCGCTAAGCTTAACTCTACCACTCCAAACCCCAAAAACTCATTGGTTGCGCCCGTGCCGTTGAGACATACTGCAACCTCGACACTCTCAGCCGCTCTTGGGCGTCGGTCATGCTGAGAGATGTGAAGATGCTGAGATATGTGATTGGAGGGCTCACGACAGACACACCTTTGGTCCGCTGGCGGGGGAAGACGCCATCATGGTTCCAGGCCCTGCCACTGCATTGGACCACATGCAGACAACCTGCATCCCGTAACATGGCTTCACGACGTGTTGCATCGGTAGGAAAGATATAAAGACGGTCAGCGTGGTTGGTCAAGAGGATGGTGGCTATCAAGCACTCTGGTCGCTACAAAGAAAGGTTTTGTCTAACCATCACAATATTCATTTGAAAAGAACCATCTTCTCCCAACTTTGCAGGTCATTCGAGCCACAATGAGCCAACAAGAGTACCCCATCTGTGGCTTCGTTCCCTCGTATATCCTCGAGGCAATCGCTACCAGCAGCACTGCGCCTGAAGAATCCAAATCAGCTTGCAAAGCCACGCTCGAACACAAGCATAAATGTGATGCTCATCGCAATGACACCTCGTCCGTGCCTCAGGTAAGCTTGAGATGGGATCGTTTCTCCATGCTCTATCAATCTTTGCTACTTCTTGACTTGAGAAACGAAATGCTGACGGCAGACAGACACTGCAGGCATCACTCTCAACTGCCAACGACACGCCTGGGCTACAACGTCGCATCTATGATTGCCAGGGGAAAGACGAATTCCCCAAGAAACCTGTCAGGTCGGAGGGCGGAGAACGGACCAAGGACCGGCAAGTCACCAACTGCTACGATGGATTCAAGATAACCTACGACTTCTACTCCACGGTGTTTGGACGCAAGTCTCTTGACGGGAAGGGCATGCCACTTCTGGGCTATGTCCACTTCAAGCCTGACGAGGACGTCGTGGGCTACAACAACGCGTACTGGGACGGCCAGAGGAATCGCATGGTCTTTGGCGACGGCGACCACATCTACTTCGACTACCTCACGGATTCCCTCGACGTGATTGCCCACGAGCTCAGCCACGGGTTCGTGCAGTACTCCTCGCCTCTGGAGTACTACGAGCAGGCGGGTGCACTGAACGAGTCCTGCGCCGACGTGTTCGGGTGCATGGTCGAGCAATGGCACATGCGGCAGAGCAGCGACGACGCCGACTGGAACCTCGGACAGACCCTGTTCCCGGTCGCGTTCACCGGCTCCGCGCTCCGGACCATGAAGGCAGGGAAGGCGTACGCCGGCGACCCGGTGCTGCGGACGGACAGGCAGCCGAAGCACATGAAGGACTACTACGCCGGGGAAGACGACGGGAGGGGGGTGCACATCAACTCGGGCATCCCCAACCACGCCTTCTACCTCGCTGCGAAGGCCATCGGCGGCAACTCGTGGGAGAAGGCCGGCCAGGTGTGGTACAGGACCATGACCTCGGGCTTGATCCCGTACCGGTGCGACTTTAAGACGTTTGCTGAAGCCACGGTCAAGATCGCAGGGGAGAGCTTTGGTGATGGTGATGGTGCTGCCGTGAAGAAGGCGATCTTGGGTGCTTGGGTCAACGTGGGTGTGTTGACCGCAAGCGATTGAGTGTGAGATGCATGGTCAAGGGATAGGTTTCTAGTTGACAGTCACTGCAGCTTTTGTACCTCTTGTTTTGTGTTGGCTTCGCAGTGGTGATGGTGTCTTTGGATGAGGAGTCGAGCATGCAGTGTCGACTTGACGCTAGCGGTGCGCAGGGATCAACTATACATAAGAGCCGGTTTGAACTCTATTATCACGATGTAACTTGTGAAATTGCAGGCTGGCGGGACACCTCTAAATAGTTTGCTGGCTTCCAAGCGAGACTACCATAAATGGGTACGGTGAGGTGATCGTCTCGTGCAGTGCTATGCTAACCAGTCTTCCACAGGCAATGGGAAAGATTCGGATCCTACCAGGACCAGAGATCTCCCCATGTTAGACTATGTGACTGGTCTCTCAGCCGCCAGCTATCTAACTCGCAGTCCACGCCAATGCCGTGTCTGTGTCCCCAAGACCGGCGGCTCTGACACGGAGTTCGGTCAAGGGCGCTGCGGGGTTGCGGCTTTGGCGGGCATTTCACCGCAAACACCCGCCAAACTTACACCCCAATCACCGCAATCCCACGCCAGGTTCGTTCATCCCCCCCCCCGGAGATCCGTTCAGCTCGTCTGGCATGTGCAATGGTGTGCTTTGTCATTGATTAGGATACCTGCTGCATGCCACTCACTCGTTTGATGTCTAGTACCGATGCTGATCAGGACGTACTACGGAGTAGCAGAAACAGAGTTCTGGGAAGCTTAGGGACAAATCTGATCCGAGGCTCGTAGAGAGATACGGTACCTAGATCCCTGGATTGCTCAGCTCCCACCTGAGCGAGCTAATGCCTCCATACGGAGTACATACGGAGTACCTACATACACGATGCTACAAAACAAAGAGCATGTCCCCATCTCGATACACCCTACGGAGTAGAGAAAGTCCAGTTCCGTAGATCATCTTCGCAAACCACCACCTGCCAACCACCCACTGCGGCCTCAATTGATCCTCCCCGCCTCAACACACACACACACACACCCGACAACCTCGTCACACTTCGGACCACAACGTCGCAGTATGGCTCCCTCCGTCCTCATCACCGGCACAAGCAAAGGTGGCATCGGCGACAGCCTCGCCCATGAATTCCACCGGCGCGGGTACAAGGTGTTCGCCACGGCGCGCAACCTCCAGAAGGTGCAGCACTTCGAGCAGGCGGGCATCACCGTCGTCAAGCTCGACGTCACGGAGCCCGAAACCATCAAGTCGGCCGTCAAGGAGGTCGAGGCCGCTACGGGGGGCCGGCTGGACATTCTCGTGAACAACTCTGGCACAGGTAATTCTTCCTCACTTCACTTTCCCTTTTCTCCAGCGGGGAGCCGGCCACTTCTCTCGACTCATGACGGATGCTGATGTGTGTGTGTGTGTCATGTGGTTCGACAGCCTACTCCATGACAGTGTTGGACAGCGACATTGAGGCCGTCAAGCAGATGTTCGACGTCAACTTCTTCGGTGTGCTCCGCGTGACTCAAGCCTTCAGTCCCCTGGTCATCGCCGCTCGGGGCAAGATCATCAACATAAGCTCGATTGCCGGCGAGTTCCCCAACAACTTCACAGGTACGAATAGAGACACAAACCAGAAACAAGCCTTTTTTCTTCTTCCTTCTCCTTGGATATGAATGAGTTTCTTTGCTAAGTCTCTGTGATGTTCTCTCTCTCACACGAAACAGGTGCCTACAATGCGAGCAAAGCAGCACTGAGCTCCATCAGTGACAGCATGCGCATCGAGCTCGCTCCCTTTGGCGTCAAAGTCACCACCGTACGTTTCTTGGTGTTGAACCGGGGGAAGATGAGGGCTGCGGGTTACTGATTCCAACGCTGGCAAAAACAGGTCCTTGCCGGCACTGTCGCTACCAATCTCTTGCATTCGGACGCCACCATTTCACTACCCCCAGGTGAGGCCTTTCCACCTTTTGGTCTCTTCTCCTCTTTCAATAGGTCTATTGACATGCGCGAACAGGGTCGAGGTACCTCCCCATCCAAAGCCAAGCCGAGCCCGTCCTCAACGGCAGAGATCTACAGGCCGGGGCCATGGACCCTGCAAAGTTCGCGAAGCGTGTCGTCAACGAAGCCACAAGGACCAGTCCGACTGCGCGGCTGTGGTACGGGACGAACGCGGCTTTGATCTGGTTCATGACGACCTTCTTCAGACATACGTTTCTCGTAAGTGGTGTTTTGCTTTTCTTTCCCTTGGAAGTGAAGGAGGAAAAGAAAAGAAAAGAAAAGAAAAGAAAAGAAAAAGAAAGACTAATTTCTCTATTTACAATTTCAACAGGACTCCATGTTGAGCAAACAGAGCGGACTCGCGGCGCTGGCGAAGCTCTTGTCAAGAGCTCACTAGAACGCATGTCGACAAACTATTATGCAAAGATACCACATGTCCCCGGTGTCTTTTTGTTTAATAAAAAGAAATTGTAATAAAGTGCTTCAGATGACATCCAAGACCTTGTAGAGCAGTAGCTTTGCCATACTCCAACTTCACGCCGAATTTCTCGACTGGTTCCTCTCCGTTCGGGGGTGTGGTACTCGGCTTGCTTTTTCGAAGCCAACACATTTCACAGCCGACGATGCAGGATGCAGGAATCCAATGAGAAACATGTGGACACCGCACCAATTGGTGAAGAGACTGGTAGCCTCAAAGTTGAACTCATGTTGTGGAGGGGGGGCCACTGGCTGGGAATGCATGTCCCGTCAGAGCCTTGTATGCTGCGGCCGCAAACAATGTGTATGCCAGACGTTCCTGAGCCAATGATTGATTCGTTGTCTCTGCCACTTGGCCTGACCATCACCAGTAGAAGTGCAATCCAGGCTGATAGAACTGTAAAATCAGGTCAAGGTGCAGTTCTGACTCCGAAAGTCACTCCATCCTCTGGGCTCACCTGACGCCTGGGAAGTCTATATAAAGGGCCGTCTTTCCAGCTCTCTTTCATCCGAGTACCATCTCTCCAGACTTTCATGATACCCAGTATCCTTCATCGCAGTGACTCAATAGTGCGTCTTTTGTCTCTTCTTGCTCCCATCAATCCCAGATCCATTTCATGCACTCTTGATGCAAAGTCCTGACTCGTCCGCTGTTTAGCCTAGAAGAATATCCGAGCAGTGTTCACAAGCTCATCATGTCGGATCCGGGTCGAACTGTGGCGTACGAGGTGCAAGTCCACGAGGAGGAGGCTGCAGTAGAGGCAGACAACCGAGCAACAGAGGCTGCAGCCCAGGGGGACTACGATGAGGCGAACCGAGCTGCCGATGAGAGCAACGAGCACTACGAGACCGCCTCGAACATAGAGGAAGCTCGTCGCTAACGGAACAAAGCCAAGATCCGTTGAGTATCCTGTGATGTGGTGTCTAGGATAAGAGATAGCGGTATTGTTTCAGTAAGGCAACAAGATTTGGATGCTGTCTTCAACTTGTGTGTTTGTCGCGTCCATCGTGAATCAAGCACCCTAGCCGCTGTGTGTGCACGCGAAATGAGATGACCATGGCTGTGTTCTTGCTTTGAAATGATCCAGCTTCCATGATGATCCTCGTAGATGGGAGAGATGAAGCAGGGCAGATGATCATATAATAGCTGCAAGGATGCGTTTTGCCCAATTGTCGTGGCAGGCTACCAGCGCTGTGGCTTGCCCACTCCAGGGTCTTTCTCGTGACACTGTCGTCCAGGACAGCTTCCCATGATGCACTGCCGACGATCAGGTTTGCAGACTGCACCTCTGAAGCATTCAAAGGTGTCGGGGGATTTACTGCCATCGAATCCAAGGCGCTGCTCTGTTTCGATGGCAGAAGCAACTTGAAGCCGCGAACCCCGCCCAGCTTTCCATTGGGGCCCCAGGCAACCACCTCCTCCGCTGCATCAACTGCTTTTCTCCTCGATTCTAGCATCTTCGCCAGCAGCCATCCCCGCCATGTCGAGATAAGGGCACACGGCAGCACGCCAGTAAAGCAAATCATTACCAGCAAAGCACAATGACGGTCGAGGCCGTCTTTTTGACGTCACGCTTGTTTGACGGCAATGCTTGTATCGCACCATGGCCCACAGTGCCCGTGCGACCGGGGGCAAAGCTCCTGTGATTGGGAGCATCATCACATGCCTTGATATATGAAGAGCAAGAAGGAGAGTCAGTAGTAACTCAGACCTTGGAACTCACGCTTCGTCGCAGCTGCGCCGACCGACAGTGTGTGTGAGAGAGTGAGAGAAAAGCGCAGCCCTGAGTACACGATATCAGGACCAAACAGCTTCACCAGCTTCCGCTCATGTCGCTCGTTCAACATGTCACCCAAGCAGAAGGCTTCGACTACGATGGCCGACCATCCAACTCGACCGTGAACTCCCTCGAGCCAAACGAGAGCTTCGACGGTGGACCTCAATCTCTGGAAGCGACCAACCTCGACGACAGACTCCCCGAGTGGCGACGATTGAGTTATGCACCCATCGACCTCACCAAGGGCGAGACACCGCTGCCCAATGCTCCCGCCTACAAGGTGTCCAACGCGAAGCGTCTGGCTCAGGTCTTCACGGCCGTGCTGGCGTGCTGGCTCTCCGCCGGTATTGTCTTCGGCTTCGCGGCTCTGAAACCCGTGCTCATAGCCGAAGGCGTGTACAGCGACCTGTGCGAGCAGAAGACGCGCCATCTCCTTTCAGAAGGTCCACAGGTGCCGTGCCCGAAGCAGGATCTCCGGCTCAATCTGTTCTTCATCTCGGGATCCATTGTTGCCAACGTGGCGTCTCTCATCGCGGGTTCGGCCCTGGACAAGTACGGTAGACGAACGTGCTGGATCGTGGCCTGTGCTGTGCTCGCCATTGGGTGCGCGTTGATGGTCGTTTCGTTCAAAGTTCCCAGCTTCGATGGCTACATCGCAGGAAACGTCTGCTTGGCATTCGGTGGGACCATGGTCTTCGTCCCGAGCTTCCAGCTGGCCAACGCTTTCCCCAAACATTCCGGCCTCATCGTTGCGCTGGTCACGGGGGCCTTCGACGCCTCCGCTGCCGTCTTCCTCTTCTACCGCATGGCGTATGAGGCTTCGGGAGGTCGCTTCACCCCAGAGAAGTTCTTCCTCGCCTACCTCCTCGTGCCTTCTTTCCTCATCACCGTCGAGTTCCTCCTCATGCCTCGCCACGCGTACCACACCGTCCCGCAACTACAAGAGAAGATCGAGCAGGCGCAGGACGTCACTCGGGACGTTCACGACTCGGACGACGACATCTCCGACGCCGCGACGCTGACCAAGGTCCGGAGTGCTCGTGCAACCAGGCGCCATGCGAAGCTTGACCAGATTGAAGGGGTTTTGGGCGACGCCGACGAGCGTGATGAGAGGGTGAAGCTCAAGGAGGCAAGGCAGGAAAGCAGCGGCGTATGGGGTGTGCTCCACGGTGTGCCTGCCCACCGACAGATGATGACGCCCTGGTTCATTCTCATCCTGGTCCTGACTATCATCCAAATGCAGCGCATGAACTACTTCATCGCTACGATCCGGGCACAGTATCGGTTCATGCTTGGCTCTGACGAGCTGGCCGAGCGCATCAACGATGCCTTCGACATCGCTCTGCCAGTAGGTGGCCTTGCTGCCACGCCTTTCATCGGGCTGCTTCTGAACAACCTTGGCATCCCAACCGTGTTTGGTCTGATGACTTTGCTCATCGTCGTCAACAGCGTCCTGAACTGCTTGCCGTACATGTGGGCAGGCTACTCAACGGTCATAGCATTTGTCATCTTCCGGCCAATGTACTATTCCAGCATCTCGTAAGTATCACAACCACCCGAGACATTTCTAAACACTAATTTAATGTTTCTTTTCTTTTGGGCTGACATTTCTCATTCCAGGGATTACGCAACCAAGGTGTTCGGTTTCGCGACATTCGGCCGGATCTACGGCACCCTCACCTTCCTATCCGGCCTGCTCAACTTCTTCCAGTCCTTTCTCGACCAGTTGACCCACGGCCCACTGAAGGGCGACCCGCTCCTCGTCAACATCTGCCTGGGGGCTTTGGGATCGGTCTTCGGAATCGTCCTGACCGTCTTCACGGCGGTCAAGGGCAGGGAGTTCACAAGGGAGAGGACGGAACTCAAGGCTGGTCAGGAGCGGCAGAGACTGTTGTCGGCCGACCAGGGCGGCGACTATGGTACTCGTGGTGCATCCTAGGCTTCGCCTGTTTCTACCAGCTCATGATTGCATAGCTCCTTTCCGTATTTGTTGACGGCCAGAGTGGATGACTATAGATGATAGATCAATAGACAAAAGGTCCGCCCCAGATGTCGCCATGCACTGCTTTGGTTCATGCACTTCCACATACTGTTCCGCCTTACACGCCGTCTCGAGCTGGGAGACTACGAACGAGTGGCTGCGCTATATGTTGAGACACAGGTTCTGGCAGACAAAATGGAACAGCTTTTTGACGAATGTCTACACGAATGTCAAGAGATGGGAGTGCATAAATTGCTGTAACATGCGTAAATTGTAGCTGGGCACGGAAAGACGATTAGATATAGGTAAAAGGTTGTGTTCCAAGAGGTTTCATTTTTAAAGCTGACTCTCGTGATCCTCCCTGATTAGTACGGACGTTTATACTCCCTATGATACCTCCTCCGAATTACATTTGTATATCTGCACCATCTTTTTCCCAAGTCCCCCACCCGGCTAAGAATAAGCCTTGATGTCCGTGACCAGGATCGCCTGTTCGTTCGCCGTATCACCGTCGCACATCAACCTGACCGTGAAGAGCGGATCATACGTCAACTGCACCGTCACGGGCTCTCCCTGGGCACTCTGCCACACCCCAGGTGCCGTTCCATCGTCCGTGATGGTCAGGAGGAACTGCGGAGGTCGGTTGATGGTCACGGCGATGGAGCATCCCGTGGATTCGCCCGTGAACTGGTAGTCCAGACTGACCTGCAGCGTGACCTCGGGTGGCGGGTCTCCGCACCTGGGGAGGTAGTTGTTCAGATAGACCTGCGCCCTGTCTCCCTGGGAGGGGATGAGCGCAAAGGCGTGGGGGTGGTCCTCCTGGCCGTCTGTTTCCACGACGGCACTGCTGTCGGCCGTGACTTGGTCGGAGATGTACCAGGGGGCAGTCTCACCGTCGGTGAATTCCCCATTGGGAATGTCTGAGCAACTTGGGCCTGGTGCTGCCGAGGAGATCGATGTAGAGGTAGAAGAGGTAGAGGTGTCTGAGCTTGGAACTGGCGGAACTACGTCGCTGGTAGACGTGGTCGCCGGAGGAGCCTCGCTCGAGCTTGGCGGATCAATCGTGCCAGTCCGGCTTCTCGTGAATGGGTTGGGTGGGTCGATCGAGCTGGTCGGCAGAGGGACCGCGGAAGTATCGGTGTCGGGAGGTAGAGGGGTTGAGCTTGAAGACGGTGTAGGTGGTAGACTCGTTTCAGGAACTGAGCTACTTGGTTCGATAGGGGGAGGAGGACTACCTGAAGAGGTGACCAGTGGTAGGATCGTGTCAGGAAGTGAGTTTGAAGGATCGATAGGAATAGGTGGACTGCCTGAAGAGGTGACCAGTGGTAGGATCGTGTCAGGAAGTGAGTCCGAAGGATCGATAGGGATAGGTGGACTGCCTGAAGAGGTGACCAGTGGTAGAATGGTCCCCGGAATTGAGCTCGACGGGTCAACGGGAACAGCCGGATTGCCCGAACTGCTGCTCGCAGGAACGAAGCGAGTGTCAGGAGGAGGTGCCGGTGGAAACTGCGACGTCACCGGCAACGATGAAGCGCCTGGAGGAAGTGATTGTGTTGAGCTGTCCACATAATCGGGGAGAATGTCGGTTGGCTGGGAAGCATAAGATACCGGGCCGTCCGTCGGCGCAGGACGTGGCATTGCAGAGCTGCCTCCTACGTTGGGTCCTGGTCCAGATGGCTCGCTGCCAGGAGTATTTGTGCCTCTGGCTGAACGTGCTTGCTCCTCAAGGCCTGGAGGACCATCTTTGGAGCCACTGCCGAGATCTACAACATCGTCTGGTAGTACCGGTCTATTATCAGGCAAGGCAACACATGCCGTGGGCTCGACATCCATGTAGGTCCTGTTGAATCCGTTAGCCGTTCACATATCCATAAAGTGCCACGAGCCTCTGGGTACGAACCAGATCAAGGTTGTTATTGTCGTTACTCCCGAACAAATGACCTTCGCAGGCTGCACGCCGAGGATCGTAGCGGTTTGGCTACCCAGATTTGTAGGCTGAGCACTCGGTGGGAAGCTCTTGAATAAGTCAGGGTCGCACTCTTCCGCTCGAGTTAACAAGCTTCGAAGGGCAACGATGGTGAGAAGGTACTTCATGATGCCCAAGTAAACGAGTAAACAGTAACGAATGGATTGCAGGAGAGCGGCCAGAGAAACAAGTGCCACCCCTTCTGTAGAGTTGATGGGCGGATCGAACGTTTAAAAAATCTTCGCACAGTCTTGCCTCCGAAAACACTCTGCTGGCTTGGCCTGGCCTCGCCATGTTGCGTCATGCCTGAGCCGTGGAGCTCTCGTTTAACCGACCCGACAGAATCTCCATCGTGAGCCGCGGTCTACACGTTTGCAAAGTCCGATATGGCTCTGAAAATCGTACGGCCGAGACTAGCATCGAATCCGTTACTCAGCTCACACATCACCATCTCCGCTTCCGGTTCCGAAAGGCTTCAACCTGCGGACGAAGCGATGAACGGCGCCTGAAAAATGGGGGGTGGTGTAGCCTGTCTTGGGAGGAGGATTGAAGCCAAGTCTGTCCAGCTTCCAATTGGGCTGCATTCCTCCATCTCGCGTAGACGAGCAGTCGACCAAGAACCCCGGTTCCCAGAGCGGCAGGGAAACTCAATCAGAGGGGAGATCGTATCGAATGATCGGGATAAGATCTTGGTTGCAGGTAAAGTCGGGAGGGGGGCCCGCATTCCAGTCTCTCGGTGGGCTTCAAGCTTAAAACCTTCCCTGGAGACGAGCTGCCTGTCGAATCTGGCTGCTCACAGGACCTAACATGGATAAGATTAATGGGAAATGTTTCAGCTTCGAATGATCACTGATTGTAGACCATTTCAACACGGACTCGGTCCCTTTCATGACGTGGTCGGATACTCCCTGAGCGTCCCGCATGCGTACGGATGCACCAGAACAGGCCGTGTCAGTATGCTGGAAGAACGACTTCGCAGCAGAAAAGAAAGGTAGTGGCAGCTGTGCGAGCTAGTCGCAAGCAATCCTTGAAGGCACCGAATGTCGCAAGTTGCGTGCAATCTGTGTGGGGTTTCCGGCATTCCTTACTTCAAGGTCCTCGATGGATGAGTCGGCGGTGTGAAACCCGAACTTCAGTCGACGGAAATTGCTGGCAACCGCCTGAATACAATAATGTCTTATTCAAGAAACTCTCTGTGAAAATACCCAGAACACCATCGCTATGCATGGGAAGAAGTGAAACGTTCAGCGTCTTGACCAAACCAGTCAAAGAGCAGAGAGGGGAGCTTCGCAGCAAAGCTAATCGTAGTCTGCCAGCATGCCTCTGGTTTCCCGTTCGTAGTGCGCATCCGAACTAGTATGAGCCGCCACCTCGACTCCGACCCCTCCGGCCAGTTTCTCTCCCTCACGCTTGCCACGTTCCACGTCGACAAACCAGATGATGGGAGCTGGCACGCCAACAAGAACAGCAAGGAACCAAAAGGCAGGTCGAATATGGCCCGTACGGTCAATGATCGCACCCACAATGGCCGGGCCAAATACACTGGAGCCCTTGTCGGTGATGGCGTAAAGGGCGTAGAAGGCAGCTTCGGACCCAGGAGGGATGAGCTCGCCGAAGAGGGAGCGGCAGTAGCTGCTGAGTCCGCCGAGGACCAAGCCGTACACGCCTGCAAGAGGGTACATCTCCCAAGGTTGCTGCAGACCACCGATACCCCAGGCTTGGATGAAGGGAAGGTAGCCGAGGAGACCGTACAGCGGAATAAGCTCGAAGAGCCCGATGCAGACGAGAATGGTCTGGTGCGGTCTCAGACCGAATACCTTGGAGACGTATGACCATCCAAAGGCACCCAAAACGCCGAACGTGGTGGAAATAACACTGATGAGGACTAGTGCTGCTGGTTTCATGTGAAGGGTTGTCTTAGCAAACAGAATGGCTGTAGATGAGGTCGTTGCGATGGCGTCGGAGAGGAGAAACCAGCTGGCCAGGAACAGCATCACATCAAGGAGGCGGCGCGCCACCATGACTGTCTTGAAAAGGGACTTCCAGGCGAAAATGAAGTATTGCAGCCATGCAAAACGTCCCCTTCCCTGCTGCGCCAATGGCGGACCAGGACGGGGTCGAAGCCACATTGCAGCGGGAATTGTAAAAAGAGTCCACCACAACCCGACAAAGCACAATGCGATCCGTTGAGACCAGGTGGTGTTGTTCATCAGTATAAGAATACCAATGGCAAGGCACTGAACGAAGAGGCCGGCACTATACCCAATGCCAATGCCTTTGGCGGATATCTGAGTCGAGAGCTGGAGCTCTTTCGAAGTCAAGTCGTCGTTGGTCTTGACACGTAGATTTCTTGCAGAAGCAACAAATCCATTTGACGGCATGTCGTCTGCTAGAAGGGTGGTTGTTGAATTCGCCAAGTCCGTGTCCGAATTGGGGGGCGAGACTTGCAGCTGCCGCGATTCCAGGTCCGAGTCACCGAGGTCGGGTGTGTCGGTTCCTCGAGCTGCAATGACCTCGGGGTGGTTGCGCACGAGTAGTGGCAGAAAAGAGTTGAGAAGGACAAATGAGGCTCCGAAAGAAGTGTTGGAGATGATGGTCAACAGAGCGCCCAGGATGTAGGTCTCCTTGGAGATGAAGATGTACGACATGACCGACGCACTTCCAATCCAGGCAAACATAAGCAGCAACTTCTTCCTGTAGTTGCCATGGTCGGCCGCGCAGCTGATGCTGACGACCAGAATCGCCTGGAGGAGTACACTGATGGAGAATGTATACATGGCGAAGCTCGCGGTGTTGATCTCGATGCCGAGTACGTAGACGACACACTGGCCGTCGTCACCGCTCTTGTCATCGCTCGCACCACATGGTTTCGAGGGGTCGGATAGAAGCACGCCGTTCTCGCGCGCGAGACTTTCGAGGAGAATTGGGATGAATGAAGCTAGAGCAGTCTTTTGTCAGCTTCGGGGGGTTCGGGAGGGTGACAGCAGGCTAGCTATGCCAAGGACAAGAAGAGCATGCTGCCGCTCGCATGGAGCTTCCATCAAGGTTGCAAACATACCAATTCCACATATAATGTACGTTTCAGCAGCAAACGCATACGCATACCAACCTAGAAGCTCTTTGCGACTGGTTGGACGCTGGTCCTGACCCAAGTACAGCGGCGCCGGGACCGAACGCGCCGGTCCATCACGACTTCCAGAGTCGCTCATATCGTCGGAATCGCTCAATGACCTCTCGTCGTCTGCCTCAAAGGATGAGGTTGTGAAGGAGCGAAATGAGCGCTTCGACAGGGCGGACAAACCAGACCAAAGACGCTGGCCCTGGAGTGAAGGGCGATGGTAGGGCACCTCGGGTGGCATCGCAGGGCGGCGGGAGCAGCCGCCTGTAGGCCCGTAATAAGCGTAGGTAAGCAGCAGCCACAGGCAGCAGGGACTGGCAGCACGTGATTCACGGGTGGTGTGTGACTGGAATTCAGGTGCGCCCCCCCGTGACGAGAATCACGAACTCTTTCGCCTGGTGGGATCAGCTGCGATTCCGCGACACCGGGACATGGGCATGGGAATTGTTTGCAAGGAGGAAATGAGAGGAACATGGCCAGTTCACTTCCTTGCGAACCCCCGGCCGGCAACCCAAGAGATCGACTTCTTGCCTTACGTCCCTGAACCCCATTTCCGCGCCCATTTCACTAAACGAGACTCTTCTAGGCAGCCCCTCAGTGGGGGACGGGGGCCCTCCCGCTCAAGGAAGTGCCCGGTTCCTGTGCTCCATCCCAACCTGCTTCCCGTGCGGTGAGTGTGGAGAGACTTTCTTTCAAGTGAACGGGAACAACCATTATCAGCTCTTGGTGCGCAGAGCGATCCGGCTTCGTTCCCCGCAAATACGAGACGCGCGATCCGACGAAGAAGGGCTGTAGCGTGAGAGGGGGCGCCTCCCAGGGAGTTGCTCATTCCCAATGGCAGGGCGCACGTATCTTTGTTGGTGCCATGCATCGCAGGCGAAGCTGCACACCCTCTTGAGCTGATCGTCACTACTGTCGGGACTTGTGACCATTGAGGCACAGCATAGACTTTGGTCTGACTTTTCTTCATCCATATCGCCACCCCGGGTCTTCAAGATCAAGCAAGCTTGCTTGGTGCTTGTAAACGGATTGGCTAGTGTTGAGAACATACTGCGACTGAAACGAACGCCTGGCCCGGTGTGAACTGCTTTGGAGAATATAGTTCGGTACAGAAAGGCTTGGCCATGCAGGTCAACCTTATCAGCTTCCCAGCATGGAGCGGTGCACTATGGCTTTACCGACACTCTACCAATCCACCTCAGAAGACAGCCATATAACGCTATTCACAGACAGTACACAGGTGGGTTTCGGTGCAGCAGTATGTATTGACAACCGAGCAGCGGTATACAGCAGCAGGGTATCACTTGGGAATAGTAACTGGATAACAGACTGACAAAACAGCATTATTTTCTCCTCCTCCCCACCTCGCAGCTTCCTCTCCGCACCTCAAAGCCTCCCATCTATCTTTGCCAGAGGGCAGAAACACTGGGGAGGCTCTCTTCACTTCTTGCTACCAAACCCACCGAACAGCTTGCTCTTCAGCTTGTCAGCCACGCTGATGGGTCCGGAGCCGTTGGCGCGCTGGTTCTCAGCAGCCTTCTTCTCGTGATCGATGGCCAGGTGCTCGTTGCCGGCACCACCGCGGCCAGTGTGGTAATCGTATCCGTCCTGGCTGGGACGAACAACGGTTTCGGGGACGAGATCTTGGTCCTTGCGGGCAGTGGGGGCAAGGCCAACGTCGGAGATGTTGCCGGCGCCTGTGGAGGACATGATGGTGAGCGCGTGATTCAAAGAATTGGACAGCCTTGGGAGAGGTAGTGCTGCGACGTTGTGCTCACTTCAGTGAGAATGTGACTGGTGATTGAGGGTGAAGTGAAATGAAAACTGTCGCAAAAGCACTTGCATCCCGCGACAGCTCATCTCTTTCAACAATCCCAAAACGGAATTTCCTCATCGCTCATTCGGTTGCCTTCGCTGCGCCTCTCATCGCCTCTCAGCGTACGTGAGGAGTGACGTCGCTCAGGCGACTCGAGATAAGGGCTCATCAAGGTAGCCAGCCCCCCCATCATCTCTACCAGCCAAGGGAGCTGTCAGAGATAAGAGATTATGGTCACCACCGCAAGCTGCAGGCAAGAATGGCATGATCTTCTTGCAGAATCGTATTTCCGGGGGGTAGATCCCGTGCGGGTGATGGGTGGGTTTCCAGGTTGTGCTCGTGGTTGCGAACTTACCTCCTCTGCCAGAGCTGTAGGCTCCGTCGCCGTGAGAACCCTCGACGCCAACACGGACGACCTCGCCGTCGGTGTACTGGGTGTCATCAGGGTTGAAGTTGCCGGCACCGCCGCGGCCGTGAGAAACTTCGGGAGTAGCCATGTTGTAGATGCCGATGGGGATTCCTACTTTCTCTTCGTCTTGTCAGAGAAGAATCGATTGTAAAAATAAAAATAAAATAAAAAAGGTTGGCGAGTTCTTGCAGGTGAGGACAAGGTGAGGTGCCCACCACTGGAGGGATCGGATGTTATCGCAGGCCAGAAGTAAGCTTACAGTCAAGGGTACTATAGTGTTGGGCAAAGGCCGAAATCGGTGAACAACGTGTGACGTATACGACACGCTTGTAATGATAGCCACAGGGGGGGGAGAAGAGGAAAGATCGAACGAAGCAGGTCACAAAAACACCGGGGAATCTTGCTGTAAGATCGCGCCCGCGCGAAGGAGAATCCCCGTCCTCGTCCTATATATATATACGTGAGTCGCTCACGCCCAGAGACCAGCCCCCGAGATTCCCCCTCCCCAAAAGCAAGCCATGGCGTGTAATGCCCCCCGGTTGTCGATGATCAATGACTAGCACCCATTCCCTCTGATAAGCGAACCATGACACTCTCCAGCAATAAGGTTATCTCAGAAAACACCACTTATCAACCACCACTCGCTCTACAGTCCTGAGCCGTACATACGCGGCGTAGAGTGCTTTGGGTCCTCCTCGCCAATGGAGGTTAGTCAGGGTCCGCGTTATCAGTTCAGTCTAAGTCCGCCAAGCAGGAGGGTGGGTTGCGTGGGTTGGGCACTGCGAGCGAATAAGATGGGGGAAGGTGAACAGCCAGCCACCCAGCGAGCAGTGGTCTTGCTGCTCTTACGTTTACGTATGTGTACCTATTTCGTCGCCGCTCTCGCCAAACGCTGGGCTTGCCGCCGTGAACCACCCTTGACGATTCCGGACAGACGGTGACGTGCTGCTGGCTCACTAGCGCTTGGCCCTGTATGGCGTGCCGAGACGGTCATTCATTCATTCATTCATGGCCATCGGAAGCGGGTTGCTTATCATTGGACTCTTTCGTACGATGCGGATGTCTGCCATGATCAGCTCACTAAGGCAGGTTCTGGGTGTTGCATCTGGCAGTCCGACCACGTTCTTTCGGTCGCGGATCTGTCTCGACACCGGTTAATGCGACACTGTTATTATGGTTTCCAAGGTCAGCCTCTGATCCAACAAACCTCCAACACGTGCAATCTGGGAAGGCTCAGAACCTCAGTGGACTCACAACAACCGACAACGCATCATCTCTCTCTCTCTGTCCGAACCTCTAACCCCGCGATAGATGACGATGCATCTCGGCTCGTGAGATGATCCCCCCACGCCAATTTGGCAGGCTTCCCAGGCCAAGCGCGGCACACTCTCTGTAGGGTATCGGCTACACTTACAGTACGTCGCATAGCTCTAAAGCTGTCCCAGAAGCAATCATTACTCTATGCCAATATTGTTTCGTATGATGTGTGTGTACCAGACGTCATCATAACTTTTGCGCGTACCACCTGTGTATTTGTGCGCTATTGGAGTATCTAGTCAAATGCTCCGACACCCATCAAAGCATCATTAGGTTGCACCGCTCAGAGCTACACATAATAAGGAGACTTTGCGTGGTTGCAGCGCTAGATACTGTCTTTTATTCACTTCATTCATTCATTCGTGTCTTTCTACTCATGTCTATACAGCCCGTCCCGCCTTGCCAACCTGCAGAATCTCACCCGTCAACGCCTCATCCCCACGCAACACCGGCCAAGAGGCCCCATCCGCCTTCACCAATGTCAACTCCAACTTCGAACCCAAAATCTTGAATGATGACTTTTCCGTATCAATACCCGCAAACAGAGGGACGTCGGCTGTGTACCGCTTCGGTGTGGGATCACTCGTCGTGAGATCGAGAGCGAGAGCACGGTCTTGGAACTCGACCTTGGCGGTGTCCTTGACGATCTTCTTCAGGAAGAAAGACGCGATGACGGTAGTTGGTGTTTGGTAGAAGTCGTGTCTGTTCCCAAACATGTTAGCTCCCAACGTCTCGCTAGCTGGCTGCGATAGCACAGGGTATGCGGTGACTTACCGAACAGTCGACAGGACCTCCACCCCCCCTGCCGCAGGCTTGTCTTTCTTCCCACTGCCAACAAACATATGCTTATCCTTTGTCTTGCAACCCTCAATCTTCAAGAACTGATCAAACTCCAGCACCCTTCTCTTACAGCAAGAATACCCCTTGCTTCCCTCGTGGAATATCGGCACGCCAGGATGATGAACGCATTCCTCGCCCTCGCGTGCACCACCCTTGCTGTACTTTGCACCGCAGCCTCTCCGTCTGCACTCCTTGCCATCTGGGATCTCGAGGCTTGGGTCGTCATCATCGGACTCTGGCGGTGGAGGAGGCGGTGTTGGAGCATTCTGAGCGGGTTGAATTGGGCTGCGGGAAGGAACGGCCGCGGCAGCGTTGTTCAGGTCGGAGATCTTCTGCGCGATGGTGACATCGTCCTGGCGAGGCTTCTCCTCGATCTCTGGGGGTTTGTCGGTCGTCGAGTGCTTGCCAGTAGTGCAAGGAGTGATGGTCATGAATTCATCGAAGGTGAGGACGCGAGGCTTGCAGCACTTCCAACCTGTGATTGAAGCATTAGGACATCGAAAAAGGGAATTCTGTTTGTCGAATGGGATGCGAAACCTACCTTTCTGCCCCTCATGAAAGATTGGAGGTCCAGGGTGGTAAAGGCAGTCCTCATTGGGGTCCGAGAACATCTTCCCACAACCTGAATGAACACATTTCGCCATGATGGAATATTGAGAGTCCCAAGATACCGTTGGATAGATGATTGAGGTGAACCCCGAAGGGAGAGAAGGCAACACTTGACCGATATACCCTGGGCTGGTGGGGTGGGATCTTCTAGAAATCTTTGGACTTCACGGTGGGCATCAGCAGTGATGACATCGGCAGAAAGCACCGCAAGCTATTCACCGCCTGCTGTTCTAGGTGCGGGGTTGAGATCGCAAGGGGGGGCATAGCTCCGTCCACCTCACGCGAGCGTAGGTAGCTGTCGGACCATTCAACCAATGGGCCGATCCCAATCCCGGGCATCTAAAACCTTGCAGCAACGCGGTTGAGAGCTTAAACCACATCTTGTCAACTTCGTATTACCCCATTTGCAACCATGTTTGCGACAAGACAGCTCTTTCAGGCCTGCCGCATCACGCTCTTCACCAGAGAAACGTGCGGTCTCTGCACGCAAGCAAAAGGGGTACTGTCTACCGTCTGGGATCAACGTCCCTTCGTGTACAAGGAGATTGATGTCGACAAGACAGAGGTCAAGACCTGGAAAGAGTTGTATGACTATGATGTCCCAGTGGTATTTTCATCCTCCTCTTCATTTCTGACATGTAAGGAATTTGCACGATGCTCATGAAAAGGCACAAATAGATACATATCGCAAACGCCTCATCCCCAGAAGAGGATCCCAAAAAGATCGGCAAGGCTGTCAAACTCATGCATCGCTTCACTCCCGACCAAGTTCAGGACAAAATGGATCAAGTCGAAGAAAGCTGAGCCCTTTGCCTTATGCAAATGCAAAGAAGCATAAACAGCACCAAGAAACGATAACTCCTCACATGCATCTCCACTCATGGGAAAACTCTTCGCTCTTCATCTCATGCCCGGCGTTCCACTGGGGAATCGGTAGAGTCCCGGAGTCTCTCGACTGACACCGGATCTTGCAACGCCCATCTGGGACTGCATGGCCATCTCTAAAACGGGGAAATCGGCGGCCACGCTGATCATGTCGAAGCCTTGCCCTGCGAAGATCTTGGCTTGTTCGCCGCTGACGGCGAAGATACCACACTTCTTGCGCGCACGTCTCGTGGCTGCGAAGATGCGTGCGATGGCATCTTTGAGCTCCGGCATCACAACTCCTCCTAATATGGGGAAGCCAATATTGTTACCTATTGATGAAGTCAGCGTCGGTTGGGGATATTTGGGGAAACAGTAGGAGGAGGGTGTCCAAGATAGCGACTTACCTAGGTCAACCGGACCAATGAATAATGCATCAATACCCTCCACAGCCGCAATCTCATCAACCGTCTCCAGAGCCTCCTTCGTCTCGATTTGGACAATGGTGAGGAGTGAGTGATTCGCCTGCTGAAGGTACTCTGTTGAACTGATCCCGAAACTTGCCGGTGAGTATGGCGAGCCAAATCCTCGTCGGCCCCAGGGAGGGAACTTTGCTGCTTGAACCAGAGCTCTGGCTTCCTCTGCACTTCGTATTAATGGCACGACGATCTGGCAGTTTGAGAGGTCAGCGTCAGAAGTTCAATAGCATAGTTGAGGTCTCGGCAACTCACACCATGTGCACCGCAGTCCAAAGCTCCTGTAAGACAGTCAGTCAGTCAGAAAGAAGAAGAAGAAGAGGAGGAGGAGGAGGAGGAGGAGGAGGAGTAAACATGTATAAACTGGCTCCTAGAAACTCACTCTTCACCATCCAACTCTCCATACCCGCTATCCGCACGAGTGGCGAAACTCCAGCTGCGACGATAGCTGGTACCGCATCATGCATAGCAGCGTCTTCAGTCCTCGATACCAGGTCAGCCCAGAAATTCCTCAACCCCCAAGCTGTGAGGGGCTCTTCTCAAGAGGTATGCAGCGGAGATCCTCACCGTCCATGTTCCCATGCTCGCAGTCGACGCACACCCAGTCTGCTCCGGCCCTCGCCAAACACCTCGAGACATTCGCCCCCGGGATCATCTGCCACAGTCCGAACGTCTGCCGTCCCTCCCTCAGCGCGACCTTCACCCGGCTCAGGTTCTCCATCTCAGCGGTGCTCCGTGGACCGGGCGGAGGACCGGTGTTCGCGGTGTTGTAAAGCCGTCGATGATGGTGGATGATGTGATATGGAACCTTGCGACGGAGAAGGCTTGTGAGAGGTGCATGCGCCCGGATATCATAGCACTCATGCTCCGAGGGAAGTGAATATCATGAATTATTCCGAGTAAGAAGGTAAGATCTTGAGGAGTGTCATAGCTAACGTTACTTGTACGTGTGCAATGGGTGAGTGAGGTCTGGGTGGCGCTGCACGCGGTGCTGGTCGGCGGGGCATAAGCTTGTCCTGCACAATCAGATGGCGGGGCAGTAGCGGGGAACCAGAGAATGAGGCCACTTTCGCAGCACGAATCCGACTTTATTGGACGACCATAGCTTTACATGATTGAGCTTGCTGGTATAGTTGTAGAGTCTTGGAGAGTCCCATTGAGTAGAATAATCAACAGTGTTCTTCCCCTGGACAGGTGGCCGTGGGCCGAATTCAACTCGCGTGACCACTCAAGTCTTCCGTCTAAGTCGATAGCCATGTCAATATGACTACGGAACAGGATTTGGTCTTGTAGCTTTGATTCGCTTATGCAAAGGCTGAATCTACATTGTAAAGGACATGCCGACAATTCCTGAATATGACCAGAATCCCATAACGCCCGGTGGCATCGCACCAGCCAACACGAATGCCACCACTCCTCTTAGTTTTGTTGACTTCTTGCTTGATATCCTTCATTCTTCTCCTCTTGAAGGCCTAGGCGACCTCTTCTGAGCCGTTCATCAAACAGTGCAACTGTTTCTTCGGTATGCGCTCGGTTTAGGGGGGGTTTGTCGTGAGAAAGACTCCTAGGCGCCTGTACATGCGTGTGGTGGTGGACTATCGCTGATTGCCCTTGACAGGCGTAATCGTGACCATTATTCTTGCAAGCATCTGTTGAATTTCGTGTCAGCCGATTCACGTCCAAACACACAAGCACAGTGCTGGGGACGAACCCGAGATAATCCTCCTTGATGGTGCCAACAGCCCACATTTCGCTGACTTCATATCTGCAGCTGATAATCTTGACTCGGACGTGTGTGCCGTTCTCAATAACAGTGTCCTCGTTGTTGGTCCAGTGCGGCGGAGTCGCGTTGGGGTTCCACTTGATATCACTTGGAATCGACTGCAGTTGATACCATCGTTAGCCAAGGCAAATATCAAGGTTGAGCCATCAAACAAGCTGTGAGCCTTGTCTCGTCGCGTACCTGCTCTCCAACGAATATCCTCAGGGGCCCAGCTTTTGCGAAGAAACCAGTCTGGTTCAGGGAGTACACCAGAGCGTCCATCTGTCAAACACAACCTGGTCAGCAAAATCATCCAGCCGAACCAACCTCCATCGTCTTGTCCTCATCCTCCTTCCAAGGTGATCATACCGTCTCTCCAGGGAAAGGCTGCAGCACGACAGCGCGATATCTCACGGTGAATTCTGCCAGTCCGCTACTGGGGAGAATGCGACCCTCCGAAATGTCCAGGGTGTCCATGATCGAGACGATGAAGTAGGTTCCGGTACAGCTACCCTCGACATCCTTCAGAAGCTTCGATGAGACGAGTGCCTTCATGTTGGCGCCGAAATAGGACGGGTGGAGCGTCACCCGACGCTCCTTGTTGGCTAGGAAGAACATGACGGCGTTCGAGCGAGAGCGTCGCAAGGGCTGGGGTGAATGGGCGGAGGTGTCAAGCCGCAGGAGCCGTCGGCTCTGTCAGATGAACCTTTTTTCCTCCTCTCCGCGACTTCGAGGAACCGCGTGGTCGCTTGCGCAATCCGAAAGATGATTTATCGTATGTTGCGTCGAATCGGCGTGTGGCTCGGAGGGTTCGTCTTTGTCGTGAACGATCACAAGCCACTTCAGATACAGTTGGCCGGAAACCTTGAGCAACTCCAGAAGCCGGTGGCCGAGGGTATCGATGGCAAAGGAGTGAGCCAGAGAGGGGATCGGTGTCGGAGGCACAGTGGTTGTGGGCGCACGTGGGAAATCTTCGTGAATTCTTGAAGCGCGGTTGCGGTCGCGGATCTGGGATGTCGTGGTAGTGAGAAGACGTTGGTGTGGAGGGAGGGAAATGTGGCTGGTGGATGGGGCTGCTTGTGGCTTGACTTCTCCTTCCAGGTATAGAGGACTTGACTGGTCGCGGGAACGTCCCGGTGTGAGGGGTACTCGGTACATGGTTTCATCAACCAGCTCGGCGCCTTTGAGGCATAGATTTAGAACAAAGAAGATATTAATTTACGGACCATCATGACTGCTAAATGAGCCCACACCTAACACAGTCTTCATCTGAGTCCTTCACGGGGTTCGGGTTGCAGAAACACGACTGGACATGGACCCTCGTTGCAGAATCCCCAACATTCGCCCTTCTTCACCAGGCAAAACTGCTGAAGCTTCCGAACTCCAGTGGGCGCGTAGCACTGTCCGCCCCACGTCCGTAGCTTCTGGAATCCGAGGACCCTCGTACCAGACTTGTGCCTCACATGCCACAGCTCCGAGCTTCCACGTTCTGGCCTGACCTCCTCGTTGCCGTCACTACTGCCACGGAGCAACACGCACGCCGTCTTCTGAGTCCTCAAAAACCATACAAGATCCTCCTCTGCGACTACTTCTTTCAACAAGCGTAGCCTGAAAACTTCTCAATTCTTTTGTGTGTGGAAACTGCGCCTCTCGAGCAACGGGTCCGTCAGGAACCCATCCCTTGGCTCTCTCAATACGCTTTCTCGTCAAAAACTCTACCCCCCTCTCTCACACAACCCCAACAATCTCATCATGTCGCTCGACCTGGAAAGACATCTCGTCTTCGTAAGTCTCTTGTAACTGACGGAGTCCTTACCGCTGATGATGGCTTAGTACGGCGCCTACCACCACAACAATGTCAATGTCGCAATTCACATCATATGTGTCCCCATCATCTTAGTGTCGGGGTTCGCCATGGTAAACCTCTCACCTCAAATGTTGCCAACACTCGGCTGAATTTTAGCAGGCAACATACACTGGCACCTTGATTGAGATCCCTTCCTGGCTTACCATCCCTTACCTGGACCTCAACCTCGGTACCATAGCAGCCACCTTGTATGCAACGCTGTACCTGCTTCTGGAGCCAGCAGCCGGCTCTGTGCTTGCTGCATTCTGTCTCGGCATGACCGCCCTGACAAATTACTTGAAGGCTGATAACCCGGCTCTGACCTTCAAAGTCGCCCTGGGCGCTCATGTAGTGGCATGGATTGCCCAATTCATCGGCCACGGCGCCTTTGAAGGCCGTGCCCCTGCTTTGCTGGACAACCTCGTCCAGGCTCTCTTCCTCGCGCCTATGTTTGTCTGGCTCGAGGTTCTGTTTGCCCTCGGCTACAGGCCCGAGCTGCATGCCCGGGTGCAGAAGAAGGTGGAAGTCGAGATTAAGAAGTTCAAAGCGGAGCAAAAGAACGGCAAGGCCCAGTAACAACAGCGTCTGGACTGCCTCATACTGAAAACGAGAATTGCAGACCATCGCGGCAAGAGCGAAACTCATATCCGCCAATGTCGTCTTTGCCCAGCTGCTGAAGTAACCCCCCTTGTCAGAAAGCCTCTGGCCGGGGGAACGACTATACAATCATGAGTCCTTTCAGGTGCTCATGAACCCTTTTATCCTTTGTTTACAACGAGCGTTGCACTGTTGTTTGGTCAAGTTTCTTGGGGACATTTTGGAATATCATCATGCTGTATTGATGTGCTTTAGATTGCGCGATTATATAGCAAGGTTTATCTACAAAACAAAGCACTACACTCTTACCTTGCTGCGGCGCTCCGATATGAATACTATGAGCCTTCGCGGAGATGGGACAGATGTGCTCAAAAAAGGAGACTCAAGCGCTCGAGACCTGCTCGGCCAATTGAACGGAAATCTCACTTCGCTACCTCCTGCGCCTGCACAGGGGGAGGCATCAGGGTTTATCGAAGCTCATCACATCTCTTACAGCCCTCATCGAGAGGCTCAGCGGCTGAAGGCATATTCCGCACCAAACCATTACGTCAGGCGACGATGGTTGCGAGGCGTGGTTCCTTCCACATAGCTTGCCCCCTGACAAGTAAACGATTCCGCCGATTTCTGCTCCCTCAAGGTACGGATAGCATTGCTGAAGTGCCCGTGGAGAGACCAGATGCCGCCAGAGCGAGAGTTCGAACCATGGCTCCTGTCACCGTGTTGTTGCCCGGCGGGACGTTGAGCCCCATTGGGCCTGCTCGATCCCAGCGAGGCCCCTCGCCGGGCACTCTGGTGCGCCACTACGTATCGGGCACTGATCTCGGGGGACATGAGGCGCTTGGGGGTCAGGGGGATGGGAGTGTGGTCTCCATACGTCTTGACAAAGCTGGAGGCGCTGATCAGGGGCGAAACCTGCTCGGTGCGGCTTGGTCGAGGTCCTCGCCGCTTGGTCAGGTCTCGCGCCTGGGGACGGGTGATGTTCAGGGGTGCGGGCATGAGATTGCTGTGCTCAGGTCTGTGGTCGGAGGAGCCGAGGTTGGCAGGAGACCGCAGTGCTTGAAAGCTGGATGGTGCCTGAGACGGATGACCACGGACCTGTGCAGATTGCTGGTCTCGTGAAATATAGTCCCTGGACTGACTATGGACCACGGGAGGGCGCGAGGTTTGCTGCATCCTCTGCGAGAAACTCGGACCTAGAGATTGCGCAGGGAAGTCAACATTGTTCTGCGTAAGGGGGGACTCACCGGCTCGCTGGCGGGTTCTCTGCGGCGGGAACCCGCGAGATCCTTGGGAAGAAAACTCTTTGCGCAAGTCAGTCGTGTTCGGATTCTCGAGGTGACGCAGGTCTCTGTCGGCAGGGCGGTTATGTCGCCTCAAGTGATCATCCCGGAGTCTTCTTTGTGGCTTGTTCCGACCATCATCGGGGAGACGGTACTGCACAGCCTCTTCCTGCTGATTGAACCTGTTTGATGCGCCTCGTATGGCTGGTCTCTCGAAGCTGATGGCGTAATTCTCTCCTTGAGATTTCACTTGTCCATCGTCGTGGAGATTGATGTTCGACCATTCCTCCCGCGGCATAGACCACCCCTCGCCAGGTTTCTTCTCGACATTGCTCTCGCATCTGTGGCACAAGTAGTGGCGGCCGTTGAGTTCCTTGATCAGTTCAGTGCAGGGCCGCGGGATGGGGCAGAAGATGTCGAGGATGTGCCGGTAGCCTGATCGCTTCCGAGCTGCAAGCTTGCGGCAGGTGGCAGTCTTGCGGCTGAGATGACCGCACGAGTACTTGGTGAGCTTCTCGCACATGACGATGAATAGTAAAAAAAGAAACTGATGACTGGGTGCTGGTCCTGGTCAGCGATGGCAGAAGGTCACCACCAAACTTACTGGGTCCGGGCGTAGAGTGCGTGCGTGTAAGTGGTAAATGCGTGAGGAAACCATGCACCGAGAATTTCACCGCTATAAGTAATTTTCCTCGACTTGGTGAGCTGGAAAGACTTTCTTTCAGCGAGACGATCACATGGAAGCGCTTGATGTTGAAAGACTCACTGGAAAACGCCTTTGACTCTGAGTGCCAAAGACCTACTAGCCGGCCACTGATCACCAAAGATCACCAGCCCATTCCACACAATGGGATGTGTAGCAGGAGCAAGAGAATAACAAACAAAGAGCACAGAGACTACTTTCATGCTCTTGACGGTTCCCTTGAACATAACAGCAGACTCATATGTTCCTTTGCAAGCTGAGGTGATGGACTTTAGAAGAGAGTTCATGATGCGTAGTAGAATGGCTAATCAATATTATAGAAAGGCACATAGCAAGACCAGTAGTAAATAGATGGTCGAACAGTCCAAGGGAGAGTTGTAACAGTCCAGAGAACATTAACCACAATAGTTCACACACGAGTGCATAGTTTAATCATAGGGACTTTCACCACTAAAACAATAATTTTGATATAGGAAAAGTATAATTGGCTAATCTGATTGCTAGGAGAAGTCATGATTTTAATTCTGGCATTCGTTCATCTCTCTTCCGACGACCTAAGGGAGAGGAGCAGCAGCCGGAGGGGCCGCAGCGCCCGGGGCCGCGGCACCGGCTCCAGGACCCTCAGAAAGGAGGCCAGAAATGGAAGAGAGGAAAGAGTCGATTGTCTCGCGGAGTGTGTTGGCCTGGTCAGCGGGGACGGCACCCTCAACTTCCCCGAGGAGCGAAGACACCTCAGAGAGATCGTCGACTAGGGACTGATGTTAGTGATACGACATTATGGCAGGGGCGTTCGCTCATAGGAAGACTCACAGATAACGGTCAGCGGTTCGGTTCCCTCAGGCTCAGGCAGAGCCGCGGGAGTAATGTCAGCGGGTGCAGGGGCCGGCTCGGGGATTGGGGTGGCAAGCGGGTCGACGGCAGCGTCTTGACGCTTAGCCTTGGGTACCGGGATGGATGGAGTCGGAATAGGAGCTGGAGCTGGAGTGGTAATAGCTTCTGCTGCCGCGCCTGCGGTATCCGCGACGTCATCTGGGCCTTGCTGCAAGCTCTGACCCTCTAGTTGATCCAGGACTGGGCTGAGGGCCTGGAGGAGGGCCGCAATGTCAATACCCGCAGGGAGCTCACGCTTACCGGAACCACCAACGGCCCCAGCAGCACCAGCAGCACCAGCGGCCTTGGGAGGCGGAGCGAGGAGTTCGTTGAGAGCCTGAATAAGAGACGTGATGTCGATGCCCGCGGGGAGCTGACGCTTGCCCAGTGCCCCAGAGCTCCCTGAAGCAGTGCCACCTGATTTGGACACACCGTCCACGCCACTTGACAAACTATCCGCCAGGCCATCTACTGCGGAGGTCAGAGGGTCTTTGGGGGCAGAAGAATCCTTCCCCTGGCCCCCTCCAAGCAAGCCTCCCAAGAGAGGATTGCCGCCCTTTGCTCCGCTCAAAGGGCCCTTCAGCAACTCACCAAGACCTTCAACTTGGCGCCTGTTCAGTCCAGCAGCAGCAGTGGCTGACTGAGCTCCTTTGCCAACGCTGTCGGTGATTGGCTTGGTGATATCGAGAGGGCTTCCGTCCTTTCCTCCGCCCAAGAGGCTCGCGAGCAGCTCATCAAGACCTTCGAGCTGGCGCCTGTTGAGACCGAGGCTGCCTGTCGCAGAGTCAGCTACTTTGCCGACACTGTCGGTGATTGGCTTGGTGATATCGAGAGGGTTTCCGCCCTTTCCTCCGCCCAATATTCCGGAGAGCAGGTCTGTCAGAGGCTCAAGCGGTGACTTGTCACCAGCGGCAGACTTGGTGGGGTCGAGAGGGCTTCCCTTCTCACCGCCCAACAGGCCAGAAACGAGGTCTTTGACACCGTCGAGCTGTCGCTTATTGAGGGCAGCATCCACTGTGCCCTTCGCGACGTCCAGTGTATTGGAAGCAGCTCCTGATGTGAGCCCGTCTGCAGTTTGAGTGACCGAGTCGACCACGCCATCGAGGCCAAGCAACTTGAGAAGCTCTGAGAGCCCATCCAGGGCACCATCGGCCCTCTTCGCCGGAGCATTGACACCAACGCTGCCAGAAGCCTGGCCGACGGCGGGGACATCCTTGCTGGCTTCGCTTGCTAGAGTACCAGCAGCGTTTGCGAGGCCCTGTGCGGACTCAGTCACGCCACCACTTTGCTCCTCAGTACCAGCGAGCAGCGGCTTGAGGAGCTCCAGGAGACCGCCAAGGCCACCAGCACGAACGATAGGGGCGGCGGAAGTGTCAGCAATATCCTTGAGCTTCTTCTCGACCTTCTTTAGGGTCTTATTGTCGAGATTCTTTGGATCGATGCCGAGATTTCCGAGGAGTGTGCTGGCTTCGTCCGAGACACCCCTCTTGGAAGGAAGAATGCCTGTGTTCTTGCCGGTCTTTCCAGCATGGTCGAGGAGGCCCTTCAGAGCATCCTTGAGTTCGTCAATGTTGATATCCTTGGTCAAACCGTCCAGTTTAGGAGCAATGTCGCCAGCCTTGTCCTGGACGGGAGCAGCGAGAGCCTGGCCCAGAAGGCAGGAAGCAAGGAGAGCAATGGTACCAGTCTTCATATTGGCGGTTTAATGTGATCAATGGTGGAAAGGTGAAGATGTGAAGAAAGGAGGCAAGTGTTTGATGCAAGAAAGGGTATTGTAATTGGTGAAGGTGCAGGACACTTGTAGAACTGAAAACAACTACTGAGGCGGATGACCCAGAGTATCTTATACTTGAGCAGCATCACTAGGTCGGCCTCATGTTCCGTCATGCGCACCATCGTGAGATCGACGTAATGATCAACATCGTCTTGGAATGCACTGTACACATCTGTCGGGCTTCCTGGAGAAAGGAGCGTGAGCCGGAGAGGAACGCAGAGGATGCTGCCATGACGATCAATTGGAACAGACATAGCAGGGCAGCAAAGTATGGCGATGGTCGATCACATAGTGAACAAGCCTTGGGCACGTCAGTATAGCATTCCGCAGATGGCGGCGAAATAAGGCTCAAGGGCACGACGGCAGGCGGAACGCTAATGATTGCAATACCACTGGGAGCAAAGTGCCGGCAATAGTACAGGAACAAGTACCGCTAGATCGCGGGGAGAATGCGCTCGCATTCCTTCTTTGTGGAAGTTCAAGGTGAAGTGACCCCCTGAAGTGGCCATCCCTTGCCCGAGTGCTCGGGGAGTCGAACGAAAAGAGATACGACGCCGGGGTCGGCAATCGGCAGTTTGGTTTTTATCACATTTCAGCGCTGAAGACGTGGGAGACTTGCGTGGCCTCCAGTCAGTTGTACACCGGTGGTATTGACACAACGAGCAACGCGGCTGAGATTCATTGCATTTGCCCATGAGTCCGTTTCGCATAACAACAATTCACTCCTCGCTGGTTGCTGCAGTCGCTGAAGACATCGATAATTGGGATGAAATGTCGACACAGGGGGAAAGCTCCCTTTCGTTCTCCTCTTGGCGATGCGATCTGTCGATCACTGCAGGAAAGGCGATGAAGCACGTAAGACAGCATGTGGTTGTGAAGGCTGGGACCAACAAAGGGCGGGGAGGACGAATGAAGGTGTCCCTGCCGATCATGACGAACAACCAATCAGAGAGACGGAGCAGTCCTGACTCATTACAGTGTTGCATACAGTGCAGATTCATGTGCACTGTGCCGAGCTCTCCTCGGTGAATGGCCCAAAGCTGCTCCCCTGCCTAACTAGGTAGGCTGGCTGCTGTCCCTTAGCACCGAATCTCTACTCCGTAACAAGGTTCCTACTTGGCACCTCGTACGAGAATGACGTGAGGGCTGCCAGCGTAATAGTTACTGTAAGGCTTTCCCCAGGTTCTATTGCAGCTGTGTACAATTCTCATTTAGAAATAGTTATTTGACGCTACCAGACCCTTCATTGAATATAGTCTCCTCCAACTTGCCCTTCGGTCAACCCAGGTTATTAACCAAGAGACATTGCGGCCCTGTGCTCGCAACAGTCTTGAATTTCATTGCCTCAGGATCACGACCCCTCAACCCTGTGCCTATCAAAATTCTCCGTGTGAGCAAAATTACTTTTTCCTCTTTCGCGGTTGGCTGTTGTGTCATTGACGGACTGCGATAAGGTCGCGGCTCGGATGGGTCCCCTCCGGCGTCGGCTCCTCCCAGCGATGTGCCTGGGAGGTCTTTTGTTTTTGTTCAGCAAGTTATGGGCGGAGTGCGTATCAGGATCCACGAGAACATTGGAGCCGCAGTCGAGATGTCCTGACCAAGATATTGAGTTATTCCATCCCATCGCTTTCGACTGATTGTTCATTTGCATCGTACTGATCTTCTCATGTACTCAATGGTTGGGGCGGTGTTTGGCTTATCGCATCTGAGATAGCTCTTTGTAGTCATCAATGGCTCCGCACGTTCTTTTTTTTTCTTCCTGCAGCGTCCGAAAGCGCTGTGAAAATGTGACCAGCCATAGGTGTCAAAATAACCCACACAGGAGATGCCCTCAGTACACCACTGATCTGATGGTTTTAATTTGGTCAACCATCGAGTTTGACTCAGGACTGCTGACCGACAACGCTGCCCCCACCACCTTTTTATCTACCAAACCCCAGTCACCGACTTCTTATTTCTCTCCTCGCGACGGTACCTCTTGCTCAGCAGAACTTCCTTGTGATACCCTCATTAACGTCAATTGGGTCGCCCGTTCAGGCCAGGCTGCTTGAGAGGGACAGTGCCACGCTGCAATTGCTGCATTGACCCCTCTGCTCAGCCCAACCTGCCCCCAGAAACTCACATAATTGTCGCAGTCATGTCATTGTCTCTCGCCGGTCGAGCTCCGGCCCTGCTCCGACATGGACGCAGGATCCCCAATGCTCTGCCCGTGAGGTCATTCACCTCAACCACTGTCAGGGCTTCCGTCAGGTCGCTCGCTAGCAAGGGCATCTCAAAACGCCTGGGAACTGTCACTGTGCGCGCCTACAGCTCTGCCTCACAGCCTGCTCCCAATGCAAAGGCCTATCTCGACAGCGGGGTGATCAAGCCTCAGCAGAACGTCGATGTCAAGAAGGTCCTTGTCATTGGCAGTGGTGGCCTTGCCATTGGCCAGGCTGGTGAATTCGATTACTCAGGTTTGTTTTAATCTCTCCGCAATCCCTCAATTGGACTCCAGGCTCACCGCGACCCTCGTCACAGGTTCCCAAGCCCTCAAGGCCCTCAAGGAGGCTGGTGTCGCTTCCGTTCTGATCAACCCCAACATCGCCACGATCCAGACCAACCACGAGCTCGCCGATGAGGTTTACTACCTCCCCGTCACTCCTGAATACGTCAGCTATGTCATTGAGCGCGAGAAGCCCGATGGCATCTTCCTATCTTTCGGTGGCCAGACTGCCCTGAACCTTGGTGTTCAGATGGAGCGCCTCGGCCTCTTCGAGAAGTACGGCGTCCGCGTCCTCGGTACTAGTGTCAGGACACTCGAGCTTTCTGAGGATCGTGACCTCTTCGCCAAGGCTCTCGAGGAGATCAATATCCCTATCGCGAAGTCTATCGCTGTCAGCACTGTCGAGGAGGCCCTTGAGGCTGCTGAGAAGATTGGCTACCCCATCATCGTCCGTGCTGCTTACGCGCTCGGTGGTCTTGGTTCCGGTTTTGCCAACAACGAGGAGGAGCTGCGCAACATGTCTGCTCGCTCTCTGACCCTTTCTCCCCAGATCCTGGTGGAGAAGTCGCTCAAGGGCTGGAAGGAGCTTGAGTACGAGGTCGTTCGTGATGCTAACAACAACTGCATCACTGTATGCAACATGGAGAACTTTGATCCTCTCGGCATCCACACTGGTGATTCCATTGTGGTCGCCCCCAGTCAGACCCTGAGCGACGAGGAGTACCACATGCTGCGCACTGCAGCCATTAAGATTGTCCGCCACCTCGGTGTCGTCGGCGAATGTAACGTTCAGTACGCTCTGCAGCCTGATGGCCTCGACTACCGCGTCATCGAGGTCAACGCCCGTCTCTCCCGTTCGTCCGCCCTGGCTTCCAAGGCTACCGGGTATCCTCTGGCCTACACCGCCGCCAAGATTGGCCTCGGCCACAGCCTCCCCGAGCTGCCCAACGCCGTTACCAAGACGACCACCGCCAACTTCGAGCCCTCTCTGGACTACATTGTCACCAAGATCCCTCGTTGGGATCTTTCCAAGTTCCAGCACGTTAAGCGAGACATCGGCAGTGCCATGAAGTCTGTTGGTGAGGTCATGGCTATTGGTCGTACCTTCGAGGAGTCCTTCCAGAAGGCTATCCGACAGGTTGATCCCCGCTTCGTTGGCTTCCAGGGCGACAAGTTCGACGACCTCGACTTTGAGCTTCAGAACCCTACCGACCGCCGCTGGCTCGCTGTCGGTCAGGCTATGCTCCACGAGAACTACTCTGTCGAGAAAGTCCACGACCTGACCAAGATCGACAAGTGGTTCCTCTACAAGCTTCAGAACATTGTCGACTGCACTCGTGAGATGGAGGCTGTTGGTGAGCTCAAAGGTCTCAGCAAGGACCTTATCCTCAAGGCCAAGAAGATGGGTTTCTCTGATCGCCAGATTGCCAACGCTGTCAACAGCACTGAAGATGAGGTTCGCGCCCACCGTCTCAGCTTCAACATCCGCCCTTGGGTGAAGAGGATCGACACCCTCGCTGCCGAGTTCCCTGCCGACACCAACTACTTATACACCACCTACAACGGCTCAACTCATGACATCACCTTTGACGAACAGGGTACTGTCGTTCTGGGCAGCGGTGTCTACCGTATTGGTAGCTCCGTTGAGTTCGATTGGTGCGCTGTCAGCGCTACCCGTGCTCTCCGTGCTATGGGACAGAAGACTGTCATGATCAACTACAACCCCGAAACTGTGCGTGATACCATTTCTGTGCCATTGTGACTACTGCTGACATTTCACAGACTAGCACAGATTTCGATGAGGGCGACCGCCTGTACTTTGACGAGCTGAGCTACGAGCGTGTCATGGATATCTACGAACTTGAGAACGCCTCCGGTGTTGTCGTCTCCGTCGGTGGTCAGCTTCCCCAGAACATCGCCCTCCGTCTGCAGGAGACTGGCGGTGCCAACGTTCTGGGTACCGACCCCAAGGATATCGACAAGGCTGAGGATCGTCAGAAGTTCTCCGAGATCCTCGACAGCATCGGTGTTGATCAGCCTGCTTGGAAGGAGCTCACCTCTGTCGCCGAAGCTGAAAAGTTCGCCGAGCAGGTTGGCTACCCCGTTCTCGTCCGTCCCAGCTACGTTCTTTCTGGTGCTGCCATGACTGTCATCCACAGCAAGGCCGATCTCAAGGACAAACTTGAGGCTGCCAGCGACGTTTCTCCTGACCACCCTGTCGTTATCACTAAGTTCATTGAGGGCGCCCAAGAGATCGATGTCGATGGTGTTGGCTCCAAGGGTGAGCTCATCATTCACGCTGTCTCTGAACACGTCGAGCAGGCTGGTGTCCACTCTGGTGACGCTACTCTCGTTCTTCCCCCCGCAAACCTCGACGCCAAAGTCATGGAGCGTGTGAAGGAGATTGCCCAGAAGGTCGCTAAGGCCTGGAAGATCACTGGTCCCTTCAACATGCAGATCATCAAGGCAGAGAACCCTGACGGTGGCGAGCCTCTGCTTAAGGTCATCGAGTGCAACCTTCGTGCCTCTCGCTCTTTCCCCTTCGTTAGCAAGGTGCTCGGTCTCAACTTCATCGATGTTGCTACCAAGGCCCTCGTTGGCAAGGACGTTCCCGACCCCACCGATCTCATGGCTGTCAAGCGCGACTACGTTGCCACCAAGGTTCCCCAATTCTCCTGGACTCGTCTGGCCGGAGCTGACCCCTTCCTTGGCGTCGAGATGGCTTCCACAGGTGAGATTGCTTGCTTCGGCAAGGACCTCGTTGAGGCCTACTGGGCCTCTCTCCAGTCCACCATGAACTTCCGCATGCCCGAGCCCGGTGAGGGTATCCTCTTCGGCGGTGACTGCAGCCAGAGCTGGCTCACCCAGGTCGCCGATTACCTTGCACCCCTTGGCTACAAGTTCTACGCCGCTGGCCAGGATGTCAAGCAGTTCCTCGAGTCATCCTGCTCCCAAAAGGTCAACGTCGAGATCATCGAGTTCCCCAAGGAGGACAAGCGTGCCCTCCGTGAAGTGTTCCAGAAGTACGATATCCGTGGATGCTTCAACTTGGCCAAGGCCCGCGGCAAGACCACTCTCGATGTTGACTACGTCATGCGTCGCAATGCAGTTGACTTTGGTGTACCGCTCTTTATGGAGCCTCAGGTATGGCCACTCCCAATCTACCTACCACATGGGCATATCGCTAACCGATTTTTCCAGACCGCTATCCTTTTCGCTCAGTGCATGAACGAGAAGCTCCCCCGCAAGGAGGGAATCCCCTCTGAGGTCCGCAGGTGGTCCGAATTCCTCGGCGGCAAGCCGCTGTAAACACCATTGCAGCCAGCTCGTCGATCTTTGCGCCCCCAAACTAAGACACGCGAGGAAGTCCCAAAATGACACAATAACAAAAGAAAACAAGAACAGTTGAAACCCTGGCGTTATTCCTCTTCGGGTGGAGTTATTCGCCCTGCCCAACCTCTCTCCGCCACCGTCCCAAATCGGCAGGGGGGGAGAACAATGTTCGGTAAAGGGTTGGAGTATTTACGCTACTGGGAAAGAAAGAAAGAAAGAACCATATATGGAAATGTGGATGATTCGGTATCCGGAAAACTTCCTAGGGAAGCAAGAATGGTCGCTACGTTAGAAGAAGAGGGAGGAGAGGCTCTTCAACTGTGTAAATCAAGTATTAGTTCTCCTTCGTGTCGATCGAATGGATTATTTCAAGTTCCGATATGAGCCGTGCGTCTATTGAAAGTGGTGACAGTGAATCCAATTAAATGGGCTCGCATGTAATATGCTTCGTCTCTTTGATTGTTGCACTACGCTATGACGCCATGATGATGTCCACCTGCTCATCTCCTGCTCATATTCTCGATTTCAACTTGCCAGTCTCTATATCAACTGGCAGATTTTTGTTCCCCGTTGAGCCTCTGAACCCACGAAAAACTCCACTGAACGCCTGCAACCGATATCTCGGACCACCCAATGGACCTCCTCATGCTATCTGCTCTCCGTGACTGTCAAGTTGTGGCGTTTCCGCGGGGTCATCGTCGTTCGTTCAGCCTGAAGGCAGCAAATTTCTTAGTCAGGGGTTCTCCTGGTTCCGTGCCGGGGCGAGTGTATGAGGACGAAAGAACAGCAGAGTCGGGAGCGGGATCGTTAGCCTCGCGTGCCCGTTTGGGGATTCTCTCACCGGTCGATTGAAGAATAGCTTGCAGGTTTTGCCAGCCCTCTGTCGATCGCAGCTGGAACGAGTCGGCCAAGTCGTGTTGGCTTGCAACCCGGCAGAGAAGGGCCTCCTCGTCCTGAGGCACAAGTGTTGTAATCAGTATCATATGTTCAATTCACGGCTCATTGGTTGCGTACCTTGGATAAGATGCCCATCGAGTGGATGAAGCAGAGAAGGTGGAAGTTTGATACTTCTTGAGCACCTTCATGCTGCTTCTGGCCACGGCCGATTTGCAGGGCCTTAGCCAATTTTGACGGGTCCTGTCCCTCGCCAATGAATTCGCGATTCTCGATCGGGAAGCCTGCCTTTGTAAACATGGGCTTGGGATCAGCGGGAAACCCGTGCGTCAGAGTGACGAAAAGATATTCAACCGGGAAGGCAGGTTTCGCATTCTGCTGGACGTTGGCGTTATACTCATTCACCTTGCGATAGAACACCTCAGGGATGTATCGTGTTCGGCTCACTGAGCCATCATCCTCCTCCTCTTCACGCACCAGCATAGCATTAGGATCCGCTGATGGCTCAACAATATCCGCTCTAACCATCTCCACCGCGTCGTTTGACATCTGGTATGATGAAATTGCGATTTCACCATCGTCGTTCCCAGAAATAACACAAGTGACAAAGTTCGAGCCGAAACGGCCAGTATCGCTCCATTTCGAGGGTTTGGGGTATTGTGCCTGCAATCGGGCGGAGAAGCATACCTCAACTGATGAAAGGAAGTACGAGTCGGCGTGGCGTTTGCAAATCACGGAGCCATCGCCCTGGCCCGCATCCAACAAGTCGGTCCAGATCACACCAACAGGCTCAAGGCCACATAGCTTTGCAACCGCGTCGATCTCTTTCTGGTTTTCCCAGGCGTTCATCGTAATGCCGTCCATCTCATCGATCTGTGGTGGTTCGTAAATTGCCTCCACTACGGCCTTGACACCCAGAGGCACCTCTGTGTACTCGGCATATCGCCCGTAGAGATAGCCTAGTCTTTGTGTGCCCGTTTTCCTCCAGGTATCGATGAAAGAATCGATTATCGTTGGTGACGAAAACTCGACATGATCAACCATACGGAAGGGTTGTGGGTTGAGTGTAATAGCGCTCGGCTGGCACTTGGTGCAGATGCCCTCTGGCCACGGCGGGTGACCACTGGGACAATCGTGCCTCACGCGGAAAAAGGGCTCGACGAGCGGAGGGATGTATGAGCTGCCAAGTTCTGGCTTGTTGGTGGCTGCGTTGATTTTGCGGAGGTGACTGTGGAAAGAGGGATACTTGATCTTTTTCTCAGCCAGGTATCCAGGATCAAAGGGGTCGAGAGGCTGGCAATAATCACACATTCCCTTCGGTCCGTGTCTGCACATCCTATCGCGTCCTCTAGGGATCTTTCCGTCCAATCGGTCTAGCCTATCATCAAGAGCCGACTGTCGCACGACCTCCCATGGTCTTGAAATACGTTCTGGCTTCGGATCGATGGGTAGGTCCTCGGTCGGAAGAATAGGCTTGCCGTTGAGTCTGGCGGATGTGGTAGTAGATGTCGAGTTCCCATTTGCGGTACCATTCTCAGCGCTTGCGTGTTCGTAGCTCAAGAAGATGAGATCGCCATGCCTTTGACACCGATTAGTACCGTGGCAAGCCCGCTGCCTCGAGCACGTACTTCAAACCAATCTGGCCAACTTTGAAGTTGGCGATATCAGCCAGCTTCTTCGAGTCACCACCGTTTGGTGCGTTGGAGAGCGCGATCGTTGCCGGATTCACGGTTTTGGGTAGTTGGGAAACGAGCTATTCACAGCTGTCAGTACCGAGAGCCCACATCAACTAGAATCCAAGGGCCGAACCTCTTGTCCAAGCTCGCCAAATGTCGTTGTAGGCTCAACCGTCAAGCGGGCCATGCCATCTGGCCCTCGCAGTCGGAGCAACATGGTTGCTATCGGAAGTGACTGGCGGGGTGCTGCAATAGGCTGTGGATGCTTGGAGAAACGGTCTGAAACGGAGAGGGACAAGATGACTGGAAATCAAACCGAAAGGGAACTGAGGATTTCCCTAGAGGTTGCTTTGGGAGCGATCGCGGACTGTTCGAACGAGGTGGAAGAAGGAAGAAGTATGCATCAGTGACATAAGGTGGAAAGTAGAGGCGCCGGAGCTCAAGGTGTAGTAGAACACCTGTGGCAGGCCACACCGCAATGACGTGTGGAATCAGCTTACATAACGCATCGCAGGGCAAACAAAAACTGCACTAGAATCGCACGTTTTGATGGTCGACATAACAGTGAATCATAAGCTTTATCAAGCTCTAGTGCAGTCCAAATGTCCTTATAGCAGGCAGACACTGCATCCTACTTGCACATTGTGATGTGTTGCACCTGATCCTTGATGCAGGTCGGGTTCATGAGGCTTGGAACAGCCACGAAACCAGCCACGCAATGGTGGGATGGAGCACCGCCACATCTAAGTTCGAGATGTGTCCAGAGCGACACCACTTCTCCCAAAGTCCAAGCAAGGACCCCGGCATATGTCAACTTCGAGCATTCACTCCTTTGCTTTCGACCACCAGACCCGGCTCGCAGACTGTTGACATTCGCCGAAGCTCAGCACCTGATTTCTGAAAATACAGATAACTTTTCTCTCCGTTGAACCCTCCAGAAAACCACCATGATCAATATTCTGGACATAGACTGGATGGGCCTTGCCCTACCCTTCGCCTACATTATTGTCCTTGTTGGCGCGCTCATGACCTTTTCTACCATCTACCGAAAGCGCAAGGCTGGTAAGCTTCTGGTCTATGCAGTTGCCTCACAGAACCTCAAAATCTGACTCCGTGAACAGCCCAGAACGCCAACCTCGCCCCCTGGTTCGGCCCTCACCTCCAACGCAACGTCTACCACTCCCTCCTCCAACTGGACGACGCAGAGGGCGAAAAGTCACCCAAGATCCCCGACAGCGTTCTACGAGCAGCGCTCATGCGTCGCGCAGTCGAGGACATCCACCGCCTCAACCAGATCAAGAATGCAAAGCAGGCTTGCAGCTCATTGTTGCAGAGGGGCAGCGTCGGCGATGATCTGTGGCAGAGCTTCCAGAGAGCCGAGACGGAGATGACAGAAGAACTCCGCGACGTTGTGACCGAGGTACATGACAGATTCAGCTTGCTTCCGTATGCTGATTGATCCGTTTGCTGACTGTTTTTTCTTCTTGCGTTCTAGGCGAATGCGTACGCACCTAACTGGGGCCAGACCATCTTCGCTGCCGCACACAACATGACCGCCAACACCCAGCTCCGCGAGAGCCTGAACGAGATCCAGTCCCAGGTGGCGACCGAGCGCGAGTGGTGGGAGAGGCGACGTGGACAGATCCAGACCGAGTTCATGAAGGAGCTTGACGACTCGTCAAAAGCCACGAGCGGTGCCGAGGACGACGCTGTGATGGTCGACACGCCGGTCAAGGCCGGGAAGAAGAAGGGCAAGAAATGAGCGGGAACCATCTACGCGTGCGCAAAAACTCAGGGAGCACATAATTTGATGCGTCATTTTCTTGGCTTTGGGAGAATGTTGGCGTTGGGGCTTTGACATTGATAGAGTGCTGACAAGGAAGAGGGGGGATGAAACCGATGTATCATCACCAACGTCGACTCAAGGCTCTATGTAGCCTGATGCATTTGATTCAAGAGCGGAGCTGATCTAGAGCAGCTGTGAATCATGAGGAAGCTATGTTATATATACATATGAAGCGTTTGGCATGGCCTTTGTTAAGCGACCACTTCTTTTCTATCGACAACCTCGTGCTCATCTTCTACCGAAATTCCAGCGCATGATTATATTTTGCCTCTCTGCAAACTGCCACCATGCCTGACAAGCCAAAGCCGAAGCCGTTCATCGACTACAAGTATGACTGCAAGTACAAGTCGCAAGGGTGCAGTGGTAAGACGCCCGTGCGTGATTCGGCGTGTGCTCAATGTCTTGCCAAGGGAAGGAAGTACTAGATAGAGGCGATTGCATTCTGGGCTGGTGCTTGGTTCTCAAGGGGACATTGATCACAAACGATGCATCGACCGGTGTTGTTGTTGTTGTTGTTGTTGTCCTTCCCGTCACGGGCGCAGTAGTACCTGCCTTGGGCCTTTTCTTTTTCGTTGTCTTCCGTAGTGCGAGCTGAACCGAGCTCACTTCTTTACGAGGGGCGGATAAATTCAAGCTTTTGAGTACGGTGTGTCCGTCTCCAGGGTACGACATGGTGCTTCACATGTGTCCGTTTTGCAAAAGCATCCAGGCGGTTTAATGCTTGATGTTTGATGTAATTAATACTGCATCTATTATAACGATGAACTCTTTGCGCCTCTTCGTCTGTCGGCAACCACGTACCCTTGAGGGTTCTGACTCTTTGCGCTATGCTGAAGCAGAAAAACAAGTAAAGACAAAGGCAGCGAAATGAAAGAGCAATGTACCTAGCTCACCCCAATGCCAGTCGCAGAGCATACAGGGTAAAATGACAGAATCTCCAAATAAACCTTATCCGCCCATGCGCATAGAGCACGCCGATCAGCCGGGAAATCCTCTGCCGAGTTTCCCGCGTAATCTCATCTCTTCCTCGATTGCCGCATTTCTGCGCACCTCCTCCCAAATTTCCTCTTCTGTCTTGATCACCACCGGGCTCTCACACCCTCTCAAGCCAATAAATCTCCCCATTTTGCGCCTCTTGTCCGCAATGGTCAGGCCAGTAGCGGGCCACTCGACAGGGCATGGGTACGACATGGTGAACTCATTGGGGTAGCGCTGGTGGTAAAAGAGCGCGAGCGAGTCGAGCTGCTCCTCGGTGAGCAACCAGAAGTTAAGCAGGGTCTTGGGAAAGGCGGGATGGACTGCGCCAGTAGAGATCTGGACGATGGGAGAGAGTCGGATCCTCATTTGGGCGAGTTTGGCTTGGAAAGCTGTGTTGCGGTGCAGGCGCCTGCGGGCTGCAGAGTCCCGAGGAGGCGTACGAGCCCGTCTATGGATCATAGTTGGGTTTGTAGGGATAGTGGAATTTTGTCTGAGTGTGGTTTGGTGGTGTTGTTGATGGTAGGGCAATCCTCTCCTCGTTGGAAGCTGTAGTTGCGGCGGTCCTGTGCTCCAGTCGCGAGAAGAAATATCGTCTTCGTTATGAACGTCAGTTCTCGAAGAGACCGGAGCGCGAGGGCATGATCTTGGAGCCATGACGGCAGCTTATAAGACCAGACGGCGGTCTTTGTTAATGATGCTTAAAGGATGTTTGTGCGAACAAACGGCAGGCTGACAGCGTGCGAACAGCGTCAAGGAGGCTGAGCAATGAGCAACGATAAAACAAGACGGTGGTTCGTATGAAAGAGCAAACAAACGGCGAAAAGACCTTGAGAGTTTCCAAGGAGTCAAAGAGGAAGGACAAGTGTTTTCGAAAGGAAGAAAGAGCGTTGGCAGTCAACTGGTAAAAGAGAGACACCTGGAAGGCACAAGAGCCTGCAGAACTTCCCGAGATAGGTCAGGTCAGGTCATGTCCATGGCCATGTCTCATCGTGAGCGTCTTCAATCGCCGCACCCAGCCTTATGTCTCTCGCCTGGAGAGTCCTTTGGAGCCGCGGTCGACAGAGGAAGAGACAATCAAGTGGGAACAAATGTGCCCACAATCATCCATCACCCCTCTCTCTCTGCATGCTATTTCTGCGACAAGACCCAAGAGCTAACAGAGCGAGCACAAACCCAATCCCACTTTCCGTCTGCGGATTAAAGCTTCAGCCGTTGAACGCCAGGCTCTGCTGACTGGGACAAGAAAGGGTGGGTTTCCCTCTGCGCCGCGTGCGCTTGTCTCTGCCAGCAAACGATTCAGAGTCTCAAAAAGCGACGGTACGGGTAAGGTGACGAACAAACAGACCCTCCTCCGAATGCGGAAACTGAGACAAAGCGAGGAAATTGAGGACAAGAGCAGGGGGCGGCCCACAGCACCATGTGCGCGCGCGCATGCGTCTGTTGTCCATCCTCTTCACCGTCGGCGACCAGTAAGAATCCGTCTGCAAGCCGTTTCCCTCTTTCTTCTTGCGGAGCGCCAGAAGGGCGCTGGAATGTAGCGGTGACCGGATGCTGCTTGGGCAGAGGTTCGAGCTCTGAGACATTGGGGCCAGCCACACAAGCCTGTCGTCGACAAAGGCGCCGTCTTTGGCCCGACTCTGGGCCTCTGGCTGGCCTTTCTGCCTGACTGACGCAAGGAAGAGGGTCACTCGTGCATAGGCGCGAAACTGAAGCACCCGTTGTCGTCACTCACATGACGCCGCGGTTTGCTGTTCCCGAGTCTCTGAATCCCCATCGTCGTGAGATGAGATCCAATGATCGCTGGTTCACAGCAGATGGATTGGTTACTGTATCCCTTTTTTTCCTTCTTTTTTTTGCCCACTTGCTACTCACTATAGCCACTTCACCTTGGCGACATGATCCGCTTTCTTCTTACTGGGTTTCACGAAGCCCAAGGCCCTCAGTTCCGCCATTCCGCGGTAGAACGCTGCCAGGGCCTTCCGCTCGTCCCCCTCATCGCCCTCATCCGATCCTACAAGCGCATAGAACGCCGTCCACAAGTCAGCCACGTTGATAAGGTTGCCCGTTTCCTGGTACATCTGGTACAGGATCGATGTGGAGGGCAGCGTGGCTTGTATGCCGCCGTCGTCATCATCGGACTTGCAGCATGAACACCCAAGATAATCATGCGGCCGAGTCAGACACCGCTTGAAGACGATCTGTGGGCGAGGCACAAGTACATCGCGTAGTGGGGCTCGAGAATCGTAGAGCCACGCTTCCGAGAGGAAGATGGAGCTAGCGCTGGGCAAGCTGAGGTATCCGGCCAGAAGCTTAACGACCTCGTCGATGATCTCAGTAAACCGCTTGTCCTCGTCTCGAAGGGCAGCTGTGTCTCGACTGAGCTGCACTCGCTGAGCAATAACCGTCGTGCGCATGACTCGACTTTGACCGCTGTACTTGCTCCGCAAGGGAATGTCTTGCTCTGTCGCAGTAGCTCTGAGCTGGTCTAATGCACGACCTTGAACTATCAAAGCATCGTGAAGTGCATGGTCCATCTCGACATCGGATGGATCCAGCCGCAAACTGTGGTCCCCAGTCCCTAGGATGGCGACGACCCTCTGCACCAATCTTGCGACGTCTTCGGCCTCCATCCGCTGTACTTTGCTGGAAACCCTTGAAACATCTTCGGCGGAGATACCCGCTTCCAGTGCATGAACGTAAGCTTCTGAAAAAGTGCCTTCTTGGGCTCCTGCAGCTTCGGAAATCAGAAGCGCCCGTAGCGATTTGTCAACCCAAGCATCCCGCTCGGTGCCACTGGCACCCATTTTCTGTCTGAGGAGGTTGTCGTTCTCAAGCAGGTCTTTCGCCTGTACGAGATTCGCGGCATCGCCGGATGCAACGAGACGATCAATCTCTCGTCGAAATGAGGGTGTATTCCGTGCGGCTTCAATGTGCTCCGTTTGAAGCACTTCCGTCCCTTTGCCATCACAGAGGGCACTCAACGAGTTGGCGTAAAAGTGGCACATGTACGCATACTGCCAACTGGATTAGTCCTAGCTGCACCCGTCGTTATTCGAATGGCAAATCCTCACCTTGAGTGAACTGGTGAATGCCTGTATGCCAGCCACCTGCTCGTGCTGGCGGTCCAACAAGCTTCGTAGCAACGGCGCACCCAATCTCATCGGTACATCCTTAGCCGCGACAGCCGTGCGGAAAACAGACTCAAGAATAGTGCCCGTCTGAACAACATCAAACTGCGCGCCATGGATGAGTTGGCAGACTGACTTGAGGAGTCTCGCCTGAAGCAGATCCACAGATGTTGCGATGCCAAATAGCAGGGTGAAGGGAATCCTTGGACGCCATGAACTGCATATGGTTAGTATTGTGATTCTGGATCGCCAGCTCGACCAACACATACTTGAACAGCAGGATCAGGTCGGATAGTAGGCCGCTCTCAAAGCCCTCACTGTCCTGGAAGGCGACAAAAACATGCTCGCAGTCAGACTGTTTGACAAGCGAGTAAAGAGCCTCCAAGTCATAGTCGAGATACCGCCGTTCCTGGCCATGTCAGTTCACGTAGGGCTCTCAGGGGGGAATCGACATAAGCCCACATTCTGTCCTGTTCCAATCCGGAGATCATCCTCATCTGCATCGTCACCTTTTGCGGTAGCATCTCGGATGATCTTCTTCAGCGTAGCCTTCAGAGTGGTTCCGTCTGAAGACCGTAGCCTGACAAACTTGCTCGAAAGAGACTGTTGCAACGACTCGGACAACTGCTCAAACAGGAGATCCTGAGCAGCGATATCCGGACCCGTGATAATGAATGCCGAGGGAATTTTGTCCGTTCTGAGAAAATATGTCAGTCACATCCGAAAAGTCTGGCAGCCATTGCTGTTTTGACGCACATCTCAACCTTTGCTTCACCCACGAAGCTCTTCACCTGGTCCAGAGTGGCAGTATTGGACTCGCGCAGAACAGTCTACTTGATCATCAGCGTAAACCTCCCCCAGGAGCTGCTGTGAATTATACCTGGACTCGACCGTGCACCTCATCCCAGCCCTCGCTAAACAGCCTCTCCCTCTGATGCACTGCCGCAGGTTTCTCAGCGCCGTTGAGGAGGGGGACGAAATCCATAGCCGCTTGCGCCTGGCTCGAAGTCTTCAGGTTCGGCTTTGACACCTTCCGCCTCTTCGCGGGCCGTCCTGGACGAGCTTCAGCATCGTCAGGGTGGAAGACATAGGCCACCTAAGCAGTTTAGTTAGCGTCGGTCGGTCCCTGACGTTACGCATTGCCCCCTTTTTTCCCCATGGACGAATTTGTGAATACAGACCTGATGATCTTCTGGCGCGAAGAATGTCCTCTTGTCCTCTTGCTCAGCCATTGTCCTGCTTTGATCTGCATTCAGTGGTGACGCGATGTGAAGCTGGGAGACGCGTCTGTCAAGGCGCTGTGACAGGGCGTTCTAGTGGGAGCGCGCCCCTGCTGCCACTTTGAATTATGCGGGTCACTCAGTACTGTACTAGAACCCTGTCCTCACCGAGACCAGCCGTTGTGATACCAGGGAAAGGAAGATGCAGGCCACTGCTGTTCGCCCGAGTTTCTACAAGTCCAATCACAGTATCTGGTGCTCACTATCAGTCAAGAGCTGCATTCTCATGAGGATAAGTCGTGTTCACTAGAATGATATATGCACTGTTCCACCCTCGAGCATAACCCCCAAAGTCGGCTTACACCTTTTCTTCATTCCCAAATCGCAAGCAAACAATACCCTCCCCAACTACAAATATTCCACAGTGAAAATACCTCACCCGATGCCGCAGATATCCTCTCAAATCACAGCTGATCTCGCAGTTGCAGCCCCTCGGGGGTGAGATTATTCATACAACACGGGCACACACACAAACGGGCAACGTCCGCCTTCCTCGAAGCTTCGTCATAGCAAAGTAACATACTCCAGGCGCCACAGAATCAATATCATTGTAAAGAGTAAGAAATTCGCGTCGAAGGACCGATCGTGAGCAACTTAGGACCGGCTTATGCTGTTGCTTCGACTGTTTCAGAGACTGTTCCCGTCTGAAAAAAAAGTCAGCGCAACGCCATACAACTTGTCCTGCATATTCAACTTACTGTCTCAGCCTTTGCCGGTTCCTCGCTTGCCTTTGGTGTCTCAAGCTTCGATTCCTCTTGCGCGGCAGATGGCTGAGCCTTATCAGATTCAGCAGCCGGAGCCTTCGACCCGTTGGACTCGGGCTTCTTCTCTGATTCAGCAGAGCCATTAACACCGTTAGTGGCCCCAGAGTCGGCATCCATCAGCTTGTTCCACTTCTCGAGAAGAGCTTTAGACCTTGGCTTGAACTTGAATTCCTCCTCCTTGGGGATTGTGTCAAGCTTCTGAATGCCTTTCAGAACCTTGTTGATCTTTGTCTCGCGAATGATGGAAACCTCAAGGTCCTTTAACTTTTCGAGAATCGACACATATTCGGACAATTGCTGCATCTCGCTCTCCTGAGGCTGTTGATCCCGAGTAAGAAGTGCGCGTTGAAGTTTGTGTCGCAGGTACAGGACCTCTTTCTGCAATGCGCGTCAGTCTAATCCTAGTCTCGGCATGATCAGTCGAACGTACCTTTTTCCTGGTGTAACGCTCTTCGGGCGTCATCTTGACGTATTTTTCCTGGCTCTGCTCCTTCTCAGCGCCGTCCTTGGACTTCTGCTTCTTGACCTTGGCGGGTTTGGTAGCCGAATCCTCCTTCTTCGTAGCGTTGGACCCATTAGCGGACTTCGGCGTAGACGACGTGTTAAGCTTAATCTTCGGCTTCTTAACGGAATCGGAGCGTTGGGGTGTCTACAAATAGGGGCTGTCAGCACATAACTAATATCCATCGGTGGTCTGTGAGAACTTACGCTGGTCTCTTCATCGGCCTTCCGCTTCTTTGACTTGGTCTTCGCACTCTCGCCAACATCCGCCATGTCAACATCCTCGTCAGCGGCCTTCGCCTTCTTTGACTTCTTCGGCGTCGCAGCAGCTGCAGCCTCGGCTTCTTGGCGCTTGATATGCTCCTCCTGGAACTCTCTCAGCATATTCTTGTAGTGGTCGACAGGATTGCCTTCAGCAGCGAGCTCGTAAGCAGCCCTCAGGTCTTTCCTCATCTTATCGTTGATCGAATCCTTCGCCTTCTCGGATGTAAGCTCCGTGAAGTCTTTGTTGTTGACCCAACCACTGTGAAGAAGTCAGCACCCAGTATTGCCAGGCTCCTTGAATTCACTACTCACAATTCCCAGGTATGGAGGTACATGACCGGGAAAGTCCGGTCATTGACCCTCTTGCCACCTTCGGCATAGTTCTCGTTGTAGGTGCCATCCTTCCGAGCAGCGGTGACTGGCCTGGAGTTGAGAAGAGTCTCAGGCAGCATATCTTCGTCGCAAACGATGGCAGGCCATGCAGGATAACCCTTGAGCTTCACCAGAAAATGGTCGCCGGGCTTCGCGTTGGTGTGCGTAATTTTGGCCTTGGAGGCTTTCTTGCTCAGCGTCTTGCCTTTGGCATCACCCGCGGCTGACTTGCGCCGGTTCTTGTTCTTTGCAGAGGGTGTGTCCGTCGTAGTGGCATCAGCCGTAGCATCCACAGCCGTATCAGGAGCACTGTCAGCAGCAGCCCCTTGGGCATCTGAGGCTGGAGCAGCTTCCTTCATCTCGGTGTCGACATCAGCAGTCTTCTCCTCAACCTTCGCGGTTTCGGCGGGAGCTGTCACTTCGTCCGCTTTGGGGGCGGATTCGTCTGATTTAGCTTCTAGAAGATCATATTTCGTTAGCGACGCGTCCAGATGGCTTTGGCGGCAGCGGGGAAGGAGCATTCAGTCGAGCACCAAGCAGCTCAGCCAAGATAGGCAAGCACGAGCCATGTGGTGCCACAAGACCCGAGACAGAGATTGATCCTCACCTTCAGGCTTTTCTGTCGTGGCGGCATTGCCTTCCTCGACCTTTGTCTCGACCTTGGGAACAGCCTCGCCCTGCTCGGCCGCCACGTTGTCGGTCGAAGCTGCGGGAGCTTCAGCGGCCGGCGCGGTCGCGTCAACCTTGTCGGGAGCTTGGTCGGCCATTGCTCAATATAATAGAAGGTTGTGAATAAGTTCCAATGACGTCGCCGGAATCGCAAAAGGTGTCACGAGACAGAACGGCACGCAGAAGCTGTTTGTTCAGCAGGTGGCGTAAAGAGGCTGCGAGACGCGTTGTATGCAGGAGCGCGAGCGGCGTGGTCAATGGATGTGCTCAAGAAAGCTTCGCGTGAAAGGGCAAGGGAACAATCGCGACACGTGTGCGCTCAGGCTGACAGGTACTCAATTGTGCCGCGTTGCGCTCGTATGTGGATGACGAGGGGAGGAAAAACACGGCGGAGGGATGCCCAGCTCACGTAGGCGATCCAACGTCACTGGCTGGGGTCACGTGACACAACGCCTCGCTCATGAGAGTTTCGCGACAGGATTGGCGGCGGTTGGATGCGGAGAAGGCGCTGCAGGCCAGATACGCCTTTCACCAGTGCCCAACTACCTGGGATCGCGAGCCGTATGCAGTCAAATGCCGTATTTAAATTCAGCTGATGTACATTGCTTTCAATTCATTCCAAAACTCCACCACAAGTCAGTCTCCTTGAATAACGTTCCCGACGGAATCAATTCTTCTCTAGAACCGCCTTGACTCCTGACCCTGCGACACCATGTCGTTCTGTTTTGGTGTGCAACACGTCTCCAGTGCTTGGGGGACATGCGCCGCTTCTTATACATCTCCTTTACTCGTCGTCGTCGTCCTCCTCCTCCTCCTCCTCCTCGTCCACATCCATGCCCTCCGCCACTTTGACTGAGAACTCCCTCTCTTGGTCCACGCCAATGTAGCTGTCGCTCATCAGGAAGAGCTTGAGATCATGCTCTCCTTCCTTCGGCACGGTGTACTCGAGCTTTATAGAGAGCTCGCGCCCAATGGTGACACGCTTGATGGCCAGCAAGTTCTTGTTCTTTTCGTCGCCCACAACGAGCCACCAGTTCTCCGTCTTCTTTGATGGGTAGAAGGGCGCGTGTACAGTGGCATCGAAGTCACCGTCCTCTTCATCCAAATTGCGAGTGATCTTGATAGCAAGGTAGGCTGGCTCGCCTGCAACAATCTCGTCCTCATCCAAAACCTCGTGCTCGAGTTCGAGATCTGGGTACTTATCGTTGGTGAAGTTAGCAGCTTCTGCAAGCTCCTTCTGAGACATTGCAAGACCCTTGATGAGATTCTTGTACTCGGGGTTCTCATCGGGGTTCATGGCCTCCATGAAGTCGAAAATGTCCTTGATTCTGTCGAAGGAATTAGCATCGTCGTTAATAAGCAAGAGGCGAGTAACATACCCAAAGTCATTTGCGGTCTTCACGCGCTCAGGAGTGAAGTGAGGAATCTGCTTGAGGGGACTGTCACGATCCCACATGGCCTGGACCACCATCTGGGACATCTCCATAGCATTCATAGTGTTCAGTCTGCCTTCAGAAGACTGAATGTCCACCATGGCGCTCAGAAGACTCAAAACCCGAGCTAAGACGACCTCCTGATCCTTAGATATATCGATAGGAAGCTGCATTCGGGAGAAGTGCGCCTGTAGAAGAACAAAAGCCTTGAAGTGAGGAGAATCGTACGATGGTTCTTTCATCTTGACGGGCAGACGATCGTAGATACGGCGCAGGAGGCCCTCCTCGTGTCTTCTAATTTGAATATTCTCGAATTCCGTCGCCGAGGTGACAATCTCCAAGATGCCCTTGAGCTTCGTCCGCTCGCTGAGTGACAGCAGGAAGGTCTGCATTGTGATGTAGGAGATGTTGTAGTAGGCAGCAATCATAGCAGCGTTCTGAGGTGCAACAGTGCCTTCCTCCTCATCGTAGTCGATGATTTGCGACTCCGACAATTCCTTGAGGGTGTCCTCTACAAGATCGGAGACATAGGTGCTCAGACCCTCATGTGTCGTGTTGGTCAAGCCATAGTAGCTCGGATTGGCAAGCAGACGGCGATAAAAGTACGTAAAGGTAGTCCAGTTGATGGCATCGTCACCAGACTCAATCATCTTGGTGCTGATCTCTGTAACAAAAGCGTCGTGCACATAGCTGTGGAGGTGAGACTCAACAGGAAGTGCCTCGTTCAAGAACTTCTTATAATAGTCGCGCTTAACTTGAGGCAGCATGAGCACACCCCGGCCGCGGCCATCCTTGGACGGCCGAAGGGCCTTGCCAAACATGTGCAGTACCTCGCTCAAGGGGTAGTCCACATAGCGGTGCTCTCGACCTTCGAAGAACTGAGTGTTCATCAAGATCACCAAGTGCGCAGTGCTGGTAAGTTCCCAGCAAACGTCTCGGGAAGCGATGAGCACCTGGATGGCACCCTGATCGTAGAGATACTTGACAATTCTCCTGTCACTCAAGCTCAGTGCCTCGTGGTAGTAACCGACGCCATGTGACAATGACTCGGCCAAAGCCTCCTCGTTCACGCGATCGAGGAAAGGCTTCATCTGCTGCTGGTCGAGGTGCAAGAACCGGTCCTCGTCATCGTCCGCTGCACACGCAGCAAGGATGTCGCGGGCTGCCATTCGCGTTTGCTTCCGGCTCGGTGTGAAGACCATAGCTGGCTGGTTGGGCGACATTTGAGTGATTGAGAGGTAAGTTGGCTTCGCCATGGCGAGCATAAGCGACGGGAAATGAGGAATGCTGTAGGATTGGATGTGAAGCTCCAGAGGTACAGGGCGAACATGAGGGCTGAAGCTGTAGATATCGTGCTTCTTTGCGTCAATCCACTCGCCAATGTCTCGCGCATTCGCAAGAGACACACTAAGGGCGACAATTCGCATGCTGCTTTCAAGTTGTGTTCGGATGTAGTGCATACGCGAGACGATGATCTCGTAGACATAGCCCATGCTGCCGCCTAGGACATGAATGTCATCGGCAATGAATAACTCAACCGAATGGACATTCTTCCTGCGCTTCCACTGCCGTGACAGAACGTCCCATTGAGTTGGTGTGGCGAGAATGAGATCTCCCTTCTCCAAGAGCTTCAAATCAATCGCGGTTTCGCCAGTCAGCTTGACAATCTCTTTGCCGCCACGAAGGCTGGCAAGACGCTTTTGCCAGTCTTGCAGACGCGCATCGACCAGCTCTTCGAAAGGAGCAATATACACCGCCCTGCCCGGGTCGTCTTGCATCCAGTGTCTGAGAATTGCAAACTCTGCACAGACAGTTTTGCCACTGCCAGTAGGAGCACCGACGAAGACGTTCTGGTCAGTCTTGAAGAGAGAGTTGAACGTCTGAGTCTGGATTCTGTTGAAGTGCTTCCAGTCCGGGTAGAGGTTGACATAACTTTCGACCTTCAACGCCGAGGTCGGCAATGGTTGGAGGTCCAGGAGCTCTGTGTGAGGTGGGAACTTCTCAGGCAGGATCAGCTTGTGAAAGGGGATGGCCAAGCGAGTCTCAGCGTGCATCCAACGGTCTGAAACAACCGACACGAAGTAGTTGGGTGGCATTGGGTCCGTAATCGGAACTGTGAAGTCTACCACATGCTCGTTCGACTCAGACTCAACATAGTCCTTCCGGAGCAGGAAAGTGTCATGATAAAGGATGTCCTCGCCATCACAGTCCTCGACAAGTATCCAAAAGCTCTCGGCAGTGCCGTGGATGCTATCATCCCACTCGAAGTTGGGAGTGATGCTGAGCTCGACTCTGATCATAGATCTCGTCATCGGCTGAACTTGAGCTTGAACTTCCAGCCTGGGGAACTTGGCAACGAGTCCACAGACAGTCCTTCCAGCACGAGGCAGTCCTAGGACCTCACCCATTCTAGGTGGGTCTAGGTCGAAGTAGCTGCTCCAGGAGACATCAATCCTCTCAGCCTTCTGAACGATGTCGCGAGGGCATGTAGGAAACTGCCGCAGGGGGGTCATAGTAGGCCACATCCTCTTTTCCGCCATCTTGCAAAGGTCCAAGGCAGTCTTTGTGACAGAAGACCACCCCTTCTTCAAAGCGATCTCGAAGATTGCTCGGAGAATACGACCAGCGCTCTGAGTAACGTACACCATGTCAGCCATCAGTGCGAGACCATCCAACTGCAGCCGTGAAATGTATGCTTGCAGCAAGACATTGATCTTGGCGTGTGGCTCCTCAATACTCTCCTTGACGGGGATTGGAACTCTTCCGAGAAGCTTTGCAAGCTCAAGCTTCTCGTCCTGACGAACCGGAATGTACTTGAACTCAGCACTGAGCGAGAATACACGGACGAGCTCGATTGTAGTGATTTGAGGTTGAATGAGGTTGTTGTATGTCTCCATGGATCCGTGCGTAATGTAATAGTGGGAGGCGATGCGGCCTAGCTCGGTGGACTGTAGTCTGCCTGTCTTCTCATCATACTTGATAAGATTCGACTTTCGCAGAACCATAGCAGCGGAATGAATGAGATCCACACGCTTTTGTTCAAGAGCCTCATCGTCCTCATACTCTGCTCCGACCTGATACAGGCCCGGTGATCGAAGCATGCGCACGAACAGGTACGTGTAGCCAAGCCACTCCACACCCTCATCACGAGTGCGGACATTGCCGAGGACGATTTCCGCATTCAAGTTGTCCACAAGTTTGCTAACAAACTGACTCTCAATTGGAAGCTGTTGGTTCAGCAAGGAGAGGTAGTACTGAATCTCACTCTGTGTCGTGATGATGATACCCTCGCCATACGTATCATACTGAGGACGTCCAGCGCGACCAAGCATTTGGAGAACATCCTGGGGGCTCAGTTCCACCCAGCTACCCTTCTCAGGCGAATAGACCTGAGTGCCCTTGATGATGACCGTGTGAGCTGGCAAATTGACGCCCCAAGCCAAGGTGGCTGTACAGACGAGGACTTGGATAGCTCCACGTGCAAACAGATCCTCGACATCAGTTCTGTCAATTCTGCTCATACCGGCGTGGTGGATACCAAATCCATACGGAAGAATGTCCTTTAGGTCCTTGTCCGTGGCCTGGCCTGCAGCCTCGTTCAGCACCTCTCTGCTACCAGCGTCGTGGCGCAAAATTTGGTTGATGGTCTCGTTCTCTAGAGCTTTATCGCGGATAAATTTTGCCGTCTTCGCGGTCTCCTTGCGAGAGTGGACGAAGATCAGCATCTGGTTCCGGTTCTTGCCTACGTGTTCAATAACCTTGTTATAGCAAACATCGTTCATTGTCTTGAGTTGCTTGATGGGTTTGCGGTCTGTGACACCAACGAACTCCTGACGGAGAGGGCAAGGACGGAACGAGCCGTCGAAATGGTGGAGACCGGTAGCGGGATCAACACGCAGGAAGCTGGCGACGTCTCGATAGTTAGGAAGGGTTGCAGATAGACCTACAAGGCGAACAGGCTCGCCGGTCTGCTCAGTCTTGCGGATGGTCCTGCTGACAATGCTTTCCAGGACTGGGCCACGGTCGTCATGGAGCAAGTGAATCTCATCGATGATAATGAGGCGCACGAGATTTGTGTAGGTCAGATCCGTCGCCTTTCTCGTGATAACATCCCATTTCTCAGGGGTAGTCACAATGATCTGAGTTTCTGCGATCTGCTGCTTGGTGAGTTGACGATCACCAGTCAACTCAGAAACTTGGACGCCGTACGGCTCAAGCCTCTTGCCAAAGTTGCCAACCTGCTCCTGCACCAATGCCTTGAGGGGTGCAATGTAGACGATCTTGAAGGAGTCCAGGTCGATATCTCCAGTCTCAGGGTTCCGATGCTTTCCGAGCTCACGAAGGATGGTCAGCATTGCGACGTTGGTCTTTCCACTACCAGTGGGGGCACAAATGAGCATATTTCCGTCGTCCTGGAAAGCAGTGGGATAACACTTTGACTGTATCCTGTTGAGGGATTTGGTAGTGCCGAAAGGACCGCGGGCCCATTCAGGCATCTCGGTGATTGGGATCAGTGCGTCACTAGGATCGTTCCGCTTCTTCGGGGGTGGGACATGGATCTCCTCATATCCCTTGAACGAACGCTTCGTCGAGCCCTCCGGGAGTCTGACCTTCGGGTTCGTCATCAAGTGGTTGCCCTGGTCGAACACCAAGTTCTCGATATTAATGGTTCGCTTCGGTTGCAGGCCACCCACAAGCTGACCTTCAGCTCGCTGCTCCGTCTTAGCCCCCTCGGTGAAGGAGGCGGGAACATCGATATCCATCTTGATGTCAGCCTTCCGCTTCTCACCAGAGCCAGTGCCCCTAAGCTCGTTGAGAATCCACTGGAGTCCTTCCGATGCCATCTCCCTTTCGATCGTGGCCCGTTCATCATCAGCCTCAGCACGGGCAAGGCGGGTTAACCAATACACCTTGTCCTTGTTGTGAACAAGCTGATTCGCAAGTTTGTTGTGGTCGTAATCGAAAAGTTCCATGATCTCGTTCTCGATATCTCCGAGTGTCTTTGGCTCACCACCGGGCTCGGCAGGCTCACCGGAGAGAATCTCAAGGGCGCGTTTGGTCTTGTCTGTCTGCTCGTGGACATCCGGGTACAGTGTGCCGATTTGCCGTTGCAGCCAGAAGGCGTCGATGTCGCGTGCAGGAATGGCTAGCTTATCTTTTTCATCTGCATTTTCTGCAGAATCCCCAGCTTCGAGGATCATCTCATCTTGGTCCATGGCCAGATCGTTGTCGCCATCTGCGCCTTCCTTGTCCTCTTCGTCTTCGTCGTCTTCATCTTCGGAAGATTCGTCACGGACCTCGGTGACGATGCCACGTTCATCCTCGTCATCATCTTCATCGAAGGCGACAGCGACACCTTGTCTTTCATCGAGTTCAGCATCATCACCATCGGCCCCGCCCATCTCAGCATCCTCATCATCGTCCTGGGCATCGTAGTCGGTGATCTTCTTGCTGAGATTCAACAGCTCGTTGAACTGTTTGGGTGTGAGGTTGACGTCGAGGGCATCGTCGATCTCCTTCTTCTTGTCCAGATCCTTCATGTCATCGTCTTTCAAGTACTCCAGCGCCACGTCCGCAGCACTTCGGATCGCGTCATGTGGCGCGTCTCCCATAGCGGTTCTTACAATAGACATTATCAGATCAAGTGTGGCGCGCGTCGCTTGCGTTCGCGGTCGGTATTGGATGCCTTCGACAAGAGGCTCGCTGACTCCCAGAACACCCGTCCCCCGCATCTGCGGTGCTTCGGCTTTCCGCCTCTTCTGTTCGCGCAGCAGAATATCCTCGCCCTCTTGCATACTGCCACGCTGAATATCCGGCATGCCAGGCTGCCTCTTGGGTCTGGGCGCCTCCTCACGCGCGACTCGGCCGCCCATATCCCGGATGCTCAGCCTTCCAGCGAGGGACTCCGGGTCGCCAGTGGCCTCATTATTTCGTCTGGTGACGAATCGACGGTCCACCTGGAGAACCAGGTTGGACATCGCCGAGTACTTGTACTGCGACACATCGCGCTGTTGATCCGACATGGTTGCGGTGTTGTTTTCGCAGCGTCAGATGTGGAGAGAAGGTCGATACGCTCGACTAAAGCTCCCCGAGCTTGGCCTTTAGATGACCATGCGGGTCGCCGTATCAATGCGTGTGTCACGAAACAGCTCGTGTGTCGTTTCTCGGTTCTTGCTAATCCGCGCGTAGAGTGTGGGAGAAGGCGATGGCGCACGCAGGCGGTTTGCTGGAGTGGTGATAAATTTCAGATCGCGGTGTCGCCATATTTGAACTGAGGCTGCCCCCAGGTAGTCACTAGCACCTTTTCAGGGTTAGCTCGAGCTGCCTGCACCAGCCACACCAGGTGGGGCTGCAGCATAACGCACCTCACCGCGTCGAGCAGATGGTATCGCAATCTGAAGTATGTATATAATCTCTGACCAGTCATAGATGCGGGCCATCATGATAGTCACACGATGTCCGACTCAAGTGAATATGCCCGGCGCTATCGTGAGCTTCTCGAACCATTTATCAAGCCACGAGAGCAAGTGGTTTACATACGGCGGATCCTCGCTCTCAGCCTCGAAGCCAACTCCCCTGATGCTCTCGTCAGACGGCCCTTGTCACTAGCCGACGGTGATGCAGAATCCATTGATACATCCCTGGCAAAGGGGGTTCACAAGGACTACCTCGAGGCTCTGAGAGCGAATGCAGAGGCGCGTCGCGAGTTCGACGCTGCTGCCAGAGGACAACAAGCTGAAGCAGATGCTGAATCGCCAAAACAACCTATGGAATCATCCGATTTTCTCACTGAACGAATTTCTCTCTTACGTTTGCAACGCAAGAGGTCACGATTACTGGTCATCAAGAATTACCTTGACTCACTAGCTGAGGATCCGGCGGCGTCCAGTGCGAATCTAGACCCTGCGCGGATGTTCAAGGATGTTCCCTCACTACCCGACATACCTAAGGAAATAGTGAGCAGCATGGTCGCTGCGCAGACATCAGAGCCCCAAGATCTGAGAAGCCAGGCAGCAAATTTAGAAAAGATTGCACTGAGAGCAAGGGTACTCTGCAAGCAGGAGGAGCAGCTTCTTGCTCAGGCTCGAAGGAACGCCGAAAGCCTGCCTGAAGTAGTCAGCAACGGCGCCAAGATGGAGGCTCTCAGTGCGACACGGAATGAACTGATCAACTGGATAGAGTTCGAGTTGAGCCATGCAGCCGCCGACGATCAGGAAGACGAAAGGGGAAGTAATGCAGAAAACAGCCCCACGGATCACATCGACCAGGCCGGTATTGACATCAAGCTTGATGAGGTCAAGAAGAAGTACGAAAAGTACGTTTCGGCACGACAGTCGTTGTTGGAGATGCTGGAGCAAGGGCCACAAAGCCAATCTCTTCCGTCCTTGCGGCCTCAGCAGCCAGACGAGGCGATAGAAAACGCAGATGCTCCAACTGACTACCTCCTCACGCCCTACATAGAGCAGCTGCTCTCACTCTCGAGGACTCAAAAGTCAATGATAACCCAAAAGTCGTACATTGGGAACTCTCTCAGCAAGCAGGCTAAGGACACCTGCCAGCTATTGGGACGTTTAGCAGAAGAGAGCCAACTGCTGCCAGCTTATCCAATGAAGGACTCCATGCGGCGGAGGTCCGGCTTACAACACGAGCTCACGGGCAAAGGCTCAGGTCGTCCGGATGTGGCCCAGAGGATCAAGCCCTGGGTCTTTGCTGCGGATTCCGCGAAGATCGCCAGTCTTGAGGCGGTGACTGAGCACGTGGAACGTGGGCAAATCTCGCTGGGTGCCACTATGCAGTCGTTGGAAGAGATCTCCGGTCTTCTTGGACAGCATCCGCCAGATAAGAATGAGACGGAGGCATCTGTAGGAAACGAGACGGAGGATGATGTGTGGCTGGCTGGAGGATCTCCAGCGAAAGGAACGGGTGGCAGAAAACATTCAGACAAGGCTCCGAGTAGAGTACCAGGAGATCCCTGGTCACGCTTACACGGCAGTCTAGGACTTATTGGGTCAGAATAGATGAGTTGAAGATATCTTCATATCACATTATGTCAAATGCGTGTGATAGCGAGAGCTTCTATAACATGAGTACTTTTGCCCCGGCAGAAACAATCCTCAACTCCAGTCACATTGCTAAAGTACGCTGCCCATGTTGATTCCATGTAGTAGTCCATCAGTACTGTAACTACCGACCCGTCAAGATGGACGATATCCTCATTGTAAGGTCGAGAATGGTAAGGTGCTCATCTGAGCCGTCCACCAGCCGCTTGTCGACTTCGGAGAAGACTAGCACGATTTTATTCTTTTGCACATCCGGAATAGTCTCGTCGAGGGTCAAGGCCTGGTAGAGCTACATGACTGTCAGTTCCGCGAGTGTGGTCAAAAGGCTGCCTTGCCAACATACCTGAGTGACAACCTGGCCAGCACTCCATCCATCTGCAACCATTTCTTCCACAGTCTTCGAGATGGCCGAATAGGTACTTCCCGATGACCTTGGCCGCATTGCCTGAACAAGCTCTGCTATCGTCTTATCGGGAATGACACCTGCAATGTCCTCGATAATCTTTTTAGTCACCGGCCGCTTGTCGACATCCATGGAATCGTCGCCATCAGCGTCTTTGCTACCGGCACCAACGAGTCGAGCCGCGCTTTGTAAGAATGTGATTGCTTTACGCAGGTCGCCCTCGCTGCAGTTGATCAGGGTGTCGATCACATCATCCTCCACAGCCACGCCCTCCTTCTCTGCGATTTCCTCCAGCCTCTTCTTCGCGTTGCCCTGATCCAAGCTCTTGAAGCGGAACTTGCTGCAACGACTGGCCAGCGGATCGATGATCCTGGTTACGTAGTTGCAAATGAGGCAGAATCGCGTGATTTTGCTATAGGTTTCCATCGTTCGTCGCAGGGCACTCTGAGCATCTTGTGTCATGGAATCTGCTTCGTCGAGGATAATGATCTTGAAGGGCGGGCAAGGGTATTTCTTGTTGTAGCCGGGTGGCGCGTTGGTCAATTGCATGCGGGCAAAGTTCTTGACCTTCTCTCGGACGATAGAGATACCGCGTTCGTCGGAAGCGTTCAGCTCGAGGACTCGTGACTTCATCATCTCAGGCCCGTAGAGCTCTTTGGCCAGTGCTAAAATAGTTGATGTCTTTCCCGTCCCCGGCGGCCCGTGAAATAGCATGTGAGGGAGCTATCGGTCTATCTTAGCATATACATTGCGGCTTTGGTAAGGTTTCGCTCGTACGTTGGAGGCTTGTAGGGTTCGTTGAAGAACAGTGACGGTATGATCTTGTGCGGTAACATCGCTTAGGGTCTTCGGACGACTATGGAATCATAAGTTTGAGCTCCATTCATGCCACGAAGAGTATATGTCTTACTATTTTTCAACCCATGGCTGTGTCCTGCCATCGGATGGTTTCTCTGGCTTCACTTCGGTGGTGCCGTTCGCGGCGGCAGCTTTGCGGGCCTTCAAGTCGAAGAAGGAGCTGGCCATGTTGAACTGTTTCTTATGTTGCGTTTCTTCTGCCTCGATTCATGAATTTCGGACCGTGAGCTTGACTCGAGGCCGAAGTTTGGAGGTGAAGCTGTTGTTAGCAGCCGAAGACAAGGTACCTTGGTGGGAGAGCTTGCACTTTACGCGTGCCTTGCCAAAACGCGCTGGTCACCGCGTCGAGACCCCGCGACAGCTCCTGGGCCGACGGCATGCTGCCTGGGTTTATAGCTAGCCTTACCTCGTGAGGGCCGTTCACACGACCCGGTATATGCAACTAACGGAAACCTGACCTGCTTGTGGGTCTAACCCTAACCCTATAGTACAATTGATATTCAGGGTTAATTTATAATAGTTATAACCTATAGGCTACCTCTAAGCCCTAACTACTAACTCTAACCTAAACTAACCCTAACTAACCCTAACCTAATTAATCTTAATTATTTCTTAATTATTCCTTAATTATTTCTTAACCATTTCTTAATTAATTCTAAATTATTTCTAAATCATTTATTCTATAGGGTTAGGGTTAGACCTATAAGCAGGTTAGGTTTGCAAAGTGGGTCTTCTTGCCAGCTACGTTAGTTGCAAAGCCCCGGTCTTGGCCCCGTGTAACTGACTATAGCGGGTCGTGTGAACAGCTCTCACGAGGTAAGGCCAGCTATAGACTGCATGCGGCCTACCCTGAAGGAACAGCTGTCTGGCAGCCGTTCTTTCGCTGTCAGCTGTAAGCCATCTGTAATTACTAAAACCATTGACTGCGCCATTTATTTTCCATAATTCTGGAGGATGAAATTCTTGTTCTTGTCTCTCGTTCGGTATTTACAGAGCTTGTGGTTGTTGGTACATCTGATTGAAATCGCCTCCACCTATTTTGAGATATCGTGTACGTACCAGGCCATAGTCGCGAATGAGCCGATTCGACAACTAATAGAATGCAGGGTCACCGAGGTGCGACCGAGAATATGACCGACAGTGCAGGTTTTCAATCAAGAACCCATATATGCAAGTCAGAAGACTACGATGAATGGGAGCTGAGCTGTTTTTATTCACCAATGCTCGACCTCTTGTCTGTTGCGGTTGAGCATGATGACGACGAAATCATCATCGAAACAGAAGAAATGATTCACCAAGCCCAGCTTGCATTAGCCGCAGATGTGCACGGCGGTTCGGATGAGACGGGAGCCGCCTACTGGGACACAAGCATGGCACCTCAACCCTGGCCCTCGAAGAGGATGCTCCAGCCCAGCAATCTCGACGAGGTGCGAATCTGCTGTGGCAGAGTGAGGGCCGGCTCCATCTCGTCAAATCAGTCCCAGCAATAGGTCCAGCCGGCTCATGAGGATACGAGGGATAGCGGATCAACGGTCCAGCGCACCCTGGCTTACTGCCAAACCCGCAGCTACGACAGTAACAAGATGGAGCTTCTATGGACAGACGAGTCAGGGCGTGCAATTCTCCCGCAGGATATTGAGTGGATGGAGGGATGCGACCGCTCGAAAGCCCGAGCTGAAGCAATACGGCATTTCGAGCGAGGTGAGCTTCGCCGCGTGAAAGCATATAACAAAGAAGTGGCTATTGCAGCCATTCAGCATCGTCTTGTCTGGTACGTGGAGAACAGAGGCGAAGAGCCGCCAGAGATTGATCATCCTTCCTTCTTCCGGCCGTACTATGCAGCGGAGAGGCTGGAAGCGGAGGTCCTGGGGATCAGAGCTGCCGTCAAAGCATCGCGCGATGCAAGGGAATGGGATTTCGGGTACTACGAAAGGTTCGAACGCGCGAGGTACTGGATCAGATAAGGGGCCGTGGCTTCCATGTGAGACTCGAAGAATGCATGAGTGCAACGAAGGGTTGTTACACGCATATGAAGATATGAAGAACGCCGCAAGATGACGAGCTTCAGTTACAACGACGTTTACCAACTCTCACGAAGGAAAGAGAAACACACGAACTAGTTGGCTTGTTGCTTTGAGCGGCTATTTGAAACGAATTCTATCACGCATGACGATGTGCTCAAATTACAGACAGAGCAGGAACTCATCTGACCTAAAGACTGCCTTCCAGGCGAGGTCAGAATAGGTTGCAGAAAATTAAGTACAATTCTCACATTGCGAAAAGTGTCTATACAAGGTGAATCGGTTCGAATGATGATGAACGTGATGCAGATCGACATCATTGGCTGTGTGTCCCGGAGCCTGACTACATGAAGCGAATGGAGGGCTACGTCAGGTTCTGAGTCTAGTCTATATACACAGCCAATTAAACCGAGTGCTATTGAATTTTAGCGACGTATTGCGGGAGTCATATAGTACAGTATGTATTTGTCGAATTGCTAGACTATTTGGCGTAAGGGAGAACAGAATATTCGTCCCGCGAGGCAGACTTGAGCTAAGAAAATCTCAGACTCGTATTGCTGTGTTCAGCATGGGAAACCCGAATCAACTGGCATCTGTACTTTCTGAAAATTGACTTGGAGCTTTCTTAATCGACATTCGGCTGTTTGGGCTGAGCTGGAGCGTAGAGCGACAACCTGGTGGAGGAATGGGATTGAGGCCCAAGTTCTACCTTTCAGAGAGCAGCATAGATAGAGGTCACAAAATGCCTTGGAAGAGCACAAATCATGTTTTCCACTGTAATGCAATCGTCCTACTGATAGTCTAGTGCACTTCCAGCTTAACCTACTTTCCCCTGCAAGATCCTTGGCGCTTTGGTGCGTCCCCATCTCTAACATAGCCGAATCCACTAAATAAGCTTAGAAACCAAGCTTCAAGACCGACCCAGAGACTTCCTTTGCTTCTAGACGAATCTCAGACACGATCGAATCTGCAACCTCGTGTTACGCTTTCCCAGGGAAAACACTTACATCAGGTAGCCTTCGCTCGTTGAAACTCACCCGGTCCCAAATTAGTTCCTTGTGATGCTGTTCCAGCCTCAATCCACTTTATGCTGAGTTTGTAACAGCCCAGGCTTGGCCCCTGGTCTTGGGTCCTGGCACCCAAATTCTATGATCCATGCTTTTCTTGTCTCTCCTGAAAACCCCCTTGGTCGGTGTTTATGACGATCTCTTAAACTTGCTGGCTATGATGTTTCCAGGAGGACTGTGTAGGAAAACAGTATCGCTGGACTTGAGAGAGAAGTGATCTGTGGAGGGAGGCTATTGACAAAGTTGCGACGAATGGAGCCTGCATGCACCCTGTCTTTCAACAACGCATTAAGACAACAAACTCCGAATTAAGGTAAACATTGATCGACCTCCTTTCCCACTTCGTCTGGTTTGACCCAAATGGATGATTTCTTGTACGTAAAAGTATCCTACAGTGAAACAGGGGGCACGACTTCATCGGCACTCTCTCTCTCTGCAGGCCTCCTGTTGTCAGATCGAACGATCGACTTCAGACTGCAGCACAGGCATTATCCATGGGTCCAATTATCAGGCTTGTGGGCTCTATGTACTGAACATGGACTCTTCCAAGGCTTTACAACAAGCTATGCTAGGCGCCATGCCGGTTTCAGAGCTTATTCCGGGGAAGCAATGCAAGTCCACCGTAAAAGCAAGATGAAGAAACACATAAGCCGATGGTCAGAGCGCACGCAATCTGGACTGCCATTTTGTTCTGGCAGCTCCAGTGTTCTCTTCGAGCTCTTGCTTTCTCTCGCATCTCTCTTTACCCGCCTGGTGCGCTTTCCATGACTCGACGGTTGCTGGCATTCATTTCTCTGCCCTGGTGGCTTATTTGATATTATAGATTCTTAGCGTTATTCTTGTCTTTGATACCATTCTTTGGAAAAACCGTCATCATGTCTGAATTATCTTGCCCAGTTTCGGGCTCTGTTGGGGGACGCTGCCCTGCTGGTCATGCCTCCTCTGCTCCCAGGCGATCCATGGGACCAAGAGGATGCTCGTTCTCGGGGTTCTCGCAGCAGGGAGACATGCATGCTGCATTCGATGCAAGTTCTTTTTTTCAAAACCCTTAGATTTGCGAGAGAAAGCTTACCGGTTCAGATCCCCAGAGATGTCAAGATCGATGAGTGGCTTCGTGATAGAGAGCACAAGGCTATCAACGACGTCCTCTACTCCGACATTCCATCGCCGGACTACACATCCTCAGTAGCCAATGTTGACACGCTTGTCGCATCAGACAAGGATCTTCTAGCAGTTGCTCTCGGCGCACCAGCTCGCCAGGTCATGATCCGGGCCGGAGCCATCGGCCCTCGAACAGGATGGAAGGATGGCTACCTCAGCAAGGGCTTCGGCTTCTGCCCACCGGATGCAAACGAAGCTGCCGGAGCACTTGCCAGCAGTCCTGGGCGGGTGTGGTCAGACCTTTGCGAACGTATGCCAGGATGTGTCGGCCGAGGTCGAGTCAGAGCTTCTGTGGCCGCACTGCCTCTCGTGCAAGGAACGCCTGACGTCATTCCCGACAAGGCACTTTGGGCTGCACTGGTAGCCTTAGGCATGCTTTGTTCCATCTATCGTTACGAAGAAAAGAATGACGGGTACGATGGAGTCAGCACACGAGAACGGCAGACACGCCCGGATGTTGAGATGAGTGATGACCTGGGCCCCGAGCTGGTCAACATCCCCCGAACCATTGGTCTGCCGTACTGGCAAATCTCGCGCCGCATGGGCAGAGCAATTCCTCACCTCACCTTCTTCGACCAAGCATCATACAACATCAAGGTCAGAGATCCGACATCCACCTATCCCTATGTTGGCCGCTTCGACAACACCGACTTGAGATGGCCCATGTTCGGAGAACGAACAGAGATCGCATTTCTCAAGGGATGTGCCGACACTGCGGCTTCGTTCCAAGAAGGTCCAGATGCCATCGCAGCCTGTCAGGAGCATGTCATGAACCGGGACAACGAGGGTCTTCTTCGCGAGATGATTCGACTCAAGGAGATCCTGGAGATGATGCCCAACGCCTTTCACTCCATCTCAACCAACCCCAACTCTGGTGATAACTACGTATCAGCAACCGAATGGGTACGTTGGGGCAAGTTCTCGGCACCACTGTCCAAGCGATGCCCGGCCGCGTCTGGACTTCAGTTCCCCCCTTACCTCCTCATGGACGCCTTCCTCGGGCGCAAGAAGTACGATTCCTTCTTGGGCAACGAAGGTTTGCATTTACGAGCGTGGCTCCCGTCCAATCTCCGAGCATTCATTGCGGCAGTCGAGTACCATTACCGCATCCCAGAGTACGTCAAAGAGTCCAACGATCCTCGACTCATGGGCGTCATGGACGGCATCATCGAAGCATACACCGGTGAACGTGGGTTTATGGGCACTCATCGATACAAAGTCTTTGGCATCCTCGAGGTCGCCTCCAAGACAGGCCGTACAGAGACAAACGGCAATTCTGGCAGTGCTGACGCTGTCGGTCGACCCTGGGAAGAAGTCCACCGTCAATTCTCAGACGCAATGAAGGAACGACTTGAGCCCTACCGTGGCAGTATCCAAGTCGAGCCACATCAGATGCGCGGCTCCTTTGAGGAGTGTCGTTACCGTTCAAGGATTCTTGATCGATCCTTCATTGATTCGGACCCTGAAAGGTCGATTGCTCTCGTCCGACTTGACCTGCACAATACAGGTATCACCTTTCAGCCTGGAGACCGTCTTGCCGTGATGCCTCTCAACGGCTGGCAGGAGTGCGCAAAGGTTGCTGCCGCTCTCGGCCTTGACCAAGTATTCGAGACAAAGCCTCGTCTGAACCGGACTTGGACTCGCTTCGCAGACCACTTGAAGACAGTCTCCGAACGCGGGATGGTCCCAGGAACCCTCGCAAACAATGCTATCACCGTGCTTGAGATTCTACGGAGAGGCCACCTGGCACCCTTGACGCAGTCATTGGTCCTCAAGGTCCATGCCATGCTCCGAGCTTCTTCGAGCACTGTGCTAAGAGTGTTGGCTACAACTGAGTGGCCCGTCCGAGGCTCGCTCGGCGATCTGCTGCAAGCTGCCGTCGTCGACACGCCTGTACAAATCTGGGACCAAGCCTTCGATCTTACTGGGGATCTGGCCTGGCTGTGCGATCTCATTCCGGTTGAGGTGCCGCGAACATATTCCATATCCAACTGCTCCGACGAGCTTCTCCCAGGTAGCGTTGATCTGACCATCTCCCGAGCTGGTTACAAGCTTTGCGAAACATTCCCTGGCGATGAAGATGTCACTCGTTACGGCGTCAGCAGTGGTTTCCTGAATCCTCCAGTAGGATCAGCAGACGACGTCCTCTACCAAGACCAAGACATCCTCATTGGTGTATCTCGTCCTGTAGCATTCCAACTTCCCATCGATGCTGCTTCACCATGCGCTTATTTCGCTGGTGGAAGTGGCATTGCCCCATTCCGCAGTTTCTGGCAAGCTCGTGTTCAGCACCCTGTTGGCCGCAATATCCTTTACCTCGGTGTACAAACGCGGGAGAAGTTCTCGTACGAAGACGAACTCCGGCATTACGTTAATGCCGGGACGATGGAGGTGCATCTGGCCTTCTCCCGTGACAAGAGAGGACTTGCGTTTGACAGCTCTGCCCGAGATCTTGTTGAGAAGGAGACTGAGCCGAGGTACATTGACTCATTAATAGTCGAGCAAGGTGCTACAGTATGCGACTTGGTCATGTCCAAGAAGCAGGGCGGTCTCGGAGGCTACCTCTACATCTGCGGCTCCGTAGCCGTCTTCGATTCTGTCATGAGTGGCATTCGCAAGGCTATCTATAACCACCGGACAGCAACTATGGATTCCACAGACATAATCATCAACGCTGCCTTTGCTGAGCGTCGCATTATGCTCGATGTGTTCATGACACCAAAGCCTCTTCCGTGCAACCGTCCTACAATCCCGCTTTCAGAGCTGGCGAAGCACACGGGCCATCGTCCAGGCACGAGGACTTGGATTGGTGTACACGGCAGCGCCTACGATGTGACAGACTTTGCGCCAATGCATCCAGGAGGAACCCTCATTCTCAAGTCGAATGCTGGGGTTGACTGCTCGGAGTCATTCGACAACCTTGCTCATACCAACAATCCCGAGGTTGCCAGCCTGTTGACCAAATACTTCATCGGTCACTTGACACCCAAGCCTGACTTCCACGGCTCCGACGATCTCAGCAGCCTGTACGATCTTTGGAGTCAGTATCTCCGTACTACGGTCGAAACTCTAGTGGCTCAACAGTTCGAGATGGAGGATCTGGTCCACTCTCAAAAGCTTTGGTTTCAAGAAGGCCTGCTCAACATGCTTGGTGTGCGTATTTTCTACCAGTATCAATCGCGACTGCTCCAAGGCGGCTTCTCTGCTCTCTTTGGTCCCAAGTTCCAAGAACTCGTGCTGAAGCTCTCATTCATGACTGCCAACTCCGCGTCTGCGACAGGTCTTGTCAGCAAGCTGCCAGATATCCTGGGGGCGGTATCCCGCGCGACTACCTCCGCGCACGCCATGGCCACTATGAAAGAAGTCTCTAACATTGGCGAGCTCATTCTGGAGAGTGAGGCGGCTCGGCTGCAGCAGAGTGGTTTAATAGACTATGCGAGCAAGTCCGTGGCTCTGGACATTGAGCTTCTCGAAGATATTCGTGCCGAAGCCTGCCATGGCATGGATGCTTTCGACTCAGTCATGGATCTGGATGCATCATCGCAGGCACAGCGTGTGACATCCATGTGCTCGTTCCTGATGCAACTATTGGAGCGCATGGCCCATCGACTAGACATTTTCTACGCAAAACTCGCACAGCACTCCATCTATCAACCATCACTGGAGCAGAACCCAGCTCGGACCAGGTGGCAGCAAGTACGACAGCGTATCCGTGACGGCTCGTTCTTTATCCTGGCTCGAACCGCTGTTCTGGAAGTCTCATACCAACCGCGCGCTCACGAGGACGCCGTGGACTTTGATGGAGTGTTGTCTCGTGTGCAAAACTCGTTGGCCAACAAGGCAACGCGGCAGCAGCAATCGAAAGAAGTTTCGAGTAGTACTGCTCAGCTGAATGAGAGACGAAGGGCTAGAGCTAATGTGCCTCCGGATGCACCACCTGCCTTTGAGCGCTTCGAGAACGAGAGTGCAGCGCGGCGCATGTCTACATTCATCTCCCAGAACATGCGTGCTATGCGCCGACTAAGTCAACTCCCTGCTCTGTCGCAAGGTCCAAGTCTAGAGGAGATCATGAAGGCAGGGAACAAAGACCAAGGCGTGCCATCTCGTCAAGGGTTGCCAACTCCGCCATCGAGCCGCGCCTCAAGTCGCTCCCCTACAAGGGAGATGGCTTACCGCCATGGAAGAGCACCATCTCTCGCCGATCACATGAAGGCAACAATGGGCCTGAACAGACGAAGATCGATCCGATCGAATGGCTCAGGAAGCCAGGATCACATAACAATCTCGGGAGGCGGGGAGGCAGCGCCACAGGCTATCGCCGCTGGGAAGCTGAACTCGAGGAAGATGAGCGATGGAGCAATGAGTTCTCCACAGGCAATAGATTTGAAGACTAGAATGGCTATGGGGAGAGCGTCCAGTCTGAATACAAGGGCGATGCCGGCGGGAGTGTCACCTTCGACAGGAGCATTGAGGTCGCTTCGCTTGACGGAGATGGTCGAACGAAAGAGTTTCCACTAGATTTACATCACAGAAAGACATTTAAATTGTCACCTTGCATCAACGGCATATCATGAACTTGCACATGAAGCTGCTTCTGTATCGGCTGCGGTCAGGACCACGTGAGATTGGATCTTGCTGGACATGAAAAGTCTCAAGAGGACATTGCATTGCACACGGAAGTGTGCCTTGGTGAGAATCAGACAACCGAGTGCTGGGCTATGTTGCCTATGAAGACCAATCGATTTCAACGTCTCGTTTTCCTCTATATTCATGATTTACGCATGGGCTATCACCCCATTCAACTCTGCCTATGTGTGGACATGACTGTTCAAACAGCACACCCCAGAACGAGCCCGCAACGCAGACGAGGACATTGGGATGCCCAGGGATGATGGATGCCCAGTCATCCGTTGTGAAGTCAGCCGGAAGGGAACGCAAGCAAGGCTGTTCGCACACGACTGGGGAAAAAGCGATTGCATTTCCCCCAGTTACTTGCAATAGGAGAGCGACGATACACTTGGCCCATGGACCGAAATAGTCCCAGAAGCTACCAAAAGAACCATGCAGAGCATGATGAACACTTGACGACATGCCTCGCACCACCAGAAGGGCAAGCGCCTGATGAAAGAGGAGCAGCCTTCTAGCGCCCAGAGACCACGAGAGAACTTTGGCTTTTGGATCTAGTACGGGTGTTCAAGTTGGTCAAGTCTAAGAGAATACGAGGCGACGGAGGGGGCCGAATGAAACACCAGGCAAAGGCGTATATCCGAGCCAATACAACTCGAGTCTTTGTACGTAAAGTCCCTTGTCTCCTCCGGAGCTAATTGACTTTTCAGCAACCTTATTAACCATGCATTGACAACTGCTTAATTAGCGACGACCCAACAAGGCCCACTGACTTGGCCCCGGCTTTCATTCACTCTCAGGGCTTGGCGGCTCAGCCTCGTATGTACATACCGGGTTCATGCCAGGAGGCAAGATGTTTGCAGATCCCTCCTCCTAAAGGCAAGAAGACTAGTTCCCTAGTTCGAGCAGGGGAGATCTCCCCCTCTCGTGATCGTGGAGCCGCCAAAATGTCTAATTTTGGGACACACCAGGACGATGCGACGACAATTAGACTTACCCCATGCTCTTTTCGGTAGAAGTTGAGACGAACTGTGGCTGGCGGTCCGCTGGAAGAGGCTGTCGTGAGTCCATGAGTATTGAGTATAAGACGGCGGGTAATAACCCTTTAGCTGATCGAAAGGGCAACAACAAAGCATTGCTTCCAAGTTTTTCCAACAAGACAATCTCTACTTCATTCCGATTGTTTTCTCTTTTTTTTTCACACTCGTTCAGATTAAAGCATATACTTTCACCGCAAGCAGAAATGAAGGTCGCCGCCGCCTTCTCTGCCCTCTTCGCTGCTGGCACCCTCGCCTCAGCAGCCGTGCTTCCGGCGTCCAAGACTCCCAAGAACTGCGACAAGCCTTCCAAGAGGATCGAATGGCGACAACTCAAGGCCGAGGACCAGCAGAGCTACCTTGACAGCGTGCTCTGTCTCAAGACGAAACCTTCTCGTCGGGGCCTGAACAGTTCTCTGTACGATGACTTTGCGCACGTCCACTTTGAGCTGAACACGTATAGTGAGTTACATGCCTCCGTAACGACACGGTCTCTCTCTCTATTTCTTTCTCTCTCTCAAGGATCAACACTAACCATCTTCTCCAAGTCCACGGCGGCCCTCCTTTCTTGCCCTGGCATCGCTACTTCGGCAAAGTCTACGAAGACGCCCTGCGCGCCTGCGGCTACGACGGCCCAGGGACATACTGGGACTGGACCCTCGACAGCGCCGGCCTTCGCCTCTCCCCCGTCATGGCCGACACGCTCGGCTTCGGCGGCAACGGCAGCCCCGACAACACCGAACCCTCTCCCGACCCAGGCGCCCGGCCCCTGTGGTGCGTGCGCTCGGGCCCGTTCAAGGACCTCCGCCCAGAGTACCTGGCCATCACCCCCAAGGAGATGGTACCCGGCGGCCACTGCCTCCACCGCGACCTGCCCGAGGTCAGCGAGCCGCGAGCGTTCGAGACCATGGCCGAGGTGTTCGGACCCGAGGGCGTGGCGCGGACGCTGGCCTCGGGCAACTGGACGCACTTCCACGCGGCGCTCGAGGGTGGTCCGCACGGCATGATCCACGCCTGTCTCGGGGGCGAGATGAACCCTACGACCTCGCCCAACGAGCCTCTGTTCTTCCTGCACCATGCGCAGATCGACCGTCTGTGGTGGATGTGGCAGCGTGAGGAGGAGGACCGGCTGAAGGAGTACACGGGCGAGGCATTGCACTCTGGTGAAGAGGGCTCGAGGGCAGTCTCGCTTGACGACTGGTTGTTGATGGGGGATCTTGCCGAGGATGTCAAGGTCGCGGATGTGATGGACACGCGCGGTGAGAAGCTGTGCTTTGAGTATTAGACGCCTTGCCTCGTCTTCTTGTTCCATGACTGTCTGACACTATTCCCTTGACTCAGTCCTGGCCTTTTTCTTTTGCTTTTTTCTTTTTCTTCTCTTTTTTTTCACCTCTGTTCATCTGGTCAAGTCTTTGATCGAGTACAGCAAAACGATCATCATGCATGACCCTGTTCAGGGGGTCGTCTTACATATCTGCACGTCAGCCTGTGCATAACCCTTTTCGCACGCAGCGCCAAGACTGCACAACGAACGATCCGCAAAACGGCTTTCCATCGCTCTTCCTCTCGCGTCGCATGGGTGTTTGTTTGTTGACTGTGGGGAGCGGTGGGTGTTTTGTTCTGCCCATGGGTCGTCTTTTCGAACACAACATCAACTTGACACCATGCCAGCAGCCCCGGGAGACATCGCTGCATGGGCCGCGTTGGCTGCAGCACTGCTGGCGCTGCTGAGTGCCTCTGCCCAGGTCGCGCAGCAGTATGCCGCCACGGCGCAGAACATGCGCAAGTGCGAGAGGTCCGTCTGGGGTCCCATGCCGGGCCATGCTGGACGTCGGGTCTGGGTCTGGCGTCAACTGCGCTTCCGCATAGTGTACGACATGCCCAACTTGTTCTTGCCTGCGGAGTACTGGCAATCGCCTGGCAATATGCGGCAGTTTGAGGAGCATCGCATCACGACGTTGCCGGCTCCCTTCGATCTGCGTCCGAAGAGAGGCAGAGGCAGAAGGTCAAAGGCCGTGGAGGAACATGTCGCCATACCCACCACTCGGTCCGAGGCTTGCTGGGTGTCCTTCTCGAGGCAGTTGAGTCAGGTCTGTCCCTCTGCGTTCCGGGTAGGTCTCCTGGCCGGTGATGTAGATCGACTGCCGGCGGATCTGCCCGTGGTGCCCATGCAGGTCAGCCTGAGGGACATGATTGCCTTCGGCCTGTTGACCGGCCTGTCTCTCCAAGCAGCCTCGTGGGATCATATCGAGATGAGCGGTCCGTCCGGCTTCCTCAAGAGCAGCTCCCATCCGTTCCTGGGCCACCTGGTTCACTTCACATGCCTCTCAAACACTCTCAGATCGACGCTTCTGAACGGCGACATCAGCAAGTCATGGCTGCGGCGCCTGGAGGGCGTTGCCTCGGTGGCCGGTCAAGAGTTCGACAGCTCCAAGAGGCAGTATTATATCAGTCTCGGGCTGAGATGGCGCACGACCCGAGTCCGCGCGCCGTTCAAACCACCGGCAGTCTCTCCCTCCGACCCGGATGAAGACGACGAACAACAAGTCGAGGATGGGAGCGAAGAAGAAGAAGAAGAGATCATGTTGCAGTTTGTTGATATAGCAGGAGACGAACATCCTGTGCCCGTATCAAAGTGCGAGACGTGGGATGTAAGTGTTCAGGGGCATGTACCCCGTTGACGACAGTACCATCCAAGGACCCATGCTGACCCATATGTCCTATTCAGCAATTGATCGCTCTCCTTGAACGCGAGAACATTGCCAAGGCCCCCTTTGTCATCAGGGGCGTGGACGATAAGCTGATCATCCCGAGGTCTTGGAGAACTCTGCACAGGGTCCTCTGTCAAGGCGACTTGAAGATCAAACTCAAGGTGAGCGACAGTCCTCTCCGTATTGCAAATGGTATGAACAAGTTCTGACAACTGTAGTAGATCTCTCAAGGGGATTATGCTCTGCTAGCACCTCGACAGCCAGCATTGAAAGTCACTCCTACAGGATCAGGTTCTTCTGGACTCGGGGAACAGCAGGCCGTGGAGTTGGGCCCAATGAGTACAGCGCAGCCTGGAGCGTCAGATGAGACCGTCTCAATGATGGTGAAGCGGCGGCAACCCAGAAAGAAGAAGAAGAAGAAGAAGGCGTCCAAAGGAGGCAGAAAGGTACTTGCGCTGACTGCTTCGGCACACGATGAGGAGCACGGAGACAGGCAGACTTCCACTCCAAGCTCATCACGAAGGTCCTCCAGCTCGGAAGGGAGTAGCACCACTTCATTGAGTGACAGGCGAAAGCAAATCAGCCGACTCGGTCATGTTCGAAATTCCTCTGGCAGCGATGAGACTCATGGTAGTATCAGTGGCTCTCCAGACTCGTCTCGTGAACGTGCTGCTTCTTTCATCCGCCCATCACCAGATAGTGACAACACCGACGACGACGACGACGACAGAGGCAGCTTCGTCCGCATGAGGCCTCAGTTCGAGTATGATACCGAGGCCTACTGGCGAGACAAGATGGGGTCTGCGTATGTCAACATGACGACGAGGACGTACACCCCTGCGCCACCAGTGCTGTCCTTCTTCTGGGCCTCCCAGATCGACGTGGAGCTCGGCCCGTGGGCGACGCCCTGGAGTCACGGTCTCCATGCCGCAGCCCGCTCGGCCCTCCCCATGCTGGTGCAGGTTGCGCTTGCCGGCCTGTCGCTCACCCTCGGGCAGACCAAGCAAGCGTCGTCGGGGCGAGGAGACGGCATGTCACCACCGCTCGGTGGACAACAGGTTGTGTACGGGCAGCTTCCTGACCACGGGGTGTTGGGGCTGGACGACTTGTGGACGCGGCTCCGAGGCGGCGGCCGGACCTGGCCTCCGTACGCCATCAACGCTCGAGGCGGAGTCACCGACGTGGACACGACGTTGCTGGTTCCGTTCCCGCTCTTCGGTGAAGACGTGCATCTCCCTCCGCTCACGCTCTCCCAGGCACTGCGTGAAGAAGCCAGCCTCAGCGCTGCGATGTCTTACAGCAGCAGGAAGAGGATGAGGAAGGGCAGCGGGGATCTCTCTCGAGCTCGGACCCTCGAAGTGGCCTCCATCGACCTCTGGCTGTCCCGCGCAGCCATGACCAGGGCGATCCGAGAAGGAGGAGTAGGAGGCATGAACATGACAAGCATCGCGCCGGCTCTCGTGGAAGAGCTCTGGCTCGACTTCGCCAACAGGATCGTGCGGACGTACCACGACCGGTGGAGTCGTGATGGCGGCGACTCGGCGGTGCGGCAGCTGGCCGTGGACATGACGGAGGAGATGGCCTTGACTGTCAGTACGCCTTGCGAGCGGTGCTTCGTGTGGGTTGCCTTCCTGCGGGCGGTGAAGGTGATGCAGTGCATCGACGAGGGCCCGAGGACACAGGGCGCCCTGGGCATCTTCCGGGAGGATATCCCCGTGTATCTGGTCTAGCTACGGCTGGCATTGTACATACATGGATGCTGCTATCACATGCGACCTGAGCTCTCTGGCTGCCTGACTCCTTCGGTTCTGTAAAGCATTGTTGCCGTGAGGGGGTATATATCTAAGATACAGAGGACGAACAAAGACAGCAAAAACCCTAGGGCCTGCCCCTGGAATTCTGGTCTTGTATCCCTCATCAAGTCAGTCCAGCCTGCCTATCTATGCCTCTGGGAAACCGACCTCGATCCTCCATCCGTTCTCAACTGCAGAGTCTGCAAAATCCACCTGGTCCACACAGTCTCCATACTCATACGGCTTGTCCATCCTCCCTTGGCCGGCACCAGGGGTCTTGGACGTGGGAGCCAACATGGTGACCGAGGTCTTGGGCAGCTGGCGACACTCATGACTGCCCGCGTTCCACGGGTAGTACTCGACAAACCCGACCTGACTCATCCTGATGCCGCCTGCGCCCGGGGGAAGGGTATACGATCCTATGTGGACGCCCTCCCCCGTGGCCGTGTTGACAGCCGTGCCCTTCCACCTCGTCCCTGACGTGTTCTCGACCGTGATGTTGTACGTCACATCGTACTGCCCCTCAAAGTCCACCGAGCAACTCACACCAGGCCCGTCATCGGCGCCGCTGTGGCAGTTGGAGTCGTCGGTGGTGGTACCGTCCTGAAAGGAAGAGAAGACAGCGTGGACAACACTCTTGCCGTCGTCCTTGTCCCGGCGGTTCTGAATCCCGCAGTAGCCGAGTTCCCGGACGTTCTTGAAGTCGAACTGCTGTGCAAAGAAGTACCCAGACGTGTGATCTGCCCCGGCCATGTTGAAAGCAAAAGTGACATCGCTGAGGCCGTCAAAAGGGGCGCCGGTGAAATGCCAAGAGTTGCCTACGAGAGCGAGACTACCGCGTGGAGCAATGCCTGCCAGGAAGACGGAGAACGATCTCATACTGAAAGTTGAATGGAGTCAAATTTCATGAACTTTGATCATAAAAAAAGAAGAAGAAGAACTTGGATGTATGTCTGTCAGTGAAGCCAGACACCGAAGAGGGTTGAACACTGTGTAAGTGAGTGGCCCCCCGAGGCTGCTCTTTTGTACTTTTTGTTGCACCAGCGAGACTGAATCTCAGTAGAATATATAGCCGCCCTCTTCATTCTCTATCTGGAACCCTCGCGTCCGAACAAACGTCACCGTATGCTCTGCGCAGGCTGGAGTAGAGTGAGACATGTCCCCCTTCATGCCACCCGTTGCTCCACCAGCACGCCACGCACGAAGAGAACATCACCGAAAAGAGTCCTTCTCCTGGGAGGATCTCTCCTAATTTTTCTGTATGAAATGAAATGAATTGAAATAAAAGTGTCCCTTGTGACGGAGAGACATCACGGACAAAAAGGAAGGAATCCTCTCTCTCTCGCACAGCTTCTCAGGGGTGGCGCAGGGAAAAGGAGATAGTCAAGCTGCACATCATGGCGCACATAAAGTCCGAGACCCTCGACGTAGTCACAAAGTCGTGGGGAATGCGGAATCGCTAGACGTCGGAGCTTGAAGTAATAAGGCGTTCGTTACTTGCAGCACTACGAGTTAAGCTTGTCTCTTCAAACAGACGCCAACTCTTGTTTAAACTTCGCGGCTGCACTTTCACCGAGACACTATGTTGTGTGTCACAGTCAAAGGAGCAAAACATAGATAGAAGTGATCAGCTCCACGGTGTTCAAGATGCAAAGCAGGCAAACCGATGTGATGTGTAGGAGTGGTGGTTCCCTCTCGAGTCTGAGGTGCACCAGGGGAAACGTCATACCCGGTTGCCCTTACACGTGATGTGCTCCTGCCCGCAACAGACTACACTTTTTAAAAATAATATAAAATAAAATAAAAATAAAATCATGATCTACTTCCATCACATGTGTCTTCTTCCAGAGAAGATCACCTTCTTCAAGCATCCAGTCTGTGGTATCTCTGCGCTACGTTCACGCTGTGCAATGCAATGCAAAGTCATGCTTCGACAAGTCACTCTCATCACTGACATCCCCCCTTACCCAAGAGTGAGTCCCAGCTCACTCATCATCACCAATCCGATGAACACAGTCATCAGCAACAGACTAGGCCTCACACCGACACCCGCATCGTCCTCGTCCCCTCCTCCCATCCCCTCCTTGAACCCATTCTCCTCGCCTCCCAGGTACTCCGCCCCCAGCGTCGTCAACCCACCGTCATCGTTCAGCAGGCTCACCCCGTCCCCCGTCCACTCGTTCGCATCATCCTGTCTGAACGCACCGAACCACGCGTACCCTTGCACCCAGTCCTTGCCGTCCAGGTACTTCATACTCTCGTTCAGCATCGCCACGTTGGCGTCGGCGTCTTCCCCCGCAAAGGCCATCTCGGTGACGTACATTGGAGGGATGTCGTCCTCGGAGTCGGTGCCGTTTCCGTAGAAGTCGCGGAGAACACCCATGTGGCTTGCGAGACCGGCAAAGTCCCCGTACCAGTGCACGGCGATGAAGTCGGTTGGACACCCGTTCTTAGAGTCCATCTCGTAGCAGGACGAGTTGAAGTCTCGCAGCCAGTCGAGACCTTTCCCAGATCCCGTGACAGACGGGTGACTGATGTTCCATGTCCTTCCTCCATCCTTGCCCTTCCTCAGAGGAACAATGTACTCGATGTAGGCTTTGGCCGCATCCTCCGGCGAGATATCGCTTCCTCCATCGTCCGTCCCGTGGTCCGGCTCGTTGAACGTCAGAATATGCGTTGACGACTCCGGGGCACGGTCAAGGATGGAGTGCAGTTCGGAGTCCTCAGCCGCATCGATACCATGGAGGAGCGGGAAGAACACCACATCGGGAGAGATGCTCGGGTGGGCGTAGGGCGACCAGGTGTAGTACCAGGAGATGGCAGACTCGTTGGAAGTGAGGAAGGAGATGTCAGAGTCGGGAGTGGATGATATAAGGCCAAGTCCGCGTTTAGAGGTGAGGCCAGAATGGCTTGCGCCGAGAGTGATGAGGAAGGGGAGGAGTGTTGAAGATCGCATTGCGGAAGGTTAGTTTCTTTGGTCATACGGTCATGATAGTTCTTCTTTCGAGGTGAGTTTGAGTGTGATCAACGAGACATCCCAAACCAGCAAAGAAGATATACAAATGATTATCTGCGAGTTCGTTCATGTGGCCTCTTCGAACCAAAGAGGCCGCCTGCCCGCTTCCCTCAAAAAGGAAGAATGACATGACCCGCAAACTCTATGACAAGCTCAAGCACAGCTGCCAAGGCCAAGACCAAGGCCAAGCGGTGACCACTGAGCGAAGCTGGCCGGGTTCGTTACCTGCAGCCTCATTGGCCTTTGACTCTGCCATCGAAAACCAGGGTCTTAGTCTAGGTTCACCAAATCCTGGAATGGCTTTGTTCCTTTCCAAGCGGGAATTTGCGTGAGTCAGACGCTATGTACCCCATGTGAACTTTATGTAGAGTACAGTAGCCCAACTGGCTGACTGACTGACTGACTACGCACCAAGGAGGATGGATGATGTCGGCCGAAAACCGGGCGGCGAGCGGTGTAAGTGGGGATGACGTCACTGGGCCCTCGACCGCGGGGTTGGGAACCACGCGACGAATGAGCTGCCGTATTGGGATGCGCAGAGATAAGTACAACTAAGTAAGTTGCTGTACACGAGCAATTGCAGCCACTCCCTCTGTTGATTTTGACGTCGCCAGGCTCAGGAAGCATGGTTCGTGGTTGCTAGTGCCCCTTGGTCTACGGACCGGACCGACTGGCGTCCATCTGGGTGGGTGGTACAATGGCCCAAGGTATCCAGCCAGATATGCACATGCAGTCCGTCTGCCTCTCTGCCTCTCTGCCACAGGATAGACAGCTGGATTCGTTGATAGAGTACCACACAATCATCAGGCCAAGGGCACTACACACAGGTTCCAATATGCTTCAGATAGCCCAGCGCAATGTCAATTCATACCAACAAAGACCCCGTCCATGTATTTCCAGTGTACGCACAAACTCCTTCGCTAGAGCAAACGAGGACATCCAACACTGCCCACGTCGGTGCAAAGGCACGCCCATATTCATCATAGTCAATCAAATCCAACGAAACTTTGTCATACGCAGGGAAAGAAACACAAGTCACATCAATGCTTGCAAAAAAAAAAAAAAATGGAGAAAAATGCGCGTACGTATTGTGTCTCAAGACGGTAGAGGGGGTATCAACGCTTCGAGTGTGGAGGAGGAAGAACTAGAAGGGTATCATCATCGCCTGGGATCAAACAGCTTCCCATCCAGCCAGCAATAGTAGGCAGCTTGGTGGGGAGGTAGGTAGACGTGGAAAACAAGTGCCGCTTTCCCGTACAGGGCCAAGATCGTACAAACAAACATGAAAAGATTTGCCTGCCTGCCAAACAATGTTCAAAACACATGAGCAACAACATGTAGTAGAGAGGGGGTGGGTGTCCTCTGCTCTCAACCCGTCAGCTTCCTCCACCAACTGCTCCGGGGCGTCGTGTCCGTGAACATCGTAGCTGCCGCCTCCCGATGTCTTCTCTCATCGCTGCCCTCTGAGCCACCCGTTCTGTGGTCCCGTTCACGGTCGCGTTCTTCGCGTCGGGCTCTTCGTCTTCGGTCGTCTGGCTCTGCAGCTGAGGCGTCTTCTTGTCTCTGGCGACGCTTTGCCCGTCGTGCCGCGCGGCGCGCCTGTTCATCATCTGCCGGCGGCGCTGCATCCGTGTCTTTGCCGTCCTCAGGCGGAGGTGGCGCATCCGAGTGCTCCTTGACCCAGGAGGACGTGCCTGACAAGGGCCATGCCGAACTCTTCTCACCGCCTCGCCGTTTTGACTTTCGAGCCTGGCCATACTCATCCGCTGACTCCGCATGCCTGCGACTGCTTCGACGACCTTCATCACCGGTCATGTCGCCAGCATGTCGCGCCTGTCTCAGCTCGCGACGCCGTCGCCTCTCCGCATCATCGTCGCCTGACGCGTCAACATGACGTGATCGTCGGCGCTCCGACTTGGCGGCTCGCCGTGCCTCATCACCGCCTTCGTCTGCTGTTGCGGCAGCTTCTGCAGCCTTGCGGGCACGTCGGCGCTCTGCGCGCCTTTGCTCGCGCTCATCAGCGAGGCGCTGCTCCTCTTCTTCCTGAAGCTTCTGCGCCTTGCGATCCGCACGACGTTGAGCCTTCTCGGCCTGACGACGCGCTTCCGCCTCCTCCTCGTGCCGGCGGTGCTTTTCACGTCTGGCGTCTTCGCGCGCACGGCGTGAATCCTCACCCGCCTTCTCTTGCTCCATGCGACGTGCTTTACGAGCAGCGCGGCGAGCCTCGCGTTCTGGGTCTACCATCACGGCATCCTCGCCGTTCGTGGTATGGCCTCCCTCGTTGTCGGTTGTCGCGTATGTGCTACGGCGACGCAGCGGGTCTGGACGCTCCGTTTTGGGGGTCATGAGACCGCCGAAAAGACCAGCAAAACCGGACTTCTTGACGGATCCGCCGCGCTTCAACGGGCTCTCCGAGGGACCCCCTGCATCGACCATGACAATGTCTTCCTCTTGTGGTCGCTTCGATCGGCGGTGTCGTGGTTCGTGATCAGCCTCGTTTCCGTCATCGGCCATGAGAATGTCTTCGTCCACGGATGGTCGTGTGCGGCGCGACTTCTTCGAGCTACTTGACATTCCGACGCCAAGGATCTTTGCGGCCTTGGAGGATATCGGCGGCATGTCGTCTGGTGGTGGCGACACCAGCCCATGGGCATCGACAGAGTGGCGACGTGATGACTTTCCGCTGGCACTCGATCGCTTCTCGCGAGTCGACATTGACCTCGAGATGGGCGGTGTGCTGAACATGCTGGTGAGCTTCGGCCTCGCAGGCGTCTTCTCTGGCTTCTCTTCAGCTTTGTCCGAAGTCGAGCCCTTGGACGACGACTTCTCCTCCTTGTCGCGTCTCGATGATCTCTCGCCCTTGGATCGGGAGGACTTCTTCTCTTCCTTCTTCTCCTCCTTGCCAGGACCAGCAGTCCAGGTGCCCCAGGAGGAGCCCTCGCGACTGATCTTGGCACGCTCCTTCTTCTTTGACGACTTCGGCTCGGGCGGAGGTGTCGGTGGTGCGTCGGGAACTGCGGGCGGCGCAGGGGGGAGGTCGGCCGACTTGGACTTGCTGCTCTTCTTCTTCTTGGACTTGTCTTTTGAGGCCATGTCATCAGGTGCGACTACGTCGTGGTCATCCTCGTCGTCCGGAAAGCTACCAGGTATCTCCGAAGACTTTTGACTCTTTTTGGAAGATGCACTCAGTACCTCAGCTTCTTCCTCGGCCTTCTTCTTAGCTGCCTTAGCGCGCTTCTTCTCCTCCTTCGAGGATAGGGGGGGCTCGGGAGCAGGGGGCGGTGGTGGTGGAGGTTCCTCAACGACAGGTTCAGGCTCTGGGACCGCTTCGAAAGTCTTCAGTCTGTCGGCGATCTTGCCACCGACAGCTTTACGCGACGACTTCATGGAGGCATCGGTCGATGTCTTGGGTAAGGGTGTCGTGTCCTTGTCCGTGGCATCTTCCAGAACTATTAGGTGAGTCAGCAATCGCAATCTCGGGAGCAACCGATAATCTCATGAGATTTCTGGGGTAGACGCGCCAACTCGCGACGGCGCACGGGGCGCAGCGCAATTTCGTCAAGGGTGTCGGGCAGGGATCCAGGGGGTAGCGCCACACACCTTTTTTAGATTTCTTGCCACTGCTGATACCCCAGAAGCTGAAGGCATCGTTAGTTGACTTGTCCTTGTTCCCCAACAGCTCTTCCACCTCATCGGGGTTGAGTTCTGGCTCTGGTTCTGGTTCCGGTTCCGGTTCCGGCTCAGGCTCGGGAGCCGGATCCTTGGATTTCTTGGACGACTTCTTCTCCTCCTTCTCCTTTGACTTGGATTTGGAGTCGGACTTAGAGCTCTTTTTGGACTTCTTTGCAGCTTCTGCCTCCTCAGCCTCGCGAGCTGCTTGTTCTTCGGCCTCGCGCGCTGCCTTTTCTTCGGCTTCGCGTGCTGCTGCTTCTTCGGCTTCGCGTGCTGCTGCTTCCTCAGCTTCGCGCTCAGCTTCACGCTTGGCGTCTTCCTCCGCCTCTACCGCGGCCTTCTCCCCAGCGCGCTTCTCGGCCTTCTCTGTGAGGCGGTTGAACTGCTCAGTGTCCTTCCTCGTGAGCTTACCCTTCTTTGCCTTCTTCGCCGTAAGCGCAGCGAGCTCCTCTTCTTCTTGAGCAATCTCAGCCGCGGCAGCCTCAACGCGCGCCTTCTCTTCCTCTTCCTCGCGCGCCTTCGCCTCTGCTTCTTCGCGAGCCTTTTCCTCGGCTTCGAGTGCGGCAAGCTCTTCAGCTTCCTTGGCCTCTTGGGCCTCGCGCTCTTTCTCGGCCTTCTTCTTCTCCTTTTCGAGCTTCTTCAACTCCTTTTCGCTCAGCTTGGGCTCCTTCTTCTTATCCTTGTCCTTCGACTTGGACTCTTCTACTCGGTCTGTTAGTATATTAGAGCCAGTGTAGCATAGCCAGAATGTAGACTTGCCTTCTTCCTTTTCCTTCTTCTTCTTGTCCTTCTTGCTTACCGTGCCCCAAATATCGTCTTCCTCGGCCTCCTTCTCCTTCTTCTTGTCTTTCTTACCCCATGATGAGAAGAAGTCATCGTCGCCGGTAGGTTCTGCTGGCTCCGGCTCGGGCTCAGCAGGAGGCGAGTCGTCAACATCGATGAGATCACTAGCACCCTTCTTCTTCTTGTCCTTCTTAGAGGTGCTGCCCCAGGTATCCCACATGTCGTCTTTTGGCTCCTCCTTGGGTTCTTCCTTTGGCGGATCGTCCAAGATGGAATTCTTCTTCTTCTTGTCCTTATCCTTCTTGGAAGAACCCCAGAGGTCCCACCCATCATCAGCTGCTTTTGGCTCTCCTTTGGGCTCCTCTTTGGGGGGCTCCTCCTTGGGCGGATCGTCAAAGATGGAGTTCTTCTTCTTCTTCTTATCCTTCTTGGAAGACACAGCGCCCCAAATGTCTTCCTCCGCAGGCTTCGGGTCCTCTGCAGGCGGCGGTGGAGGCTCCTCTTCCTTCTTCTTCTTGTCCTTCTTGGTGCCGAAGCTGCCCCAGAAGTCATCATCTTCCTCTTTCTTCGGCTCGGCGACTGGCTCCGGTTCCGGCTCAGGAATGACCTCCTCGACGCCCTTTTTCTTCTTCTTCTTGTCTTTCTTGGTCACTGCACCCCAAAAGTCGTCCTCTTCTTTAGACTCCTCTTTCGGCGGCTCAGGCGCAGGCTCAGGTGGTGGAGGTTCAGGCTCGGCATCCTTGCCCTTCTTCTTCTTCTTGTCCTTCTTAGAGGTGGCAGCGCTCCAGAAATCATCTTCGGCAGGCTTCGCCTCCTCAACAAGTGGCGGCGGTTCAGGAGCAGGCTCGGGTGCTGGTTCCGGATCGTCCCAGATGGAGGCTTTCTTCTTCTTCTTGTCTTTCTTGGACGCCTTGCCCAAGCTCCAGATGTCCTCGTCTTTCTTCTCCGGCTCCGGTTCGGGCTCAGGCTCCTTAGGCGGTTCTGGCTCAGGCTCAGGCTCAGGTTCAGGCTCGGGCTCGGGCTCTGGATCCTTGCCCTTCTTCTTTTTCTTGTCCTTTTTACTGACGGGAGCACCCCACCCAAAATCGTCATCGGCTGGCGGCGGATCCGGGGCCGGGGCCGGGGGAGGTGGCTCAGGCACTTCCTCAACGACGCCCTTCTTCTTTTTCTTGTCCTTCTTGGAAGTAACTGCGCCCCAGATGTCGTTGTCCTCCTTCTTGGGTTCAGGTTCGGGCTCGGGCTCGGGAACAGGGTCAGGCTCGGCATTCTTGCCCTTCTTCTTCTTATCTTTCTTTGATGTAGACCAAGAGCCCCATGGTTCCTCTTCTTCTTTCTTCTCAGGCTCAGGTGCTGGTTCAGGTACAGGCTCGGGATCGGGACTTGCGAAGTCATCCAGAAGATTCTTCTTTTTCTTCTTGTCCTTTTTCGACATACCCCAAGAATCCCATGTGTCTTCCTCCTCCTTCTTCTCTGGTTCAGGTTCAGGTTCAGGTTCAGGTTCAGGTTTGGGTTCCTCGACGGGGTCATCAAAGGCAGAAAAGGTATTCTTCTTCTTCTTCTTGTCCTTTTTGGTTGTCGCTGGGGTGAACCAGTCGTCCTCAGGAGGCGCAGCGGGAGCAGGGGGTGGAGATTCCTCCTCAACCTTCTTGCCCTTCTTCTTGGTCGAGGCGAATCCCCAGGCGTCGGCATCCGCAGGCTCTTCCTTTTTCTCTTCTTCCGGCTCGGGATCCCAGATGCTGTTCTTCTTCTTCTTCTTGTCTTTCTTAGAGACGGCAGTGAAGAAGTCGTCCTCTTGGGGCGCCTCAGTCTTGGGTTCTTCTTCGGCCTCGTCTGACGCGCCGAAGGAAAATGTCGTTTTATCCTTCTTCTTCGGTTTTGGCCGGTTGATGCCCCATGGATTCGAGTCAACGTCTTCCTTGGGGGCTTCGGCGGCATCAGCGGCACCATCACCCCCTCCGCCCGCCCCGCTCCAGTCCCATGTGCTTCCTCCTGTATTCCATTTAGTACCCCATGACCCAAAATTATTCTTCGTGTCGGTGCTACCGAAGTTCAAATCAAGTTTACCTCCTGTGTCATCGCCCAATTTGATCTCATGGAACGCGTCTCCGCCGAAGTCGGCACTGGGAATGCTAGGCGCCTCTGGCTCGTCGAGGAGGCCGCCTTTCTTCTTCTTCTTCTTCGATTTGGTCGTCGTGAATCCCCAATCATCGTCAGGATCCGCTGCCGGTTCGTCTTTCTTGTCGCCATTGCCGTCACCATCTCCGCCAGCACCAGAACCGCCGTTTCCTGCATCGCCGCCGCCGCCGCCGCCGCCATCACCGCCACCGTTGTTCTCCTCGCCGCCCTCCCCTTCCTTCTTGTCACCGTCGTCGTCAAACCATTTGTTTGCGGCAGCGGCCTTCTGAGCAGCAGTCTTCTTCTTCTTCGCCGTCTCGTAGAAGCCCTCTTGGGACTGCAAATCAACTTCGATGCCAGCCGAGGGGTCTCGGAAAAGGTCGTCGTTCGATCGCTGCTTCTCGGAAGGCTCAGATGAAGAGGCGGAGGGGACGTCGCGGTTCAGCGGCATATGGACTCGAGCGCAGTGGTCATAATGGATAGGGTCAGCTATCTCTTCGGGCGAAATGGCCGGGTCTGGTTCAGCGGAAACGCCTCTGGGTCGGCTCGGAGACCAGCTGGGAGCGACTAGAGGACGATCGACGGCCCGTTCGTGGGAGTTGTGAAGGGATGTCGAGGATGAGGAGGAACAAGTAGACTGAGATAGGGTCAGCAACTTTATGTAAATAGTAAGCAGATCTGTGAGGTGATGTTAAGGATAGTGAGGAACTGTCTTGAGAGTGGGCCAAGGCCAGACGCCTCCAGAATGCGGGAGTAGCCGCGCGACTCGGCTACAACTCAAATCCCCTCCATCGCCAGTGGCGGTGCTTGTGATTTGGCGCGGGTAGAGGTAGCGCGAGAACCAGGAGTCTGGGAAAGGGTGGGTGGCAACAAACGGAGGAGTTCAGTGACCCGAGCTTGCGCTCGAGCTAGAACAAGACCTCTAGGAAACAAAACAAACATTGCCAAACGTACCCGGACATTGGATCTGCTGACGACCCATGCCTTTGCAATGAGGCTCAAGCGAGCGCGCAGCCATCGCTCATCCAACCCAGTCGCATAACGCCGTGTCGTCCATCCGGGTGCGCTTCCTCTCCAGCTTTCTGTGAAGGCCAAAACCTCGGCCGCGGCCATTGTGGGAGTTGGAGCTTGTAGCGTAGCAGGCCGACGTCAAACTCATGGAAGCTGCGGGGGGTAGCACGAAAGGCTGGTGAGAGGAAAAGAGCGTGAGGTAGTTGGCGATGTTCGGGGGAATCCGGACTGGTCTCGTTCGAAGGTCGCGAGACTAGAGACGCTGGAGGCGTGTAGGTCGTTCTGGCGGTGAGATAGAGACCCTGAGTAGGACAGGGTTGAGCAGGGCAAGAGGGTGAAACACTCGCTTCGCCGCTGCCAGAGAGGGTTGAGGATCGAGGAACTCTTCTTTCTCGAGGAAAGAAAAACCAAAAGAAAATCACAGCCGAGGGCGAGTTTAGAGGGAGAGGAAAGAGAAGGGAAAAAAAGAAGGCTAAGAAAGCGGGCAGACAGGGAATAGGAATCGGTGACGGGGGATGGGCCAGGACCAGGACCGGGGGTGTCGATGGTCGATGCAGTGTGTATGATACTGTAGTGTGTAGTGAGTACGGAGTAGTGAGTACTAGTAGTGAGTAGTAGTGTGCAGTGGTTGGCGGTGACCCTCGTTCGGTGGAGGGCCCTTGCAGGGGAAGAGGCAATGTTTCAGAGGAAGGAATGACGACGGTGATGTGCCGGAGGGTTGCCGTTAAATTGATTTTGTTTGAGAGCCGTGCTGCTTATCGCAAAGGCCGCACGGCGATGACAGCTGAGGTCTGTCGATTTGGTCTATCTCTGCCCTCAGTGGTATCCTGGAGGATGATCAATAGTATCGTGTGGCTGGTGTTGGTTCCTGTGCAGCTCTCGTTGTTGCTACCACTCCTCACTGTGCTGTTGCTGAAGGTGAGCACACTGAGAGAAAGTGAGAGAGGGGAAAAAGCTGCGGTAGAGGCTCGCAACACCAGCTGACACCTTCCCCCTTTCTGTTCCTCTGTCTCCTTTTTGCTCTTCAAACTTCCGTTCTCCTGTCTGTCAGCTGAATGGAATGGACGCAACGGAAAGGAGAACCCTCTTGCGACCACTCGATTGGTGGCTATGCTTACCAGCCAGCCAGCCAGCCAGTAGCCAATAGAGCTCCCCCCGCCCCTTGCGTTGATCAATCAGTTGCCGCACCAGGCGAAAGACAAATCCAAGGAGAGCAGCAAATCCAGGATATTCGTCAAGCAGGAGTGAGGAATGCTGAATGGTAAAAGAGACTCCGGAGGATGTCTGAGGCAAATTCCCCGGTATGGATGTGGAAGGTGACTGAGAGGGGATCACAGGGTGTCACCTCGTATGTCCGGGTTTATGCGGACAGTAAAAAAGACCACCTCTCCAGAAGGAGCAGGAAGGAGGAAAGGGTTTTGATTATGTTTATTCGAACCGTGATTCGAGTAAGGAATAGCATAGTATCCATTCCATTCACCTGCCACGCGACAAGGCAGTAACGCATTTGTTGAGCAGGGCGATGTTCTAACCAGCGATTTACCACAACATCCACTCTTGGGTGATGCTCGCGATACCCTCACCCCTCTCTTCCTCCAGTAGCCGTACTACGAATACGTTTACCGTACCTGCTGACCGGTTCTACCTGCCTTCAGCATCTCTACAATATCCCCGAAGCACCATTGATGTCCAGACTGAACACCCCCATTATTACAGTACACCTCGCCATCCATCCACTCCCCGCCATCGCCAACCCACCCTCGGGCGATACCTTCCTACCAATCACCACCCGTCCCCCCTCCCATCGCTCATCCTAGTTCCCACTTGGCCTACCGCGACATGCGCAGGTGCTTGTTCAATCTGGTCAATGGAAGCGGTGCATACATCTACTCCGACACCCACTATGCTGCGGCATGCGGCAGCTGGCTGTCACGGGAAGGCTATCATATCCAGTGATACATACCATCACGCGGGGTCCTGTTTCCAGTCCCTGCTTTTTTCTTTTTTTGGCCTATAGCACTTTTTCTTCAGTCAGTCGCGTGCGCAGTCAAAATATTCCAACTGAGACATTCCCTTTGTGTATCATGATCCCTGCCTCTGGTACCTTGTGCCCTAATCCAGACCCTGGACATTCTTTACGGCTGGCCTTGAGAAAATCAGGCAAGCAGCAAACACCGGAACGAAGGCAAGGACAGATGGATCAACCCCCCGAGGAAAAAAAAAATAGTCATGCTAAAAACACGCGAAAAGATCAGTATGCATGACAGTCGTGATGGGTAGCCATACAGCCAAGCACATGCATTCACTGGGCCGCCATGCGCCATCTTGCAGGTACCGCCCCTCCTGGGCCAGTCAGCTCACTCGCCTACTCCGTAAGTGTACTCGATTCTCAGAAAGGTGATTTGTTTCTATAAGGAACTCACACCAGCTAAAACCACCTGGCCGATGAACCGTCTGTTCTGGTGGGAGCAAGACCCAGACCCGGTCGCGGGAACTAGGACGCCTAAAAGCTTGGTCCATTATTCCCCATCCTCTCAGCGCATGATGACGGTGATTGCCGGGGGGGCATACGGCGACCTGGAGCCTTGTCGCGTAGACAGTACCCCGTTGAACCAGCCCTAGAGCAACAACGGGGAGGTTGCGAGTACAACATCGACCGCCTTGTCCTTTCTTCACCGCCTTTCTTGTCCATCCCCACCCGCAACGACGACTCACTCCATCCAGCCCTTCAGTCCCCCAGCCTCGAAGATCTTCGAGCAAATTCACCAGATCGCCCTGCAGAATTTTCCTCGCCTATCCCCTCCCGTCTTGTACATGTCCCTGCCCTGACTCTCTCTAACTGTACATACTACATAGCACGTCAGCCTCTCTGCACTGCAACTGCGCGACACGGGCCGCGATCCTCCCGCATATCCCACCCACCCTGTTGGCGGTCAAGCCCAAGAATCTGATGTACAGCGAAGCAAGCATGCCCACAAAACCGTGAATATTGGCTTCGTCATACCGAGACCCTCCGTGCCGCTGGTCCAGGCCAGCAGGGCTGGTTCCTATCCGACTAGGTCCAAAGCGTGCTGTGGCAGGGGCCCATATTGGACAATCGCATTGTGGGATCTCGGCTGTATGCACCTCGCAGGCGTGTGTTCCTGTTACCAGCTTTGCGCGGTTTCTTGCAAGATGCGTTGGCGCCTAAGAAAGGATCCTGGCTCTGCGTGTCATGCTCGTGGAAACTTCTTCTTGGTTCTATGATGGGTGCGAGATGAGTCGATTATGTGTGATATTGTTGAGCCAGGAGGAGCGGTGATGCCAATCGATCAAGCTCGGTTATTCACTTCCGAAGTCCTAAGCGCGAGTGACAAGTGTACCGCATTAGATCCGACAAGGACTTCCAACTCTCTTTCCGAGGGCGGAAAAGTCTGACTCAGAAGTACGCAACTCGAGTGGAGGTCCAATAATCATCAATGTAGTGATACTTCCATGATACGTCCAATTCCTTGCCTACACTCTTTTTTGACACTACACGAAGCATTCGAGGTCAGCATGTAACTCTTTGAAACGTTGGCAACGTTATTTGTACCAAAGGCTCAAAGCAACCTAGGGCTGTGCTCTCCTCCCATCTGAGCAACACTAGCTCAACAGTCTGATTCGAGACGCATTCACAATCTCAACTGGGGGACGCAAGATGACTTTCTGTTCGGGGGAGAGCATCTCAACCGACTTCGTTCCTCAAGTTTTCCAGAAACGTCCCTTCCCCTGCCCCATTGTTCAACTCCAGCACTTGTTGGGTGGGCTGAGAAGATCAGGATTGCACGTGAGCCAGCTTGCGTAACATAACTCATGCGCACAAAACAAAGCCCAGACATCGCTTGGAAATTGATTCTTCCCAAACTTCCCATTCACGCGATCAATTTTTTTCTGGTGATAATTACTGCAATACTTGCAGCCGCCAAAAAGAAGAAGAAGAATGACAGCTACAATACAGCAGTGTGCATGTTCAATGGTAGTGGAAGCAGCTCCAACGAATGCCATATCATAGCAATAAAATATGGGGAATGGCAAGGCATGCGGATGGACAGATCATGCCCGGGTTGTTCGGTAAGGCTTCTTTCTGATCAGAGTCAGTAGATGAGGCCGAGCGAGGTTCAAGGTCCCGGTATTTCCTTTTTTTTTTCGCCTTCACCGGTGACGACTCTCGGTGACATCGTGTGACGGCTTGTCTTGTGACAGTAGACTGCGTGCGTCTGTCCAGCCACGGCTGGTGTCGTCAGCCGGAACAGCAGCTTGCCCCATCATGGATCAAATGGTCGAGCATGGCTCGGAAGAATGGATGATTCGCTTGGGCGATGAAAGATAAGAGGTTACACTATCTGCTAGGAAGAGAAGAAAGGCGGGGTCAGGCTAGAATGTACAACTACTAGACTACGTGATGTAGTGCATGTCGGCCCGGGGCACATGCTGACCAGGTACCTACCTACCTTATGATAGGTATACAGAGAGGAGGCAGCGAGCGAGCCAAACGTCAGGAGGTACCTTCCTACCTAGTTGTAACAAGCGTATTGCGCATATGCCTCCTGCCGCTTCTTATTTGTATGCGTGCAATTGTCCAGACGCATTCCGATGGTGTGATCGAATCGACGAAATCCCTTTTTTTTTTTTTTTCCTCCTTTTTTCCCCCATCTGCTGGATCTTGCCTCCAAGGGCCCACACGATAATCCCTTTCGGCCGTGTCGCTTTCAGACTCTGTCTGTCTCTTTGCGTTAATAGTCAATGTCGCATCGGCTGTCTCCGGTATCCGCGTATTCTATTAATTACTACTCGGACATCAAGGCAACGCCAACCGCCACGGTACCCCAAGGCAAAGGCTCCCGAAGCTGGGGGAGGCAAAGTCCATCGATTCATTCATTCCCCTTTTGAAACAGCCAGCGTCTGCCCTGCCATTCTCTGCATTCTTACATCCATTCCGATTGATCGCGCATGTCACAACCCTTTCACCCGATTTCATTACCTCTCTCCTCCGGCAGTCTTGGGTTTCATGCCATGTACTCTGTCCACCGGTCGGAACCTAGTTAGTCTAGTTCATGGTCCCTATCCATCCATCGATCCATGCGTCCCGATCCAACCCAATCCAAACTAAGTTCAAGCTTTCGCTAGAACCCCCCATCCCATCAGACCACTTCTTCCCCGACTACACTGTGTCTGCCGTCAGGCTCGGCCGTTTATGCAGGCGCTTCCCAGGCAAACGGCATATTCATTCTAGCGCATCAACGGCACCCTTCTTCGCTGTGCCCGTCCCTGCATTTTCCACCTTCTTGACGCCCTTCCCCTTCTTTCCTGCTTCTCCGCGGCCTCCTCGTCTCCCATCCGCCTCGGTCAACCAGTCGTAAAATTGTGCTTCACAGTCTCTCCTGTCTCGGCCTGACTGATCCCCCGGAATTGAGCCGGCCGAGCTTGGATTGTGGCAGTAGGCAACACCGTTTACCCTACTCGTGCATGGTCTGACATTGATCTGCACTGTTGGATACTCTCACCCGCACAGGCCCTGGACGCAATCGCGAACTCTCCTTCTCTCGAACCCCTCGATCTCGCGTTTCTGTGCAAGGCGCATTGCGCAGCCCGAATCGTTCTCAAATACTCTCGGTCCCTCTCCTCTGCGCACCCGCAGTTCGTCTCGACCCTGCTTTCGAACATGGGGCTCTACGACGAACAAATCCACAACCATCAGATCGACCACTAGCACCTCCCAATCTCGCGATACCCTCACCTCGCCCAACAGAGCCCCCTCAAACCCAGCGCAAGTCTTCCTCGGCATGCGCCACCCGCTGCTACAATGAGAGTCCAGCGCCAATACACAATCGCCGTCCCCATCCCACCATATGTTCCCCCCTCCGTCATCATCGCCCATCTCCAAACTGTCTCTCCTATAATCCGCCATCTCGGCACCCTCTCCCGCTACGAAACCACCTCTGCTGAACTCCCCGCTATTCAGTCCGACCCTTTCTTCCACCAATCCCCTGCCCCGATATCCGGCTTCCAGATTTACGAGCTCATCACCCTTGCACCGGGCCTCACCAAGGAAGTCACCTACCCAGCCTACTTCCAGTCCAGTCAAAGCGGGGTGAGATGCAGGGCCAACGGTGCTGCAGGGATCACGGGCTGGGCAGACTATTCAGTGAGGCAGAGGAGTGAGGACTCGAGTACGGGGTCGCCAGGGATGGGGAGTACACCAAGTACAATAGCGTCAGAAGGCGAAGAGTACTGGCATGAGTATGAGATCCATGAGACGTTGCTCGTCGAGGCAAACTCGTTGCTGATGCCGTTTGTGGCGCGAACAATGGAAGAGTCGCATCGGAATCTACTGCACAAGATCATCGACGAGGCCACACAGGGGTACGCCGTCGGGCATGACACCACGTCTACAACCACAACGACGCCACAAGACATCAAGATGCAAGAGTGAACACTCTCCGTCTTGACACTCTCTCTTCCTCTTCCCTCCCATCCTCCTCACTTGCCGAACTTTACGAGACAACATCTGTCATGAGGCAACTATACCCAGAGAGAGGAGGAAGACGAAGAGATGGAGAAAGCAGGAGATACACAAACTCCAGTCTACAACATGATGGGCTCGCTCCCTCTGGACAAGAGATGATCGGGACATTTCTGGCTTTTGATATGTCCTTCGGGCGTGCTCATCATCACAAATTCGCGGCTACTTCAAAAGCAGACGCGAAAAACCCTACAGCATACACGACAGCGAACAATCAGTCGATTGAGGAGAGGGAAGGCGGTTTCCTTATGATTTTCTTGAATTTTTTTTTTTCTGGTTCTTTTTGGCGTTGTTCGCGATCACGACTCATTGCCGGCATTCAGGACGGTCCGAGGACAGGGCTCAGGCAGGACAGCATGGGATACAGGAGGCATACGATGTAACAGACTCGAGGAGCAGACATGAGGCGACTGGATATCCTGCAAAAAGGTGTGAATCAACTGGCATGATGTAAGGATGTAAGGAATGTAAGGGTGTAAGGAATGGTTGGATAACAGGTGGAGTACCAGGGGAGTATATGGCATAGAATGGGATGGGCAAGAAGCTCGATGCACCGAATACACATATGCCCAGGGGAATGATAGGTCTTTTGATACCAGGACGGCTTTTTTTTTCTCTTCTTATCAGATGCGGCACGGGACGGGACCGACTACTTCAGTCACTCGCTCTAAGGAGTAGGTTCAACTTGCTCTCTTGTCTCATCGTGAAGTGGTACCCTCACTGCATCTCCATCATGCTCACAGTTGCTCGCATCGTCAGCTTGCCCACGCCCATGATTGCCTCACTCATCTTGTTCATCTTCCCCTCCTCGCAGCAACTTCTCTCCCATCCCCAGAACGTTGCTCGCGAAATCATAGTCTCGGGCAACAGCTTCATGGACCCCCGATCGCATTCCTTCACCCCTACCTATCGCCCACCATGCAGCTACCTTTCCCTGAACTGCACTTTCAGCCCCCATGCTCCCGTCCAAAGATCTCATCGTGACACATATGTATACATTTGAATGTGGTTCACGATCCGATACGAGCCCCCAGCCTGAGTCAATCCGACTATCCTCGCCGACCCGGGCGCCGAAGCGGGTGACACCAAGATGCAATACGGAGTCGGCTCGATGCTGATGATCAAGCGACGTCGACAGACACAGAAACATTCCTGAAGATGAATTCTTTGAGATGATTGTCTAGTCTGTAGTGCAAATGCATGCACAACATCCGGTATTGTGAGAATGCTCAGGCGTTTGATCAAGAGGAATATTCGAGCAACACTAAAATCGAGCGGTATGTACAGGTTGAAGCATATTCAAAAATCAGAGTTGAACCAAAGTGGTATCTATGGCTTGAGTGCCGTCTATCTGCGCTGCGCATCAATCATAGCTGATTCCGAGCCTTACCATCTCCCGGCTGGCATAATATACGCAACTCGAAACAAGGTTGATGCGGCCGTAAACCCCTTGTCGTGATATCTGAGGGAAGGGAAATCGTGAACAGGGTGTATCCAGAAAAGAATAAATAACAAATCCCATCACCAAACGCCGGATGACCAGCTATATCCTGGGGCGAAACTCCTTGTAGAGCTTGTGTGCACCTGGCGCTGTCACACGAACAGGGCTACCGCCAGGAAGCAAAAAGAAAAGAAAAGATGAAAAAAAAAATCATGGCTCGCTGAAATGAAAAGCAAGCAGAACGCTTTAGATAATGTTTAGCGACCTCCAAAGTCGCTGGCGTATCCAATATCGCCAAAGTTCTGGCCCAGGCCACCTTCTCCGTAGCCTGTCCCTGGGCCACTGACGTATCCGCCATCGTCACCATCATCGAAGTCACTAGCATCAAAAGACGAGCGGCCACTGAGATCATCCTCCATGCCCGAAGACATCTCCGGCGCTGACCAATTCACCTGCGCCAGAGCCGGGTACTGAGCCAACAGAGCCGCCGGTAGCCATTGATTACCGCTCGGGTCCATGGGATACCCTGAGCCACTGTCCATGCCCATGCCAGGCTGTGGTGAGAGATTTTGCATATTCTGCTGCAACCGTTGCTCCTGCCACTGTCGCTGACGCTCCATCAACTCCTCGTCTAACAGAGGCTTGATGCACACCCGGCCAGCTTCGGATCGGAAATGCCTGCCCAGAGCGTCGGCTCTGGCGAATCTCCTACCACACCCCCACTGGCCTCCCGTCTTGAGATCACCCTTGCACACAAACTTCTTCTCTCCGGAATGCAAGCTTTCATGGCGTTTCCGGTCATGTTGTCTCGCAAATGCTTTGCCGCATACGGTGCAGACGAAGGGCCGCTCGTCTGTGTGCGTGCGTAAGTGTGATCGGAGATTGTAAGCTCTTGTGAATCGTTTAGGGCACAAGGTGCATTGAAATGTGGCGGGGTGCTTCTGGACACGCTTCGATGATCCTGCATCCTGGCTATTTTGGTACTCTGGATCTGCAAGTCTCAGTGCGATAACGTTATTAGGCACTGCTGAGGTAGACTGTCTCCGCCTGGAAGGTGAGATGCCTGAGGATGGAGATAAAGATCGTGAAGTGTCCGATCTTGGGGAGAGGCTGGGCCCCATTGGTGACAAGCTCGAATTGTTGGAGCGGTTGACGAGGCCAGTCCCTGGAGCAAAAGGATCTGTGACCGACCGAGGACGAGATCGAGGCCGTCCTAGATACGAGCATTAGCGATTTTGTGCAAAAGTCCTTTCCAGTGATGCATACCTCTGTCAGGCGGTGTGAGAGAATCCTGATCAAGCTCCCCCTTGATTTGGTTGAAAGAATTGGCTTTCGCATTGGGCTCCGCGTACGTCACGTTGATTGCTGGTGCAGCCATCTGCGAAATATCTGAGCCGCCACCCAAGCTCTGGTTTGAGTAAGACTCGCCGGTCACCTGGATCGAAGTGTAGGGCACTGCAGGAAAGCCGTTATTGTGTGATCCCAAACCAAAACCTTGTTGTTGGTTCATGTCCGGCATCTGTTGCGGAAGGATGCGCGGGCTAATGGCAGGACTGTGAGACGGACTACGTCCGTGGAGAGCAGGGCTCCCCTGGGCGTCAGAGAGACTAAATTGGCCGATCTGCAGTACGTCTTGGTACAAGCTTCCGTCAGACGGTCGCTGAAGTGGCGAATGGCCCGTTGGATCATCGAATGTATCCGAGCTCACGATATGTGGAGAGTGGTGGCCGACGGACGAGACATCAGAGTACTCCGATGGTGTGCGGCGGTGGCCCTGAAACTGAGGCTGGTTCCAGTCGCCTATCTGCCCAGGCAGAAGGGCTGCCTCGGGACCAAGAGAAACATTACGCGAGTGCGTACCAGGTGGAGAAAACTGATGCTGGTTGAAGGAGGGCGACTGATGAGCCGAGCCTGGCTGAGGCGCATCGGGCTGAAGAAGATGAGGTGGGGTTGGCGACTGATGTTGTGCCGCCATGGAATTCATGTCGTTCGGATTGAGAGTAGAGGACTGATCAAAAAGCGGCGCGTCGAAATTGTCGCCCTGTCCTCCGGAAGGAAAGAGAGAGAAGTCCGTATCGTTGAGTTCTTGTGACAAAAAGGCAGTATGGGATTGAGAGCTGTCGAAGGAGAGAGTAGGGTCACCAACTCCGCCAGTGGTCTGGCCAAAGGTAGCGTTGGGATCGAACACGGCGGGGTCGGAGACGTTGTTCTGAGAATATGCCTGCTGTTGCTGTTGCTGTTGCTGTGGGCTCAAATAGGCATTTGCACCAAAGGCGTTGAGGTTCTGCTGAGAGTTCTGATCCAGACCCAAGCCAAGTCCGACAGATGGATCCTGGGCGTTAAAGGAAGCTGATGGGGACGACGTGTGCGAATGGTGGTTTATATTGTTCGCTTGGAGCTGGCCGTGGGAAGGCGATCGACCGCGCTGGCCAGCAGCTCCCTGCTGATCCATGGCTGCGAGGCGGGAGCGGTGGTCGTGTCGGTGTAGTTGGAGGAGAGGTCGGCGCGCGGGCGCGGGGATCGCGTGCGTAGGCGTGTACGTGTCCCTGAGTCTAAGTTGGATGTGTGTGGTTCAAATGATCCCGACTTAGTATCGCAAGGCAGACTGGGCCGAGTCAGCCTTCAGGCACAAGGGACCGTGGCAATGCGGGATGTCAGGTCGGAGGGGGCTGTGCTCAGGGACTGATGCAATGCGGCGGGCGGGGGGTCGAATGGCCCGCTATCAGAGGAGGTCGAGAGGCGCAAGGGCTAAGATAGTGTCCAGAAGTGACAAGCAATACGCACGCTGGATCCCGGCGATCTAGGAATACAGTCCAGCGCAAAGTGGTCGTGAGGTGCGCGAGTTTGTGGTGATGCTGTAGAAGTGGAGGACGGGAGATGACTGAGTTGTCGGGTTGTGTAAGGCAGCCAACGGTGCGAGTGGGCAAGTCGCAGTAGCGGGTGGTGATTAAACAGGATAGGCATGGGCAGCTGGCGGCAGTAACTGGTAGGTGCGTGCTCTTTGACGCTGAAAGAGCTACTGGAGCAGGGAAGGTACTTATCACAGTTCCCCAGATTGTTACGGCTGGACACTAATCACTGGTGTCAGCACTAACAGGACCCTGGAGAAACCTAAGTTTTTGAAGGTGGGGCACTCTGGCATCCCTACAGAACTGAGACTGGCAGGAGTCCTAGACATTGCACTGATAGGGATGATGGTGCCTTCCTTCGCGCGTCCACCAGTACTGTAAGGATCCTCTCTCTCTGACTGTGGTCGCACTTGCTTTTGTCTGACACGAAAGTGAGGAGAGAAGTATCTGTCCAGGATAAGGTCATGCGCTACTACAGTACACTTCACCCCGGCAGCATAGTAGTCTATGGCTTGGGACAGACGTGCATGCTACAACAGGAAATCAGAGTACTGTGATATCCTACGCTACATGCCACCATTCCACCACCACCATCTCTTCCAACTCGGCAGAACATCATCTGAGTCCCCGACATTGCGGCCACTCGCGGCTCGTGTCCTAGGGACATGCCTCACTCGTCTCCTGACCGAAGTGGCCCTCGTTCTGCGACTCTCTCTCAGGTACGCAGGCACTCGTTCACTTCGGTGAGGACGTGCTTCGGTATGCAGGATCGCCCCGTCTGCCAGCCTCGGCGCCCATATCATGCCATTTTGTTTCTCTCTACAATAATTCTGACCTGGTCGCAGCCATCGTCGGTCTTTGCTACTGTGCTAAACTCAATCTTGTTTGCCTTTCAAGCTGTCGTCCGTCCCCAGAGACCCTGGCATTTTTGCGCGGCATCCCACTTTAAGGCCCGCATCAGCAGCTGACCTTATCTAACAGAAGCTTCTTCCTCCCAGCTTCCTCAGCAGACACCAATCATCGTGATCGTCGATACCTTGATCCTGCATCTATTTTTACCTCCCGTCATCATTGCACCCCGCGCAGTTCCCAGACCCAACCGTGCGAGCATCCTTGCAGAAGCAGTCTCGCTCTCATGCGAATAGCGAGCCTCTCTTTCATACTTGATTGCTGGCCGCGCTGTTCATTGAGGCTGTGCAACCACGACGAAACAATCTGAAACCAGTTGCCGGAGCCATGGTATGCAGAAATTCTCTCGCGCATACGTACGCACCTTCACAAAATCTTGTCGTCCTGACCTCATGGATGACGACGCATTTTCACTAGTTCCCACCGCGGATTATCGTGGATTTGTAGCCGAATAACTAGCGCAGTCATTATTCTGCGGGGATATCCCAAAGATAGTTCACTTTAACAGCGCCACCGCTCAATTGACAAGGTGGTCTAACCCTTCAAAGTTCTACATCCGGCGCTGAGCCGAATCTTGGTCGGCAATCCTCGACCTTGTGCCAGCACACGTTCATACTCTGTATATCACATCAATGCCGTAAGGTGTGATCTACCGTAGTTGCTTGCAAGTGTGCGTTAAGGTATCAGTCCACCCGCTGGGTAAGGCATAATCGTAGCGAATGGCATTTTCTGGCCCAAGTTGTGGCATCGACTCACGTCTACTCCGTACGGATGGCTCTCCAGCATCCTCCCATATCACGACTATCTTGGGTCCATCTGATCCTGAATCACGCCTTGTTGTTACCCGATCATAGCGTGAACAGAGAATGGCAGGAATTATCGCTCGGTGAAGATCGCACAACGATGAATTGGCGACACGATTCGGGGACAGGCATTCAAAGCTCACGTACTTAAGCCCAGTATGCCGCGACATGCACCATCAAGCACAACCTGGGGAGATGCCTTCGGAGAGACCTGAGCGCTTGTGCCCTTGAAGTATCGACATGCCGGCAAACCAGTCAGAGAACAACAAAGCCGCCAAGGTTGGCGTAAGGCGCGCTGAGCCATCACAGCCTCCCGAGTACAAGTGCGCCTTCTTTGGTATATTGCACTGCCCGAACATGGTCAAGATTCGAGGCATGGCTTGTGAGCTCTGTGTCAAGGAAGGCAGGGTTCCTCAGCTGTGAGTTTAGATCAGGCTGGGTCAGCCACAAAGTGTGCATTGAGCATACGTCGTGTCATTGAATCCTTCAGCAGAGACTGATCGCTGAACTGATCATTCAACGCATGGCTATCGGTCAAAGTTGGTGCAACGTACAATACCCAATGCTTCTTCGGATCAAGCCGTGGTTCATGAGAGCGAACGTGACGCTTGCATTGAAGTATGTCTTTTGTGACGGTCTCAATAATAATTTCCTGGTATCTATAGTGGTAAAAGAAAAGAAAAAAGCCTTGGTCGAGTTGAGAATTTCCGTTCTCTCAGTGGTAGAAATCCAGGGAAGCGCCAAACGCTGTGTGATGTTTTAGTACATGGGTTTAGTACATGGGAGATCCCCCCAGGTCTCCTCGGCAGCCACTCTCGTATGGATTCAGATGTTCAGTACAGTATAAGGGATGTCGGACATGATTAGATGACCTCTGACCGCTCGTAACCCTGAGGTTTGAGAGCGGCCTTGGGACGTTCCATGTCCTTGAAGTCGCTCACGAAGGGGTTCGGATCTTCTTTGTTGTCGAGGTTGCCGAGTGTGTGGTTGACGCCGCGGTGAGTGGCCTCATCAGCACGGATGTAGAGAATGAGGTCTTTCATCGTGCGATTGCCTTCGGGCATGTTGTAGTACTAGATTGAACATGTTAACTCGCTGGTTCTCCCCCAGGGGTGATGTGGGAGTGGGGTGTTTAGAGCTCACCTGGATGGCGATATCCGGGATCTGAAACTTCGGGTCCGTCCACTTCGGATGCTGGCCCGCCTCGATCTCAGCAATCGCCCTCGTGTATGTGTGCACGGCCTCTTCCTCCAGATAGCCGACGAATCGGTGTACGATCTTCGGAGACAACAGGTACGCGATGAACAAGCTGTTGAAGAACACACCCTGCGCGCCGAGGATCATGGTCTTCATGAACCATCCTGGCTCGCACATCTTCATGAAGATGAGAAGGTGCATGCGCTCGTTGAAAGATTCCTCAAGGAGAGTCTCGATCCAGCCGTTGTCGCGCTTGAGGCGGCGAAGGGAGTGGAGGTGGCGAAGCATGCCGGCGACCATGCCGGGGACACCAGCGATGCTTTCGAGGAAGATGAAACGGATGAACTGGGGGCGTGTTAGTCACTTGTTCAGGGGCACACTGGCATTCGGGAAGAAGGTTGACTTACCCATTGTGATTCAGTGAAGGGCTCATCAGCGACCACTGCTGTGGTGGGGTTCTTCGGATCACTCGCCTGTTTCCTGCTCATCCCCGTGAAGAAATCCATGTTCCATCTCGCTATCCTCACGATCTTCCAGGCAGCCCAGTCACCGAGGCCACGAGGCGGACGATGGGCCGGTGTCACAGCCAGCATCTCCTCCATGGTATGGCCATGGTGCGGCCAGACAGGAGGAGTCTTCCGGATATGGTTCGTTTCTTTCTGTGGGAAAAAGTCACGGATCTGAGGGGCAGGTGTTGTGGAAAATAGACGGGCAGGTGAGCTGTGAAGGGCAGTGGCGCAAGCAAGTCGAGGGGTGGTGGTGAGGAAGACAGTCGAAGTGGCAGCCCGGCGGAGGGGAAGAGCTCGGAGAGCTGGGCTGGAGGCGTGGTGTTGTATTGTTGTCGTGATCATGATGGGCTATCCTCAATGATGGAGGCGTATGGGTGTGTAGGGCTGAGGATGTTCCGGACTTGAGATTTGCCGTTCAGGCACGAAGGTAGGAACGAGCAATAAAGTGTTGTTTGGACCGGGTATTGTAGGGGAGAATGTTTGAGGAGTTTTCTTTTGTCTTGATCATATTTGATGGACTCAGGCACGAAGCAGATGCCTGGCGTTGCACTCAGGTCTCAGCTGTCATCTTTATATACAGCCATGGCTTTGTGGCTGACATACCGCCCACTCCTGTGGATTCACGCGTGCATTGAACGGTGTAAGCACCGGCGACCAATACGAAATCAGACAAAAAGGCTATACGCCGAATGCCAGAGCACAATTGACCGAAAGCGCGAATGTCGCCGGGACTATCAGGTACGAAGGGGGGTGGCTAATACGCGTGTTCTGAGTCGATATGCGCCGAGTGTGTTGCCCGGGTTCAGTGTGGCCAAGTAGTTGTAGCAAGCGAAGAATGTGATGGCCACAAAGACTCTCGGCGGTTGAGAGTTCAGGAATACCTCCTTGACAGCCGTAAGGCTCCGGGCAAGGATCACTCACTGACCAATGTTGGTTGACATTAAGAATGGTACTTCATTTTCTGTGGACGATGAGGCGATCTTAAGAGTATCTTTTCGCTAGTCGATCAGGTACCTTGGTCCCTGATCACGGCCTTGAGAATCCTTTGGATGGACAGATCCTTCTAGCTGTGGATCTCGGAGCCTTGCGACTGTCAAGGAGATGGGCTTCTGAGGTTACGAAGCGGCGAGAATCGGCTTCACTGGGTTGGAAATCGGACGGACACGGTCAAGGTGAGCGAGCTGTGGGGAGCAAAAGGCAGGGCGATGAGGTGCGGGAGAGGTCGGGAATCGATTGAAGGACAGGTCCGAGATATTCTCGCTGTTGTGAATGGACTGAGTGTCTCCGCGGGTTTTCAGCCTTGGAAATGGGCCATGTGACCTGAAAAGAAAGCGCCATGGCAAGAAGGATAGAGCCTCGTTTGTGCCATTTCCTGCTTTTTTTCGACCTGCCGGGATCGAGATTAGAAGTCGGTGTCTGTGTCTGTCAGAGCGCAACCCGACATGCCTCGTGGGTGGTCCAGGGGAGGGACACCCTAGACCATCAGAATCAACCTAGATGGCATGGCCGAGATAATGTACACGCATTTTTCGGTGATTCATGATCAGAGCGTGGCCATTCTTCCTATCATGCGGCCTCGTGACGGGATTTCAGCGTGTATGTCAGAATTATCATTGTGTGCGGCCGTCTACACACGTGTTCCTGGCACGTGAAAGACAGGCTGCCAATGCGACCTATATGTACTGTCGGTATCATGCACGGAGATGAGTCACACCAGACGCCTCGTTTCCCAGACGATCCCACTTCCAAGTCTAGTCTACGCAAACCATTACAAGGCGACCCGTACCAGACGTATACGGCCGGTTGTGAACAATCTATCGAACGATACGTTATGGCATGGTTTGATTTCCCTTTTGGCTCGGACAAATGAAGTTCATCTACAGGGTGACCCAGCCCAGGGTCACGTAACCCTGGCCCCCGTCATAGTGCATACTGGGAAGAAGCAGGTAGAGTAACTGAGGTGGTCCAAGTGAAGACAGATCCGCTGCAGCATCCTAAATTCAGAACCCGGAGGAAGCGGATAGACGTTCACCGGCTGCAGCACATGCCAAACTTGACCGAAACACAGAACCTTCATCTGGTGCAGGGTGGCATCTCGTGCTCTTGCAGGATTACCTCATCCGGTTATCAGAGATCGGACAAACGGGTTAATGCAGAATTGCAGCGAATCCTGCTGCAGCGTGACGTCTACATGGCAAACGGCGCGGGAGGACGCGTGACGTGAGCAAGGATCGACGATGCTAAACGTAGGGAATGGATATTAGATCGGGAATGGCCATGGAATTGGTGGATCCCGGCGTTGAAACAAATTTGTGAAGACGAAAGGCAGCCTCGAGCCCAATCCTGCCTCCATCCTGGCAAACAAGTCGGAGAGTCAGGCAGCGACAAGCCAAACCAGGGGTGAGACGGGGATTCCCAGGGCTGAGGTCAGTGTGGACACGGTTTGCACTTTTATGCCGTCAGTGCACAATGACACCAATCGCGGGGCACTGCACTACGTACGGAGTACTGTACTGTGCTTTGTCCTGCTTCAGAAAACCATGAACTCAGCGACGAACGACACTGCAACGCTCGAGCTGCCTACGCTTGACGCTGCATGTTGTTTGACCTCAAGCAGCATGCATTTTGTCTACCACTGGTTCCTTTGCGCCTGCCCTGTTGTTTATTTTCTGTCTTTTCGTCCCACGCCAGGGATTAGATAGGCTCATGATTTCAAAGAAGCAAACCACCCACCAAATTTTATGCATCCCTCCCTCACTATCGTCAGCCGCGTTCCGACCCAGGCGCCCCTCTATTTAGTTCCATTTACCCCCCGTTTCCTCACTGGCACACGCTGTAGTGACTACCTGACACTGCCTGTGCCCACGCCTGCCCACGCGCACACACCCACAGCCCGAAACCAAAGCCCTCGCCCTCCTCCCTCCCTCTCTCCCTCTCTTTCTCTTTCTCTCCTTTTCTTCTCGAGAAATCTACCACCGAACGAACTACCCACGACCTCCCACGAACAGCATTAAGCTTTCCCAACGTTCCAGCCCTTCCATCGTCTCCGAATTCTCGAGTCGATTCCGTAGCCCTCAAATACGACCACCACCAACAAATCCACAACCTAACGCTTTCGGCGCCATCAACCCAAGTCCCGCATCAACCACACCCTCACTACCAAACCAAGTTTCGCAACCAATCTCTCGCAAATCTCCTTAGAGCACAATCGCGTCTATCTTCTCGATCTCGCAAAATCCTAAATAATACCAAGAGATTCTTTCTGACATCATGCCTGCACCGAAACAGTGGGGTAAGCACGCACTTCATCATGTCCCTCACCCCTATTATCCACGAGGCGAGGCCGGTACTGTGTGAGCGCGATGGTATCGCGCATAGGGCAAGCCGCCGCGCTGCGCTGCGCTTTACACAATCGGCCTCTCGGTCATCGGCAGATCGCCCTCTGCTTGACCATATAAGCATCCGCTTTGAGCCTCTTCCCGCTATCAATCAATGCGCCTCTGTGGGGTTCTCCTGCGCGATCCCTGGATAGCACGTCCCCCCCATACCTGCATTTGGCTGACCGCTCTTTGCGACTCCATATAGACGACGAGGAGTCCAGCTCTGGATCCGAGGCCAGCGCTCCTTCTTCACCCCCGGTCACTGCTGTCCAGCGCCGTCGCGTCTTCGAAGACGAGGAAGACGACAGCGATGTGAGTTTCTCTCTATCCACTCCCGTGAGGTTCTTGGACAACACTCCCCACTGTCTCCCTTCCGAACCAACAAACCGGAGCCTGATGCTGATGCGGGTTGATTTCCATCACTAGGTCCTCGATTCCTGGGATGCTGCCGAAGACTCCGAGGTAGAGCGTGAGAAGGCGAAGAAGGCTGCTGAGGCCAAGGCCAAGGCCGATGCCGAAGCTGCCGCAAGCAAGAAATCCAAGGCTCAGCGTGTTGCCGAACACAAGGCTGAGCGTGCCCGTGCCCGTGAGGCCGAGGGCCTCTTCAGTGACGACGAGGAGGAGACTCCTGCTGAGCGTCGCGAGCGCCTTCGCCGCACCGAGAAGGACGCTGACCTGGCCCACGCCCAGGATCTCTTCGGCGACATTGGCATCAGCAACAACCGCAAGGGTAACACTATCGGTACCGCCGTCGCTGTTGACCCCAACGATCCTAACAGCACCGTGAACATCGCCGACCTTCCCCTGTTCAACCCAACCACTAAGACCCAGTTCGCCAACCTTCGCGAAACCTTGGCTCCCATCATCACCAACTCTGCGAAGAAGGCTCACTACTCGCTCTTCCTCCAGGAGTTCACCAAGCAGCTGGCCAAGGAGCTTCCCAGCGATCAGATCAAGAAGATCGCCAGCACTCTCACTGCTCTCAGCAACGAGAAGATGAAGGAGGAGAAGACCGCCATGAACGGTGGCAAGAAGACCAAAGCCGCTAAGACCAAGGTCTCCGTCGTCACCACCCGTGCGAACACCACCGACATGGACACCTATGACGATGCCTTCGGCGAGTATGTATTCACGAAATTTCCCTATTAATGCTCCAATGTGCTGACGCAACCTATAGTGATGACTTTATGTGAAAGACGAAACCAACACAACACAGTTTTGGTCACCTCGCTGCATCTCGCCGGCCTTGGACGCTGCCCTTCTGCAGAGATTCCGAGCTGATGGGCCATCAGTTCGCGTATTCCCTCGCTCATGATGCAAGCATGTCGGCTGTGAACAGGATTCGCAGCCAACCAATGTCTGTCTTGGCCTCTCCGGCGGGATGAAAGCAAGATGACTTAGGTTCATGTGCAGACCGTCATGGGTTTCCAGAGAAGGAAAGGAATCGACTTCTGGGCTATTCTTTGGGATGCCCAATATAATGCGTGGCAGTGACTAGCGTCAGCGTCACGATCAAGACCAAGATCACACAGCACAGAGAGAAAATTATGCAAGCATGAATTGGGTCTTTCATGATATTTTATGTTCCGCAGTTTAGAGATTCTTTTTTCCACAAAAGGGGGAGCATCTAGGCATCTTTTGGAAGGAATGGATATCGGGATAGCCTTAAGACAGGGGGTATTGTGACGCCATGACTGGCTGGATCAACTGAATTTGAAAGTGTTTTTTGATTCATTTTGGGTGCGACCGTACGTGATGCGTTAGTTATCCGATCCAAAATGCACATGGGCGAGTATTCTCAAGACACATTATTCTGTAATCCTGGTATCTCCAAAGCTGTACCAGTCCAACCCAAATCTCGGGCATGATTCGACATGACCATGGGCAATTGTAGTGTGATGGTCGTATATTACAAAACATCTTCGTTATAACCACGTCTTGTCCCGTTGTCCTGCTCATTAAGACGATCAAAAATACAAACGCCTAAGAAGGGGAGGTTGTGCTTTCACTCAATGCCGCCATTGTGCTGGTTATACCATTTCCACCCGAGACAAAAAGAAAAAACCAAGAAACGCCTTGAACGCCTTGCACCTCTGTTGCTTTACACCCGAGCAAAAGAATAATGCCTCATACCCGGTGCATGAGAAGAATTTGCCCTCAAGCAGCCAAAGAATCACATCTTGTCTAGACAACGTTCCCGGCCATACCCATGAACAATGCATGAACTGCTAGACTCAATGTCCAGAAGCCGACCTTCCTGAACCTCCTCACTCGACTATGCTGATCTTCCACATCCCTTGCAAATGCATCATACGTCTCCGCACTGGCATCGTTCATCAGTCCACAGTCAAAGACCGTCCATGATCCGTCAAAGTCAGTAGCTCGCTTGACGATGCGACATGTGATGGGGATGTACGTCTTCTTGGCATTGATGTACGCAACGATGGGACGGACAAGGGCCTGATTCACATAGGATATATCCTTTGTGAAGAGGGGGACGGCAGCTTTGACGTCGTTGAGATGTATGCGGAGGTCAGTGATGAGGTAGCGGCGATCTTCATCGATGTGAGGAGTGGGCTGTGATGGAATCGTGGTTTGTTCGTGGAGGCGAGGAGGTTCGCTTGAGGCGTCGGACAGGTGGCCTGAGGATAGCAGTGTGGGTGTTGGAGGTTCTTCATTAATGGCTCGGAGGGGGCCGATAGTCGTGTTGTACAGGAAGCGGTTTCGGTTTGCGATGACGATGTCCTCGAGTTGGTCGTAGAAATCGGACATCACTTTTGTAATACCGTCGTCATTATCAGCAGGGAACATGATATCTGCGATGATATCGACATTGCCCTCGTAAATCCAACCGAAAGGTCCGTCCACACCGCGGTTGAGATGATCAATCTTGAGACCGTCGATGCGCAGTCTGCTGATCTTCTTCCATGCACTTACGTCACCAATCGCGGTGATTTCGTCTTGAGCGTGCCCTGAGCCTGGACCAATACCATGAGCCTGACGTGGATGGATAGTGAAGAGAGATCCATCAAATGAGCCGGACATGTTATTGGCGGAGAGGAAGTCATAAAATAGCCATTGCTTTCGCAGCTGCGGAAGCTCGCAGGAGTAGATGCTAACGGAGAACGGCCGGAAACCGTCTGGCTGGTGAATGGTAAGGAGAAGATCCTCGAGCTTGAAAGACTCGAGTTCAAAGTCGCCAGGCTGATGGGTGTGGCGATATGATAAGGGGTCGACGTCGTCTGATGACCAGTGAACTGATGTCCGGTCGATGACGCCGCGGATGCCTTTCACTTCTACATCTTTGAGAAGGCCCTTACCGTTCCACCAGTTAATGAACGACATAGTGACATTGACATTAGCGATGGTCACGTCAAATTGTGTGTAGTTTCCATCATCCTCGATTTCATGTGCTTCGGAGTGGGAATGGCGTCCAGCAGCAGCGACTGCAGCAGCATCAGACGAGCCTTTGCTGACGGAGGACTTGATCTGGCCCGGTCGTCTGGAGATGAAGACATTGCGGAAAGAGATGACACCGTCATTCCACTTCGGGACAATGGCTGACTCGAATATGACAGTGACGCCAGCAGATTGGGTAAGATAGTCACCGATCTTCTTCGCCAGCCACTCCTGCGCGAAGACCGTGTTGAGAGTGAAGATAACGAGAGAGAAGAAGGTTGTGGTCCCGACGAGAATCCACACGATATGACCAAAGACGAACCAAGAGACGAATGCGCCCCATTCGTCGGCGTTCCAGGGTCTCATGCTTCGGATAGATGCCCATTTGAAGCGGACTTTCATACGCTGCCAGAAACCGGTGGCAGCTGCGAGAAGCTCCTCTTTGGTAGGTGCATGAGGCAGGCTTGGGAGGTGTAAATATTTGGATACCGAGGAGGTGATGGAGTCGTGTTGAGTATCAGGAGATGAAGGTCCGGGGTTGTTCGGAGTCGAGGCGGATTGAGATGAAGAACCTTCAGCTGACTTGTTCACACTCGTAATTCTCGCCTGACTGGCAGCTTCCTCTCTCCGCAATGCATCTTTGCGATCACTAGAGTATGAGCGATATGATAGAAATGGAGTTGACTGCCATATCAACCGTGTGTTGTCTGGACGTGATAGTCGAGGCGTTCTTGGGATTGATGACGCAGAGGATGTAGTTTTCGCAGCCGGCCATGCTAGTGATCTCGAGATCAAGGGCCGTATATGTAGCACTTGTGTTGACGTCGATCGGACTTCAGGAAAGTTTCTCGCATTCGGCGAAGGAGCTGCGACAGCTTGTGAAGCTCTGTGACGAGCGGCTGAGGCTTCGAGTAGAGTCGACGAGAGCAAAGCCGGGTCTCGAGGCAGCCACCGTAAGCGGCCGCCGAGCAGCCTTGGTGGTAAGCCGCTAGACATTTTGGCCGGTCAACACATGACGAAGTTAAGCGCAGCGATGTAGAGAATCGAGGCCGCTCGGGAAGTCATGAAATGTGTCGTTTAATGACGGGGCTGAGGGGATCGTTTCGCAACGTGATGGCGAGCAGGAGGTTTTGTTTGCAGCTCTGGCGATCATGAACCACTGACAATCCTGCTTTCAGGTCAGAGCCGGGGACCCGCAGCGCCTGAAGTTTCCATGACGCGCTACGGGAAGCACTATAGTGGTGGTGGAGCCTACTGGGGCATCCAGGCCAATCGATAAGCACCGATAACTCACCACAAATTTTCGAGGTCGAGGGTCTCTTGGTAGGTTTTTTTTGGGTGCTGGCGCTGGCCTGTCCGTGGTGCTGTGAGGCGGGACACTGGGGCGCCAGAAAGTGATGGGCAAAAAGTTGGATTGATCTTCTTCGCTGAAGCACAAACCAAGAGATACCACATCCTGCGCGCAGACACTTTACTCCCGGAACCACACACCGAGACTCAAGACGACACACACCTGGACAACACTATCTGCACCTTACACATACGTCCAAGATGCCTGCGCCGACCGCCTTGCAAAAGGCGGCAGAGACCCCGCTCCCCGAACCCGTTGACCAAGTGCTTGAGGGTATGTCTGTTTTCTGCTTCTCACGACTTGACGGCATCAGAGTAAGGTATTGACTTTAGTGAAGATGCCAACGAAGATGGAGCTCTCGCGCTCCCCTCATCCCCGAACGAGGCCGACTTCATCTCGCCCGAGGCCCAGCCCGGCGAGGACGATACCATGCATGTTGATGAGGAGTTGAGGCCTAAGTTTGGCCCTGCACAAGATATCGTATGTTTGGAAACAGGGGACTGTGTCTAAATTCCTGCTGAGCTTGCTAACACTATGACTCAGGATCCTGTCGCCAGAGTTGAGACTCGCAAGATTCCTATCCCGCCGCACCGATTTACACCCCTTAAGCAACAGTGGATGTCCATCTACCCACCGCTGGTTGAGCACCTCAAGCTGCAGTGCCGTATGAATCTCAAGCGCAAGACGGTCGAGTTGCGTACCTCCAAGCACACAACAGATTCCGGTGCCCTGCAGAAGGGCGAGGACTTTGTCAAGGCCTTTACTTTGGGATTTGATGTTGATGATGCTATCGCTCTGCTGCGACTTGATGACCTTTACATCGAGACTTTCGAGATCAAGGATGTCAGGACTATGCACGGTGACACCCAGGCACGAGCTATTGGACGCATTGCTGGCAAGGACGGCAAGACCAAGTTTGCCATCGAGAACGCTTCACGGACAAGAATCGTGCTGGCAGACGCCAAGATTCATATCCTCGGCGGGTTCAAGAATATCCACATGGCGAGAGAGTCAGTCGTCAGCCTGATTCTTGGTAAGCCTCCAGGCAAGGTGTACGGAAACCTGAGGACTGTAGCCGCGAGGATGAAGGAAAGATTCTAGGCATTGCAAAGCAGTCAAGCGAAAGGGAAGGCGTCATGACGAATGATTTGTACGGCGTTTTGGCGGATTTGGCTTAAGACCATTGGGAAAATGCACTCTGCGATCGACGATAAGTCTATTTACTCCAAGCATAGGATAAGATCATAACATGCCATACACAAAGTTGCATGAAAAGCCTGCGTGCTCCGGTGAACGGGGAGAAGCCATCGAACAGTCACCGGTGCGGCAGCGAACATCGCTTGAAATATTACTCACTCCATTGACATGCCAACATGATAGTTGCGTATCTCCCTCAAGCCCCCTCTCAATAAAAACCGCTTTTGGTCAACTACGCCTGAGGAGCAATCGGGCCTGGGACGCCACGAGCGGGATTTTGCAGTGGATGCACCTTGTTGGCAGGGTGGGGAGAACCCTTTGTTGGCGAGGCGGGCTGAGATACAAAGCTACTTGTGCTTTTGGTATGAATTACGTATGGCTGACTGTACTTCCTTAACTGCTAGCAAAAGGTGTGAGATCATTTTTGCCCCTCCACGCCAGTGCCCCTCCTCGCATTGCGCCGTGCTCCTCTCACCGTGGTGCACTATCACTTCCACTGATGGGTAGTAGTGTAGAGCTGTTGTGGCAGCTTCCATCCATCCCGCCAACCGCCCACGTTGCCCCCAAACATTTCCTCTCCATCCACCAACCTGACAATTTCCTCTCCCTCTTCCCTCCTCCATCTCAATCCTCGATACCCAATTCCCATCTACTTGCCCTAATATCAAGGTTCGTACGCTTGAGTCTGCTCCCTCTCTTGCGGCCCATTTGCTTCTACATTGGTCTGAGAGCTTCTCTCGTCGCGTTCGTTAGCATTCTACCCCACCACAGCTTTCTGCTCAACTCTGTCCTTACCCTTCAACAAGGCGTCTGTTGAGGCATATTGTCGAATTGACACGGTGCACATAACAGCTCTCAGTTGCTGCACAGCTCCCAGACCACACTTCTTCTGCTTCACTGCTTTCCTTCCGGGTTTTATACAGGCCTGAGCTCTCTTTTCCTGTCACTATAACCAACCCCTCCATCTGCCAAGCGATTTACGAGGCTCAGTGTGCTAACAAGCTCCAATCCGGCAGACCTTTTCTCAACTGCCACGTTTAAAATCGCCCAACATGGCTATCACCAAGATCAAGGCCCGTTCCGTCTACGACTCCCGCGGTAACCCTACCGTTGAGGTTGATCTTGTTACCGAGACCGGCCTCCACCGCGCCATGGTCCCGTCCGGCGCCTCTACCGGTTCGTCCCGACTCTCCACTCCCGATGTAGCTTCGATCTGAGGCAGATGATAACCGGCAGCAAACAGGTCAGCACGAGGCTTGCGAGCTTCGTGACGGTGACAAGGCCCAGTGGGGTGGCAAGGGTGTCACCAAGGCCGTCGCCAACGTCAATGAGATCATTGGCCCTGCTCTGATCAAGGAAAACTTCGACGTCAAGGACCAGTCTAAGGTCGATGCTTTCCTCAACGAGCTCGATGGCACTGCCAACAAGACTAAGCTCGGTGCCAATGCTATTCTCGGTGTCAGCTTGGCTGTCGCCAAGGCCGGCGCTGCTGAGAAGGTATGTCCTTTATGTTAAAGATTCCCTACCGGTCACTGACATATTTTCAGGGTGTCCCGCTGTACGCTCACGTTTCCGACCTTGCCGGCACTAAGAAGCCCTATGTTCTTCCAGTTCCCTTCATGAACGTCCTTAACGGCGGGTAAGCTATCAATTCTCTCAATGTGGACTCTTTGACACTAATGATCACAGTTCCCACGCCGGTGGTCGTCTTGCCTTCCAGGAGTTCATGATCGTTCCTACGTATGTACCATGGCTCGTGATGTAAACTCGTACCCCTGCTAACGCTTAAAAAGCTCCGCCTCCACTTTCAGCCTTGCCATGCGCCAGGGTGCTGAGGTCTACCAGGCCCTGAAGGGTCTTGCCAAGAAGAAGTACGGCCAGTCCGCTGGCAACGTCGGTGATGAGGGTGGTGTTGCTCCCGATATCCAGACTGCTGAGGAGGCCCTCGACCTCATCACCGAGGCCATCGAGAAGGCCGGTTACACTGGCAAGATGAGCATCGCCATGGACGTTGCTTCCAGCGAGTTCTACAAGGAGGCCGAGAAGAAGTATGACCTCGACTTCAAGAACCCCGACAGCGATCCCACTAAGTGGATCACCTACGAGCAGCTCGCTACCTTGTACGGCGAGCTTTGCAAGAAGTATCCCATCGTCTCCATTGAGGACCCCTTCGCTGAGGACGATTGGGAGGCCTGGAGCTACTTCTCCAAGACCCAGGACATCCAGATCGTCGGTGATGACTTGACCGTCACCAACCCTAAGCGCATCAAGCAGGCCATCGACCTTAAGTCTTGCAATGCTCTCCTCCTCAAGGTCAACCAGATCGGTACTCTCACCGAGTCGATCCAGGCTGCCAAGGACTCCTACGCCGACGGCTGGGGTGTCATGGTCTCTCACCGTTCTGGTGAGACTGAGGATGTCACCATCGCTGATATCTCTGTTGGTCTCCGCGCCGGCGAGATCAAGACTGGTGCTCCTTGCCGCTCTGAGCGTACTGCCAAGCTCAACCAGATCCTCCGCATCGAGGAGGAGCTCGGCGACAACGCCATCTACGCTGGCGCCAACTTCCGCAAGGCTGTCAACCTGTAAGGTTGTGCCTGCTTACACAAGCCTGAGCACCGACTCTGCTGCGCGAGTAATATCTTAAGATGATGACGATTATGGAAAATGGGGCACAGAGAGGCGTACTAGAGTGAATAAAACAGACCACCTGATATTTTACACACCCTTTAAAGTGACATTGGCCTCTCGAAAGTGAACAGGATGAAGCCAGCGAACGACCATACTTGCTGTGCATGGTTTCCATCGAGTACAGTAATTTGGCCCCGCGACACCAAGTGTGGACCAACTCCATCACCACAGCAACGCGACGTGGCATCCAAACATCAACAGACATAAGCACTTAAGCGGGTCTCCTCCTTTGCATTCAGTTGCATGAACAACACAATCGACATTCCGGGTTTTGCATTTTCAGTCGAGGCGACTGCGCCATCATTCTACTAACTAATCATGGCAGCATCAGGAGACCTCATCGATTTTGATCTGATCGAAGGGCAGAAGGAGAACATTCAGTCCTTGCCTGGAGGTCGCTCAGCGAAGAAGTTGGCCGAGCTTTATTCCTCCTCACCATTGCACAAGCTCGCGACTCCGACGCCAACAGACACCAAGAACATCAACGACTGCATTCGTGCCGAGTATGAGGCGGAAGTCGCCACCATTTCGGAGTCGGATGATCCTCTAGACGTATTTGACCGATACGTGAGATGGACACTTGATGCTTATCCTTCAGCACAGGCGACGCCGCAATCACAGCTTCACACTCTCCTCGAGCGGGCGACCAAGACGTTCATTAGCTCGGTCCAATACAAGAACGATCCGCGTTATCTGAAGTTGTGGATGCACTACATCCATTTCTTTTCAGACTCACCACGAGAGACGTACATGTTTCTTTCACGACATGGCATTGGCGAGACTCTGGCCCTGTTTTACGAGGAATACTCTGCCTGGCTGGAGTCTGCCGGCCGATGGTCTCAGGCGGAAGAGGTGTATAAGCTGGGTATTGCACGCGAAGCACGGCCTGTCGCCAGGCTGCTCCGCAAGTTCAAGGAGTTCGAGGAGAGGCGATCACAACTCGGTGATGAGCCGACAGAGCCGTCATCACCTGCTCTTCCCACCGTTCGACCAGTTCTGGCAGCCAAGGTTGATCCTTTTGGCGCTGCTGCCAGACCTGTAGACCCGCAAGCTCAGCGCCAGGCCTCCTCAAGCAGCACTTCGACAAAGCCGGCCAAGTCTAAGCTCATGATCTTTTCGGACGCGGATGCCAAGGCGCCTGTTCTCTCATCAAAGGAGACTGGCTCCAAAGGGTGGGATACCATCGGATCGCTCAGCGACCGGAAGAAGGAGAACACGATGGAGGCAAAGCCCTGGGTCGGCGAGACACTGAAGGCGGGAGGGAAGAAGTCAGCTGCGGCTAAGCTGTCGGTGTTCAGGGATCCGGTAAGCTGATTCTTCCCAATGACCCAGCCCCGCGCCAAATTGTTGATGATCATAGGACTAATGTATTGTTTCTTGGGTCTTTCCTGTAATTTAGTCTCTTTCCAAAATACAGAACATCGTTGTTGTTCCGTCCAAAAACCAGGTGACAGTGCATCCGCAGACTGGAAAGCGAGAGAGAATCTTCGTCGACCTTGCGGCGGTGTATCCGACACCGGAGGAGGCTGGCACGGAGTTGAGCTTCGAGGAGATCATGGCTGCGAACCGAGGCTGGCTCGACCATTCTTGGGAGGAGGACGAGGTTGACATTAGCATGATCCCAGATCCGGTGGAGGATGCCAGGCAAAGCATTGGAGATAAACTGGTGATCCATCAGGATCCTCCCATGTTCTACGATGAGAATGGTGCTCTACAAGAACCCCCGCCACAGCCAAGAGGGGGCAAGAAGAAGAAGGTGATGGAAGTCAACGAGACCCAAATCAGTAAGTCGACTCATGTGAGTTCAATGACGGAGACCGTCACTAACGCATCGTCCAGTCAAGGCGAAGCTGGATTCACCATCGGGACCCAAGCTGCGCAAGAAGAACACATCCGAGCCAACAATGACAATTCACACGAAGGCTGCCACTGATGATATTTACGACATATTCAATGCTCCTCTCAAAACCAAAGATCAGGACGACGAGAGTGGCGATGATGACTACATGACTGACGGCGATTATACGACCGATGGCGAGAGCACTGGAACGACTAGACAGATCGAAGAGAGCGAGCATGGCGGCGATGATGAGGTCTCCGATGTGAAGAGTGTTAGCGAGTGGTCGGATTTCGACACTCGGAGGCATGTGCCTGACCTTCATGATCAGGAAGGCAAAGAAAGCAACGAGCAAAGCGAGAACGATGTGTCGGACTTGATGGATCCCAATGAACCACCACGGCCACAGGATCACACTCGCGGTGAGGATGAGGAGGAAGACTGGATCCCAGAGAACGAGGATCTCATCACGCCAATCTCGGATTCACCACCCAAAACACGCACAATCTATATTCCTCTACCGCCAGAGGATTATGAGCCGCCAACCCGTCCGTATAGGGATCCGGCTGAGGTGGCTAATAATCGCCTGCCTTTCATGACCCCCATCACCGAGAGGACTGAAGTTTCTCTTGAGGTGGATGTGGACGCTGATGAAGCGCCGTTCAAGACTCCAAGCAGATACGACGGGCGTGGGGCGATGAGATCCAGCTCCAATTATGAGCCACTCAGCAGCCCCATCCGGGAGATCATTGAAGAGGAGCTTCCCGTTCCAAAGGTTCCAGAGTCGCTTGTTTCGAGGACGCCAGCCAGTGAAAGGAGACCACTTGGTGTAGTAAAACCTAAGCCGCACAAGGGCCCAATCATCAAGGAGGCCTTGTGCAATCCCGTGGATGAAGTGGTCCGCAGCGAGATTCTGGAGAAGATGCATCCGCCTCTGAGCTCATACGAAGGCTTCTTTGACCACCGCGATGTGCGATACGAGCGAGGAGGAGAGATTCGCAGGTACATCAAGGCTTTGACAAGGACCAAGGGCGGCTCCGATCGAACAAGCCACATCCCTGAGCCTGTGGAAATTAGGCTTGCAGGTGCGCCGTCGACCTACACCGTCAGGCGAGAGCTTGGAGCAGGAGCCTTCGCGCCTGTGTATCTCGTGGAGAACTCCAGGCCCGACGGTGATGAGAATGATGAAGATGCTGTTGTGGCCATGGGTAAGGGGGCATTCGCTGTTCATCGCCGCAGTCGAATGGAGGCACTCAAGATGGAAACACCTCCCACGCCATGGGAATTCCATATGATGCGTCTAGCTCATTCCCGGTTGGGACCCCATCATCGTGCGAGTGCGTCCTTGAGCTACGCTCATGAGTTGCATCTTTACCAGAACGAGGCATTCCTCTTCTTACCCTACCACCCCCACGGTACTCTTCTCGATGTCATCAACTTCTTCCGCGGCGAGTCTTCAGGTGTCATGGAGGAGCAACTGGCAATGTTCTTCACGATTGAGCTGCTTCGCACTGTCGAAGCACTCCACTCGAAGAACCTCATGCACGGTGACCTCAAGCCCGACAATTGCCTCTTGCGCCTCGACTCCCTCACAGAAGGTGAGCAGTCGCTGACCAGCCAATGGAACGCCGATGGCAGTGGCGGCTGGTCTTCGCGCGGTGTCACTTTGATTGACTTCGGTCGCGGCATCGACATGCGCGCCTTCACGCCCAACGTCGAATTCATCGCCGACTGGAAGACTACGGCCCAAGACTGCGCCGAGATGAGGGAGGGGAGACCTTGGACCTGGCAGATCGACTACCATGGTCTCGCTGGCACCATCCACTGCCTCCTCTTCGGGAAGTACATCGAGACCACCCGCGCAGATACTGGCGGCGCCCTTCGAGGCGGGAGAAGATATCGCATCCGCGAGAGTCTGAAGAGGTACTGGCAGACGGAGCTGTGGGGTGGGTGCTTCGATCTACTCCTCAACCCAGGGGCGCACGCCGAGGAGAAGGAGGACGGTGGCAAGATGCCATGCCTGAAAGGGTTGAGGGAGGTGAGAGAGGGCATGGAGAGGTGGCTGTCGCAGAATTGTGAGAGGGGAGTTGGTCTAAAGGCTCTCATGGGGAGGGTCGAAGGGCTCGTGAAGAGCAGGAAGTGAGGGCAGCGGTCTTTTTCTTAACATCCACTTGATACGATGAGGCGTTGGCTTGCATTCTGTCTATACCCTAGCTGTTGAGAAATTGCATAGATCACGAGGAAATGGTTCATCAAGAAGACCGTCTGCTATCGTCTGAGAGTTTATGCTCGGCTCCACATTGGCGAACGGCTGTAGATTGCCATGGTAAGGCGTCAGTGCGGAGGATGCCACAGTCGGAGACTCTTCCTGGATAGTTAGGAGTCACTGATGAACATGACGACTGCATGAAAGAATGCGGGACCTATTGTGCAATCACACGCACTGGTTTGGCATGCAGCTGGGATGGAGAGGTGGTCCATGCCTTTTCTGATATTGCTCAGCTGCTCCCTCGAAGATCAGCCCGCATCTACTGTACGAGATATCACATGCTGTGCAACTGTCCAAAGAGAGAATCAGGGGCCGTGCCAAGCTGGAATTGGAGAAGGGTGGTAAACGCCCAGTCAAAGAGAGCTACGATCTCAAGAACACTAAAATGAAGCGTTCAGAAGAGAGCAACTCGATTAACATGAAAGTGTGGAAGACGGTGAAATAACTGGGTACCAAGATGGAACCTTTGGGAGAGGCATGATGAAAGGCCCAGGAGGCAACATAGAGAGGGAGTCAAGTAGCAAGGAAGACAGAGACAGAAGGCAGCATAGTGTATAGTAACAAGGCGAGACACTCTACAACACGTAAGTGATGATTGGAAGCCGCATTCTGCATGGAAGACATGCTTGCTGCCTTGGGAGTGCCAGCTTCACACCCGTTAGTAGGTCCAAAAAGACTAGAACAAAGATTCCTACGTTTCCACGAAATGCAGCAAGTCCTAACTGGTTTTGTCATTAAAGTTGACACGGCGATTTAGTGTGGGAACGTACAGCAGCACAAGTGGACGATATAACATCGACAACTCCCCGCTGCTCATATGCATCCGGTCCATCCAGGTCCGATGATGATGGAGCATGGAAGTTCGCTTCTTTTCGCTCCCCTGTGACTGTGCAAATCCTGATGGAAACAACAGCAATGAGCAAACGCAATTGCATGAACTCAAGTTTATCTCATTTTCTGAACGCCCCAGGAAGCGAATTTCACGTCGACATTGAAGACCTAGCTCGGTCTTAGTACACCTCACTTGGGCAACCATGAACCAACCTCTCGCATTCTGGAGTCACTTCTCAGCCGCACGACTTCCACTTCTGCACACCAGCCTCATGTTGCAATATGTCGAGAGCCACCTGCGCTTCGTCCGTCTCAAACTTCAGAGACAGGTCATCTTTAACCTTCTGGATTGCATGTCGAGCCGTTGAAGCGACAGAGAGGAGTTCAATCATAGGACTATGAACCGACGAAATTCGGTCTTCGAGATCCAGGAAAACTTGCCGCAAGTCTGGCAGATCAGAATTCAAGGCTGAGACTATACTGTCGTGAGTCGGTGAAGCGGTCTCCAGGAAGGAGAAACAGGCCTGGCAGAGAGCCTCAAGGTCTAGCTTAGCTGCTTTGATATTTGCGTCGAGCGATTCCATTTTCCTGGCGTGTTCCTCGGCGAGACTTCTCTGGCGTTGCCTTGCTTCAGAGAGGAAGGCTTCAGCCCCTGCAACCATGTAGGCCTGCTCCATCTCAGTTAATGGCTCCATCTCCGGCGGGACAGCCGAGATGAGCAACCTGCTGTCATCACAGGAGATGGTATCCTCGACTGGCGACGAAGGTGACGGAGAAAGAATGTTCAACTCTTGCGCCGGCTCTGGCTGAGCCTTCTCCGCCGCAGGCATGGAAGCAGGCGATTCCTGGAACAGAATTGTGTTTGTTTCGATTGTTCCCTCTTCCCCAGGCTCTAGGCTGAAACAAGAAAGAGTCGAGAACCGGGCACGTGGAACTGGACGTGATCGGACGTCATTCGGATGTACCCATTTTGTATCCGTGCCTGTTGGGCCACATCCCATCCCGAAGTCTGGCGGCGATTCCGGGTCTGTATCATCTTGGGAGGTTAGGTATTCGACAGACATCATCGAATACTTTCGCGAGATCTGTGGGTTGAACCCGAGGATCCAGGACGCGTGTAAGTCAAGATAGAAGTGAGAGGTTTGCACTTCACTTGCCCTTTAAAAACCAAAATTGAACAGCCTTTGATCTGGTGTCTTCCAAGGAGACCTCGAAACTTTCGATATTGTAATAATGTAGCGATTCTCTTGGTGAGCCCGAGACTCCTGCAAAGTGTTGCTTAGGTCACGAGAACTGCCCTTTGAGGAGGGATTGGACGTCGCCCTTGGTGAGTTTTCGGTACCAGGCTCACATAGACCAGGAGCCGGAAGCCAATAGGAAGAACGGAAGGCAATTCGGATTGATGTGAGCTATCTGGGTGTGACAAGATGAAGCATATCCTTCATACGAGTTCGGATGAACCATAGTAGAATAGGAATAAGAAAGCGATGACGCTCACGCTCAATCGTCATGTCGGTCAAGTCTTACCTTACCGCACATACAAAGTATCACAACGCCTACCACCCACAGCCCTGGTGGCATGCTGGCAACAAGATGGGCTCATTGATGCACTCTTGATTCTTGATGAAAAGGCATCACCGTCAGAAGCTTGGATATCACAGCGAATGGAGTTGGAGGAGTGGAAGTCAGGTGGCACGCAACGATCGGCGCCGAGAGCAAGGGCCTCAAGTGCCGAAATGGCCGGGGAACGGGTCTAATCTCTTGAGAGCTCGGCGGATGACGAAGACTGGTTGCGTGGATTGGATGAGCGCCGGAGATGAAAGACGCTGGGACCACGACGGCATGATTGGTGGTGAGGTCACAATGTTGCAGAGAGTTTGCCTTGTTTCAGGCGGGACAAACCAGCAGCGGCCTCGTTCTGTCCCTCTCCCCACGCAGGTTCCCACTCGAGTCCACAGGAAGGATTGTGCTAGTAGCATCTGGCATAAAGCTTGGCCTTGTTTTCCCGGCCGTTGATGATCTACGCGTTGAACTGAACGAAATTAAATGATCGTGAAGTTGCCGGTAGCCGGCCGAAGGGATCCGTGAGACGAAGGTCGAGGCTCGAATCGGCTTCAGAAGGGAGTAGAGAGCGCGCTCGTATTGTCGTGAGAGGACTCTGGAACCGGCAGGCAGACAAGATGATTCACCGCCACGTGAGGTGTTGCAACTCAGCCACCGCCGATAGCGTGGTCAGCTTACTGTAGGAAGAGATGACACTCATCTTGCGAAGGGAGACACAGCAGTGGGTTGAGCCAGCGCAATAGGAAAAGAGAGGACAAAAGTTGTATGTAGAGTGAAAGAGATGAGAATGACGGAGTGCGAAGGCTGTCGCGCACCTAGAACTTTGATACTCTTTGTAACTTCCCGAACTAGATATGACAGTGATGACGAGGTGGCCGACTGGCTGGCGGCTGCTTCTACAGCCTTCGCCGTTGTGGTCAGAATGGGCCACAGGCCGTTGGAAGGGGTTCTCGGATGCGATGGTCCAGTGGGAGTAGGAGTGGCATGTGGCCTTGGAAGGCAGTGGGGCATGGAATCAGCGGGTTTACGTGTGAGCCAATGGCCATCGTTGTCGATAGAGGGCGAGGGAGCTCGGTCAGGACTAGTTCCAGGTACCCGAGCGGCTAGCGCAACCTGCCCTGCCACACCGCGTAACAGTTAACTTGGGGGAAAGGGGACGACGACAGGGGCGACCCAACGGGTGCTGCTGGGGGTTCCTTCTCTTCTGTCCCCTGTTCTTGTCTACAGTCCGCAAGCATCAATATTGTTAGTTTGTGACCTCTAGCCTTGGCAAGTATCTTTGCCCCTATCCCGAGAGGTATGGTACTTATCATGGCCTGTGCAGCCCTTATATTTTGTCTGTGCAGGCCCTGTATTATTTCATCAGTTATATCTCATAACTATTACAATCCCGACACAAACAGTTTCATACCCATGCCCGGGTTGCCTATTGAAGCAATTTTGAAGATCATGGTATCGAGCTAACAATATTGATGCCTGCGGACTGTACTGTACCCACTGGTGAGGAGTCGATTGTCACAAAGGCTCTGCTCATGTCCCTCTCCTCTTTATCCCTTGCTCACTCTGTCTCTGTCCGTCTCTCACTCTCTCCATCCCTCTCTCTCTCTCTCTCACACACACATATGATATCCGTTCCTTTGGCAAACACCTAGTAGCAAATCAACCTGTGACAAGGCTCGTATCTCACATCTGGATTCTATCAACGTCCCGCTTCCCACTCAGCCTGATCCCACCTGTATTTTCCCATCATAGTGACTATTCATTCCCCTGCTGGCTCGGCCGAGATTCAAAACGACGCGATGCAACAGGCGATCTTCTGTTGGCTCCATTCATGCCATGCCGATCGCACTCACAACAACATGCTGAACATAGGAGGTGACGCGCACGCTTGTTGTCGATGCCAATTCCAGTCAGTGGCGAGGAATGCACTTTCGCTCCCATCGTGATGCCGCTACACCGCAACGAGTTATCTAGACCCTGCCAATGATGACAGGCGGTGTGGTACAACTACAACTAGTTGCAAATGCGCGCGAATACACTCGAAGCACAGGAGAGCCAGAGCAGCATTGTTATGCCAATCCCATCTTATTGTAATTGTGCCAATGCTACGGACGGAGTACCTAGGCTACGACACATGGTGCAATTTCCCGGCCACCACACCATTCAGTGTGTCCCTTGATTGCGCTGTCGCTACCACCTAATCGTGTTGGTAGCCAAGGCCCGGGACCCTCCCCTCCCCTTCCAGCCAAGCAGCCCGGCCATTGTCTCTCTGCGTGCTATGTGTCTTGCCCCCTGTAGCGCCGGTGCCTCAAACCAGCCACTACCCTCGCTTTTCCCTCTCCTCCTTTCCCTCTCTTTCTCTTCCCCTTCCAGGCGTTCGTCAGTTCCTCAATCGCGGTTGTTTGCTTTTTGTTTCCAACTGAGAATTCGCTTTCGCCGGTGATTCTCTACCACGCTCCTTTAAGGCCGCCTACATTCTCTTGGAAACAGACGACATTCGTTATTTCGCACGACCCCTAGTCAATCGCTACAAATCCATATATCGCTACTCGAAACAGGTGCGCCACCACCTCCAACCCGCGAACCAAGCCCCCGAAAGGGTCTATACGATTGACAACGACAGCTAACCACCCCTCGTTCTCGCAGTTATCACTATGAAGACCTTCACTCTCGCGTTGGCGGCCATGGCCGTCGGCGCTCACGCCCACTCTGGCCACCACCACGCCCACCTGCACAAGAAGGACGCTGCTGCCCCCGTCGTTGACAAGCGCGAACCCGCCGTCGTCACCAAGTACGCTGCCGCCGCCACCAACGTCGTCTACGAGCTTAACGGCAAGGTTTTGAGCCCCGAAGAGGCCAAGGCCGGCATCAAGGAGGGCGATTTCGTCGTTGTCGGCGAGACGGAGCCGACTTACACTCCTCCCCCGCCGCCGCCGCCGCCGCCGTCGCCGACCACCACCCCAAAGCCCAAACCGACCACCTCCAGCGTCAACCTCGGTGCCCAGTTCATTGAGTCTCTCTCCTCTGAGGCTAAGACTACTACTACTACCAGCACGTCTTCGTCGGTGGCCCCACCCCCGGCCCCCAAGCCTTCTCCCAAGCCTGCTCCTGCTCCTGCTCCTGCTCCTGCACCGCCTGCCAGCTCCGGTTCCAGTTCTGGTTCAAGCGGTGGCCAGGGCCTCGATCGCCCGTTCCCTGATGGAGAGATCGACTGCTCCGACTTCCCTTCGGCATACGGTGCTGTTGGTCTGGACTGGTTGGGTTTCTCCGGCTGGTCTAGTCTCCAGTTCACCCCCCAGTTCAACTGGAACGTCCAGTCCATTTCCGAGATCATCACCGGTGTCTCTGGCCAAAGCTGCACCAAGGGCTGCATGTGCTCGTACGCCTGCCCTCCCGGCTACCAGAAAACCCAGTGGCCTCAGGCTCAGGGTGCCACCAAGCAGTCCATCGGAGGTTTGTGGTGCGCTGACGACGGCAAGCTCTACAAGACCCGCAAGAGTTCCAACACCCTGTGCGAGGCAGGTGCCGGCGGTGTCAGCGTTCAGAACAAGCTCGGCGTTGAAGCTGTCCTCTGCCAGACTGACTACCCCGGTTCCGAGGGCATGTACATTCCCAGCGTTGCATCGCCCGGCACCACAATCCAAATCACCAACCCTATCCAGTCCCAGTACTACCAGTGGGATGGCATGGCCACCTCTGCCCAGTACTACCTCAACCCCAAGGGCGTCAAGAAGGAGATTGCCTGCCTGTGGGACAGCCCCAACACGCCCGCTAACACTGGTAACTGGGCTCCCGTCATCGTCGGTGTGGGCAAGGCCAGCGACGGCGTCACCTACATATCCATCTTCCAGAACAAGCCTACCAGCCTCCAGAAGCTCGACTTCAACATCAAGATTGTCGGTGATGTCAGCAGCGAGTGCTCCTACGATGCTAGCAGCCAGACGTTCTCCGGCGGCAACGACCCTGATGGCTGCACAGTATGCTCCCCCTTCCCCCTTCTGCTCAAGATCAACGGACAACTGACCAACTTCTGATTAGACGGGAATGTCGAACGGCGGCACGGCCACCATTGTCTTCTCTTAGATCTAGCCAAGACCACAAATCTAGGGGACACATTTTAGGTACCACGCGGCAGATTTTTTTGGTGGTTGGAAGGAGCGGTTTCTTGCGCCAAGTGTTGCAAACTTTCTTGTGGATATAGGACACTTGCTCCCCTCGTTTGGTGGCCAGCTACGGCGACCGCGAATCTGAGGCTTTTTGAACATGAAGAGTCTGCGCAGCGAAAGCATTGGCGACGTGAACAAAGGAGAGGGAGCCTTTTTCTTGGCCCCGGCATAGGACGGAAAAGGGATTTTCCTGGGAAGCCGGGGTTGGTGTGTCTTGTCTCTTTTCGCTCGGTAATGTTTTGAATCTAGTTGATCCTTTTGTGTTTTTCTTGGGAAGCTTTGTCGTTGAGGTCTACCGCTGGAGCGTGTGTGTGTAGCATGTGAGAATGTGATGTTGTTGTTCTGTTCATCTCGCGGCAGTACGGAGTAGATATACATGGATTCATCTCATATACACGATCCATGTACAAACAAGATGTTCTCGACCAGTGATGAGTGGCATGACGTTGAACAAACTTTGTGGATGCAGGTTTGGCTGGTGACGGGGTGAGTTGTGTACATGGGCGTATATACAGCACGTACGGACACTAGAGCCTAGACTGCGGATGCTGCAGGTCTCGGCACTACTGTGCGACAGCGTGGTTAGGTGGCAGTCTCATGGCCAATAAGCAGGATCAATTGCGACGTGCTTCCTGCATGAACCATTTCTCGCAGCGTCGCGCGGCTGAGGTGGAAATCAGAAAGCAGCTCACAGCAAACACTTGATGGGACTTGCTTCGTTCTGCCGTGAACAGATGATCTTGACATCTCGATGCGAAGGAGCATCTACTCCGACAAACACCGTGTGCGAGAATAGGTAGAGGCGTGAAAAGCTGTTCAGACAAGAACGGAACAGGCTTGGCTGCCCAGCGGTCAAGGTCTGCTGACCTTTGCTTCAAGTTCCCCGCAAATCCAGACCACTGCAAATCCGCTGTTGGGGAGGTGCTGGTCAGCCTTCTGGCGATCTGCCCGCTCGATCGTCATCGTTATCATATCGCTTCAAATTGTTGGCCGCCGGCGCTTATCTCCAAGATCGGCCCCTCTCTCCCCAACCTCCGAGATAGGCGCTTCTCTGCGACTCTTATCACGACCAGGTTCTTTACTTTGCGTCCATTTTGTCTTTGTGGCTTTTCGCCATCCAATTTTGCGAATTTTCTTCGAGGCTGATGAGGTGTTGGCTGGTCCCTTGTTGAGCTGAGCAATCCTCCATCTGCTTGCCTGAACATCCTGTCAGTGAATTGGCTGGCTCTTTCGCAGTGGCGATAGCTGGTTCCTGGAGCACTTGACACCTTACTGACCTGTGCTCAGCTTTCTCTCAACAACCTTGGTTCCCCAGCGTCAAACGAGATTCGGTGTCTAAAGAGAAGACATCCCCAGAAGCGATCATGTCGCTCAACCGCGTCGCCAGTATCGAGACCCTCGCGGGCTATCAGGCCCGTCGAGGAAGCGATGCTAGTATCCGCCCACGAAAGCTCTCGTTCAACCCTCTGCCGCAGGAATGGGATCCTGTATACCCTGACTCCAAGCCTGGACATCATCAGCCCGAGCAGGGCGGCGTGAGCGCCTTCGATGTTCCCCAATGGAAAAGAATTCGTATGTTCTCACCAGTCCTCCCAGCCCAGCTTCGACTCTTCCTCACATTCTTCCTCCTCCAGTCCAGATTCTCGCCGCCGTCACTTACTGCCTCTTCGCGGCCGGTGTCGTCTTTGGCTACGCAGCTATCAAACCCGTCCTGAAATCCCAAGGCGCCTACGCCGACATCTGTCATGACTCGGCAACCTGCATCGAGATCCGCCTCAACTTCATGTTCACCGTCGCCGCTGTAGGCACTAACGTAGCAGCTCTTCCTGTCGGTGCTATCCTCGACCACTACGGGCCCCGAGTCTGCGGCCTCATCGGTGCGGTCTTTCTCTTTCTCGGGGCGCTGCTGCTGGCGCATGCAACGACCTTGCCCTTTGATGGTTTTATGCTTGGCTATCTGATGTTGGCACTGGGTGGCCCTTTCACATTCATCTCGAGCTTTCAGTTGAGCAATGCGTTTCCCAGGAACTCGGGGCTCATCTTGGCGCTGTTGACGGGCGCTTTTGATGCGAGCAGTGCGTTGTTCCTGGTGTATCGCTTGATTTATGATGCCACGGATGGCACGTATGACTTGCGACGCTTCTTCTTGACGTTCCTTGCCGTGCCGGTCGTCATTGTCATTCTGCAGCTGACCATCATGCCCGGAAGCTCTTATAAAACGGTTGGTGAGCTGGTTGATCTCGCGGACGAGGCGGATGCAGCAAATCGTGCGCAGAGGAGCATGCCACGGCCGATGGATGACCAGGTTGATGAGCACACTGCTCTGCTTCAGGAAGAGGGCATTGAAGCCTATCAGCACCGCGATTCTGTTATAGCCGATGTCGAGAGCATCCTCGGCTCCGTCACAGGCGGCGAACAACTCCAAGCCGAAGAGCGCAAGAACTCCCGCTCTGGCGTATGGGGCGTCATGCACGAGAAAACCGTCTTGCAGCAACTCGCCTCGCCATGGTGGATTCTTATCTGCCTCTTCACTGTTGTGCAAATGACGCGCATCAATTACTTTGTTGCCACCATTCGTCCCCAGTATGAGGCTATATTTGGAGATGAAAACAAGGCTATCGAGATCAACAACTTCTTCGACATCGCGCTGCCACTGGGAGGTTTGCTTTCCATCCCCTTCATCGGCATCACCCTCGATCACACTAGCACGACAATCGTGCTCTCTGCCCTGGTTTCGATCGCGACCGTCATCGGCATCCTCGGCGTATTGCCCTACACTTGGGCGGCCTACACGAACGTCTCTCTCTTCGTGCTTTACCGTCCATTCTACTACACGTCCATATCGGACTACAGCGCGAAGGTGTTCGGATTTCGTACATTTGGAACAGTGTATGGGCTCATCATTTGCCTCTCTGGATTGCTGAACCTTTCGCAGAGTGGACTGGATGTGTTATTCCACAATACATTCAAGGGAGATCCGGTGCCTGTGAACTTGGCGCTATTGTTTTCTGGCCTTATCATTGGAACAGCATTGGTAGTGTTTGTGACGGTGCAGACACGAAGACGGCAGCGGCACCCATAGGGTGGGTTAACGTCTCCGCCAGGCAATCGATCGAAGATTTGAGTGGTCTACTGCCGTGAGCTTCAGGTGTGAAGTTCGTTGGGTATTCAATGGCTTGGGACTCACTCTTCATTGGTGGTCTTGATTCTCTTGGATGGAGAAATTTACCAGAAGAGGTCGGGTAATTATTTACCGTCGAAGTACATAAGGAAATGCTTGGCTATCGCAGCTTCATATACTACAAGGACTTCATCATTTCGTACTATGAACAACTAAGAATTCCACGTGTTTCCCTTCCTGTATCCCTCATCATTACTAATTCCTCGTAAGTGGCTCAATCTTATCCACAAGCCGAGAAAATCAGCCGGACTTCCCACCAAGGCCTCCTAGGCCACCAAGGATAGGGCTGAGGACATTAGCAGACGCCTTAACACAGCCACTAGGGCAGTTTGCGTTACCACCGAACACGCTGCCCAACACCTCATTCAACTGGGTTGATGACAGAGTGCTCAACAAGCTCGCAACGTCACCCTGGTCCAGCTGACCTAGGGCACCCCTCAGCTTGCTGGCACCAAGCCCAGCGAGGACATCGTTTAGCTTGCCCTGGTCCAGACCGTTCAGAACGGTGCTGATCTTGGACGCATCCAGGCCGCCGACGGAAGGAACCAGGTTTTGGACGGAGAGAGAGTCCAGAAGGTTCGTAAGCTTGTCTCTGCTGAGGCTGGAGAACAGGCCGCTTAGCCTCTCGCTGGTGAGACCGTCGAAGAGCGAGCCGACTTGGTCGGGGCTGAGGCCGCTGAACAGGCCGGAAAGCTTCTCAATACCAAGACCCTTGAAGAGGCCGCTGAGCTTATCGGAAGAGACGCCGTCGAAGAGCTTGGAGATCTGATCGGTGCTCAGCCCATTGAAGAGCGAGGCGAGCGTATCGGCACTCAGAGACTTGAAGAGACCGCTGAGCTTCTCAGCCGGGACGCTGTCAAAGAGCTTCGAGATCTGATCGGTGCTCAGTCCATCAAAGAGGGACGACAGCTTATCGCTGGTAAGCCCCTTAAATAGATCGCTAAGCTGATCGGCGCTCAGGCCCTTGAACAGACCAGTAAGCCTGTCACCGGTAATACCCTTGAAAATTCCAGTGACCTGATCTGTGCTCAAACCCTTGAACAGATCGCCAAGCTGGGTTGGGTTCAAGCCTTTAAAGAGAGCAGTCAGCCTGTCGGCAGTCAGACCCTTGAAGATCCCTGTGATCTGATCTGTGCTCAAACCCTTGAACAGATCGCCAAGCTGGGTTGGGTTCAAGCCTTTAAAGAGAGCAGACAGCCTGTCAGCAGTCAGACCCTTGAAGATCCCTGTGATCTGATCTGTGCTCAAACCCTTGAACAGGTCGCCAAGCTGGGTTGGGTTCAAGCCTTTAAAGAGAGCAGTCAGCCTGTCAGCAGTCAGACCCTTGAAGATCCCTGTGATCTGGTCGGTGCTCAGGGACTTGAAGAGCTCACTGAGCTGGCTCGCGCTGAGGCTCTTGAACAGCCCCGTGAGTTTGTCACCGGTAAGACCCTTAAAAGTGCCTGAGATCTGGTCTGCGCTAAGGGGCTTGAACAGATTCTGGAGCTGTGCCGTGTTGAGACCGTTGACCAGTCCACTCATGACACTGCTGAGCTTGTCACCCGTAAGAGTCTTGAGGGCAGTGACAACCTTGTCAGGAGCGAGGCTCTTGAGGATATCGTTGATATCACCTCCAGTACTGGAAGGAGGATTGGCTGGAGGGTTGGGTGTAGTGCTACCAGTACCAGGGTTCGTAGGAGGCTTAGGAGTATTCCCCAAGATAGACTTCAAATTTGTGTCGACCAGTCCCAGAACACGGTTCAGCTCACGAAGATCTGCATCATTGGGGGACAGCTTCAGCTGGGTTCCGACAGCTTTGACAAAAGCGGTGATAGGATCAACAAAGGGCTTAGCAGCAGCCTTCGTGGCAGCAACCTCAGCCGCGATAGCCTTCTGCGTCTCAGAGGACAAAGAGCTGGAGATGGCGTTGAGGGACTTGCCCACGTTGCTAACAATGTTGTTGGCCGATGTGAGAGCCCCCGCGAGATCCTTGAGTTCTTTGCGGGTTACCGCCTTCGCCGCAGTGGCAACACCGCCCTTTACGCCGGTAGTCTGACCAACGATGGTGTTAGTACTGGTCTTGAGATCATCGGTGATCTTCTTGAGAGCGGTCTGGCATGTGCCCTTGGCTTGTGCGATAGCCTTGGGATCTGTCTTGCCCTTCACAGCGGAGACAGCTTTCTCTGGATGATTGTTAGACACTTATGAATGCGTGAATAATCAAGAAGACAACGTACGAATAGTGTTGCTTTGGGAACCGCAGGAGCTGTCAAGCGCCTTGAGCGAGACATTGATGGTGACAACTGGGGACTGCGCTCGGGCCTTCAGGTCTCCAGACAAATTAGGTGCACCTAAAGCCACAGAGGCAAAGGCAAGGGCGTGTAGGAATTTCATTGCAAACCTAGGGCACCGTAGATAGGACAGGATGCAGAAGCAGTGTTTCTGATTCAGGCCAGATCTCCAGACAGAGGCTGGAGAAGGCTGCATTTATATATCTGAAGCGACCATGATGTATTCTGTAGCTTGCACATAATGTCGAGACCGCTTCAGACTGAGGGGAGATCAAGATCGTAGATGGTGGTCATCCCTCAGTGAAGCTATCACCGCTCGGTGATCGGCATGCCCACACATTCCAAGCCTCAATGTCCAGCACCCCTCCATGTTCAGCACTCCCGGTCTATAGAGACCTCAAAGATGTCAAGGGTCTGGACCTCCGGGATCAGTAGTAGGTACCTAGCCGTCGCCAAGGACCCCTGCAAGGATATCAGGTAGTCGAAGGAAGTCTCGAGCTCGATTGTCCCAAACTAGCTTCTTGGGGGGCGTCAAAATATACATTCCTCAGAGCATGCCAAGCAGATCTGATGCTGAGACATGAGCTAGTCCTCGGCAACAGATCCGATCAAGTGCTTGATCGAGGCTTGTTGTGGGGTCCCAGACAGCTGCGGCCTCCGTGCAAACCAATCTGGTCGATCAGGACTTTACGCATTATAAGAACGGCTTAAGTTGAAGACTGGCACCGCCTTAGCAGTAAATAGATTGTAGAGGTTGTCGAGGTTGTCGCGGCCCTCTGCTGTGCTCTCGGCCTCTTCAGTATATCCCATGCTTTGCGAAGGAGGTGCAGGAATTGGGTTATGACATCGAGGATCAATCTAGGTTGTCATTTCGATCTCGACCCGCGATCCCAGTGGCCGGCGACAGAGCATGATGGAGGCACAGCTCTGGTCGATGAGGCAATGGGGAAGCACGAGTCCGCATGTTTGTAAAGGGAGAGAAGGTAGACGCCACAAGAGACTGCCGAAATTGACAAGGGCGATGCCGATCAAGCTTTCCGTCGGAGGTATTGCTCCCCGGAGGTTTCACGGTCCCTTGCCGAAGCAGGGTCGCCACACCTGTCGGACATTCTGAGATGCACATGGCTGAAAGCACACCCTCATTGTTATTGAGTCTCAGAGACACCCCTCGTATTGAAACATTGGGCCATACCAAGCAACCGACGAACGCATCCGTCGCAGGATGGGAGAGCGGATATGGTGGCTTGACCCTGAATGAAGCTGTCAAGACAGGGCTCTCCCATTCTGAACATTCCAATGCCGGCATCGCAGACAGCCGAGAGCCACTGCTTGCGTTACGCTTTGTTCTATGGAGTCGATGATGGTACAAATACCCTGAGAATTCTGATAGGATTGCCACACACTCTTGATGATGTTAGCAGTCTCTTGACCCGATTATTCGAGGCCGGGATCTGCACTTGTAGATGTGAATCGGGCTCCGAGGACGGTTTCGGACAGGAGTCAAGATCTAGCCCAGTTGCGCTTGAGACTACTGTCCATGCCCTAAGAAGTGTCGACACCCTGAGCTTTGCGCACATGAATTGCGACCCTGAGAGAGGTTGGTTTGTGTCGGCCAAACCCACCTAACCGCCTCGGAGTCTCATGGTGGCAATCTTGCTAGTACCGCGGCCTTTCTTTCCGTTCCATCTGGTGGTAAGCCGTCTGGGGCGTCTCGGACAGTCAGGCTCGCTGGGTGATCTGCACCTGTATTGGCCTTTTTGAGGTTTCTGTTGGCCGTGACTTGACGCTTGCCAATGACGACGTTGATGAGTTTTCGTGATTAGGCCAGCCACAATGGTATATTCGTGATCATTCCTACTCTTCTGAGTTGCCGGCTGTCATCAGTATTCCATAGCCGTACCCACAGCAGCCTCTCTTGCTTGCCGTATCTCATCCCTCCGCTCCTCATTCTCCTCCTTTAACCGTTCTTCCACTTCGTCTCGGATGCCAGCCAAGTCGGGTGGGATCGTCTGCATTTGGACGCTTGGTGCAGCAGCCACAAACCGCAACTGCTCGGTGACGTGCTGCACGATATCCTGCAAGCGCTTCTGTGGGTTACGGTTCGGCCGCGGATCGCCTAAGATCTGCTCAAGGGTGGGAAACAGCGTGTCCTGGCGAAACTGCTCACGCCATGGTGTGTGGGAGGGCAGAACAGGGTTAATCTTGTCGTCACAGCCGATTGCGATCGAAGTCTCGTAAGTCCAAGCACGAGCCACATTACGAGGCGTATAGCCACCACCTCCGAAGAGTATCAGAGGGATGCCCATCCTCTTGCAGAACGCCACGCATGCACCGTGGCCCTGGACTTGAAGATTGAAGCGGCCAAGGCGATCACCAGCAAGAGAATCGGCTCCACACTGCAATGCAATAGCACCAGGGCGGAACTTCTCCACGATCTGACCGATGATGTTATTGAAGAGCATATCGTACTGTTCATCAGTGATACCATCATTCAAGGGCACATTGACTGCATGGTGCGCGCCAGGATTGTGCTCGCTCTTGGGGCCATTGTCATCGAGAGCACCTGTACCAGGAAAGAAGTTATTCGGATCGTACTTGTGGAAAGAGCATGTCATAACACGATCTGTTGAGAAGAAAGCCTCTTCGACGCCATCTCCATGATGGACATCGATGTCGATATAGAGAACACGAGGATATGTTCTCAACAACTGCAGGATAGCAATCACAATATCATTGATATAGCAGAAACCTGAGGCTTCGGCCTTCTTGGCATGATGCAGGCCACCTCCCCAAGCGATGGCGATGTCGGACTGTTTGGAAGTGATTTTACGCGCTGCATCGAGGGCGCCGCCAGCTGAGAGGGAGCAGTAGTCGTAGAGGCCTTCGAACAGAGGACAATCAGAGCCTCCGAGGTTGAACTTGAGATCCGGGTTCACGTTTTCCAGGTCGCGAGGCACTGGTTCTGGAAGGACGGTGCCGAGGAAGTCAAGATAGTCTGTCGAGTGAAAGGAGGCAAGTTCTTCGTAGGTCGCCGCGCGAGAAATGTAGTTGTCCATTGCGAAAGACATACCATACGAGTAAATGAGGCTTTTGGAGAGGGTGAGACGCCACGGTTTCATGGGATGGGTCATGCCGAAGTGATGTTTCTCCATCTCAGGGTTACAGTGAAAGGAGACATTGTAACCCTTGGGCTTGTGAATGTTGTAGGTCTCAGCAGCTCGCTTGCATTTTGCGTAAAATTTCGCGTTCTCAAGCTCGCTGGCCTGGCCGAGCGGTGTGTTGTAGTCCTGAACGATATCATCGCGGTCGATATCCAATTTGTGGGGAAGGTAGTTGGGCTTCGGAACGCGAAACTTGTAGGGATCAAGATCCATGGCGGCAGAAGAAGGCCGCTCGATCCCCTAAGGCTGAGCGTCAGGAGTGTTGTCCGAGCTGATTGGGACTGGCAGGGCAGTGAATGGCGAGCCAGTCGACAGATGTCGAGACGCGATGAAATCGAAGCCGAGAAGCCAGCACGAACTGAATTAAGGACAGGTCCGTCCGTGGAGGCTTGGATCAACGGTTTTCTCAGCCACTTCAGAACGCCCGGCGTCCAATTATTTCAACAGAGACGCTGTTTTGGCGAGCCTAGTGAGAATATGAGAGATGAGTGAGGGATGTGTTGACATGTGTTGAGAGGATATGTCAGAGCTGCTAGGTTAGTAGTGAGTGATGAAGTGAAGACGATCTACGGCTTCAGTCAAACCCAGGGCGCAATGGAGGCGAGCCGCTGGGCCAAATGGGGCCTAGTTTGAGGGTGCCAGCAGGTACATGCTTTGGACAGCCTGTCGCCTCAGTGAGTACATGTACCTTTTGCCTGTCTCGCCCTGCCTTGCACCGGAAAAATCATGGAAATTCAGTTCGGTTGTGACAGCCTGGTGCCCCAGCACTCAAACGCCGACAACGACGTTCCATGTAGACAGAAGCTTCACGTTTCTTACACCAAACAGACGTCCTCTGAACCGTCGCAGCTCTTGGTCCCAGTGGAGAGGACTGGCTGGCGATATTGGAACATATTCTTCCCATTTATTCTTCCTGCCTCATACATCAGCTTGTTGTCAGCTCTTCATTTCACTACAGTTCCCGACCGTCAAGCTGCCATCTACTTGAGAATCTTTCAGGTCTCTGACTGGTTGCAATTTCATCCACTGTCATCAGAAACAGTTCTCCCTCTGATCTGTGCTTCTCTTCTCTTCACTGTTGGCACATCCGATATCTTCCATTTTATCACAAGTAAGTCCATTTCATCCTGTCTCTCCGCCGGCAGCACCCGTCCACACAGCATCGCTCTGCCCCGCGACACCATCCGGCTGTATTCCGGCTGTTCCTTTCACTCAACTGTTGCTCTTGACGACGAGTCGCACACCCCGCCCTCCCTCCTCTACCCCCTGCCCGACGCTCCTTGCACGCGTCTCTGTCTCGGCGGCTTCAGGCGGCTTCCCTGCGACGTCGCCCGCCAAAATTTCTCCCCAGGCACACCAGCCCAAGATCCACCACGCCTTTTGCTCCGCTGCCTTGAGCATCGATTGTTCTCAACTCACGCATTTCTTGGCTTTGCATCTTTCTGTCACGCAACCGCATTGCTTTGCTCTCATTTCACAGTGCAGCATCTACGTCAAGCCGTGTGGCTTCCTGACAGGCTTGGTACTGGGGCATCGTACCGAGTACAGGCGACGGCTTCTTGTTTCTATATTCTCCTCTTCACATAGTTACACATACTTGTCATTGCTTTGATGCTTCAAGCCCCGCGGCAAGGGTTTGCCTGTTGACGAAATGCCCAGGGACGACCTGTCTATCGACTTTGTCAAGAGGATGCCGCAAACCGAACCTCTCGATCCCGGCATCATTCTCGACGACTGGATAAACCGGGTTCAGAACCTCCCCGAGGAAATCCGCTTCGTTCAAGACGAAATCGCCGACAAGGACCGCCAGTACAATGAGTGCATCCGACTCATCGAGGACCGGGATGCCAAAATACAGAAATGGATAAAGACCAATGGTAGTCACGAGCCCAACCCTAAGGAGGACGCCCTCCGCGCCCAGATTCGCGACAGCTATGCGAAAGCCGACCAGCTCTCGCAAGACAAGATCACCCTAACCCAGAAGATGCAGCTTGCCATGGACAAGCACCTTCGCGCTCTCGACATTCAAATAAAGCTGCTTTACGATCGAGCCGAACCAGGCTTCACCGACCCCGACGAAGTTCCATCCCTCCTTCGACCGAGTGCCGCGAACCACAGTGCCCCATCGGCTCGATCGATCAACCCGTCGCATATGGTGGGCGCTGCTGGACCGACGCCGGCACCTCGCGCCGCTGGTACTGGAAACCCTGTTATGGCTCGCCTACCCAGTCATCCGCAAATTCGTCAAGCACAAGCGCAGCAACAAGCATCGGTTCAGCAACATTCAGCTTCCGCGCCCACTACACCTGCAGCCAGCATCATCATGAACAGGCAGCGGGAGAGCTCTGCCGGTCCTGCTCCGAAGCGAGGAGTACGGGGTAACTCGGGTCTTGCAAATGCTCCAGCGACATCCAGTGGGCTCGCTCGACATGCTTCAGTCGGCCCGGGCACCCCAAAAGCAGGGACCCCGGTGGCTCGCGCCGGTAGCGCTGGTCCACGAGCTAGCTCTGTCAAGGCGTCCTCGGGTCCAGCATCGCGGCGCAACACCCCTTCTGGCGGAAATAGAAAGAAGCCGCCGAACAAGTCCAACCTGTCGCGCGTGAAGAAGGTTTCCAGCCGAAACTCCCCCGCATCGACAGCAGATAGTGAGCTGTCAGACGCAGAGAGCGCTAGTGGCGACGAGGAAGCTGGCGAGCGACCGTCACGAGGCACACCCGCCGTGGATGGCAAAGACGAAGACGGTGACGAAGTGCTCGAAGATGCTGAGGAGGGAGAGGAGGAGGAGGAAGAGGAAGGCGGCGACGATAAGAAGTATTGCCTGTGCCAGAACGTTAGTCACGGCGACATGGTGGCATGCGACAACGACAACTGTCCGTACGAATGGTTTCACTGGACCTGCGTGGGCTTAAAAAGCGAGCCGACCGGTACATGGTACTGCCCAGTTTGCGAGAAGAACAGAAAAGCCAAATGAAGCGAAGGCGAGCGATAATTAGCCCAGCATACATCTGACTACACCACGACGCACGCCCTCGGTCTCGTCTCTCAATGAGGCAACGTTCGCTCCTCGCTCTTGCGCCGCAGCGATAAAGTCGTCGAGCGAACCACCAACACCAAAATACAGCCTCTTCGCACCAATTATGGCAGTGGCCGCGCTAGTGGGATCCTGCCTTAACTTCTCCCTCTCGAGGATGGCGAAGATGGTTTCGGTGAAGGCCTGAAGCGCGAATGGAGAATAAATGGTCTCGGCACCGAGAATCAGTGTCCGACGCTCAGATGCCTTTGGCGACACCTCCTCGACAAGGTGGCAGAACTCGGGACACCAACCTCCCGAGAGTAGTCTCAGGTCAATGGCGCGTTCATCAAGGAAAGCCTGGAAGGCTTGTAAGACTTCTGTTCCCAGCTCCACCTCACCCTCAATGGAGAAGGAATCCTTGAGAGCCTCCGAGTCGGCATTTGATACTGCCCATGACAGGATGAAGTTGGGCAGCGTCACAAGCTGGAGGACTGTGGGATTGTAATCTGCCACCACGAAGGAACAGGGCCGCCTGAGCGACGACTTGGCTGCTTCAGCCGCCCATTGGAACAGTGCAAGTGATGGCAACGCTGTTCCACAGCCCAACTGATGATATCTGCATCAGTCTTGGTTCATAGAAAACGCCAATATAGATACCCCAACTCACCTCGATGACTCGCAAAGGTTGTGACTGCCCCGGTGAGAATAATTCCTTATCCGTCGCCAAGGTTTTGACAAGATCAACGCTACTCTCCCAGCTCTTGAAGCCCCCCTCGTAGACGCCCGTCTTGACATCATGCTTCCCCAACCCCTCCGTGACATCCCCTCCTGCACCTCCGCCCTCACCTCCGTCGTCCTCGGCCATTAGCTGAACCCGTACGTCCCACAGCTCGCGCCGCGGCAACCTCAGTTTGGTACCATCGTCCAGGTCCACATCAAGGAAGTCATACGCAATTTTCGACGGGAGAGAAGCAAGGAGTGTAGACAGGTCATGGGCCGTTGCAGGGAGTTGAGGCTTGCCTGGGACGGGAAAGGCTGGTGCTGATGAGGGTTTGGGGGCTGGGGGATTGGCGATGGGCTCTGTGTCGATGTCGATGTCGTCACCAGAAAACCCGAAAGAGAATGCCATGGCGACAAGATTTACGGGTTTGATGCGATGGGCCAGGAAACAGGATGAGCTTTGTGAAGCGTTTGCAGAGCTGACGAGAGGTGAGGCGCTGTGAAAGTCTGTGGTGGTGGGGGACTTTGGAATAAATTTCGGGCGTGGGACGCGGAGCCGCGCCGGGCTTCTTTGCATCCTTTCCGCGTTGACCTCATCTAGTCTCCGCATGTCTTCAACCTCCGATCGCAAGTCTCCTCGCATCCTCCAACCCGTATGAAACGCCACTTCTCTTGAATTGTAGCAAAACTCGCACCTTGAGCACAGGCAAGACAAAGGCCGTCACACATAAATATGCGTCAATCTTTTGCACGCCTCGCTGCTGCCGCTCCGACGCCGGGGAACGCCCTCCGCCCAAGCCACATGGCCCTTCTCCCTCCCATCCCGCTCTACCGCCGCCTCTTCCGCGCCCACAGGAAGCATCTTCCAGCTGAGATGAGAGTCCTGGGTGACGAGTACGTCAAGGCTGAGTTTCGAGCACATCGTAAGATCGACAACCCCGCGCATCTGGTGAGTTCTCGCAACCCTGTCTCATGGAACTCCTTGCAAAGCCAAGGTTATGGTGGCTAAAGGGCGAATAGATTGGCTTCTTGACAGAGTGGCAACTATACGCGCAGAAGATTGAGGGTGACAACTGGGCAGGAGAGAAGATTGACGAGGGAAAATTGGCCAAAATGAGTGGTAAGTTCTCACTGTACACGCATCTTCTGGGCCTTCTCCTAACGCGAGCACAGATGAACAAATCCACCAAATGTATGAGCTTATGCAGGCTATTCAGAAGCACAGGTCTGGAGGAGGCAGCGCCTTATAACTGTCGCCGTCAAGTTTTGTATAATAGAAGTGTATCACTATCATCAGTTTTCTTAGCAGTGCTCTAGGTCGCCAAGAAACCCTGTACATCAGACACAATTACTCTATATCGATCTTGCTACGACGAAATATACCGTCTCAAACCCTGTGTATACACTCAAGCATCCGGCTCTGTTCTCCTGAGCGCCTCAACAATCCAGTCCGCCTGAATCGCGCTCACCTTCTTCGCATAATTCTTCGTCGTATACACATACTCTAGAAACATAATCGCCTCCTTCTTCTGACCATGCAGCACGCTTGAGGGGTGAATTGCCACAACATGCTTCCCTTGGCATGTCTCAAAGCTGCCGTTGGGGGCCAGCAACGCCGTTTTGTTCACAAATCCGTGCAAGAAGCAGCGTAGCAAAGAGGAAGCACGGTCAGGCTGCAAAGGGGCAAAGGGTTGCGGATCTGGAGGAGCTGCCTCCGTCAGCAAGCCTTCCTTCAGGGCAAGTCCACGTAACTGCCGTCGGATGTTGAGGGACTGCTTCATGTTCCGGATATTGATGCGACGTTCCTTGCACCATCGAATGCGATCCGCATGCTCAGCGGTGTATTGCTGCATGGTGGTGAGATAGGTGAGAAGGTCGCCTTCGCGGCGTTGCAGCTGCTTGCGGACTTCCTCGACCTCTTCAAGGGCTTCTTCGGATTGCACCTGCATGAAAATGTCGGCGCCAGAGGTGATACAAGAAATTATGTCGATGACCTCGAGCACACAGTCGAATTCAGGGTTCGCTGCAGCTAGAAGAACGGCACCGAGTGGTGCTGAGACAGGGAATCGAGCCATCTTTAGGCCGCTTGGCGTGATAATCCCATCGTCATCCAGAGCTCCGAGAGTATGAAGGTCGATCAGAGCCCTTTCGATCGACTCCATAGGTGGTGGACTCATCAAGGGAAAAGTTACCACATTGTCGATACCACGAGCTTTCATCGTCAGGACAGCACCAAGAACATCATTCCGTAGGATTTCTGGGAGATCTGTCTCCTCGAGACCTTGAAAACCTTCCTCGGTATACAATCTGAAACATTTACCTGGTCCCTCACGACCAGCACGACCTGTTCTCTGGACGGCAGAAGATTTCGAGATAGGCTTTGCGAGAAGTGACTCCATGCCGAGGCGGGACCGATACTGTTTCATTTTCGCTTTGCCGCAGTCAACAACGTATCTGACACCGGGGACTGTGACGGAGGTCTCGGCAATGTTGGTTGCGAGTACAATCTTTCGTGTAAAAGGCTGCTTCACAGGCATGAAAGCCTCGCGCTGTCCATCCATTGAAAGTTGGCCATACAATGGCAGGACCTTGATCTTGGGGACGTTCGAAGCGAGGGTTTCGGCATACTCTTCGATGAGTCGCTGGGCCGACTCAATCTCTTCCTGACCAATGAGGAACGCGAGGATGTCGCCAGGGAATGGTTCCCGGACGTGAACCTCCATAATCTTCTTCACCAATGCATCTTGAAGGTCTGGCACTGGTCTCGGCTCATGCTTGACGTCAACTGGGAATTGACGGCCCTTGATATACAGGACTTCAACAGGAGCCTTCGCTGGAGCATGGGGAATATCCGAGAAGAAGCCTTTGATCGTCTCAACGTCAGCGGTGGCACTCATGACGATGACCTTGAGCGGAATACCGCCACGCCCAGCTTTGTCGCCAGCCAGAATCTGCTTCAGGAAACCAACCAGGAGATCGACATCCAGGCTACGCTCGTGAATCTCGTCAACTACTATGGCGCTGTACTGGCGTAGATCTCTGTCTCGTAGCAGCTCTTGCAGTAGCATACCCTCGGTGAGGAACTTGATCTGTGTACCTTTAGGTACATTGTGATCGAACCGCACCGAGTAACCAACCTTGCCCTCCGTCCTACCACTGCCAAGAGGCGTCCCGACCTCCTGTGATACGCGGTGTGCAAGGGTGGTAGCGGCAACTCGTCGCGGTTGCGTGATCGCAATGGTACCACCCACGAAGACCTCATCCCCCGAACCTGGTAGCTTCACCTTTTGACGCTCACACCACGGCTCCTCGTAAAGAAATTGTGGAACCTGCGTACTCTTTCCAGAACCGGTCTCACCCACGAGCAGGAGAACATCGCCGGAGCTAGAGACCGCGGATTTGATCTGTTGACGGTGTTGCCAGATAGGGAGTTCGCGACGGGCCTTGTCAAAAGAGTTGAGTTTGCCCTGTGGCCGTCTGTCTGTAAGCTGCCTGCGACGATCGGCTCTCTCATCAGGACGTCGGGACCTCTCCTTCCTCTTGTCATCTGTCTTCTCCTGCTGCTCTTTGGTTGAATTTCGCTCCTCACTTGGTAGCTTCTCCTTGGAAGGCCGTGGTGCTGCTATGCCCTTGTCTGCATCACTGTGACTCTCGGCATCATTTGCGGTCTTCTTGGTCTTCGGAGTGAGATAGCCCTCTAAAGAGATGAGTTTCCCGCCGACATTCAGAGTTAAAGGATCACTTTTGCCCTTCTTCCGTCGCTTAGCTGGTCGATCCTCGGTCGACATTGTGGCGGGTTGGCGGTGGTTGATGGTTACAGGTCCGACTGTGTGGTGGAAATTTTCTGGAAGTACGAGGTCCGCCGCAAACGCAGAAGCTCGCCCGTTTCTTAGCAGCCCAACTTTCCAAGTCTGCGCCGACGCCGTCACACGTGCACCTCATGTTTTATTTTATTTCTTTGCATCATTGCCAGTTTCGTTGTTCATGTTCTATGTCTCTGAAGTATCATTTGAGGAGTGCGCCTAGGACATTGGACGCACCGCTCTTTTCACGCAAGATGCATGGAAATGGCATTACCCGTGATTACCCGCAAATGTCGCTTCACGACACCTCGTATGTAGCTTTCGTTTCCAGTTGTGCTCATCGTTCCGATGCCTTGATGGGGTCTTTTTGTTGGGAGGCTAACTTTTGTTTTGGCACATGAACTTGAACTCTTTGGCAACCAAGTGAGCAGACTTAGAGCAAGAATGACCAAGAAAATGATTTATATTAGACCCATCAATGCCCCTTTTGCGCCAGCATCAAAGCACAACCCAAGCAATATCCAATGACCTCCGTGTAACTCAATTCTTGCAGGCGGCGACTTGTCTACTTTATGCGAGCCAAACGCTCCCTGTTCATGCGGGTGGCGTCATCGACAGCATCGCTCTGTACCATAGTCAGTAATTGGAACAACACACAACACAGTGTTGGAAGACATACCTTGCCCATAATACGCTCGATCTGGCTGTTCTGCGCATCGACCTCCTTACCAATTGCACGGCCAACCATGTTCATCATGTGCACTTGGCCCTCAAGTTCATCCAAGCCATCGTCAATCTGATCCTCGAGCTCATCAGCGCCTTCCTCATCCTCCAAATTGAATTTTCCGTAATCTTTCTTGCGTGCTTGTCTTTGCTGAGGCATACGCTGCATATCACGGAAGGATGACTCCATTCGTTGGTTCGCCTCGAAGCCCTGCTGGCGAGTGAATTCGCGTTGCTCGCGCTCGGTTCTGTGGCGGTTTATGACCTCCTCATCTGCTCTTTGTTGGCGCTGCTTTGAAGTGAAAGGGTTGCCGACATGTACAGCAAACATGCTTCGGTTGAGTGTCTTCAGCTCTGCCGCACGGTCTTGCGCAATCTTGTTCTGGTTGGATGCCATGTCGAGGTGCTTTTCAGTGTTCTGGAGACGCTCACCCTGAGCGCCGAGACGCGCAAGGGTCGCACGACCAACCTCGTTGGCCTGTCGGGCCATTTGGACGGACCTGTTAACAGACTGCGCGCTTTCCTGTTGCACTTGCCTCTTCTCGGCGAGAATGGCCTGATAGTCGGCTTCTTCTTGCTCTTCCTCAGTGAGCTCTCGCTGCTCCCCGTAGCCGCCATACGCACCACCTCCTGTGGCATCAGGCTGGGCTCCGTACGCTCCACCAGGCGGTCCTTGTTGCTTCTGAGCCACACGTTCTTGGGCCCCAGAGAAGAGCTCGTCTCGGTTGCTGTCAGGTTCATCGTTCTGTCGCCCAAAACCGCCATAGCCCCCTGGCCCCCTAGTCGGAGCGGCTGGGCCGGGGTATTGAGAGGTACTGGCATTTGGCTTGCTCTCGTATCTGTTTCCGCCGTAGCCACCGCCCGATCCATACCGATCGTTTCCATACCCCGAGCTCGGAGGCGCACCGAAGCTGCTACCTCCAGAACCATTGGGACCTGGAGAAGGAGTGCCGTACCCTCCAGGTCTTTGGCTAGACGCAGGTCCAGTCGGTAAACCGCCAGCTCGGGGGTCTCGGGGGTTGCTGATGCCAGCCTTTGCTTGCTGGTAGGGGGTCATATTGGCATACTTATTGTCATCGGCGTAGGGGTCGGGTCCACCACCTTGTTGAGCATATGGGTTGTCGGAGGCACTTGAGGATGACTTCTTGCTACTTCGACTGAAAAGAGCGCTGCGGTTGGCATCATCGCCATCATCGCCCTTCTTTTTGCCGAAACGCATCGTGGTAGGGAAGGGCTGCTTTTGGAGCCAGATGCTGTGGCTGTGGGGTAGGTCGGCAGTGGTATGTGTTTGTAGAATATCGAATGAGGCTCTCAGACGGCTTCGGTAGGAAACGGGATGAAGAGAGGAGAAGATCTGAAGGTTGATGGTCACGGAAAGGGGAGATGGAGCGTCGTGTGCGTCGAAGAGGCTGAGTGGTGGGAGAGGATGTTGAATGTGGCGATGCTGATGGTCGGTCGGGCTGCGAGTGGTTGACGCAGGGTCCTTTGATTATTGATAGACGCTGAGTGCTCCACGGATGCCCCTGACCAGCCTCGGCGGCCTGAAGTGGTCCCAGACGAGGCCCAACTGGCCCTAGCTCAGCAAAGTCTCAGGCCTGCGAAACACTCCCGGCCCCCTGAAGCCAGAGCATTGCTGGCACTGAAACAGGCAGCTGCGACTGTGGAGAGGGACAGTAGGTATCTCCTTGACAGTGGTAAGGCTCCGGACAAGGAAGACCGACCAATGCCGTTCAATGCTGGTTTGCAGTACTTTATTCTCTGTGACTGTTTGGTGGATCTTGAAGTACCTTTCTGTTAGCTGATCAGGTACCTTGATCCCTGATTACGGCCTTGAGAATCCTTGGATGGACAGATCCCTCTAGCTGTGGAGACCGGAGCCTTACCACTGTCAAGGAGATGCGGCGATCAGAGGAGGGGCCGTGCTAAAACCCAGGCACTGGCGTAGCTTCTATCCTAACCATCGAATATGGGGGGGTTATCGGCTGTGGCTGAGTCGTAGCACAGTGCTGGCGTCATCCATCATATACAGGTGCCTCATGGTGTTCCTCGGAATTTGCAGAATAACTGCTGTCTAGCTCTTCATGTTCAGGGCTTAATATGCCATTTCTTAGCCAGGAACGTGTGAGCCCCGTACATATCCGGCTTTAGAGCGAGCACCGTGAAGCGAACAGGGAGCAGACTCCGGCCATGGTACGGGGTAGGTATCGCTATGTAGGAGTTTAGAGTTGTGGCTAGAATCGTTGTGGTCCAACGACAAGGACTCGTGGCGCTCTGCTTCATGAACCTGGCCAGAGCCTTGATGGCATCTTAAGTGACGCATTGCCCATCCCTCTTATGCCGTCTGCATTCTTTTGATCCGATCATTTCTAGATTGCCTATAGGTGTTCATCTACTCCATCAAACATCCATCGTTGTTAAACCTCTGTGGCCCCTCAAGCGCCACCACACTGCTTCCGTCACCGGCATTTGAGTCATCGATCATGATCCCTCCTTTGTCCTTCTGAAGCAGCCTCAGCAACGGCTTTTCAGCGACTCACCAACGATTACATCTCCTTCACAGAACATTTCTACAGGCCAAGATGATGCGACAAATACACCTTCGATCAAACACCACAACCTCCATCACTTCGTTGATAGTCACACATATACACTAGACAGAAGTGTGTCGATCCGAATCCCTTGATGATCTGAAATCACCCTTGAACCCCCAACTTCCCTGTCTAATTTCCTGTCATGGCTTCGATATTCACTTATGATCCTGATCCCCCTCGGGTCTCGTCTCCTTGGCTCCAGCCGAACGACCCTGAATTGAAGGGCAGCAAACGGACATCAACGCCCAGGACTAGTGAGCCTGGCCAGCTTTCAGACTATGGAGTCACCAGGCTTCAAGCTGAGCCCCAGGAGGGTCCGACTGAGTACAAGCTGCACTTGCTCCTGCGACCCAGAAGAGCATTTACTTCGATGAGCACGGCTGGGCAGAGTCATGCCTACCAGCATCGAACACCCTCAACAAGCCAGGGCACATCCTCAGTATCGACACCAGTGCCTGGTGTCTCGCCTCGTCAGTCGAGGTTGTATCACCTAACAACGCAGCTTTTATGGCGCCTGCAGCAATCATCTCCGTACCATGCATCTAGTTCAAAAGATCTTGTGATGCCTCGGCTTCAGGATTATCATCCTGATCGTAAGGTGGAAGCCAGTGCCTTGGTACCCGGGCTTGAAGAGTCGAGAGGTGCTTTGTACGAGATTGGCGTGGCTGATGATGGTGCCTTTGTTGGTTTGACCAAAGATGAGATGGATGAAAGCATCGCGACTTTGAAAGTGATGGCAGCGAGCCTCGGTTGCTCAATTGAGGTCCTACGTATGGTCATAGTTGGCGAATGTGAGTGGGTGGAGGGAACGGAGCTCATCGACAACACCGTACCCCGTGGAACACAGGCAGTGCATCGTGGCAAGCTCTGGGTAGCTGAAGCATTAGTGGTGCCCAATTTGGGCCTTCACAATACTCGCGAGCCAAGAACAGATGGTGGTGCTGCTGGACCAGAGTCATCGAATAGAGACGAAGGTTCGTCTGCTCCCGTGGCTCTTCCTAGTCACGGCATCTCAAGAACGCCGCAGTTGCGGGTGACATTGACTGGCCCAACAACGTCGGGGAAGTCTACTTTGTTGGGCACTCTCTCCACGGGAACACTTGACAATGGTAGAGGCAAAAGCCGTCTCAGCCTACTCAAGCATCGACACGAGGTAGTATCCGGCGTGACTAGCTCCATCGCACAGGAGATCATCGGATATAAAAACCACAACATCATGAACTTCTCCCAAGTCAACATTGAGTCGTGGACCGACATTCATGACCGTTCTGAAGATGGCCGCCTTGCTTTTGTGCTAGACTCAGGCGGTCATCCCAGGTACCGACGAACTGTACTGCGCGGCTTGATGAATTGGGCGCCTCACTGGAGCATATTGTGCATAGCTGCGGATGATGCTGACTCTAGTCACGTTGGCAATGGCCATGGTCTACCGTCAGACACGAGAGAAGCAGACGTACCGTATGTGGACCTCGTTTCAGCACATTTGGCGTTGTCCCTGAAGCTTGATGTGCCCATGGCCGTTGTCATCACAAAGTTGGATCTTGCCTCCAAGGCTGGCCTGCAGAAGACGGTAGGAAAGGTTCTCACGGCAATCAAAGAGGCGAAGAGAACACCCAAGATCATCCAGCCCGACCAAAAGCAACACGATCAGCTCCAACAGATACCGCCTGGAGATATCGACAAAGCTCGCGCCATCGTCGACAGCATCATCGGAGGTCCAAACTTGACTGATATCGTGCCAATCATATTGACGAGTGCTGTCAAAGGCACAGGCATCGGAGTCCTTCATGCTCTTCTTGAATCTCTACCTCTGCCTCTCACACCAACATCGGGCGATTTTGTTGGCATGGCCCTAAATCCTGAACAGCCACGGTCTCTGTTCCATATTGACGACACATTCAGCCTCCCTTCCTCGTACACAGGCCTCGCTGGAGATTCTCGGAAATACCTGGATGACGGTGTTATCGTTTCGGGATATTTGCGGTTTGGGGATGTATCTGTGGGAGATCGAGTCGTTGTCGGTCCGTTCCCCGCTGACGCAGATGAAGAGGAAGTTCGCAATTCGGCTCCCCGTGATCGACCTTCACCTGGAGGATTTGGGCTATCAATATCTCATCCCTCTTCTGCTGAACTCGCTCGAATCGCCATGAAAAACGCAGTGTCTGCCTCTGCCATCGTGGGTCAGTGGCATAATGCCCTGGTTGTAAGTGTGCGGAACCTCCGTCTACCAGTCAGGACTTTGGCAGCTGGCCAAGCTGGTTCAGTCGGTTTGGTCTTCGAAGCTCCAGCAGCCATTTCGGACCTGCAAGTACCTCGTGTCCGCCGCGGAATGGTCCTTGCAATCCCTTCCAAGCATATGCTAGACACTGGTCTAAACCTTCAAGCTGCAAGCGGGTTCACTGCTGCCTTCAGCGACCCGGCAGCGGCCAGCTTGGTGCAGGGCAGCTTTGTTAATGTTTATGTCGCCAGCGTTAGAGCAACGGCCAGAATAGTGGCCATCTCTCGACTACCGCCACCCATGCTCAGCTCAACAAACACAGACGAAGAGGTAGATGTATTCGATCTGAACGAGATGGATGGGCTACAGAGTGGTGGAAATGTCGAAGACCATCCTGGCAGGGAGGTATTTCTGGAACTGCAGAACAGCCGTGAGTGGGTTGAGTTGGGCTCAAAGGTCATCCTCCTCGAGGGCGGAAGTCAAGACAAGTCTGGTCTAGAAGGTGTGGTCGGCAAGATCGTTGAGATTGTTGACTAAAGCGTGATGATGGTCCTTGACTTGCCTGAAGCCCCTGGTTGTTTCGGTTTGTATTGTGCACAAGAAGTGTTTGTTTATTACGTGAGCGCAACGGGAGAGGATATTTTGAATATGTTTTAGTTTGGATAAGAAAACAAGCCGCTTGAATTTGTACAGATATGCTCTCTCACCTCCTCATGCCCTAACCAAGCCGTAGAAGAGCGTCCATGTCAACACAAAACCGCTCACGCCATTGAGCGCGCCGCTCGTCCAAAACTCGAATGCATTACGGTAGTATCGTCCGGTGTCAAGTGGCTTGCGACCTTCTGCGAGGGAATCGGGGGCGATCTTGAGGACGTAGTAGAGCGTGGCCGTGATGAAAGAGAGGAGGAGGTAAACGAGGAAGCCGTGATAGGATTCAAGGCCAAGAATTCCAGTCGTGACGCCGAAGAGGGAGGCAGAAAGGCTGTGAACATTCGCGAGGGCCTACAAGCGGGGAAGTCAGTCAGTTGATGGCATTTGGATGAACGAAGGCGAGAATCGGACCTTCGTGTTGTGCATGATGGTTTCCGGCACCACAGGAGTGATCTGGTATTCGCGTTCTGAAGGCATGGTGGGCGAGTGCTATTGTGAAGAGGAGCGAGCGGTACGTTTTCCAGGTGCGCAGTTGAGATAATGTTTTTGCTATCGAAGGTATCGCGTTTCGCCAGAAGACTAAACGTACAGCTGACGTTGGAGCTGTTCCGAAGCAGCCTAATGCGCAGGTTCACATCCCATCGGGCCGACCGTCTTCCGGCGCTGAGAGGCCAGGGGCCCTGCCTCGCTGCCACTGTCCACATTCAGCGGTCTAAGGCCGCTAGAGGCCACTATGATGATAGCGGGGGCGGGGGAGGTTCCTTCGGTCGGGCGTCCTCTCGGCGCAGGTGGGATCACATTGAGTTACGAGAGAGTGAAGAGAATGCCCCACGTTGGAAAGGAAGCTGGTCTCGAACGCATGGTCGGTTTCTTGTCTTCTCCGTCTTCTTCTTTTCTCCGTTGAAAAATATCCTTTGCACAGATATCCCCAATGGCTAAGATGGAGATCACCTTCGAGCCGATGAAGAACGACCTGCTGTTGCGGGCGGCGAGGGGTAGGCGCTTTGCTCTAGTTCACTGGCCTTCCGGAAAGCATGGGCTAACCATCAACTGTAGGAGAGAAGGTCGAACGGCCACCCATGTGGGTGATGCGCCAGGGTATGCACCTATCCTGATGACCTTGGTCGACTGAAGCAAAGACTAACACTTATATCGCAGCCGGCCGCTACCTTCCCGAGTACCACGAAGCGAAAGGCAACCGAGACTTCTTCGAATGCTGCCGCGACCCCGAGGTCGCTACGACAATCACCCTCCAGCCCGTCGAACGCTACGCCGGTCTTCTTGATGCGGCCATTATCTTTTCGGATATCCTTGTTATTCCCCAAGCCATGGGCATGACCGTCGAGATGCTCGACAAGAAGGGACCTCACTTCCCTAACCCTCTGCAATCCCCCACCGATGGGCAGTACGCCGAGGTTCTCGGCCGCGCTGTCGATGTCGCTACCGAGCTTGACTACGTCTACAAGGCTGTGACGCTCACGAGACAGAGACTTCAAGGTCGTGTGCCACTGATTGGTTTCTGCGGTGCACCGTGGACTTTGTTCTGCTACATGGTTGAGGGTGGCGGCACGAAGCTCTTCGCGCAGAGCAAGACCTGGATCTACAAATACCCCGAGGAGACGAAGAAGCTTTTGCACAAGATTGCCGATATTTGTGTTGACCACCTTGCCCTGCAGGTTCAGGCTGGTGCGCAGCTCGTCCAGGTGTTCGATTCCTGGGCTGGAGAGCTCGGGCCCTCCTCTTACAAGAAGTTCTCAGAGCCATACCTCGCGCACATCGCGCAGAAGCTGCCGGAGAAGCTGAAGAGCATGGGCCTGGAAAAGGTTCCCATGATTGTGTTCCCCAAGGGTGCCTGGTATGCTCTTGACTCTGCGTGCGATCTAGGCTACGATGTTGTGGGTATGGACTGGCTGCAGGATCCTGCCGAGGCCGTGAAGATCAGGGGAGATCGCAAGATTGTTTTCCAGGGCAATGCGGATCCAGGTATTCTGTACGGAAGCAAGGAAGGCATTACGGAGGCAGTTGAAGAGCAGGTCAAGGGCTTCTGGGTCGGCAACAAGGGATGGATTGCTAATCTGGGCCACGGTAAGTGTACCTTGACACGTTGACTCTTGGAAGATATGGCTGACGAGTTCATACAGGTATCACACCTGGCGTTAACCCTGATCATCTGAAACACTTCTTCGAGGAGATCCACCGTTTGACCAAGGCATGATATTGGGAAAAGGGTGGCGCGTCGAATGGCAGCGGAAAAGGCCTCTACGCAATGATATGAAGGCAGTCAGGGGACATCAGCGCTCGGCAACACTGAACGCAGGATCGGCATAAACACCAAAAAGGGATGCCCAGGATCATAAACTGGGGGTGCGTTGTCAAAATGCTATCACATGCATATCTGTTATCAAGAGATAGAAATGGCGGGGTGGCAGAGAGTTGGCCAACAGGAAGACAGGAAACATCACAACTCTTATCTATCAAATGCACAATGACATCGATTTCCGAACCTAAAATTAAAATATATCCGGCGTGTAGAAAAAAGCCAACTCTTGTAAGAAGAGCAACACCCATGAACTCCAAGGCTTACGGTATCCTCCTTTTTTTCCCTTGCAACAAATGTTTCCCGTTCCATCCCAACTACCGGAGACAGATCCAACAGAACATAGCGCCCGGCTGAACTGAGCTCAGGGAGCTCCAAAAAAAATCATTATCGCATCGCGTAGCGCAAACATATGAGCGGGCCGGCAGTAAGCGACAACGGCGGTATTCGGCAGAGAGAAGGTGGTTGATCGTCGCTTAGGCCTTCTTGCCGAACAGCCAGGTCTTGCCCTTGGACGGCACCTTCTCGAGCTTCTCGCCGTTCTTCTCCTTGTCACCAGGGACGTCGGAGGCGGTGTCGTCCTCAACAGCCGCGTCGGTGGTCTCGAGGTTGCTGACGTCCTCGCCTTTGAAGACATTACCTGCGCCGCCGCGACCAGCGTGCTGCGCTCCAGTGCTCTCACGGCGAAGGACACTGTTTTCGTGGTTTCATGTCAGTCATCATGCGCTAGACACCCGATAATTGGGTTGAAGCGGGGTGAAGGGAGGGGGAGTTTGCTTACGCTTCAACGTCCTGGCGCAGTCGGGTCTCTGCAGGGTCGGTGTTCTTCGCCATGTTACCCTGACCACCGCGACCCGTGGTGACGACGGAGGTCTTCAGAGTAGGCGTCTGCAGGTCCGAAGCAGTGAGCTTGGGTGATTCGCTTGCCTTGGCCATGTTGCCAGCGCCACCGCGGCCGTGGGATGCGAAAGAGGAGGTCATCGTTGGGGGGTTTTATTTGGCGAGGCGCAAGCTGGTTATGCTGAAGCTGATTGCAAGACGAAAGATTTATTCGAGAAAGGAGTTCGTCAGAGGGCAAGGAGAAAAGAGATTTTGCGGGTGGACGTGTGCGAAAGCGTGGGCTTTGGGAGGGGGAGGGGGAAAGGCTGATCGCCAAGAGATCGTGACGACTTCACACGGCTCAGAAATGGGACTCCGGTCGAGTTTGCGTTGGGGACAAGAGAAATAAAATGTCTGGATGTGTGTGTGAGTGGCGAGTCTGCTTGAGAACGGGAGAGCAAGATGAGGAGGGAATGGCGCAATAAATCCAACGAGATGCGCCTTGGGTGCTTGTGCTACAGACAGCCTAGGCGCGGACGCAAAACCTGGAGATTGTGATCACAAGATGCGCAGAAAAAAGCTTACTAGCAGCTGAGCCAAAAAAGCTGTTTGCCATGCTTCGCCCAGGTACCACTGCGGTCTGGCCTGGCCACTTGACTCTACTACAGTACTCGACTCATGGAGAGCAGCCCTGTGAACCGGCGGCACCCACCCCCCGACCGTTCAAGGGAAAAAAAAAACTTTAAAGTTGCGATGCAAATGGAAACTACAAACGGTAACGTAATGGAAACTAAGACTACTCCATACACCTCATCCATCTTGGGCACCAGCACTCGTCTGCCCCTAGAGTAACGGCCCGGCGAGCCTTTTCCTGCTTCCTAATTTTCCGTCCCTCGCACTGCACGTGGACTTTTAGCTGCGCTTCCGAGCATAACTGGATTGGTCTACTCGTGGTCGCCCCACCTATTGAAGGTCTCGCAAAAGGCTCACCTCCCTTAGGAGGTGCTGGTCAGTAAATTGGCCACCCCAGTAAATTGGCCATATAGATTAAAATGCTAGAAATATAAGTTAATAGTATAAATATAATAGTAAAAAAATTACTATTATATAATTAAAAAAATCTATTTTATAGTAAGTCTTTTCTTAATATTAAAAGTTTAAAATTAGCTTTTATATTAATTATTTAATAAAATAAAGAAAATTAAGATTTTATAAGCTTATATTAGAAAAGTAATAGTTTTTAATAAGTATATGACTTTAAGATAAATTAATTTAAATAAATTAATAGTAAAAACTATAATATTATAAGTATTTCCTTTATTATAAAGAAAACTATTAAAATAATAATATATTTTTAGTAATAATTTTAATAAAATAGTTAATTTAAAAGATATAATACTAAAAATAAGGTTTTTAGAAACTAGATTTTTCCCTTTATATATTAATAACTTTATTATAAATTTATTCTCCTTATAAGACTATGTTTTTTAAGGTTAAAGATTGGAGTAATTGTTAGTGCTATTGCTGTAGTGACTATAGGTTACCTTATGTGGCCAATTTACTGGGGTGGCCAATTTACTGACCAGCACCTCCTAAGGGAGGTGAGCCTTTTGCGAGACCTTCAATAGGTGGGGCGACCACGAGTACAACCCTGGTCTTCTCTTGGTCACCGAAAGAATCGAGGCTGTGGTACCACTGCAGTCTCGGGGACATGTGGCGTGATGGTACAGGATTGTGTGATGGGATCGTTAACGAAGCACTGCTGTCGCGGCTAATTCTTCAGCCTCTGGCAAGACTCTTTCCTTTATACATACGTACATACTCCGTACTCCGTACAACGACGTCTCAATACAGAGAAGCCGAACTGTCCCTGCTGTATGCCATTCAACCCCACATTGGGGGGGCGGCCTGCATCTGTTCATTCGTGATGAACATTGACACACCCCTCCACTGACGTACATGGCTACTTGGCTTGGCATACCTTCTTCTTCAACTAAACGGCATCGCCGTGCCCGCTAGTACTATCGGCCGGAAGCGTTGGAAAAAGCAGCGCTCCATTCGATTTCACTTCTCGGTTCATGCGGCGGCATGGTTGTCAGCACCGCCATGCTGGCCACCCGCCGCCCCCTGCGTGCCAACGGAACATTGTCCAACATGAGAGACGGTTGGCTCGCCTGACCACCCGTGACACGACTATTCCCAGTTCTCCGCTAGAACTTGTATCCCAGATGAGAAGGCTGCCGGCGGCTGAACATGTTTCCTGCATGGGACGCGCCGTCACCGTGCGCCCTCTGTGAAGACCCGGATTCCCCTTTCAGCTTTGGCGCACCCCAAGTCAGTTCATACAATGAACGGGAATGATCCAACCTTGACGACCTTATTAGTGCAATCGCGCGGGATTCGCACATATCAAAAGAAGAAGAAAAAACGCCACCCTTCTAGCAATCCACACGTATAACCCGGTGGCCCCTCGAACGCCTCGTTAGGTGTTCTTTTCAGTAACCCAATTCATGACCATGCCACTCGCGGCGAGTATCGTCCTCAATCATACCCGTCATCGTCATCTCCACCACCGCGGACGTTGGTATCCTTCCTGATAGGAATCTTGATACCCTGGGTCGCGAATGTTTTGCTGAGCGGTGTGCTCTCACAGACACCGGGGAATTTCTTCGCCGAGTATACATTGAAAACCTCACTGAAGCATGAGGCTAGAATGGGAGCACGTCCCTGGTTCAGTTTTGCCGCCACATCATCTTTCGCCTTAACCCCGCCAGGGGCGCCAACATTGACGAACGAGAATCTTAGGCTATCATTATGCTGTTAGCTGCGTGGCTAGACTTGGTATATTTTCGCACATACCGGAAAGCGCCTTCTGTCCTCACGCTCAGATCCTGCAGGATGAACCAGATGCCGAGACGGTCATCTGTATCGTGGAGCTTGAAGGCGCTTGCTGCAAGGCTGCCAATTAGGTTCCGAGTGAACATGCCTCCTCGCTGGTCTACTGGCTGTCCTATTGCCCTCGACATGGCAGTCTCGTCAGGTCCGTAGCCTGGTGGCATCCCGTTCCGCCCGTACGCTCCCATGGCCTGGGATGGCAGAGAGGGAACACCAGCGTCTGGCCGGTAATTCTGGTGGGGGAAGTATTGTTGGGCAGGGCCATAGGAACCACCTGGAGGGTAGTTGGCCGACACTGCTCTACAGGTCAGTCACGAAAACAGCCAATCGTGGCCATCTCTGCAGGAGACCTACCTGGTGTGTAAGCCTGCTGCTGCATCTGATAGTCCTGGACATAACCGCCGCCGGGCTGTCCATATGATGACTGATCCCTGGTGGCGGGTATCATCTGTGTGCTGTATTGCGACTGCACAGCATCGCCACCCCCGTTCAGCGCCGAATAAGAAAAGGGTGTCGTGGAAGATATCGAGGGACTGCCCGTGGAGGACCGCACGAGATTGAACTCACGCGAGCCATCCTCATTCCACAGGTCGACGTTGAGCACGAATAAAGAATGCTCGATTTCACTAGTTTTTGCGTCAACACAAACATTATTCACGAAATTCTCGACAATTATTCCACTCCTCTGAAGGCTTAGGGTACGGACTTACTTAGGATCAATCTCCTTGCCTGTAGTCAAGTCGGTGATGACAAGCCTCACGCATGGTGGTGGAGTAATTGGTCTCCGGTCCTATCAACTCACATGTTAAAAGCCGATACCTCGTATAGGAATCAGAGAAGATAGCAGGGTCTACCCACCTTGTCGCCGAAACCGCACATACGTGCTCGGATGGGCTGCTGTGCAACGTCGAGACTGTATCGATACGGTCAGCCCTGTGTACAATCAACCCTTCGCCTTGGCAGAAACCCACGTGAATTTGCGGTTCGTCTTCTCATCGGTCAAAGACAGAGGCATAAGCTTCGGCAAATGCTGTTCTCCCCGCTGGAGGGAGCCTTCAGGTCGAGATATCTGTGTCGGAGGCAATTGCTGTGGTGCTTGATGGCTGCTGTGCATCATACCAGCAGGGGGAGGCGGTGGCAGATGTTGGCTGTGAAGATGAGAAGGATAGGGATGATTGTGCTGAGGTTGATGAGACGATGGTGGAGGGAGGTGGCTTTGATGATGCTGAGGGGCAGTCTGATAGCCGTGCTGGTGCATGGACTGAGGCTGGCCGGCATGAGACTGGTGATGAGGGTGCCCAGGTGGAGGAGCATGAGCGTATCCCGCCGGGGGAACAGGCATTGACTGAGACATGTCTGAGGTCGAGTCGGGATGGGTCGTTGGATCAGGCGTGGTATAATTCGAGCTCATGAACGGGCAAACTGCTATCCAATCGCTATCCCAGCAGACTTATCCTGCGATATGACCACTCGATTTGCATGGACCGTGCAGGAAGCACTGTCTGCGGAGATCCAATCTTGTGCGTCGATTCCGATTCCGGGTTATTGCTGCTCGTGCTTCTTCTACCACCTTCCCGACTCGTCGCAAAATCACGTCTGAGAATGAATGAAGGCGGATGAAGCCTTTGTCGTAAGCGAATGGCTGGCGTGGAGTAGTATGGCCGTGGTAGTGATCAGTACGGATCCAATCGATGTGGGTTGCGGACGACACCAGTGGAGTGGGAAGGGGTGGTCTTGGCCGAATGAAAGAGCGTCGAATCGATTCTGGAAATGCAGAAGAAGTAAAAGAGACGTCGTCGGCAAAGCGATAAAAGGGCAGATGCTCTTGGCGGACAATGCGAAGGTTGGCGCAAACAATAGAGCTGTTCTTCCGCTGTCGCTGGAAGGCTGAAGGTCGTGATGCGGGGGAATGCTGGCGCTGGGCAACGGATCGGGATTCGTGTAGCAAATGGACGGGATGAGGAGGGCCTGCGACAGGACTAGGGAGGAGACGGGAAAGAATAAAAGTAGAAGAGGCCAGCGAGGGATGAGAAAAGGAAGAAGAAGGGGAAGGGCAAGAAGATAAAGAGGAGAGGATGAGGAGGATTGTGGGTTGTGGGATGCGTTGCTTGGGGAAGAGGAACGGAAAGTGGTGCAATGCAGTGGTGCAGCATAATTAGCGGGTGACGGTGGTGGTTAGTATAGTACCAAACTGCCAGTGGCACTGGCTGGTGCGCCTCACCTTACTCAGGTTCGGAGGGGTGGTCGTCAGAGGCGGGACCCGGGAAGGCTAAGGCTGCGGTTGAGGTGGATAAGGCGAAGCTAGACGAGGCCAAACTAGGACCACCACAACCAGTTGTCCAGTAGGTACCTAGGCTAGGCCGAGGAAATAGACAAAGCAGTGACAGACAGTGAGCCAGACGGTGAGCCTCCTTCAACGCCGTGACAAGGCATAGCACAGGCATTCTTTGTGCTCCTTTCTTATTCCACCTTCTTACTGACCAGAGACAGAAACGGAACTCTCCAGCCTGCGGCCAGTGGGGATTCGACGGAGCTGTGACATGAGCATGATCATTGCGTTCATCATCATCAATGCCGGATTTCTATAGCAAAGATAGCCAGTCCATACCACGCCAACGAACCAGCTTGTGCCAGACTCTGTTGCCACCGCATCACCATGCAAGTTCCTTGCTCGACATCAGACTATGCGCACTCATATTTGGCCCCCAGCAGCCAGCGCTGGCCGCCCAGGAAGCTGAACCAGCCACCAGCCCAAGCACCCACCTGCTTGCTCTCAGTTCCTGGTGATTGTGCTTTTGCAGCCTGCCGTCACGACGAACGATCACTCCGCTAAACTCGCAACTTCCGATGACATAGCACAGCATTGCACAGCATGTTGCCAGCAGCCCTCTTGGCCCACCTCGAACCGGATCAATGGCTCACTTCCGTTTCGACAGCCCAAACGACCGGGTTAGCACCCACACACGACGCAGGCCCATGCGATGCGGACACACAACCGCGTGCGCCCACACGCCCATGCCCAGCCTTCCTTGTCCCACGGGTCTCAGATTGCAGGAAAAAGAGGCTCGCTGCTTAGCCCTGTCACGTCTGGTTGCGTTTGCCAAGCGGTCTCTGCCCCGGACACAAGAAGGGTCTGTCTCGCAAATGCATCGTGTCACCACCTGGAGTTCTTGAGTCTCCTTGATACGTCTCTTCTCATTGTTTTTGCTCTTCTTTGCTCATGCTGACATCACCGCCACACTGGGTGACGGGTTGCATTGGCTGGGTGTCCGGATATGACCTGAAGTCAAAGTCTGGTTCGCCCACTCTGTGGTATGCCCTGGTCTCTTTGCACCGTCCCTCGATGGCATGCCGAATTAATGCTGCTCCTCGACAACAAAGCTCACGTACCTGAGGGTGGGTATAGCTGTTCCTCCTCACCCGGGCAGTTTTCCCCCTTCTTTCAGTTTCCATTCGTCGTCAGCGGATATGCAGTGTGCTGCTCTTTTCACATCTACCCAACGTTCAGAACACGGTGCGATGGCTGCCCAGAAAAGCGGCTCGCATCGCTGTGGCATCGAACGACTTAGCTTCTCATTAGCCTCCTCCGGCCTTGGAAGACCCTGGGGACCATCTCTTAACTAGCTGACCCTGGCTTGGGCTGATGGATTCAGTGGAGCTGGTCCAAGTGGCCTGGTCCTTCGGGCAGTTGTTCTCTCGCTACCATGCCGAACTTCTAGCGCGTCCGGACTTGGAATTTTGCTGGAGTGGAATTTCGGGGCTGAACCATTTTTGAAACAATTCGATCCAGGTCCGAGAGGATGTCTTGTTAAGTCCGCCCACGAGCTTAAGAGCTTGTCACAAAGAGGTTCGTCCATGACCTGCACTGTTTGATCGCCCCACGGATGAGAACAAGCGAGCGATGACTGATGGGCATGGGTCGGATTGCAAGCATCACGATGGTTCCGAAAGGGATGAGGATAGATACCTAGTGCCTTCCTCCTCCCCGCGTAACCAAATCCACAAGGAGCGAATCCGTTCTCTAGTGGGGCGCCTTGCACGCTCATTCCGGCACGTCGTGCGTGGTGCTGTCGTCCCTTGTAGGCGGGACTGGCTTCGAGATTGTTCGCGCTTATTGGGTTGGGTGGCTGTGCAACGCCGAATCCTGGCCCGAAAGACCAACGGAGAGCTGCAGGTCCGCGCTGCATTCGCCTCCTCTGAGTTGGCAATGCTTTAATTGAGCTTCATATGGGCAGGAGTTCTTCGTACGGGCCAGTCAAAGTGACAAGGTGCGGCTTGCTCGCTGACGATAATGTTGAAACCCTAGTCTTGGAAAAGGTTAACGGGCCTGCGGATGCCACCTTGTACAGTATCAGTTGGTAGGCGGGAACATACAGTCACCACCTGGAATTCCAAAGACAAGGGCCAAATGGCGACCCCCGTCACTTCGGAGAATTTTGTCAAATGTAAGATGCAAGAGGGATCTGCCTGAAGTACACTTTGTCCAACCTGTCATCGTGTATTGTGCTGGTACGCCTGATCCCAACGTGCCATGGGGTTGCCCAGCAATGAGACTTGCTGCAATGGCTTGAGTCTCACACGCAGCAGCTCTGGATTCACGGGGCTGTGTCTTTGAAAAGACGCCTTTCCAGTTGACGGTAAAGTCACCTGGGGCAAGCAGTTGATGCTGCTTCACGTCTGCCAATCCTTGCAACGTGAAAAAGCTGGGGCACTTGGGAAAGCTACAAGGCAGGCTTCAGCCACAGCATAACTGCCCCTCCATGTGGCTGATGCATCCAGCCACAGATCCTTCGCCGAACCGGCTCACCAACTTCTACCAGCCAATCACAAACAGGCCTTCTGCATGCACATGGGTGCAAACTTGTGTGACAAGCAAAGTGCCCCGCGGTCGGAGTCGGTCGACGAAGAAAGTGACTCGAACCGAGCCCAACATAATAACGCCTGAGCAAAACGGTAGTGTCGAGCTCAATCTTCCTCCCCAGGACCTGAACCTTACTTCCTATGAATATCCAATTGAGTCTTCGCCTTTAGCTATGGATCTCGTCAACAGGTATGCTTGGTCCCCATTCCTCAAACGCGGTGTTTCGGGACCTGACATTATGTTCACAGCCTGGAGGGCCGTTTGCTCTTCGCTGTCCCCAAGAGTACGTTCGTTGTGTCGTTGAGCCAGCCAGCGATAACTCTGAGCTAGCTAACACTGCTTAGAGGGACGGCTCAATGCCGCCGCGCTCAACCTCCTCGAGGGAGCTGATGTGCAATTTCGCCGCGAAAACCGACTCGACATCGCCCTCGTAAAAAACCTCCCTATCGCCCTGATCTTCCTCCCGGCCGCCGATATCCCCACCTTCGTTGGAGAGGGCCAAGTCGATCTTGGTATCACCGGTTGGGACCAGGTGCAGGAGCATGACGCCGGTGTCCGCGCTTCCCACAGCGACCCTGAATCAGTCCCGGCTAGTTGCGAGGTCGTCATGGAGCTCGGCTTTGGGTCATGCAAGCTGCAAGTCCAGGTCCCTGAGAAGGGACAATATGCTGCCACCCAGGATCTGGTTGGGAAGAGCATCGGCACAAGCTTTGTGAACCTGGCAAGGCAGCACTTCGCGAAGCTCGAGGGTGTGCCTGCCGGAGGCAAGCTGCAGACGAAGATTGTCGAGCTGAGCGGCAGTGTCGAGGCTGCTTGCGCTCTGGGTGTTGCCGATGGCATTGTTGACCTCGTTGGTACGAACTCTTCGACAAGAGTTACCTCCCTGCGAACCGATACAAGACAATACTGACCGCTCTTGCAGAGTCCGGCGAAACAATGCGTGCAGCAGGCCTCAAGGCTATCGACACCGTTGTCGACTCTACTGCCGTTCTCATTAAATCCCGCCAACCCTCCAACCTCAAGACTGTCGATCTCATCGCCTCTCGTATTCGCGGTGTCATCACCGCCCAGAAGTTTGTGCTCTGCCAGTACAACATCGAGCGTTCCCGCCTCGCCGAAGCCACCAGGATCACGCCCGGCAAGCGCGCCGCAACCATCACATCGCTCGATGCTGAAGGCTGGGTTGCTGTCAGTTCGATGGTTGAGAAGAAGAAGATTGCGCTGGTCATGGACGATCTGGAGAGCGTGGGTGCGCATGATATCTTGGTTCTGGACATTCACAACACGCGGTGAGGGAGTATAAGCGTTTGAGCTTTTGTGAGATTTATTATTACTACTGGCGTCAAACAACACTGGCGACGGAGAAAGGCAGAAAAGTCGATCGTGGGGGCATTGGTACAGAAGCATGCTTATGAAAATCGTCTCGAAGATGCACGAGAGAATGATAGACCAAATATAGAACTACCAGAATCTACGTGTACTTGCGGAGATGTCAATCTTATCGTCTTGAGGAATAGATGTGAGTCGATCTGGTCAACATAAGCTGCATAAACGTAAATGTGTGCTGCGCCCAGTCGAGGCGAGACTCTTCCCTAGTGCATCGTCGCGGGACCATGACCTCAGTCCCAACTACAAATGCACCGAAGTCCGACCCATCCGATTCCAGCATCGCGTGGTCGATTTGTAGTGCCAACGGCCATATCGGTATACCCTTTGGGAGAGACGTATAAACCGCTTCCACGGAGAGATTTTCTAGCTTCGTTGTTGATCATTCGAACATCCGGCCGAATTTGTCCCCTGCCATTCTCAATTGGAAGCATCCAGCTTGTGGCACATCGGGATCTGCATGCTGCAGGGCCTCGCTGAGGCATTACCATTCAATACGACCAACCATCAGCACTCTGCTGCAGTACCCGTCATACAGCAGAGGCGTGCGCAGCCACTTTCGTAAGCTCGGTTGGCTTCATCAGTCAGCCAAGACAAGACAAGACAAGACAAGACAAGACGAATGCATCAATTTCTTCCGACTTGCAGTGTAGCAACTTCAAGAATGGCTTCAGCCTCGACAGCCCGCAAGGTCGTCAAGACGTCGCAACTACCCCAGGCACCCGCCCCATCACCAAGCGACCTAGCCCACGATTGCCAAGATGGCCAGCCTGCGACATTATATTCTGTAAGAGAACCTGGCGGCGAGACAACACCATGATGACCATCAATGAGCTGACCAGCCTCTCCCTTAATCGTTTTCCCACAGTTCCTGATGACGGCCATCAACTTCGTCGCATTCCTCTTCTCCCTTGTTGCCGTGGACATCCACTACACCTTGCGCCGGTCCGCCATGGGCGTCCCGGTCCCATGGCTCATGCCCAGGTGGCTGCATCAGCTTCTGCGGCCCCAGGAACCGTATGAGAATTATTACCACACGAAGCAGAAAAAACTGCTGCGGATGGAGGCCGAGGAGGCTTTTCAGTTGAGAAACCGCACGTTGGTTTTCTTGGGGGTTTCAGTGATGGGCGGGATGGGTTTGGCCTGGTATTTCACTGACAAGATATATCAAAGATGGGTGAGATAGTAGGGTCATCATGAAGAATACTAGTACAAGACGTCACGGATTCAAGCCCTTTTTCTCGGCCGATGCAACAGGTATAGCTCTCAGAAGGAGAGATGCGTCACGCAGACGCACATTTCGTGTATTGACATATTCCCGGCTAACTGATCATGATGCTGAAAAGGTCAAGTGTCGAATGTCATTTCCTTGCACGGCCGTGCTGCAGGATTCGTAATAATTCCAACGCCCAAAATGAAAGTTCCCAAGTCCGTTGCCCTGCTATTTTCAAGTGTCGAGACACCCATGTCAAGGTCCATGGGTCCCCACGGGTAATGGACCTGTTTGTCAAGTTTGCCCGTATTGTCGTGTATGCTTCGTTTCTCTATCTCCAAGCTTCTAGGGACCTTGAAAGATGCGCAATGGAGCGGATGCTCAGAAATTGTTGAGAGAGCCCATGCGCTCCTCGACACCACCCCAGTAGACGATTGGCCTCGGCTCGAGAACGCTGAGCTCGTTGGAGAAGACTCGGCGCTCCTCCTCGAGACCGACGATGGAGGGCTGGCGGAAGATGACGCTGTTGATTGTGCTGGTGGTAGAGACTGCGGATGATGGGCTGTAGGTTGAGGAGCAAGATGAAGAGGCTGAGCCTGAAGATGCACGACGGAAAGAAGTGCGAAGACGAGAGGGCGTGAGGCGCGCGGCCAGGGTCTGGACACGAGTGCTGTGCATTTTGAAGAGATCTCGAGAGAGAGAGAGAGTAGACAACAAGAGGTGGCCGTATGAAGGTTGATTTCGGGTGGTTGATGGGAAGAGAAGTGATGCGGTCGTGCAGCACGGGTTGTTGCGTTTGGGAAGAAGAATGATATTAAAAAGACGGTAGAATGCTGTGTAGAAATGGCGTGAAAGAAGGCTCGACTTGTTTGCTAGGGAGAAAATAGCAAAAGCAAGAAGTGGTCTGTTAAGAAGCAGAGTTCAAAAGTATATGAAGGCAAAAAGAGGCCCAGCCTGAAGGAATGGAAATCGAATGTGAGGGCGACGGCCGAGGGGGGAAATCAATCAATGCAAATGAGATTCCCGCGATTCCAGAGCAGAGCTAGAGAGCAATAGCGAGTGTCGGTAATGTGCGGCCAGCAGGGCAAAGGTCAAGTTGAATGTGGGCAGGGAAAGGAAGGGAAGGGGATTGGAATGAAGCCAGCAGAAATGGACTGAAGGTGAAAAGAAGGAAGGGCAAACACCACACCAGGTGACGGAAGCAAGGGAGAGCAAAGCAACACAAGGACTCAGTGACAGTGAAGAGAGAAAGAAGGCTTCCCGTAGTGCATGTGGCGTCGGGCAATGGGATTGTGCCATATTAATATGAATCAGATTCAATCTCCCGAACGGGGCACCCAGCTGAGACACCGGAGAGAGTCGAGAGACCCAGACCCTCCTTGCCGTGGTGACGGATGGATCAATGGTCAGCGATGCGATGCGATACGAAGCGAAGCGATGCGTCACTAAGGCATGAATATTGAGCTGGACAGGGAAGTCAAGCACGACGGAAGGGGCCTCCATGTCCCTGCATCATGCCCCCCAGGCGCCCAGAACAACCTCAAGAGTTTAACAAACTGGTGAGCCTCGTGATCCAGCAGGCAGGGGTCGGTTTCCGCTACTACTCCGTACGTAGAGTTGATGCTGGCTGCTGCTGCTCGGCTGTTTCAGGGTTTGCTTCTGCGACGGACGACGCCTCTGAAACCATCGCACTGGCCAGGGATCGACCATGATGAACATCTCATCTCACTGTACTGTAGTATCCCACCGCTTCTTTTCTTTTCTTTTCGTGTCTGTCTTTTTTTTTTATCTCCCGTCGCATGGTTCACGCTTGCTGTCATTCGTGATGTTTTCGTATCGTCCAGGGTTCGCATTGTGGCCAGCATGCCTGCTACATACTGCTCCTGCTGCTGCCGCCTCGTCATCCTACAGTAGTGGAGGTTTGCGTCTGATGTCTCAGCAACAGAGCGGGCAATGCGCCATATGCAATCCCCCAACGGTCTCCTCCAGTGTCCCTTGCTACTAGCGCACTATAATGCAAGGTGCAGAACCATACCAGGGGTCACCGCTTCAGGAGTCTGTACTGCACTGCAGGTCCATGATCCACGGCCCGATTTTGTTTCCGCGGCAGCCTCCTTCTCTAGTCTACCTTTTCAATTCGCCCTGGCTCTTATACACTTAAGATTTCACGAATCATGATCGTGCTTGAGCGATATGTATGAAAGTGATTCTGTTCCTTCCTCTAGGCAGCCCGGCCTGATTATCCCCTCCAACACTGATCGACAGAGTGAGAAACCACCAAGGCCGCTGCCTCGTCTTTCACAACCCTGATAATGTCAAGTCTCATCTCTATGTGAATATCATCGTCTAGTTCTATGTATGCAGTTCGTACACACTAGTGCATATGTGTGTGCATGTGGTGTTGGAAAAAGAAACCCTCTTGGAACGCCGTCCGCATGCTCTCAACACACGCATCACAGATTGCCCTGGCCCCCTGGCCCCCTCCGTCCATAATTAGATGACACACTCTGGTGCACATCATGGGTGGCTCGGCTGTTACTTCGCGTTGCCAAGCCACACCCGCATACCGCTCCATCATCCGTTCAGGTGATCAGCCCAGATCCGTGAATCGGTATGACCCGCTCTTCCCAGACCTCCGTATCGTCGTGCTCTTCCTGATGCTATCCATCCATACCGTATCATCCATTATGTCTGGCCCCCTTGTCGGGCTGTTCGCGCTGCCTCGTCGTCGCATCTCGCTCGTCGATGACCCCTGAGCATCCGGGTCGAAGAGCTCGAAACTGAATGCTGAGGTGCTGGCTTGGTGGGAAGGCGACGGTGGATTTGATCCTGATGCTCGCGGTGCGTTCAACGGGTGCTGTCCAGGGTTGATCCATATCGACCGACGAGCAGGTGAGCCGCCTCTACTGTCTCTGCTTGCTGTGCTGCTCCTGGGTCCTTGGCTCAGATCCACGCTGAGGTGACTGTTTGGTGTTGCCAGGCCCGAAGTCCTCTGTTTCCCATCATCAGTGAGATTGTCAATGTTGTCGTCGTCCACAAATATATCCGGGACCATGATCTCGGGGATGCCTGTCATTCGGCTAGCATCTTTCTGGCGCATATGCTTCTTGAACTGACGAGTGCAATAACTGTATCTCCAGTCAGCTTCAAAGTCAACCAGAGAGAATTCACGTGACGCACAGTGTATCGAAGAAGCCCTGAACAACCCGGCGGCGAATGTCCTCGTCGACACGTTGTAACCTAGCTCTGCGTCGGAGGAATTCATCGAGTCTGTGCGCACGTTAGTCTCAATCTTACTCCGTATTTAGTCAAGCTGGATGATGGCCATACTTCAGGCTCTTACTGTCTGTGACGATATTGTACTGAGCTAGAGTCATCAGCACATTGGTGAAGTTGATGCCTCGATCAACGTCAGCCGTGGTCATGATCTCGCCGTAGAATACGTTGAACCGTCGGCGCCTCTCCCGAATTTTGGCAACGTCTAGTCGCGCAATTCTCCGGTTGAGCGCATCGAGGTCGATGGAAGATGAGTTGGTGGATGACACAATTGACATGTGCCGTCCTGTGCGTGAATCGTGGCCGCGAAGATCTTCCAAAATGGAGTGGACCGAGTCCTCAGGGTCGTAGATGCGCATCTGGAATACGCCAGAGAGCTCGCCAAGCAACCTTGGGAATGTCTCTTTACTTATCCATCCTGTGCCTTCTGGGTCAACGCTCCTCCAAGCTTCCTTGAAGCGCCGGATCTCATCGCGATCAATGGCACCCATGCCGCTGGACCTTTGATACACGTAGCTGAAACTCTCGTAGATGAGAGAAACGAATAAGCTGACAAAGATGTACATGCTGATAATGTTCCAAGCCACAAACAGGAATCGTGCCCATGATTTACTGCCGCAGTCACTGTTAAAGAATTCAGCCTCATCGACGCACAGAGGTGGTTCGATGAAAGCGAAGTCTTCCATCAACGCGTTCCATCCTTCGCCAAAACTCATGCGGAAAAGGAGAATGAGCGCCTTAGGGACGGTCCGGAAGTTGACGTTGTTGTTCTCGTTGCCACCGAACCGCGTCAAGCTGAATGCTTGCGTGAATGCAATCGCAAACACGAGGAACAAAACGAGCCACGTTGCAAGCAGATTGCCAATGACTGTTAAAGACGCGGCAGCAGTCTTGAACAGCTGGTCCAGAGCATCATTTCGCGGAATGACCATCAGAACAATGGCTACCAGGAAGAACTTGTGTACCTGGACATATGTCTCATCCTTTAGCATGTTGCCAGAATTGGCGATCAGCATCGTAGCCGTAGAAACGAACGCTCCGAATACGGCCAACAAGGCATACAGGTCCCACGAACTCCGGCGGTAGCGAGTCCAGCCTAGCCCTATGATCCTAATGGTGATATTGATCATGTAAATGATGATGAATCCAAGGAAGAAGAAGGTTCGGAAAACTCTCCACCATTCAGGCTCAGTCGTGGTCTCGGCCACGAGCAAGATGAGGTGCAGGACCAGTACCACAGTCACGGCTTGATACCACTTCCCTCGCTTTTCGATGGCTCGTTTGTGACACCACTTCTTCCACTTTTTGCCATTGTCGTTGTAGGAGCTCTTCGATGGTGAAATTTGCCTCAGCAGCTTACGCACTTCAAGCCATGAACGTTGATCGGCTGTGAGGAATGCAACGCCGGTTTGTTCGGTGTAGTTTCGCATGAAGACGGAGATAAAGAGAGTCAACACGAAGACCGTCGCCAGGATGTTGAAGACGATGAAGAAGAATGCGTTGCCTTCGGAAGCCAAACTCTGGGGCTGCATTCCTCGGGACGTGATAGCAGACGTTGCGAAGACGACATCTGCCCAACCCTCTTGACTCACAATCTGGAACAGAGTGAACAGGCTTGCTCCGAAGTCATCGAAGTTGAAGTAGGGGTTAGCGGCCACACGCGGTGTCAGCATAGGCCAATCATTACTATAAGGCGTGTTTCCGAATTCGCCAAAACACGAGGCAAGATTGATAATCTCGTCGCCGTCGTCATTACACGTGATGAGGAGGCCATTGAAAAGGTTGAGTCCGTATATGGCGAATGGAATCAGGAGAGAAATAGAAACGAAAGCCGCCTATGTGGAATATTTAGCCAAAGGAACTCGTAAGCCGATGCAACATCCACTTACAGCAAGAATCTTCCACCATCCTTTAATAATGAGGGAGTGGAATGTATCGCGAGCACTGTCGCTAACATTCAGCAATCGCAAAGCACGAAGCGCCTTGAAGGCGCCCACAGCTCGGGAGATGGCCCCGTCGTTGACGAAAAGGGTAACGACATTAATCCAGAGTGTGATCAGCACAACACCGTCGACGAGACCCCAAGAGCTGCGCAGGTATGCATTCGGTGTCCAGAAGAGACCGTCTGCAATAATTTTGATGATGCTTTCCGCAGAAAACAGCACGGCAAAGGCCATATCTGTCCAAACGTACCAATTGGTGAAACTGAAAGGGTGTTCCTCTTGGTACTGCTTTTGATACAAGGGGGTCGTAACACAGGCAAGAATAACCATAGCCACAATCGCACAGTAGATGAAAGCAGAGAATGTGTACCACGCAATTTTGTTGGGCTCGACACCATCAATGCGTTCTTGCCCTCTCGCAGGCCCAACGATAGTCTGGCAAAACCGACGTATTTTATGCTTCGGAGGGAAAAGATACAAGGAAGTATTGTACTTGGGGTACTTGGCAAGGTACTCCCTCTGAGCTTTACGTCGAGCGGATGCAGCATTGACCGCCTGCTGGGCCATCTCTCGTGCGTCGAAGTGATCGCTGGAATTCTCCAAGCGGATGTTTGAATAGAAGGGGTTGGGCTCTCTGTTGGTCACTTTCCGAACTAGCTTGCCCCATAATGTGGAAAGGTAGCCCGGCCGGATGTCATCTGTCAGAAGTCCGGTAGTTGCTCTTGTCGGCCCTGGCTCTTGCTCTGCTTTACCGGCACCACGATTATAGCTCTCCTCGAGGAAATCACGGACGACACTATCCTTGAGCAACATCTCTGTTAAGGCGGGACCGTAGTCCAAAGGATCCTTCCGCTGCCGGGTTCGCCCGAAGCTGAAAATGGTGGAAAGGGCCAGGTTGCTGGATGAGGTCCCGATCTCGCGGCGCTGTAAAAAGGCCTTGACCTGTTCGAATCGCTTCTCATCCTCTGATATGTCGAAGTTCTCTTGAATGACAGCAATGAACATGTTGATGAGAATAAAAAAAGCAAGGATGAACCAGCCAATCAGGAAGGCTGCACCAATCCAGGAAGTCTTATACGCTGTGGTGCTCTCAGTGACATTGTACAAAATGTCTGTCCAATTCTCACTGGTAAGAATCTGATACATCCCAACAAAGGAGTTCAGCATGTTGTAGAATGTAACATCGCTACCCTCAGCAAGGACTCCGCGGAAGAGCTGCGCAGCCAATATCGCCACTAGGAAGGTCATCAAAAAGACGAAGAGCATCAAGTTGGCAATACCGGAAGCATTGCCCAGGACCAGAAGAATGAGTTTTCGAGTTACAGGTATCGCTAGAACGACCCGATACACTCGCAGAATTTGAAAGATGCTCAACCACCAATAGGCTCGAGTGCCCCGAATGGGTGGAAGCAGAATGATCGAGGTGATGACTGCTAGACCGAGGTCGAACAGATTGCGCCAGTTACGGTGGAAACCCCGCCAATCAGCTGCGATTCGAATGATCATTTCCATATCCAGCAAAATCGTCACGACGACTTCGGTTAGGTCAATGAAGCGGCCTCTTGATGCAGACATTGTCGAGCTGCGCAAGGATTGCGTGACTAAACCGAAAACAATGATAACAATCCAGGCATACTTCGACTTCATATATAGACGCTGGGCGAAAGATGGTTTGCGAAAACGATCTTGGTCTTGATCTTGAAGGAGTGGTTCTTCATCAGCGGTGAAAGCACTGGATTTGCTCTCTTCACGGATGACCTGGAATGAGGACGTGATGACAGCAATAAGCAAATTGGCCAGCCAGAGCAGCATGATCATGATGCCTGCACCGAAATACAATGCTGCGAGCATGTAGTCCGAACCCATCGTCCAGTACATGATGTCGGTGAAAGTGTTAGCACTCATGATGACGAAAACGAGCTCCAAGGAGTGGAAAATATTGTCGAAGTTGACTGTTCCACCGAAGGGATTATTTTGTTGTAAGCAGATAGATTCTCTAGGACAGATGAACCCTTTCGCTTCGCTTGTCCCGTTCTGGAGTCGATCGAGAGAGCCAGGTTCGATCATTCGAACCCATGGTTGCTTGTCTCCAGTGACATTGTCGTGAAAACCGCCGCAAAATGACTCTGAATTGGTAAAGGAAGCGTTCAAGTTGGTTGGGTCCTGGGGATCGAGCCAGACACATTGGCGGCTCAGGCTTTCCTTGAAACTTTGCACGCCCACGATGGCAAACAGCAGCCAAAAGAAACTAATAAAGAACGCGACTCTGACGAGAAGGGGGGCAGCCTTTTTCAAGCTCCGCAGAATGACCTGTCCATGTTCAGTTTTGTGCACACAGGCAAAAAGGTGCTGGTACTTACCGCAGTGCCATTGGTGATACTCAAGAGCCTCAGAATGCGGAGGCAACTCAGCATCTTGAATACATAGAGGCCACGCTCCTTCTCAACGCCGGTTATCCCGAGCACAAAACTGATCCAGTATGCGAACACTGCAACAAAATCGAGTCGATTGAACCCATGACGTAGAAACGCACGGCGCGCAAGCTGATATCGTTGCTGCTCCTCTAGAGTCGCTGGTAGTCGCTGAGGGCCTTGAATGATTGTGGTAAAGGATCTCGCGAAAGCTGATGGTGTTGGCTTGAAGGAGTTGTGGCTCTTGGCCGACTTAGCTTGTTGAGGCTGAAAAATAGCTCGGTATTGGTCTGCAACTGCTGCTCTGATGCCACGTTGCCGGTCGATCGTGCTGTATTCGGCGGCGTTCAGAATGAAGCCAGATACGATAATACGAGCTATCAGTTCGAGCGTGAAGACTATGAAGAGTCCAAGAATCGCCCAATCAGTAGCTTGGTGCCCCCAAAAGTCCGGGCGCTGATGTCCTTCCTCAAAAACACTCTGACCGGACTCAACAGCAAGTAAGATAGTTTGAGCCACGATTAGCAATAAGATGAAGGGCTCGGTGTAAGGGTTGACCAGGAGATCACACAGGCGGTTCCGGATTCGACTGTCCGGCGAGAAGACTCCAAGTGACTTTCCTTTCAGAGGGTTGGGCAGAGGCTCGAGTGGTGATGGATATGGAGGTAACGAGGATGTGAAGTGGTGTTGTTCGTCTTTCTCCGGCGTCAGATTTGCAGTGTGAGAGTGATAGGACGTGTCGCCCCCTATAGAATCGACAATACTTCTTGTGCGACTAGGCTCACGACTGTGAACCGGTGTATTTGTTCGACTCTGATTCCGACTCTGTTGGGGTGAGCCTGATCGATGTCGAGATGCTCTGGTCTCGATGACCTCACTCTCACCACTAATGTTCACAACTCGCTGTGACATCGCCCTGACTATAGATCCAGCTCGCTGTAGTGCTCCTCCGCTCGAGGTCGAAGGGGACCGTGATATCTGATATTCGTTCGGATTGAGAGACATGCCGAAGCCGTGGTGTTGATGGGGTCGTAAACCGTGTTCAACATCTCGATGATTGCTGTACGCATCTCGACCGGAATTATCAACATCAGACACGGTCTGGAAGCTATCGCGAGGTTGGCCATCATGAGAATTTGCTGCCAAAGACCCGGCTATGGGCTGAGCACTCGCAGTCAAAGGCTCCCGGTCTGAACTTGAGTAATCCGAAGCAGGTGTTTCCTCTATAAACGGTGAACCAGCACCATATGGATTTCCGGAGCTTAGGGATCTGGGGCCGTTGAAATCTGGCGGTAGCGCAGCTTGTAGAGCGCTCGGATCTATAGGTGACTCGAGGCCATCGACATCTTGGTATTGAGTATTATAAGGCTGGTCCCAGTAGGGAGACGGGCCCAGAAGATTCGCGGATGCAGCTGCTGATGAGGCGGCATGCTGTGTGGTGTTCCTCGTCAAGGAGGCACCCAAAGATCGAGAGGATACGTCCTCCCCAGGAGGTGATGTATTGATATTCTGCAGCGGTATGCCAGGTGAACGCCTCTGACGGTGTTCGTTTTCCCCCGGAGAAGCCATAGGAGCCGATTCGCCGTTCGGATCGCAAGGGTAATCTAGGATCGTTGCTGGCCCCTGATGGAGGTCAGTTTTGGGAGTTGTACTTGTTGTCCGGCATGGTCAGATGATCAACATTGACCAACGTTCGCAATGCGTCAATCAGGGTGGTTGACATTCGGGACACATGAAGAGGGAGTACGCAGCCAATGTCAACGCAAGTCAGCAGCGTCAAGAACCCCGGTTTCAAGGGTCGCGTCAAGCACACTGTGCATGTATCAGAAAGAACTGTGTATCAGGGTGGGCCTGTGCAGCACGTTACAGTGCTGATACGCCTTAGCACTGTATGTAAATATAGCACACCTCCTGTGGCTTAGCAGCATAGGTATGCCAGTCGCGACAAAGCCACATATGCAAGCACATTGCGGCTGGTTTAGACTTTACGCGCCACAACGCGACTTCCGGTCGCCAGTAGAGCGACTGCGTCGTGGAAAGTAATTTGCTGCGAATCCTCAAGCAGCACCAGCGCAAGCGCAACTGAAGAACGGCTTCAACTAACAGGACACTTCATGATGCCGGCTCTCAAAAGGTCCTATGATGTTGCCAATAACGATGGCGACGGTGTTGCGCCCCTGCAACGCGTTCGCAATATGTGGCAGTTCGCCAACTTGGTCCAGTGGATATACATCTTTGGGAAGGCCGCGAAGATCGATGAAAGCATCGACGTCGAGGTATATTCCAATTTTACAATGCATTTCTTCTTCTAGCAGCTGCTTACAAGTGGATTATCAGGTTATTGAAAACGAGACGCTCAGAGCAAGCTCCACGATCCTGCAAGAAGTTGCGCTTGCCCTGGTAAAGCTGGCATCATCATTCCGCGGTATCGCGTAAGCTTCCCTTTTGAGTGGTTCAATTGGTAGCACGCAGCTCATCTTCAACAGCTCCGATGGCCTCGACGATCAGTTGCGAAAACTATACCGTGCCAATGCCTCCGAATCGAACCCTTTCGGCGAAGATGAAGATCCGATCCCTTTCGATACCCTCGACCCCCTGATAAAGGTTTGAATACCCTGAACTGCACATGATGCTTGCTCTACGTCTTAACGATCAATCTTCCAATAGATCCGTGTGTTGCAACAGCTCACACAATGGGTTATGATTCACCCTGAAAGGTTTCGAGACAAGATGGAGGAGCAAAGAGACGTCGACCAAACCGCATGGGTGAGTCTACACTGATTGATTCATCATAGGAACTGGCTAGTTCTAAAATTTTATAGCGAATTGAGCCTTACGGCTGGGACAGCGAAGACCGCACATACTATGTACTCGATGATAACCGGCTTTACCGCCTAACGGAACCGCCACCGCCGCCACCACCCACGAAGAAGCCAAAAAGGATGAAGACATACAGAGGAGGTCGCCGCTCGAGCCGAAGGCATCGTGTTGGTGCTGTGTCCCCCGATGAAGAGGCATCTGATTCCAGGCAAGATGAAGCGGGTGACGAGACATTTACACAAGAACATGAGCGCAGAGGTGATGACACCTTAGGAGGTATGATATGGGAATGCATTGCCGTCACCCTTGCTGAGGTCGAGACTTTTCTTGAGAGTATTTCACGGTCTCGCGACGAGAACGAGAAGATTCTACGAAATCAGATCAAAGATCATCTCCTCCCAATCCTCCAGAAGCAAGAGGAATCACGCAGAAGAAGGGAACAGCAGCGCGAGCGTGAGCTCCTGAACCTAGCGAAGATGGCCAATGCCAAACGTTCCAGCCGAATCGCGGGCAAGATCGAACAGCAAAAACAGGACAATGAGGCCAAGAGAGAGCAAGAACGACTGCGCCAAGCTCAGACTGTGGAGAGGCGCGAAGAGGCCGAAAGATTGAAGAGAGAGCGGGAGCGCGACTTGAGAATGGCTTCAAGAGAGGAACGTTTGAAGGAGAGGGAACTGCGTCGTCGCCGACATGAAGAGGAACTGGCCCAGCTTTCAGAAGACAGTCGAAATCTTAGCGAGAAGTCTGGCCGGATATCCGAGCGAAAACTGCAAGCCGATATTGAGAGAAACCAACAGGCGTTGAAGGAGCTGGAGGAAGAAGAGGAGGACTGGATTTTCGACTGCACTTGCGGGCTCTACGGAAAGATTGACGACGGAAAGCACAGCATTGCCTGCGAGAAGTGCAATGTTTGGCAGCATAGCAAGTGCACGGGCATCAGCGAGCCAGAAGCAGAAAGACAGGACTTCCATTTTGTCTGTCCTCGGTGCTTACGAAGAGAGCAAGAAGCCTTTGCTCGCGATCGCCCCGCGATTAAGCTCAAGCTGCACAGTTCTGGTAGTCGCCCTCCATCGTCAGCCGGCGAGGCGCGAACCTCTATTGTCGTGGAGTTGCCGGTTAAGGTATCTGGGCGTGAAACTATCGCAAACGAACTTCCAACCAGTACTCAAAATCAAGTTGCTCATGATACGACGGGAGCCCAAAACAACGGATCGATGAACGGCGTCTCATCGTCAACCTCGTACACTTCTCAAGCCGTGGGAACACTTGGCGATCTTCCACAGGACCAGGGCCAGCGCCAGATCAAGGCAACGGCGTCGGAGATCGTAACAGGGCCACAAGGGGTCCAACAAGCCAAGCATGACGAGGGTGACATGAACCTTTCCCCGTCATTCAACATCAAGACGCCTTCGCAACGCTATCAGAATGGCGAGAGTACTAACGGCGCTGGTCAAGCGCACCTGCTTGCTACGCCTTCGCTCGCAGCAGCTGGAACCCATGCTGCTGAGAGGACCAATGGACTCCACTCATCGCCTGCTGGAATATCCCCCATAAAATCTTCACCTCAGGTGCCCGTTGCTGCTGTCAGCTCAAGTGACGCGAATCGATCTACAAAGCTCGTTCTCTCGCCGATGACGAGCCTCGTCCCAGCACCAACTCCGCATGATCCAACTCCGCCCATCAAGCCTTTGGACGTTAGGAGTTCTTTCTCGTCTGAAACGAACACTAAGGATCTCAAAGAATAAAAGGCTCGACGAAAGAGCCCGAAGCGTTTGTGTGAGGGTCTTTGGAACACTGAATTGGGGAACGACTAGACTCTTTATCGATGGCAGCCAGTTGAGCCAGATGGAGGACTTTTCGGCGCCTTTGAAAGCTTGCTGCTTTCTGAGATCTTTCGTTCATACAATCATTACTGTATGTCTAAAAAGATGCGTTTCAACGACATCCCCATGATCAAAGCGCGTCTAAAGACGATATGCGTGGAGTCTCAGAGTTCGCGATGTGACAAATTCCGGGAATTATGTGCCACGTGGGCCAGGAGGTCGTGCTTCTGCAAGATACCATGTGGCGCAAAGGAAGGGTCATGGTCGAAGCAATAGCAACGAGCTACCAACCTGGCAAGGCATTCGGCTGAATTTGTTTCCTGCATGTGTTCAGATGCGTGCAGTGGTTAGAGAGTCAAGTTAAGGGAGAAAGCAATGACCACCACCATTACGTCGCCCAATCACGTCTGTCTCTTTAAGCCAAGGGCCAGCCTCCAACATTCCAACCCACCGGAAGGAACACTGTCCCATCCGTTCTCATTGAACGTCAATGGCGGGGTCGACATCAATCGAGTTTTGAGAACCATTGATGGAGGACGTGCCACATAGTGGTCCATGCAAGGCCATCTTCGCATCATCCCCTCCTGCTCTTTGCTCGCAAGACGACCTGTGTTCGAAGGCCATGCCCTCCTTGACGACTTCTTTGGGACCGTTTGTGGTAAAGGCTGGATGCCTATTTGCGGACAATACACTTATGCTACTGACGATTGAGGACGATTGAGGACGATTGAGGGGACTCAGTTGGACAATGGTTGATAGAGACGGTCTCTTCAAGCGCGGGAAAATATGTACTTAATCAAGGAGACATCGCTTTCAGTGTCTTGCATTTGTCCTTACCACATCCATCATTGTCACCTCTCCTTGACATTGCTTCGAACGACCACGCTTAGTGTAGTGATTGACCACAACCTCTGAGACCGACCCCCCGTCATCCTTCAAAGCTTCAACGACCAGAGTACAGATCAACATACAGAGACAGCCTAGCGGTTGACCTGACCCGCGAATCAACACTTTCCTACGAAATTCGGCGCATCAACACACCCACTAGTGGTCGAACTTGGCTCTTTCAGGCGACATAAGTCACCAAAGCACACAGTACTCGCAACTATGGCAGTCACCAAGGTGGTGAGTAGATTTGCTCTCGCACGGAAAGCTAAACAAGCCATGCTGACAGACCTCCAGCATACCGCGGACTCGCATTCCCCGCTGCCCGAGATCGTCCTCTCTGAATACGCCAGAGAAAACAATATCGAGGTCCGGGACATCGAGCAGTACGTTAGGCGCGGCACTGCACGGAGAATACAAGAGAAGGAAGCCAAGGGCGAAGATGGCGGACGACCACAGAATGCATTTGTACTTTACCGCACAGTGTACCAACACGTTGTTGGCCTGGCCACCAATGAGGTGAAGCAGAACAAGATCTCCTCCATTGTCGGTCTTAGCTGGAAGAAACTGGAAACTTCTCTCATCAAGCAGAGATTCAAGGAAATGGCAGAAATCGAAAAGCAAGAACATGCCAAAGCTTTCGGTACGAAGAAGTACAGTCCGAAGAAGAAACCAGGTGACGGCAGGAAGTCACTTGCTGAGCGCAAAACATCCCACAGTAAGAGGGCCAAGGCTACCAGGGCAGCAGATATGCATCAACATCTCCGTGCCCCAGTCCGTTCTCCTGAGCCGAGCTACTATCAGATCGAGGGAACGCCGTCCGGAGAGGTGCCCTCTCTGAGCAGCTACCAGGGGACGCCGATGACATCTTCTGTTCCGACCCCTCAGCCTGGCTTTGCGCAGCCTTTCTATACCCAACCCTTTGAAGCCGCGTTCGATCAAGAATCTTGCTTCAGCCATCTTCCGTACGGGCAAGGTCAACTCAACGGCCAGGTTGTCTGGAATCCCATCACTCAGGAGCCAATGTTTCAGGCTGGTCCTCTCCCAACGACTACCAGCATGTACCCTGATCTGCCCGAGCCAATGACTGCTGCCCCCCCGCAAGCGAGCTACGAGTTTGTCAATCCAGGAAGCTACCAGCACTTCGCAGTGCAGATTCCGCACGGTGTCAGCCACATGCCTTTAATGGGTAGCGTCCAGCAGCCGCAGCCAGTGCTCCGACAGATCGTTCCTGACACGGGAGGTGCCATCGATCCGCAAACTCTGGCGATGCCCATGTTGGACCCTGGACTCGCTGGAGACGCGATACAGGATCTACCTGACCATTTGACCCAGGCTCTGACAGAGACACAGGCGTGTGCTCCTCAGGGGGCAATGGAAGATGAATTCAATTACCTCAACTACGATGACTGGGCGGAAGACACCTTCGCATAGGCAAATCGGCTGGTCCGGTGCGCTTATCATCGTTACTTCGAGTTCTACATCGAGCGTGGCGTTGTGGGTTCAAGCATAGCAGGCGTGTGAAGAACGGGCGTTGGGGTTAACATGTTTCAATATTTGTTGCACTTTCTTTTGTAAATATAAATGTCTTGGAAATCAAAGCTCTTTATTGTGTTGGAGATGAATCCTCTTCGTCCACCAAACATGGTTCCCGGGATCAGCTCAATCCTGAATTCCAGCTGCTTAGCTCTGTAACAGAAAACACTTTGCCATTTGAAAGTAAGCTGCGTCATCGATCCTACATGACCATTAGTGCCAGATGTGCAGATGAACTCACAACGTCGGCGCCAGAGAGTATGGGTCTGGGTCTGGGTCTTAAGCTTGCATCGGGTTAACAGATACTGCTGTTGCCGGATGAAGACTTGTGAGATTTCCTGGCCATATGTTTTGGTTCCATGGATGCTCGCGAGGCTACTTGGAAGTTTGGGCGTGTGATCTTGGGTTCTGGCTTCTTATACTTTTACGCCCTAAACTGGATATTGTAGCACGTCACAGAGAAGAACCCGAGGAGGGTCCTTACAAGCACATTGGGCCTTGTGAACTTCTCGACCGTCGTTCTGTCTCAGTTGGTTTTCATGGAGAAGGAATTTCCGCGCCGGGTTGGTCAGATATGTTCGGGTAGCAGGAAACTTGGCCTCTGTGAAAGAAAACACTAGGCCCAATCTACTTTCTTTAAGACGTTATCTTGAAGCCATGTCGAGAAATAACAGAATTCGCCAACTTCTGGGATGTGTTTCAACGTTGTTTGTCGAGGAGTACATTGCCCAGGACATGGCGAGGTATCATGTCACAGTCACGTGAGGAAGCTACTGGGGCCCAGCACGACGACACTTGTCCAGGTCCATTACAACTCGCCAATTCTAGCTTCGCCTTCACCACGACGACAACGACGAGGACCACGTCACGGCTGAGGCAGCAATCATTCGAGATCTCGGGAATAAAATCGCGATTATGGCTTGGACAGCGCGATTACTCACTGTGACAGGCTTGCTTTTCCTTGCGCACGCGTAAGCCTCACTTCTTACCCAGTCACATCAGCTTCCAGGTACATGACTGATATAAACAGCTGCTATTCTGCGCAAGAACACATCACCCTCTCATCCAACCTCGCGCACGTCTCCGAAAACACGACGAGTAGCCTGCCCATCGATATCGCTGTCGAGACTGTTGTCGCAACTCTGATAGTAGTGCTCGGCCTCATCCTTTCCTCTCCACAGCCTCGACCGATTCAATGGCGAACATGGGCGGGCAAGATCGAGCGGGAAGGCCCTAACGGCTTCCGTACAAGCAGTGGTGAGGTCGAGAAGGACTACAGGGGTAACCCGTACATGGCTCTGGAGTCACGACAGAGTTTCGTGGACATCCGCAAGCAACGGCGCGAGTTCGCAGAGTGGGCAAAGGGGAAGCAGTGAGCTTCGGTGTGGGAAGGTTATCACATGATTACCCTCATTGCGTTCTGCGGCATCCATATTCAGCACGCTCGCATCTGTATAAATCATACTTCATGTCATTACTTTGCGACTAGCGGTTGCCAATTTGGCATCAAACTCTACTGGCCCACCAAAAGTGTGGTAGATATGTCGTTCGAAAACGCGGACACCTTGAGGTATTGTGCAGGTCAAAGCTTAATCAACGATTGAGCTTCAAATCCAGATTATGACGGTTGCATCTGGCTTCAAGGCTACACAGTCAGGCAGGTGCGGAGCTCGGACGTTCCTGCCGCCCCCAAATATCGCTTTTATTTTCAGTCCAGGCAGCAGTGCGATCTGTCATATTGATTAAGTGGATGCGATGATTAGTGAATCGTATTTCGGTTGCCATAGGTCTTCCCACGACCTGGTCTTGGCCATGAGATGACAGTTAGTTTTTCCTGGACAGTGCCACAACCAGCGCTCAAGCACAACTGAGCGATATACAGATGCCGATCCATCGAGAGGCTTCTCGAGCTGCTGGCCGAGAAGGTTCTCGTTCACGCAGCCGGGCATCTGGAGTCTCTGCTCCGCATCATTGCGGAAGCCAGGCACCAGGATCAGGAACGAGTGGCCGCCAAGGAAATGCAAAAGAGTCCCAAGCACACAGAATTCGGCACGGCTCAGGGCCAAGGGACAACACTGCAACCGTGGTGCGGAACCATCCAGGAGCCTCCTCTATCGGATCGCATCAGTCCCTAGCGGGCATTTCTGAGCTTGTTCAGAATAGTATTGAGCCCATCATCGAAATCATCATGGCTGTCGATCTTAGAGACGGCCAGACCATGGGCTGTGCTTTTTTCCAGATGGAAAACGGTGCTCTCTCGCTATGCACTGATGTACCCATGGCTGATCTTGATGTGCTGGAGCAGCTTCTCGCCCAAATTGAACCGACTACAGTTCTTGCGCCAGGCAGGGCACCAGAGACTTTGCTGGCCTTCCTTGAAGAACGGTCAGCTGCCACCGATGACAGTGAGTGCCTCTTTACTTCTTCCGGGAAGTTATCTCTTAACCCTGCACAGGTGGCTCCCACGGCTTGGGGTTCATCCTCCGTGCCATGTCGTCCTCTGAGTTCTCGACGAAAGCAGCTCACGACAGGTTAATTGCATTGCACAGAGACCATTCAACGACGATCGAGACGAGCTGGAGTGAAAGCTCACTGAGTGATGTGGGAGTCGATGTTGATGCTGCAATGAATGAAAGCTCTCGCAATATGAGGCTGATCAAGTGCGGGACGAGTATTGACCTTGACAGTCAAGTCTCAGTCTGTGACCTTTTCAATTACTATACAGATGCAAAATTTCTGATTATAAGCAGGTTGGTTGTGCTGGGGCAGTCTTGGATGAGGTCAACCGAAGGCGCTCAGCAGAATATTTGCCAGGTGGTTCCGAAATTGGTCCTTCGTTCGAGGTCATATCGCTCGACATGTTCTCCCTACATGATTCCGTTTACATCACGCAGGAGACTTTGCTGGCGTTACAAATCATTCAGTCCGAGCAGCATCCAAACAGCAAGATATCTGGCGGTGTCCAGAGCAACAGTGGCTCCAAGGAAAGCCTTTCTGTGTATGGTCTCCTTCATCACTTTGCAGGAACTCCCCAGGGCCGTGCCTCCCTCCGCCGACTACTCCTTCGACCAACACAAGATATGCGGATCATTACCGAAAGGCAGGAATTCATTGCCCTGTTCACTCATCCAGAGAATGTGGAGCAAACGAGGCATGCTTCCAAGACATTGCGGAAGATTGGCAACGCCAGAAGAGTCATTGCACAACTGCAGAGAGGTGCCGAATCGCCTTCTACAGGACAGTCTGACAGCCGCGGCGCCTGGTCGATACTCAGGCGCTTTGTAACATACACTTTAAGGCTTCGTGAGGTAATTCTTTCCATCAAAGGATACACGAACGTCGCCTTCCTGCTCGAAGTGAGTTGTCATAGCTATTTCTCCAATCCGGCAGAGTCTGATTTCTTAATGAGGTCGCCGAGTGCATCGAACCCGCCACCATAGCATCAGTGGGTAGTATGATTGAGAAGACTATAGACTTCGATGAATCTAAAGAACGTCAACGATCCTGCGTCCGGGCAGGAGTGGACTCACAGCTCGATCAGCTGAAGCGACTATATGATGGCATGTCAAGCCTTCTGACACAAGTCGTGGACCATGTACGCGGGGAATCACCTGAATGGGCTCGACACTACGTGCGATCTTGCATATTCCTCCCGCAATTGGGTTTTCTTACAGTTGTTGAGCTGGATCCTGGTACTGGTAATGGAAAGTTCGAAGGTGAAGGAGGAGGGGGAGCAGAAGTATGGGAGAAGATATTCAGCTCAGATGGTGTTGTCTGCTATAAGAATAGGTTCATGAAGGAGCTAGATGACCAGTACGGTGACCTGTATTGTGAGATTGGAGGTAAGTCGCAACCGTTAGGAGCTTTCGGTTGGCCATGCTGACGTTGCTAGATCGAGAGGTTGAAATCATTCACGATCTTGCAAGACGAGTTTTGGAACACGAAGAGATGTTGAGCACCATATCGGATCTATGTGGACATTTTGATGCCATGCTTGCTCTCGCTCTAGGAGCACAGAAATACAACTGGAACAGGCCTCAGATTTCAGACGACACCGAGGTATGCATAGAAGGCGGGAGACACCCCCTGCAGGAGCTGGTGGTCCCTTGCTTCATCCCAAATGACTACCATATCTCGGCAAGTCAGGGCATGAGTAAAGACGCACAAATTTTGGCACCGAAAGCACTCGTTCTTACGGGTCCAAATCATTCGGGAAAGAGTGTCTATCTCAAGCAAATAGCCATAATTTTGTATTTGGCGCAAGTTGGAAGCTACGTCCCAGCAGAACGCGCAATCCTCGGAATCACAGACAAGATTTTCACTCGCATCTCATCTAGGGAGAGTGTATCTCGAGTCGAAAGTGCATTCGCCATGGACCTTAAACAGATAGCCCAGAGCATGAGAGGTGCAACAATGCGGAGCCTGGTGATCGTCGACGAGTTCGGGAAGGGCACCAATTCGGATGATGGAGCGGGCCTTCTGACGGCGTTGCTTGACCACTTCCTTGGAATGGGTCGCGATTGTCCCAAGATCTTGCTGGCCACTCATTTTCATGAAGTCTTCGACGGCGGCTACTTGGACCACCATATTCACCTCCAAGTTGCGCATATGGAAGTCGAATCAGACAGAACATCTGAGCAAGATGAAGATCATTTGACGTATCTATTCAAGCTTGCTCCGGGCCATAGCTCGTCGAGCTTCGGGTGTAGGTGTGCAGCGCTCAACGGCGTACCGGGAGCGGTGGTACGTCGTGCCGAGGCCATATCGCAAATGATAGCCCGTCATGAGGATCTCATAGCTGCTTGCTCTCAGCTGTCAATGGAGGAAGAGGAGATCCTGGAGCGTGCGGAGGGAGCGGCCAGGCGATTTCTGGAAGAGGATCTAGAGCTCTTCGAACCACAAGAGCAGGCCTCGGCGTTCCAAGGGTCGCCAGGTTCGGAAGGAATGTCAATGAAGGAACTGTTTGGCCGTGTCTTGGACGAGTCTGTGGTGCTTCCTCCGCAATAGACCATCATACTTGTCTTTGACGGAGACTGAATGAGAGCATCAGGAACTCTTGGCCTTGATGATGTCCTGTGTCAGTTTGGCCACAGCCTTGACTAGCAGCTTGTGCTCAATAGCATGAATCCGCTCTTCCAAATCTGACAGCGAATCATCCTTGGAGCACTCTACTTCCTGCACAAGTATAGGCTTGCCACGATCGACCTGCGCAATGCAGTAGTGGATCATGACGCCAGTCTTTCCGTCCTTGAGAACACCAGCCTGTGCATCAGCATGGGCACGCTCAATGGCATTGGCACCATCGTAACATCCTGTTCATGCTATTATTAGTCTTCTCATGTCGGCCAATGGTGATTCATGACCTAGACAGCAACTGACCTGGGAGAGCCTAGCACACAATGAGTCAGTATACAGTCTTCGTGGCGAAACTGAGTTCAATCGTTGTCACGAACTTACCGGGTGGAGGTTGATGATAGGAATGCCAGCAGCCTCAAGGGGCGTTAAGAATGCTGTCGAGAAGACATGCATCCACCCAGCCAGAACAACCATATCCGGCTTGTTCGACAGCACGAGATTCGCAAGGTCAGCATCGTACCGACTTCTCGCATCTGCGAGCTTGGCCTGATCCTTCTCGCCAGCGGCGTGGTAGCCCTTGTTGACAAGATTGAAGTACTCTGAAGGCACACCGGAGAGCTCGGCGCGCTTAATGGCGTAGGCTGTCTTGCGGTTGACGATGACCTTGCTGACAGAGGTGTCGGGGATGGTACCATCAGCACAAGCGTCCAGGATGGCCTGGAGATTTGAGCCGTTGCCGGAGCACATTACAAGAAGGCTGCAGGACGCCATGTTGAAACAGGGCCAGGGGACTGGTGAAGAGACTGGTGAAGAGATGTTATATCTGATGAAAGAAGCAACGTTGCTTGGTTTGGTGTATACAGTCTACAAAGAGTGTCTTCGAGGTGAAGAGAAAAGTTGAAACAAGAGGTTAGGATGAAGTTTGGTCAGCCCATGTTGCGAAGCTTAGAAAAGTTTCGAGTGTGGGGTGGTTGATGGTGAACCCTGAAATGGCTCATGGTGGGGGAAAGTGTCGTAGGTGGGGTCAAAGCTTGGGTTGATAGACACGGCAATAGACCCAGCAGAAGAATAAGCCAGACCAGACTGTCAGTCCCGCATGAACATGCGATGCATTTGTCGGAATAAGCGTCAGTTTTGCTATGTGATAAAATAAATCATTGACTATATTAACATGCTTGAGACCAGAACGAAGCACCAGTCAATCATCGGACGAATGAATGCCATGCTGATCCAATGCAGAAACAAATTCAACTCCGTTGCTTGCTAATGCCGTGATAGAAATGCTTGTAAGTTATCACAATCGACCATTCCCAAAGACGGAACCCGAACGCGCGCATGTCGTCGCAAGATCATGAGTCATTCACATGTGAAGCTAGCCTGCAATTCCAGCCGTGCTTGTTCTCAACCCGATCTCTTCACCGTTTGCAAGCCGCTTTATCGTCGTTCAAATGAAACTCATCGAACAGAGTAGCAACTGTGCAGTGCCCAGTACTGATCTCTCAAATCGCAGGCCCGAGCCTAGGTTCGCCTGAATGTGCGTCTTGAGGTTCGCAGATTATCGTCCTCATCTGCAATATCCAACTCGAGACTCGATAGTGAAAGTTTTGGAGCCTTCCCCAAGTTGAGAATGTGTTGAAGAGTACACGGGCTTAGGCAATACCACCCAGGGCCACGGCAGCGGCAGCGGCACCAGCCAATGTCATGCAATATACTAAAGGCGGACGGTAGACGCTAGCAGCATCACCAGCATCGCTGCGGCCAGCACTGAACTCACTGCACTGTGTGGCATCGAGATCGGAGCAAGCTTCGGAGCTCAAGCTCGAGCAGACTTGGGTTGCGGAAGCTCCGAGATCAGAACCCCCGCCGCCAACTGTAGTGCCACCCGCTCCAGGCACAACGATAGTAACACCGAAGTCGCCTCCGCCGCCACCTTGAAGATTCGAAACGCAGACGTCGTAATTCTTGGAACAGGCGCTGACGGCAGATGTACACTGTGCTCGGTTGTCGAAGTTTGTCTGCACGTATGGGAAAGAGAAGTAGGGATTCGAAACGTAGGATACTGCGACTGTAGGTCGACCTGTTGGCACAGTGGATGGTGCATTGCCCGTACAAACAGCCCTAGGTAATGGGGTTAGCAATCTGGCACATGCTCCCGGAGCAGCTTCCCACGTCGAACGCACCCGGATGGACAGCAAGCAGGCTGGTTATCAGCGTCCAGTGCGCAAGTCTGTCCTGTCTCACAGCATATGTCGCTGAACTGTTCTCCCAAAGATGGGGCACACTGGAAGGTGTTTCCGGGACATTGCTGCTGTCTGCCGAAGATGACAGCTGCTGCGGTGGGAGCAAATGTATCTGTAGTCCGCTGTGCCTGGGCGATGGCTTGCGGGCATCCTCCAAGAAGCGGGATGAGGAGCCCAGCCATGCTTATCCACTCTGAGGAATGCATTTCGGCAGCAGGGCGTGCACAAGCAAATTTGGAAGCTGCGGGGAGTGTCTGAGACGTATGCGGCGGTCTACAGTTATCGGGAAGTCGGAGTCCCAAAGACCAGTGTGGCTATAGCGTCGCTTGCAGGGGAATTGACGGTTTTCGAATGCGATCTGTGCGTGCACCACAAAGCCTGGCCTCGCTACTGGTTCGCAATCGTCGGTGGACGTGAGAAAAGAGAGATGGAGATCTGTCGGCGGTTGACAGCTGTACTGCCTACTACCTACCACGTTTGACTGGCGGATGAGGAGCCAAGGTGGGGTCGAAACTCGTGTCGTGCAGTGTCTGGTGATCTACAGTAACAGTTGGAGCTGCATCTTGCCCTGGTCGTTGCTCGAGTCGGGTAAGTTGAGGCCTCGATGCTGTGAGGCCATCTCATCTCGGCTTGGCTGTTGGTCCCACGCCTGCTGTCGTGCCATGATGTCATTGGCCGGTGGTCGTTGACCAAGCAACAACGCTCGTCACTAATCCCCATCAAACCGCAGACCAGCCTGAGAAACCCAGAAATCCTCAAGTGAGGTCTAATCCGTCCCTGGAAAGTAATGGGCGGCCTTGCGATCCAGTTTTCGGGGGGTCCAAAGACAGACACGATTTCGGGTTTCTATCCTAGATTGGCTGCGAGCATCAAAGACCTGACTGACATATCTACAGTGATCGCCAAGGGGGTCGAAGCTCGTGTGAGCGGTAGCTGTTGCTCTGCAGCTGCCTCATATAGTTGCTAGCTGGCAGGAGGACATTGGTGCTATGAGGCTGTCTCGGCTCGGCGATTGGTTTTGGACTTGCCATTGATCATACTATGATGTTATGAGCAAGCTGTGGCTGAGGAAGCCATGACACTTGTTGCTGGCCTATTGGGTCTTGAAACGTCAACAAACGACTTTGTCGTCTGCTTTATTGACGCTTCATCTTCTCTTTGCTGATTCACACGTTGCGTTATAAGGATAAATCGATCTCCGAGGCCGAATACACAGAGCTGTTGTACTATTGCTACAGAGTTCCCCGATGCAAGACCCGCCGAGTGAAATTCTCAACCACGAAGATGCGCAAGCACAAGCCTCAACCGGTGAAGAGCTTGGTCTGTCTTCTTCGATTCACTGTTTGGGTTCTCGAGCATGTGCGATACCTCAGCTTGGGCCTCACTAGCCAATGGTCCCAAATCGCCCCAAACCTCATCAGTATATGATGTCAACACGTCCCGCCACTGATCGAGCCACTGTTGGCGGGCAGAGTCTAGTTCTGTCTCTCCGAAGAGCATCTCGGTCGTTTCCTCCTCATCCAACTGCGGTATGAGATCCTGCGCCGGGTCCAGAAGTGTCGCCCACGGGGTCCCGCGGCGAGGCTCGCCGAACAATGCCTTCTGGAGTCTTGCCCTCTCCTCCGGCGAAAGAAAATCGTCTGAATCGTCGGGTCTGAAGTTTTCCAGAATTCCAGAGTCGTAGGACGGTTCATCTAGTATTTGAAGTACGGCATCGCCATCTTTGGCCTCTTGCTCACCGACCGTGGACTGTGACAGCGGTGGCAGGCTGTGTTCATTCGTGGGTAGAACAGGCCCTTGCTGAAAATTTGCGAATGACCTCTCCGCTGCCTGGGCGTCTGTGGGCGTCCTCACCGATTGGTCTTTGACGCCCCCTTGCCGGTGCATGGAGGTTGTGGACGTCTCTCCCATGGTTCTTCCCATGAGGTTGCGTTCCTCGACGAACGAGCGAGTCCCTTTCGAATCATTCATGCCCAGGGCCATGCCGTCTTTTGAGCTCCCCAGTGAGCTCACGAACATACCGGCTGATCCTTGTAACCGATCTGTGAAGGTGCTTTCTGTCTTCTCCTTTCCCTTGTTGGTACCCTTTTCGGGACCAGCCTCGTCGTTTTGCTGGTTTTCGAGCTCATGGTCCTTTGCCGTTGAGGCCGACTGGTTTTTTGTCATTTTGTTGGTAATGGTATCTGTGTGTGGTTGCGCTCGGATTGGCCTTCACCAGGCTGTTGGCAATAGTATGCAAAGGTACTTATCGGTTGGATGCTTTTGATGGATGGTCTGCCGAGGCAAGTTGGGTGGGCAAGCCTGTTTCCCGACGCTGAGACTGAATATCTACAGCCAAGGCCTGATATCACGATAAGAGGGGGGTCATAATAAGTATCCCACACGATCAATCTCAACATGGAGAGCAGAACTTCCCTCCAGAATGTTGCACCCCAGTCCAGACACTACTATGTCTGTGCGGGTTGGTGTATTCTCACATGCAACGAGCAGAGCTCATGAGGGCGGGCGAAGCCTCGCGATACAGGGTAGCTCGATGCCCTGAGTATGATGCCACTAGCGTCGATAGTGTCTACCAACCTCAGAAGTCTTGGGCGATAGTAAGGCAAGCCAGCAGCCGGGAGGCGACAGAGAGTGGACACTGGGCTGGGCCACTTAGCTGTAGCATCACAGTGGATGCATGCCAGTGCCAGCGATGCAAAGGGTATTGGTGCGTGTTCAGTTGGCGCTAGAAAGGCTGCCTGTGGGTGTGGTGTGCAGGCAGCCAGCGGTGCACCAGTGCTGAGAGGTTGCTTGTGAGGTGGTGAAGTGGGAGTGAGCTACGAAACCCAGCAAAGCAGTTTTGCGCAGCTCTGCCTGCTTTGACCTGACCATAAGGTAGGTAGGTGCCTTACCTCACCACATGCCACCGGCCACAGGTTAGAGCCACCCACCACCATTACCACCACCACCACCACCACCACCACTACTACGACGGCTGCCACCCTCGACCGCATCACAATTCTACCCGGCCCTCGTCCCCATCGCCAGCACCTCGTCCAGCGACTTCGCGCGTCGATTCCTTCTCTTCGGCGCCTACGTTCAGTTTCGACTTTTCTCCTGCCTGCCCTTCAGCTGCCGTCGTTGGCCTCGTAGGCCTCCTGGGACGTGGGCTTATTTGGACCTCCCCCCTCCTGTCCCGCCCGCCTTCCCAAAGCCTCATATCCATCATCAACCCACCCAAAGCGCCTTTATCGTCTCGACTCCGAACTCCCTCCCTCATCTCACTCCCGCAAACACCTCGGCAGCCCTCGTAGACCTTGGCTGCCTCGCGATAGCTTACACCGCTTCCTCGCCACCCCATCCGCAACGCCGACACCGCGTCTTCCGCCCTTGCACAGCGCTTGTGCCTCATCATCCCCGCCGTCCAGCCATCACCAACAATCATGGTCGACAGCGAACCGAACTCCCCGACGTGGAAGTTCACGCAGTACGTCACGCACGTTCAAGCACTATTTCTGACACCGCTGATTTAGGTTCCCAGGTGCTTTGGTGACAAAGGCGATGTCGAGGATATCACAGAGGGTATGGAAAAAGCCCTACAGCTCCAGCGCGTCGCGTGCTCATTATAGAGACTAACCGCCCTTTGAGCTGCAGCCGATATCATCTCGACCGTAGAGTTCGACCACACCGGAAACTATCTTGCCACAGGTGACAAAGGCGGCCGTGTGGTGCTCTTCGAGCGCAATGAAACCGTACGTGCAATAATCGTGAAATCGCAGAGACTCTCCACTCTGACCACCCATCGCAGAAGAAGTCATGCGAGTATAAATTCCATACCGAGTTTCAGTCCCACGAGCCCGAGTTTGACTATCTCAAGTCTCTGGAGATCGAGGAGAAAATCAACAAGATCAAGTGGTGCCGTCGGCAAAATGCCTCCCACTATCTTCTGTCCACAAACGATAAGACCATCAAGTTGTGGAAGGTGTTCGAGAAATCCCTGAAGGTGGTTGCAGAGAACAACCTTTCGCAAGACGTCACACCGGCCAACATCGCCGGAGGAGGTGGTGCTCCTCGCGCTCCTCCGGCTACCCAGTTCAAGAACGCAGCCGACCTCAAGCTTCCTCGCTTGACACATCACGACACCGTCGTGGCTGCAGTGCCTCGACGCACCTACGCCAACGCTCACGCCTACCACATCAACAGTATATCCGTCAACAGCGACGGAGAGACTTTCGTCAGCAGCGATGACCTGCGCATCAACCTTTGGAATCTCAACATCCAGGACCAGAGCTTCAACATCGTGGATATCAAGCCTGCGAATATGGAGGAGCTTACAGAAGTCATCACCGCTGCCGAGTTCCATCCCTTGAGCTGCAACTGGTTCATGTACGCGAGCTCAAAGGGCACAATCAAACTTGCCGACATGCGCCAGAGGGCACTCTGTGATCAGCACGCAAAACGTAAGTCTGCATTTCTTCGCCATGGGTTTATGGCAATGTTTGTAAATCAGTCTTGATATTGGATGCTAATGCAGATGTCTTGCAGTTTTCGAACAGGAGGAGGACCCATCTTCTCGATCATTTTTTTCCGAAATCATCTCCTCGATCTCTGACGTGCGCTTCTCATACGACGGTCGCTACATCCTCTCTCGAGACTACCTTACCGTCAAGATTTGGGACATCAACATGGAGAGGCAGCCAGTCAAAACCATCCCGATCCACGAACACCTGCGGCCGAGACTCTGTGACACCTATGAGAACGACAGCATTTTCGACAAGTTCGAGGTTGTTTTCTCAGGCGATGCGAAAAATGTGATGACCGGCAGCTACAACAACAACTTCATGATCTACCCTTCAGATCCTGAGAAGGAAGTCGAAGTTGTGCTTCAAGCTGACAAGTCAGCTTTCAAAGCAAAGAAGGTCGGCGTGCCGACCCCGATCAACGCGGCAACGAGCCCCACGTCCACTAACGGTGGAAAGAAGGGCGGATCGCGTGCAGGGAGCCCGGCTGGTGGTGCTCAGGGGCAGCGCATGCGGAAGGAGACGGATGCAGACCAGATTGATTTCAACAAGAAGATTCTGCATATGAGCTGGCACCCGTTCGAGGATAGCATTGCCATCGCGGCGACAAACAACGTAAGTCCATCTTTGCTCCGAGCAGCATATAGTCTGTGTAATGCTGACTTTCCTACGAATAGCTGTTCGTCTTCTCTGCACTCTAGATACGGACACTCGATCTGGGCCACTGCCAGCATTCTCTCACGCCCGTCCTTCGACGGTGTTCCGGCTCCGTTGGAGGACATCTCGACTTTGTCGCTATGCACTAGACACTGGCAAACCCACAAGTGGTGAGACGCTCTGCATTTGAAGGGTCATGCGGGATTGTCACCACTAGCCAGACAAGGGCCCGTGACGGGTTGAACTGTGCGTAACGAAAGTAAACCCTGAGGAGCAGTATCAGGAGTTATGATATGATGGAAGAAGCGCCCGACCACATGAGTGATGCGCTCTCGTCCATCTCTCCAGCCTGCACGGAAGCTATGGGGGAGTTCGGAGATTCTCTCGTTAGGCGCGTGTGACCCGTGGGCAAAGTCTTGCTACCAGACCTCAGATCGAAGGCATCAATGAACAAATACGTGAAACCAAGCGCTATATTTTTTTCTCGCCACCTGCACTGTGATTCGTCGCACCAAGTAGACATCTTCAGGACTTTGTGACCTTGAAGTTACGTGATCAAGTCAGGGTAGCAGCCATGTGACGCGGGATCGAGAGAAGCATTTCTAGTAAATACCAGCCGCGACGCACTCAAGCCTCTAATTCCGCCCCAATGAGGGAAACTTTATTGTGAAACTTTATTGCAATATTGTTTTTAAGCTCTGAAAACGGGTATACACAAGCCTCTCCACACTATCTCATCGTCGGCATGTTGACACTTGCTTTGGTCTCTGACGCATCCGTACAGCTCCAGAACGAGGTAACGGTCTTCAGCTGGGTATAGAAGTTCAAGCCAGCCTTGCCATAGAAGTAGTGTCCGCCGTTTGAGATACTCTTCTTGTTGCCTGTGAAGGAAAACATGGGAAGCGGCACGGGAATGGGGACGTTCACACCGACCTGGCCTGCCTCAATGTTGTTCTGGAAGTGGGTGGCTGAGCCACCATTGCTGGTGAAGATGGCTACGCCGTTTCCGTATTCATTGGCGTTGGTGAGGGCGATAGCTTCGTCGAGGGTATTGACATTGACAACGACGAGGACTGGGCCGAAAATCTCGGTCTTGTAGCATTCCATGTCTGTGGAAACGTTACCAATAATGGTAGGTCCAATCTTTCTCTTGTGGTCAGCACACTTGAACTCCGCAAACTTGACCGGCGATTGACTTACAAAGTTTCCCTTGGGGTACTTAGAAGGCAGCTGCTCGCGGCCATCAAGAATTATGGAAGCGCCTTCTGAGCTCGAACGGCCGATGATGCCCTCGATCTTCGCCTTGGACTGCGGTGAGATGACCGGGCCGACATCAGCACCCTCCTCAAAGCCGCCGTTCACTGAAAGCTGCTTCGCTCGCTGGGCGAGCTCGCCCAGCCACTCTTTACTCTTGCCAACAGTCACCAGGACGCTGAGAGCCATACACCTTTGACCTGCGGCACCAAAAGCAGCCCCGACGATTGCATTTAGGGCATGATTCTTGTCAGCATCAGGAAGGAGGATGGCGTGGTTCTTAGCGCCGAGGTTTGCTTGGACACGCTTTCCTTGGGCAGATCCTCGAGTGTAGATGTACTCGCCGACGCGGTTGCCCCCGACAAAGCTGAGAGCCTTGATGGTGGGATTGTCGATGAGGAAATCGACGGTGGGCTTACCACCATGAACGACGTTGACAACTCCTTTGGGGAAGCCGGCCCTCTCCACCAGCTCGGCTAAGATCATGGCGGCTCCAGGGTCACGTTCTGAAGGTTTGAGAATCAAAGTGTTACCGGTGATAGTAGCCAGCGGGATGCTCCAGAGAGGAATCATGGCGGGAAAGTCTAAACCTCATTAGATTTACATTGCGGTGAGGTGGCTGGGGAGTCGGTGCAGAGGAACAAACTCACTGAAGGGGCAAATGGCAGCGACGACACCAAGAGGCTCGCGGAACGTCTTGGTCTCCATGTTCTTGGCGACAGGCATGATGTCTCCCAGAAGCTGCGTTGTGACGCCGCAAGCCGTCTCAGCAACTTGCAGACCACGGAGAACGTCGCCCTTGGCATCAGCGAAGGTTTTCCCCTGCTCCACAGTGATTGAAGTTGCGAGGCGATCCCAGTTCTCCTTGATGAGAGAGACGAACTTGAACATGATTGATTGGCGGGTGAGGATACTTGTGGCTTTCCATGAGGCATACGCCTGTTCTGCGCTGGCAACGGCTGCCTTGAGCTCATCCTCTGTGCTTTGTGGAGCCCTGTTTACAACCTCGTTGGTGGCGGGATCGTGGATATCGAACCATTCAGTCGCAGCGGACTGCTTAAACTGATTGTCGATGAAGTTCGGGGTATCCTTGACTTTAGGAATTGCGGCATGTGACTGGTCATAGTTGAAGTACTGGAGCCTGCAACTGCTTGCAAACCCACGAGTAGGACGTCTAACTGGGGATACAGTAGACTTGGGCAGAGCCTTGAGTGCCCTCCTGGAGCTTCTTGAAAGATGCATTGTCCGATCACTCACGTTGAGTCCAGAGAGAGGAAGAGAGAAGGGAAAGTGACCAGAGAGAGAATTGACCTGCTTTCAGGACTGAGCTGAGCTGGGCTGAGTAGAAAGGGGAAGAAGGCATTGCTGCAGCTTGCTTATAAGTTTCGCCCATCGACTGATACAGGCTCCTCGCATATCGCAGGACCGGACACTGACCGGAACATTTTGACCAGCTGAATGCCTTCATTTCTGGCACACTTTGCCCACATGGCGTTCGAATGCAATGGAGGCAGCTACTGTGGAGACATTAGTGTGTGGCAGATGGATAGTGATGGAGAGAGATGGGGAGATGGCTCTCTAGCGTGCATGAAGGTGTGGTGGAGGACCCTGCAACCCTTGCCCTGTCCGGCATCGGCACCGCATAGCTGCGGGGCCATTGGGCGATGCAATCCACCACCACTCTGTCTCGACCTTCACCGAGCCCGTCGGTCCAGCAGGACGGCTGATCCGATGTACATACCGCCCATCGTGTGACTGAACTTTTGTTGAATTATTGACAAATGATAGAAAAGAGGCTGGCAGGTGGGGGAGGGAGATCAAGGGCGTGCATCTGTATTTAGATCCGCGAGGGTCGGGTCACTTCCATCGCCATCTTGTGAAGACGCGCAGGCTCATCAATCACCATCCACTTTTGATTCCTGGCCATCTATTGCGATCCTTCCTCACCTTCTACTTGTCCTCCTCGCAGAGTAACCTTACTCTCACACCCAGATCACCATGAATCTCGCAGCTGCTGCACGGTGTGCGACGCGTGGCCTCCCCAGGCCTACTTTCAGACAACAGAGACCTGTGGTGCAGCTCGTCCGATGCGCATCCACGAAGGTCTTCTTCCCCAATGAGCCTTCAGCTCCTTCTGTCAAGACTCAAATTCCCGGCCCTGAGAGCCAGCATCTTCTGAAGGAACTCTCGGCCCACTTTGACACATCAAACGTCAACATGCTGACCAACTTCCAAGAGAGTGTTGGAAACTAGTAAGCGCATGGCTGTTGAAAACCAACCCTGTTCGGAGCGTTCGGCTGACTCTTTGTTCTTTTGCTCCCAGCATTGTTGATGCGGATGGCAACTGCTTGTTGGATGTGTAAGAGTGACCGTCCTGGCCATAGATTAAGTCGATCGAGAGCTGACGCTGCCCAAGATTTGCGCAGATCGCCTCAATTCCTCTTGGGTACAACAATCCCAAGCTGCTCGAGTCCGTGGCAAAGAAGGAGTCACACAGCGCTCTCGTGAACAGACCAGCAATGGGAAGCTTCCCGCAGCACGACTGGCTCCCAATCCTCAAGGAGGGTCTCCTCGCCGCTGCCCCCAGCGGCCTCGATAAGATCTATACTTCCATGTCAGGCTCGGATGCCAACGAGATGGCCTACAAGGCGGCTTTTATGTGGAAACGTCAACAGCAGCGTGGCAGCGCCACCTCTTTCACCGCGGAGGAGCTTGAATCCTGCATGGAGAACAAGGAACCTGGTTGCCCCAACATGTCCATCATGTCTTTCAAGAAGGGTTTCCACGGTCGTCTCTTTGGTAGTCTTTCGACAACCAGAAGCAAGGCCATTCACAAGCTAGATATTCCGGCCTTCAACTGGCCAGCGGCTCCTTTCCCTTCACTCAAATATCCTCTGGAGGAGCACGCGAAAGAGAATAGGGATGAAGAAGCTCGCTGCTTGGCAGAGACAGAGCGACTGATCCTCGAACACCCCAGCCCGCCTGCTGCAATTGTGGTCGAGCCGATCCAGTCAGAAGGAGGTGACAATCATGCCACCAAGTGGTTCTTCCAACAGCTTCGTGACCTGACCAAGAAGCACGACATTCTGCTCATCGTCGATGAGGTTCAGACCGGTGTTGGAGCGACCGGCAAGTTCTGGGCGCACGAACATTGGGACCTGCAGACACCACCTGATATTGTTACCTTCTCCAAGAAGGCTCAAGCAGCCGGTTTCTACTATGCCAACCCAGCGCTGCAGCCAAGTGCCTCTTATCGGCAGTTCAATACTTGGATGGGTGACCCAGCACGTGCGCTACTCTTCAGGGACATATACCGCCAAATTCAAGACTTGGGTCTGGTTCAACACACAGCCGACGTCGGACAATACCTGTACAACGGCTTGAAACGACTGCAAGAGGCATACCCGAACGAGATCACGAATTTGAGAGGCAAAGACCAGGGAACCTTTATTGCTTTTGACTCACCCCAGCGCGATGAGCTTCTGAAGCAGGCAAAGGCCCTGGGGGTCAACCTAGGAGGAAGCGGCGTCAATTCCGTCAGGCTGCGTCCGATGCTAGTCTTCCAGCAGCATCACGGTAAGTCATGACTCTTCTACCACCAAAGTCGGGAGCATACCACTGACCCGGAATAGCGAACATCCTTCTCGAGACGCTCGATAAGATTCTTCGTCAGTAAGGGACCAATTTCTGAGTACGAAGAGTTAGTCGCAAGTTGTGGGAATGAACAGCGAGTTTGAGAAACGCTGAGCAGGAACTCCGGTGACTACCCCGGATTGTGAATTCTCGGCCGCTGCAGCAAGGTAGACGTAATGGATAACGAGCATGTAGGCGGAATACAAGATTGCAGAATAACTGTTGATCATGGAGCGAAATGTATGAGGCTTCGCTATCACCTCTCCGTATGGTGTTTCGGTTGATGCCGCAAACGGAGGCAAACATTTACTGGCAAGTACGTGGTGTAAAAGCTGTGGTCAGCTTGGATGCACGGATGGGGGAGGGTGTTAAAGCAAACAACGAATACTGCATTTCTCTCATCTCGAGTCCGAACCAACCACTATGTTTTTCTGTCCTCCTGCATCTAGGTAGTCTTCGGTCTTCGGCAGTGACTAATCGGCATTGCCCAGCATTTGGTGGCGGTGCTCCAGGTTCACGATCCACATCGGACCCGATAGCGGCACCCCTCTTCTCATGGCTTCCTGTTTCGAGGCAATTTGATACTGAAAGTGCACGACAAGTCATTTCGTAAGCCTCGCTACCTTCTATGAGCACATGCTTACTGCTCGGTGAGCTCTGATGATCTTCACATAATCCACACGCTGGAGAGGAGTCCATTGGCCGTAGGCACCATATCCGCTACGTGCGAACCCCGCCGAGACTCCGTCTTTTCGGGACATGCCACGGAAGAAGCGACCTTACAACCCCAAGATCAAAGGTATCAAGCCCCTACCACGTCCTGCAGTGGATCTGGACAAATTCAAAAAGTAGTTCTTGCTGAGCTGATTCCACAATAGGCTGCACACCATGCGCTCGGCGCCGGATTCATTGCGATCTTCGCAGTCCTCAATGCCGAAAATGCGAGTCAAGGGGTCTGAAGTGCACAGGCTTGACTCTTGAGCTACGGACCGAGCTCTCGCAACCGCAAGAACTACAAGACGCGACCAGCCAAGGTCAAGTCCTGGACGTCCAGCTCAGATTCGAACCTCCCTTCCCAGCTGCTGGAGGGAGACCAGAGCAAGTAAACGCCATTCGTGACACTACTTGGCCAGTCAACATCCCCAGCTACCATGGAACATATGCCTTCCATGACGAGCTGCCTTTGATCCAATCGCTATGGCTCGAAGATGAACAGCTCTCTCACATACCCACTCCTCGGCCAACTGGCGGCGGTACGGCAACCGGCTGGTGGCCTCTCAACTACAGTCATCATCGTCCTACATCTGTTGGACTAGATACTCCTGGCCGTATGTATACATGGCCACGGTCTATGCATGATCTAGGGCCATCCTCGGTGACACCATCCTTCATCATGCGGCCTATCGCCGATCCCTTGGCCGCTTGGAAGAGAAAGATGTGCGTGCATTGTGAGTCATCCTAAGGTAATCCTACTCGTTATATCTTTCCGATAGACTGACATTCGACAAGTCTCGAACTACATTGCCACGGAGATGGTCGCCGTGGATGGACCTTACAACCACTGGCGACATATTTTGCTGCCATTCGCTCACTACGATGATCTCGTTCTCCAAGCAATTGTTACGGTTTCCTCTTGCCACATACACTTGGTCAATTGCGTCTCAACAAGCCAGCAACTTGACGCAACACCACAGAGTGGCAGAATCACTTTTGATGCCTTCCCCGCCGAGTTTCATGAAATGTACCAGACAATCTTCTCAAGTTTGCAGTTGACTTCAGACATCAAGCTTCTATCTTCGGATAAGAAGCACTCCATCCTTATAACTATCTTGGTTCTCCTGACTGGAGCCATGGTAACAGGACGATCGGACTTTCCCCTACTGTATAGCTTGCTCGGCTCTGCGTTCGACTTGATGGGTGGCGAGTCCACTTTCGACAGTAGTGACATTGCGCACTTTATCAAGTCACAAGTTGCAAAGTGAGTTGTTTCTCAACAAAAACGCCCTCTCGCGGTGGTCTTGCTAACGCATAGTGTTCAATCAGATTCCGCTTCTATGGTGCGACCATGGTTGATGAACAAGCAGGCCTGCAGTATATTTCTTCGTCGACACATGTAAGGGAGTTGCTTGACTCTCTGTCAAGGCAATGGTCCGAGCATCCGGAGCACAACAAGACCGTTGCTTTCGTGAATGACTTGACCCGTCAAGCGTTGGATATGTACCTCGAGCAGGCCCAACCAACCTCCTTGCCACCAATGCCACCAGACCCGACGCCAGACGTCAGCTCATTGAAGTCTATCGTCCGGGTGCAACACTTCATCGAGACTCTTCAATCTCTGCCGCCCAGTGCTTCTTGCGAGCAAGTCTTGATATGGGCCACTTTTGTTGCAGCATCCGGATGTGTGCTCGACGAGCACACCCGGTTCTTTGAAGGGGTTCTCCGGCGCCATTACGCTCGGAACAGGTTCTTGAATGTGTTGGCTGGTCTCGAAGCCTTGCAGAAGATCTGGGCAAGGAATCGGTCAGAGAAGTGGACCTCTCTGATTGCGCAAACAAGAACTCTCGTCATGTAATAACACGTTTCCTGTGTCTACGTCCTGGTCCGCACTGGACTTGTATCCTCGATAGTTTTGTGGGACTTCGTGTTCGGTCGACTTGGCGCCTGGAATAATGTACGTTGAATGGGTTGGCGTATAAGGTTACCTACTAGGTACAACTAATTAGCAACATGCCTTCTGATCACCCAAGCCAAGTGCATGGCTCTCTAGCTTGCAGGAGGATGTGGGTCACACTCGTCAGGTCATCGTCCGCGTTCTTGGGTACCTATCATAGTATGTATACCCCACATGAGCCCTGTTTCCCTATCTACGCACCCCGATATCGGGAGGAACTGCTGAGATGCCTTGGAATTGAGTGTCTTGCTGTTCTTGTTAGTGATATATCTAGTTGGCTGATATGGTTTCCGATTCGTTCAGAGGACGGGGTGTCGGGCTGGATGGATCTGGAGGTTCCATGAGGTGCTCCATGCTAACGGCTAGGTGTTTTCCAACCAAGAGTGAACAGAAACCGGTAGGACAGGCCACATCGATTGCATGCCTGACAATATTAAGGCCTCGCGAATCCATCGAAAAAACCGAGCCTCTCGCCAATCAAAAGCCCGATGAGCACAAGTTGTGAAGGATGTATTCGTTCGTGGACGTACTTGTGCAAGGCATACCAGCCATCAACATGATTGTCGGGAATTGAAGTAAGTCCAGGGTGGGTATATTCCAGTACTGTATGTAGCATGAGCGGAGACAACGCTTGCTTCAGTGGTGGCACGTGATTTCTCAGGGTCCAGTCAGGGGACAGGACCTGCAATCCCCAGCGCCCGGATGTCTGACTTCATCAACGTTATAACTCCCGGCTCCAATTCTCGACCTGTTGAAAGACGGAGGAGTTGTTGTAGAAGCGTGGTCACAATTCCGAACCGCGCCTTGTCTTCATTATGTGCCGACAACGGAAACAGCACAGTGTCCCTAGCACTGGTGCCAATGAGCACGGGAATGGCAAAGCCTTGGGTGATGGTGGACAGCCCAGCGATGCTTCAAATATCATCAAGGAGACAGGGCCATCAGTAGCGGCCGCCAGCATCATGTTGGGACTCATTTTCGGGGGTTGCTGCTCTAATGTACGTCGCCCATGTTCGTTGCGAGGTACATACCCAATATTGATGTAGTTCGTCAGGTCTACGCCCTGGAAGCAATCGTGAAGTGAGTGGATCGGCATACGTCTACATGAGATCGTTAGCTGACCTTCTACAACCAGGCACGATCCCAGAAGCGGTACGTAAATTTACACAGCCTGGGCGTGGTGTCAGGAGATCACTGACGTCTCGTTAGGAACTCTCATGACCTTTGCGCAGTTCCTGTTTGTCGCCGTTACAGGCTACCTTGCGCAATTCGACAAGGCGTACCCGCCGTTCTTCGTTCCGCCGAACAAAGTACCGTTACGCCGGTGGATGATTAACATCATTCTGTTTTTCAGCATCAACGTGCTCAATAACCACGCCTTCAGCTACGACATTTCCGTGCCTGTCCATATCATCCTGCGCTCAGGAGGGAGCATCACGACCATGTGTGCTGGCTATTTGTGGGGCAAGAGATACTCCAGGATTCAGGTCACAGCCGTGGTCTTCTTGACTCTCGGAGTCATACTCGCTGCGTGGTCAGACGCACAGGCCAAGGTATGCCGCCGCCCTTCCTTCAAATGTTGTCGTCCCTACTCACGCCGACAACAGGGTGCGAGCAAGTCGCGCGATGAGGTGAAACCAGCATTTGGTGTTGGCCTGGCTATTCTGTTCTTGGCACAAATTTTGTCTGCCGTGATGGGGCTTTACACAGAAGCCACGTACAGCAAGTATGGGCCCCATTGGAAGGAGAACCTCTTCTATTCCCATGTCCTGTCCCTGCCCCTTTTCCTGCCTTTCGCTCCGTCAATGTACAGGACATTGCGACTTATGATGCAGACGAAACCATTTGTGATATCAGTGCCAATGACCTTTGTGCCGATTGAACTTCCAATCGCAAGCCAGATCGGGTATTTGATTACCAACGTGCTTTGTCAGTACGCTTGCATTCGAGGCGTCAACCTCCTGGCAGCTGTCTCATCGGCTCTGACAGTAACAATTGTGCTCAACATTCGAAAACTGATCAGCCTACTTTTGAGCATATGGCTATTCGGGAATTCGTTGCCTGCTGGAACCATTCTCGGAGCTGTGATTGTGTTCGGGTCTGGAGCCTTGTACTCTCTCGACGGGAAGAAAGCAAAGGCAAAGCCTATCACGGCGCAAGAAACTGGGAAGAAACACAGAAAACTATAAGTGATGGACCCGTCCAATGGAAGCTAGAGTAAGAAAGATATACAAAATTATACAAAATTTCAGCCAAGGCTGATAGAAGCAACCTTGTGCAACATCTGCACTCGCTAAGCTGGGAATGCTGGGGTCTCCATCCCGTGTGAAAACTGGTGAGTGAAACTTGTCGCATTGATGCATATGCACGCTTATAGGCATCCTCCGTCCAGCCTCGCCATGCCCCGAAACGCTAGGCCGCGCGATCTTGTCATGAACTCTCTTCTTCGTTGAGCGCGGGAGCAACCAAAGCTCCCGCAAAAAAGTAGAATTCACTGCTGAGCGGGTAGATTTGACAATTGAGAATTTCACGGCTTATTTCATTGCTTGATCCGTACTTTTCAAAAATTCTTCTTCGTGATCTGGTTTCCTTCCCTGACAGCCATGCCTGGTATGTGCTGCCATCCTCTTCCTCTTTTGCCCATCCTGGGCCAAGTTCTGCCAACGATGCAAATGGTTCTTCACTCCTTTACTAACCTTTGTCATACTATTAGGCCACAACATGCACGATGAAGAGCCCCTAGGGCTTCATCATGTGAACACACGAGAGTCGGACGACGAAGATGATGCGCAGGGCCACAGCTCCTTCATTCCAGAAGCTACGGCTGATCCGAACACGGCCTGGAATGATAGTAGTTTACAGGACGATGAAGACGAACAAGAGCTGGAAGAAGGCATGCTTGCACGCGATCTGCCGAAACGCACGACTTTCTACGATACGGTCGCCGAACGGCAGATGAGTCAGATGGATGCCAAGCTCTTCTATCAGCGCAGCAAACTCGATTTACGTAGCGGGACATGGACTCAAACTACCCCAGCTGAGAGTCCTTTGCTTATTTCGGGGTCCCAACCTGGAACGGAATACGGAGCCGATTCTCTGGTACTCGATGAAGGGAAACCAAATGATGGTACAGGGCTTACGAGCCGGCCAGGGTCCGTAGAGTCCATGGCTGGCCTTCATATGGCCTCTCAGGGACCTGAAATCGGAAGCGGCTCGGCTCAGGCTTCTTGGAAAGCTGCACAAGCAGCTGCAGAGGCCAAGGCCGCGCATGCGGCATCAATGGGACTCGCAGGCAGCAGCCTTTTCGACACCGAACCAGAGATTACCGCTGAGCTGAGCGCTATCTCGAAGAATATCCAGAAGATCCTCGACACACGACGCAAATACATTGCGCTCTCGCTGCAGGGCCCAGATGACAACCCCAGGGACCATCCTCACTGGGATATCTATCCTCCTCCACCGGAGCCGGCTTGGAGTAGGGGTGTTGGGGACGAACCAGCTGGCACCACTCCCGGGCAGGGAGGCTTGGGCGATATCCCTGAGCAATCAGAACGTAGACGCCAGCCGCGGAGAAGAAAGGCCGGTCAGGCTGTAGGAGAGGACTTCAACATGGAGGATCTCCTGCCGCTTCCTGGGGATGAGGGATGGAGCTTCAAACTGGACGAGAGTGGTGTCTTCCAGGTATTCGAAAACGAAGAGGCGAAACAGCCTGTCATTGATGTTCCCACCATCAGAGAATACTACATGGCGCTTGATGAGATCCTGACAATCTCTTCTGACGGCCCGAGCAAGAGCTTCGCTTTCCGCCGACTTCAGTACTTGGAAGCGAAGTTTAACCTTTACGCACTGCTGAACGAATACCAGGAAACCGCGGACAGCAAGAAAGTGCCCCACAGAGATTTCTACAATGTACGTAAGGTGGACACCCACGTTCATCACTCCGCTTGCATGAACCAGAAGCATTTGCTTCGGTTTATCAAAAGCAAGATGAAGAAGCACCCGAACGAGGTGGTACTCTTCCGCGACGGAAAGCATCTCACGCTCGCTGAGGTGTTCGAGAGTATCAACCTCACAGCCTACGATTTGAGCATTGATACGCTGGATATGCATGTAAGTTTAGCTCTCGTTATGCGATGGGGGAATTCGAACTGACGTGGTCAGGCTCACACCGACTCGTTTCATCGATTCGACAAGTTCAATTTGAAGTACAACCCGGTTGGCGAGTCTCGGCTGAGGACCATTTTCCTGAAGACAGACAACTTCATTCATGGCCGCTATCTCGCCGAAATCACAAAAGAAGTCATCTCTGACCTCGAGTCTAGCAAGTATCAAATGGTCGAATGGCGTATTTCCATCTATGGAAGGACCATTGACGAATGGGATAAATTGGCAGCTTGGGTTGTGGATAACAAGCTGTTTTCTCACAATGTTCGGTGGCTCATCCAGGTTCCGCGCCTGTTCGATGTGTACAAGGGCAGCGGCCTTATGGACACGTTCGAGCAGATCGTGATCAACATATTTCAGCCTCTCTTCGAGGTCACAAAGGATCCGTCATCTCATCCTAAGCTGCACGTATTCCTCCAGCGTGTTATTGGATTTGATAGCGTGGATGACGAGAGCAAGGTCGAGAGACGTCTCTTCAAGAAGTTCCCAGTCCCTAAAGTGTGGACTACGAAGCAGAATCCTCCTTACAGTTACTGGATCTATTACTTATATGCCAACATGGCGTCACTCAATCAATGGAGAAAGAAGCGCGGCTTCAACACCCTTGTTCTTCGCCCGCACTGTGGCGAAGCTGGCGATAGCGAGCATCTGGCTGTGGCTGCACTCTGCTGCCACAGTATTAGCCACGGTTTGCTGCTCCGCAAAGTGCCACTGCTGCAGTACATCTTCTACCTCGACCAGATCGGCTTGGCGATGTCACCTTTGAGTAACAATGCACTGTTTCTGGCGTATGAACGCAACCCTTTCCACACTTATTTCAAGCGTGGCCTTAATGTGTCCCTGTCGACAGATGATCCACTCCAATTCGCTTTCACCAAGGAGCCTCTAATCGAGGAGTACGCCGTTGCGGCGCAGATCTACAAACTCAGTCCGGTCGATATGTGTGAACTGGCAAAGAATTCGGTAAAGCAGAGCGGCTACGAGAAGTCTATCAAAAATCAGTGGTTGGGGCCAAACTTCGACAAGCCTGGAAAACAAGGAAACACGATGGTCAAGACGAATGTGCCTGATCGCAGAGATGAGTTCAGGTACCACACGCTTCTGCAAGAGCGTGATGTGTAAGCTTTACCGAAAGACGATAACGTGGTTGGAAAACACTAACACTCTTTTCTCAGCATGAGGCGATATGTGACCTACAATGCCAATACGGATACCATGATTCCGGCTGCTACAGTCTCTGAGAATGGAACTCCGAAGCCTGCCGCACCACCGGGCGACCAGACGCCACGTAAGGGGTCAGCCGGGGATGCTCTTCCCAAGGCACAGACATGGGCATCTCCAGCAGTAGTCACAGATCCGCACCTGTCTGGTGATGACCCGAAGATGTTCCCGGGTGTTCTTACCCGCGGCCGACGCAAGAACAGCCTCCGCAACTTAACTTCAACTGAAGACGCGTTGAAGACAGGAAACGATTCAAGCCGTACAGATGCAAAATGAGGACGCACTATGTTCAGGTAACGGTTGTGGCGAAAGAGAATGTTCATGGGTAATCAATGAGATGGGCTGGGGTGGGCTATTTTGCAAGGCGGACCTCGGGGTCATGACCTAATGCTGATCGCCTTTCACTGGTCCGTACGCCAGGTGACAGAAATCTAGTGACTGGGAGAATCTCTTTCCCCCTTGGTGTTTTCAACACTCCATCAAACGCTATATGGATCGAAGGAAATGGTCTGTGCGAACGGGTGATTCATTCACTTCTTGCGCATATTTGGACCAGGCAATGAACGGCCGCATCGGATGAGAACGTATACAGATTCTAGACTTGCCAGACAGAATCAATCACACAGAAATGAGCAGCGGGTTCCTGATCTCAATCTACCTCATTTGGAAGAACAACGACGGCTACCATCCAATGGACGATCAATGGCCAACGACATGTGGCCGAGCCCTACGAAACTGAAGCTTACGGGAGAAGTTGCGAGGAGTGCGTGTGACCTCTTCCGCTATAGTGCCAGCACCTTACGGCCTCGAGGACTTATCTTGATCGGTGGAGCGGCGTTGGTGGCGACTACCAACTGTTGGCGGGAGGCCCACCCAAGCCCCAGCTCAGCTCCCGCATCGTAACTCGACTAAGAATGCTGGAGAGACTGTGCGCATGAAACAAGAAACGGTGGTGCAGTTGAGGTGTTTGTATTCGACCGAATTCACGCAGATAATGCGTGACCAGCTAAGATGCAACCTGGGATGAACCCTGTGCTCATCTTCCGCCACCACGCACTCCATATTTGAGTTTGGTTTCGGGATCGACTTCCGTCTCTTATTTCCCCTATATGCCGGACGATGTCGCACCACTCTTGGACGGATCTGCGCAGGGGCCACCACCTGATGTTTCTGGCCGAGGAATCTCAGTGAAGCAGTATAGCTCGATAGCTAAACGCACGGGCAGGCTCGTTTCAGGTTCCGCGGTCTTCTCGCTCACCGGCCAGTAACCTGAAAGGGAGACGGCGTGGCAGAGGCGAAGCTGCACTGCTTAACCACAAGGAGAAATCTTATCGTCAACATGGGCGGGCAGGAAGGTCCAGAAGATGTTTATTCTTGGTACCTTCGGCTGTAGGGCTTCAGCCTAGCGATTAAGGTAGACATGGGGTCTAGTGAGGAATTTACCAGGGCTGATCGTCACGGCCGCATGGCACGCGTAGTGCAGAGTCCTCGACGCGAGAAAAGAGCATATAAAGAATCTGAGAATCTTTCGAATGGTCATCTCGAACAACCCAGCTCCGGTACACACTTCGTTCACTTACTACCTTCCTCTCATTCTTCCCCTTCTCATTCGTTTCCGCCCGTTCTGAGCACTGGCTGCCATTCGTTCACTTGCAATCGTTACCAGCTGTAACATTCACATTCACGCAACAACGTTCCTATCGTTAAGATGCTCTTCGCTTCTCTGCTCATGGGCTTGACCACCCTCGTCGGTGTCAACGCTGCCGCTCTCGCCCCTGGGGGTGATTACACCAGCCTCGGGGCTCGTACAACCGACTTCAAGTGCCCAACCCAGATGAGCTACTGCCCATGGACAAAGGCTTGCTCTTGCTCCCCTGGCCAGAGCTACGACAAGTCTAAGTCCGCTTGCGTCGGCAAGAAAATCACTGGTGCTTGGCCCAAGCCCTCCCTGAACGCTCACGGGGAAGTTGGTGTCAAGCTTGATGCCTACTGCGCTGCCTCTCCCACTAAGGTCTGCAGGTACGATTCGAAGCACGAGTACTGCAAAGCTGGTCTTGATACTGTGACATTTGTTGCCGACGCAGCCATTGGCGCCGAGCTTGACCTCCTTGCTGGCGCCGAAATTGACCTCTCTGCTGGCGTTGGCATCAGTGCTGATCTCAAAGGCATCTGCGCTGGTCTCAGCGGTCTCTACCTTGGAAACGTCGTCGATGCCGTTGCCCTTTTCAACACGGCCAATTTCGGACTGGGTGCTGGCGTGAAGGTTGGCGGTGGTCTCTTCGGGAGTATTATGGCCCAGGTTGGCGGTTATGTTGGCGGGGCCTCCTGCATGCTCGGCCTGGGTGGCTGCCAGCGTGACTGCGTTTCCTTCTGCGAGGCTGGATGCGGTAACTTCATCGATGTTGGTGGCAAGGTCGGTGGGCTGATCAGTGGCCTTGCTGGTTTCTGCATCGTCGACGGCGCTCTTAAAATTGTCAACGGGGTCGGTGCCGTGGTTTCTGTTACGGTCGACGGCCTGTTGTGTGTCGTTGGCAAGATCCTGACCTCACTTCTTTCAGCCTTCAACTGCAACTGCAAGTAAATGAGCCACACTCAGGCGACTGCGATTTACCGTTGCCTACGGAGTATTATCTGGGTTTACGGCGGGGGGGGGCAGTGTGTTTACGGGCATGGTTTCGAGGGATGGACAATGTTTCTCCATACGGATGTATGCTGGTAGTTACGCTCAGTATTCGTGCCTTTGCAGCCAATCCCATTACCACATTCTCGACCCTGTCTCCCATCGGTATGGTTGTGCTTGACAACATCAAGCAAATGAGTTGAAGGATCTGATTAGCTCGACTTAGATGAAACATCGAGCTGATAAGCGAGCCACGTAGAAAAGTGTGAACAATCAGCATCCCCCCAAAAATAAAACATCATCTTGGCAATATTCGGCCCAACTGGACGGATAGAGACGGGTGGTTTATTGATGAACGACGTCTTGCTGAGATGATGATGGGCGGGCACTTAGGTACCTAAGTCCCAGAGATGCAGGGTAAGCAAGACAATCGCAAACGGTGCAGAAACGCGGCTGTGGCTGGGGAACACTACGACGTAATCACGCTGGCCAAGCCCCAGGTACCACCCTCCACCACTACTCGTCACTAGATGCCCATTAACCTCCACTCTGCTCTATCCCCCATCCATTTCGCTCACTTCACCCGACCGTGGTCCTACACTCACCTCTCGCTGCCCGACTGCTCCCATGCGCGTGTAGATTGCCTGCTTGGCCTCACCTCAAAGAAATTCACTGGCACGTTGTCAGGCTTGCAGCGGGTGTAGAGGCGATCTTGAAACATCGTCCAAATACCAACGCTGCAGGCTGATCCCCCTGTCTTCTGTCTTCCCGCCAGCGACCGCTACCACATTCCCCTCCCTATTGCTGGGCGCAAACGGTTCGAAACCATCTGTCCGCGAAACAAGCGGTGATATCCGATACAGAGCTTGCTGGTTCAAGGAAACATCTCTTTCCCCAAGCTACACAGCCTCTGTGGCGCACAGTCGCGGAAATGGGCTTCCTTGGCGTATACCGTGCCCTCTACGACTACGTCCCGCAAGCCCAAGGTGAATTGGCCATTCAAGAAGGCGATGTGCTTTATGCACTCGAAAAGGACGGTGGTGATGGTTGGTGGAAAGCAAAAAAGAAGGCCGGAACGGAGGATGAGGAGGAACCCGAAGGCTTGGTCCCACACAACTACGTTGAAGAGGTACGCGCCATCTTGCTATTGCTCAATCGCGGAGTCTATGACCACTGTGTCAACACACACTGATCCTTGAATGCAGGCACCAACAGTCTGCCATGCTCGAGCGTTGTACGAGTATACACGACAGACCGACGAGGAGCTATCCTTCCCCGAAGATGCCTTGCTCGAGGTTTTCGATACCAGCGATCCCGACTGGATACTCGTCGGGTTTGAGAACGAATTCGGATTCGTTCCCGCCAACTACATTGAAATGAGCGAGGCAGACAGCCAGGATACTGCAACGCACGCAGTCCCAACACTCCCGGCCAGACCTGCTTCGATACCCAGTGAGCCAAGCAGTGCATCTGAAGCCGCCAGCGCTGCAGCACCACCTGCAGCGACAGCTTTGGCTAGTGTGCTGGCAGGACGTGCTGCAGCGACACCAGTATCGCCGAGATCTCCACCTGCCATGCCTTCGCGCAGCCAATCGATCCCTGACGGACAAGGGTCTGACGACGACTCAGCGCGTTCCCCGGCGTTGCCGTCCCGGCCGAGACCGACTGCAGAAGTTTCTCACTCTCGATATGAAGCACCCATGGAGGAAGAGCAATCGGTAGAGATTCGGCGAGCACCTGGCGGTTTCCACATGTACAATATTAATGAGATGGTGTCCGTCATGGGGAAGAGGAAGAAGATGCCGACCACTCTTGGCATCAACTTGGGCACCGGTGTAATTCTAATCGCACCCGAAAGAGCATCGGATGGCCCGTCACAAGAGTGGACAGCAGATCGGATGACTCACTATTCCCGTGAAGGCAAGCACGTCTTCATGGAGCTGGTTCGACCAAGCAAAAGCGTCGATTTCCATGCAGGGGCGAAGGACACGGCAGAAGAGATTGTTGCTGCGCTTGGTGAGATGGCGGGAGCTGTGCGTGCTGAAGGGCTCAAGGAAGTGATCATGGCTGGCACAGGGTCTGCGCGGAAGCGTGGCCAAGTCTTGTACGACTTCATGGCTCAGGGCGAAGACGAGGTGACAGTAGCTGTTGGCGATGAGGTCATTGTCGTTGACGATACGAAGAGCGAAGAATGGTGGCAAGTCAAGCGGCTCAAGAACGGTAAGGAGGGTGTTGTACCCAGCAGCTATATCGAAGTAACGGGTGTCGCCTCCCCGATCCCTGCTGTCCCTGGACCAAGTCATGCCGATTCCGTTAGGTCAAAAGTCGAACAGAATCGTCTCGAAGAAGTCCGACTGACGAAGGAAGCTCTGAGAGCAAGCAAAGAACCTCAAGAGGTAGGACCGGGGATGGCACTTCCTGAACGGGCTAGCAGTCTATCAGCTAGAGAGCATGGTAATGACTCTTTGCAACAGCGTAGCAGGCGCGAAAACGGACGAGGCGAAGCGGCGAGCAAACCAAAGTCGAGTAAGTTTGGCGTAGGCTGCTGGTTGACTTGAACGACTTCGTGCTGACAGCAACCAGAGCCCGATTCTTCAAAGGTGCGAACGTGGACGGATCGGTCAAGATCCTTCAGCGTCGAAGCGCAATTCCTTGGCCTGAAGGATGGCAAAATCCATCTACACAAGATGAACGGCGTCAAGATTGCCGTGCCAATTGCAAAGATGTCACGCGAGGATCTCGAGTATGTCGAAAACACCACGGGTATCTCTCTCGAGGACGACAAACCCCTCGCGGATGTGAAGAAGTCACGGCCAAATGATAAGACTGAGAAGACCCAATCCCCAGACACGACTGGCGCTTCGGGTGCTGCTGTGGACAAGAAACCCGAGTATGACTGGTTTCAATTCTTCTTGGATTGCGATGTTGCTGTTGGTCTATGTGAACGCTACGCACAGGCTTTTATCAAGGACTCAATGGATGAGAGTGTTCTGCCCGATGTTGATGCGAATGTTCTCCGGACGCTGGGATTACGCGAAGGCGACATCATCAAGGTCATGCGTCACCTTGATAATCGCTTCGGCCGGAACAAACGTAATGCTGATACCGAGGCAGAGGGAGGCCTGTTCTCCGGTCCTGGAGGAACCCTTCGAAACAACACTCGGAAAGGCCGCCCAGCCCCAGCTGTACAGACCAGCGATGTGGTTGATCCCAAGGCATTCTCGACCAAGGAGGCATCGGGGGATAGTAAGGAGGAAGCCAAGTCGCCTTCACCAGTGGCCAGCCCTATCAATGGTGTGCAGTCAAAACCAACGACATCTGGGTTTGATGACGATGCATGGGACGTGAAGCCGAGCAAACAGCAACCGCCAGCCCGTGCTGTGAGTGCATCGCCGTCTACATCTGGACCTACGGCCGCTCCCCAACAACCCGCCTTGACAGGCTCAATGAAGGAGCTGTCTCTGCTCACGGCACCTCTCCAACCGACCAGGACAGAACCAATCACCCCAGTTGCAAGCACTACCAGCCCGGCAGTCGACCAGTCTCAACCTGCGGCACCGCCGCAACCACAAGGTGCTACTCCCTCATTCTTCTCCGCGGTGTCGCCTCAGACAACAGCTCGTCAAAGACCGCTGCCTCCTCAGACCTCACCACTTCAGGGCGGTTTGGTACCGCCGCCGCCGAGGCCGCTGTCCGCCCCCCAATCTGCTCAGCTGAGCGCCTATGCGGCTCCACCTCAGATGGCACCACAGATGACGGGAGCTCTACAAGGCCGTCCTGCGCCGCCGGGCCAGAGCTTGAACGAAATCACCCAAGCTCGTCTTCAGCAGCAATACCTGGCCAATATGCAGCAACAGCAGCCAATGATGACAGGCTACATGGGCCAGCCAATACAACACATGAATCCCATGTACACAGGTGCTCCGGCACAGTTCATGCAGCCTATGATGACCGGCTCAGTCGGACCTAGCCCGTTCGCAGATCCCGGACGCCCGGTGCAGTTCTCTCCGGTCCAAAGCCAGCCCACCGGCTTTCAGCCATCTTTTGTGGCTCCGCAACCTGGCTTTCCACAACAAGCACCCCCTGGTAGCATCAACAACTATCTCCCGCAGCCTCTGGAACCTCAGCGAACTGGCATACCCGGCATTCATCCCCTGCCCACAGGCATGAGCTCATTCAATCAACAGCCCGCTCCGCAACCCCTGCAGCCGCAAAAAACCGGCCCTCCACCGCCTGTCCGGTTCGGAGTTCCAGCAGATGCTAAGAAGTTGACCCCCCAAGCGACTGGCCGACGGGCCAACCTGTCCCAAGCAAGTAAGTTGTACCATGCAAAAGCTGGCTTCGAAATACCCACTGACCGTACGAAGCTCCTCAAAATCCATTCGGGTTCTAAGAATTGCATCTCCTGAGGAAGACGAGATGTGTTTATAGGCGAGGTTGTGTATTCAGCTAAGCTTGCATATAAACATGAACGATCACCGTGTAAATCTACCCATCTGCATAACAGATAGAAAGAGAGCGACGCAATCATACATAATAATTTGTTTTGCATCATGTCATCTGACGTTTCACCCACAGCGGCTGCTTCTGAAGCTCGCAGCTTTTTCCGTTTGCCAAACGGGGAGTGATTCGGCTGCCTGTGTATTCATTGAAGTATACCTGATGAACAGTGAGTTAACAGTCATCCAGGGATCGTTTTATCCATCCAGAATGTCATTGCGAACCTGATTCCAACATGTCCTTTCCAATGCAAGTGCAGCTTTAGGCTTTACGCCTGCGGGGTGTTGCCACTTTCGTCGAGCCGGTGGCTGTTGCGGTGCCGTTCGGTTTAGTGTCCACAGGCGTGGTCTGAACTGGATCAAACCGGCGGCGCAGCGCCTTGATCATTTTAAAGAACCAGTAGAAGTTCAAATAATTCAGGGTCATGTTGCTCAGCAGATAAGAGATCATGATCCAAGCAGGAACCCTAGTCTGGTCCGTCACGTGGACCATACCGACAGATACGCGTTTTTCCGCGCTGACACGGTGGTTGCTAGCCATCCACAGATCATGAAGAACCTGCAACGAGTAATATGTGCCAAAGACAAGACGTGCGCTTAAGAAGCTAAAAAGCAACATGAGACCGTTGTAGAACTGGAGTTTTGATCCGGTCATGCCGAGTTTGTCCATAAACCAGTGCACATTGAGGAAAGGAGTTGAGAGCTCCCAGAGGATGAACACTGTTGAATAATAGTTGACAATCGGTCGCTGTTCCAGAGTCAGCTGCGAAGTCATGCAGAGGTACGCAGGAAGAACTCACAAAGCCCAGGGAGTATACGATAAGGGCAGCGGCGGCATGGGCCAAGGCTCCGATACCGAATACATCCAAATACATACGCGTGACGATCAGGTCCCACAGGAAGTAGCCAGCTGCGAGAGCCTGCACCATGGCTGAAGTCTCCGTGTAGGCCCACACACGCTCTTCCCAGCCCATAGTCCTTCGCGTCTCATCAAAGAGGACGACCCATACAGCCAGGACGTTGATGAATATGCATTGGACCATCGAGACCACGTGAGCATCCCAATTCACCCTCTTGCGCTTTGTCAGGCCGTAATACGTTTTGGGGGCCAGCCAGCCTGAAAGAAGAGGAGATATGGGCCAAAAGATCACGGTATAAAGAAGCGCAGCGCCGAGGACCTCGTGAATGTGCAGTGGAAGCGTTGGGAGTTGGAGCCAGTCAGCCAACGGCTGGACAGCTTTGGCCAACTCTGGGACGGCTAAGGACAAGAAAGGATCCTTCATGTTTCGCGTATTCTGGCACACACTGAAGGAGAGACAGCGAGGAAATGACGAAAGGCGAGTTCGGGGGCCTTTCGAAGAGACGAGCACTCACAGAAAGGAACAACGGTGGTCGTGTGAGCAAGTGCTGGCTGAATGACTTGGTTTGTTGGTACTCATGTGGGCCGTACATGGCTTACGTGCATACAAGCCCACTACTTTGTTGGGGGCTCTGCCACACCGAGGCACCTCCCTATCTCCGTAGCCACACCACTGTTGGCTGGCACCACCCCCAATCTACACACCGTGGCAGCAAGGGACTCAAGTCAAACGGCGACATCGCAAGACCCAGAAAAGCTAAGATACGGGTAGCCGGAGTGCGATTGCTTGAGTTTGCTTTTCCAAGGGACGGATGCACCACAGAACACAATCCCGCTTCAAGGAGAGAGTCGACTGGAGAATTAAAGAACATCGGCCCCCTCGCGAGAACTTCCCATGCTGACATAGCGCTCACCTACATATCACGAACTCGTCATGGCTGAGGCCTTGAGAGATCTGCTTGGTCTGGAGGGTCCAGCCGATCCAGTATCCACGGCGTATCTTACACACCTAGTCGAGCAGCCGGTCGAAGCGCTCCTGACATCAGAGCCCCAGCAGCTCTCGCAAGCATCACATTCCCTACTGCTCTCCATTCAAGGACTTTCCAAGAAGTCGCACAAACCTATTGTTGAATCCGCAAAGAGCCATGGGTCACTTAGAAACACCCTGCCTACCCTGTCACGAAGTGCCTCGGAGTTGACTGATGGCGTGGCGCGGCTAGACAACGAGGCCGAGAAGTTTTCTCTCACTTTCAGCAAAGCCAATGAAGGCAAGCTTCTTCTTCGAAGAAAGAGGGCTTTGCGCTTGCTGCAGAACTCCGAGCGCCTTGTGGAGGTCATGGAGCTGCCTCCATTGCTATCATCAGCCGTCAACACGACTCCCCCGAATTACTCCATGACGCTGGATCTGTATGCCCATATTCGGCGCCTCGCCTCAATCTACCCTGACTCCGCGTTGGTTGCATCGATTCTAAAGGACGCCGATGCCGCAATCCGGCAGATGGCAGGGGATCTGATTGTGGCTCTCAAAGCCCCCAATCTCAAGCTCGCACCTGCATTACGCACAGTCGGTTGGTTGAAACGGCTTGCTCCTGACCTAGTTACCGGCGTTCCTACAGCGGATGCTCTATCGGTTCTGTTCCTGGTCTGTCGAGTTGCAACCTTTATGAAACTGCTCGATGCGCTGGAGCCACTGAGAGAGCTCGCAGACAATGAGCGGTCGAGGCAGGATAAGGTCGGCACGGCATGGTCTAGTGGGCAACAGACAGAGAGATATCTGAAGCGCTTCATTGAGATTTTCCGTGAGCATAGCTTCAGTATCGCCTCTGTGTTCAAAAGCATAAGCGCTAGCTTCCCAGAGCACGAAAAACTGGACGACCCCTTGCTCCCGATTCCTCGACCACTTGCAACTCTTCCTCTCTACCTGGTAGATCTTCTTCTGGAAACTCTGCAGATGTACTTACCCACCATCAAGGACCAGGCTGCGCGAGAAAGTATCTTGACGCAGGTGCTATACTGTTCTGGCAGTCTTGCAAGGCTTGGAGCGGATTTTGGGCTCTTGTTGTCACACGTCGGCGTCGATGAGTGGGCGGACCTTGTGAAAAGGCATCGGCTCTTGGCTGGTAGACTCGAGTCCGTCATAGGAGATTACCGAGGGGCTCAGACGGTCGCTTCCAAGTGAATACATGTCTTGACTTGATGTTGGATTGTTGAGAACTCACTGATCGGGGGTTATGCCTGTATCGAGGACCGCAACGGCCGCTAGCTTAAGGAGATGTGCTGGCGTCAGGGTCATCGGGACGAACATGCATACCTCACTTCTGAACCTTAACTCATCACGATTCTCGGCCTCTTTGTCGTGTGACCTCGCGATTTTGGTTGCGCATTTCGTATCTGGCGGCCGGTTCGTATGCGCCGAATCACACGTCCATGAACTAGAAGCGACAATGGGACAGTCTCAGACTGCTGGGAGCGCCAAGTCTGGTTTGTGATGACAAGCCTCAGCTGAGCTTCTTGTGACTGACTGCTCCCCAGCACAACATTTCGTTTCTGGATTAGGTTCTGGCGTTGCGTCTGCAGTTCTCCTTCAACCTCTCGATCTTCTCAAAACCAGAGTGCAGCAGTCTAGACATTCTTCGCTCGCGGCTACGCTAAACGATTTGAGGTCCTCTCCGCATGTTTTCCGGTCTCTGTGGCGTGGAACCGTACCTTCGGCGCTCCGGACTGGATTCGGCTCAGCCCTCTACTTTACTTCGCTCAATGCAATACGACAGAATGTTCGGCAAATAGCCTACTTCAAACAACGGGTGCAGGATCAGGCTGGGTCATCAGATCTACCAAGTTTGACCAAGTCTGCGAACCTCGTGTCTGGTGCGGCTGCACGCACTTTTGCGGGCTTTGTATTGATGCCACTCACCGTCATCAAAGTACGATTCGAGTCTAACTTATATTCTTATTCTTCTTTGGCAGCAGCAGCCAAAGATATTGTCCGCCATGACGGTTTTCGGGGATTGTTCTCTGGTTTCGGAGCAACTGCAATCCGCGACGCGCCATACGCTGGAACATATGTGCTTCTGTATGAGTCGCTCAAGAGTGAGTTTGGCTCATGGGTCACCAATCGATCCTACGAAACGGCGTTGCCTACGAAAATGGGTGCCTCATTAGCCGGCACTGTCAACTTCAGCTCCGCGATCTTAGCAGGGGCAGCTTGCTCGGCATTATCAAACCCCTTCGATGCTGTTAAAACACGAATCCAACTTGAGCCCCGAAAATACAGGAATACATGGCACGCCTTCCGGAAAATGGTAGTTGAAGACGGGATGAGATCACTTTGGGATGGGCTGGCTCTGCGCATTAGCCGCAAGGCTCTCAGTTCAGCTTTAGCTTGGACGGTCTATGAAGATTTGATTCGCAGGATGAGCAAACCTCACCAGCAAGTTCAGTTGTGATCTTTGGTCTTAAAAATGGTTCTTTGACACTCAACTCAGCTCAGGAATAGATACCCACAGAAATACATAAGCACTCCATGCAACTTGCCATATATCACTTCAAGGAAGAAGCAGAACCTTCGAGCTAGCTCCTTTCTAACCCATGGGTCAAAGCATCGATGCAGCTCCACGCGAGAATCGGCCTACGTGGATCCTCTCATGTTGGCCGACCTCCTGCAAGATACATGAGCAATCCAGGCGACTTGCTGCGCCTGCGCTCCTTCTTCCGAACCCATTCAAACTCAGGCTCTCGACGAGAAGTCCTCTTCTCTTCCACCATAAGAGTCCTCCCACTGCTGCTGCGCTTCTCTCGAATAATCCTAGTATGTTTCCAGAGTTGATCTTGCTCCCATTCTGGTACCCAACGCTTGATGAGAATAAATTCCGGATCCTGTACAGTGTTTAGTTGGCACAAACAGGTGGCCATCAGCTTTAGAAAGTACTTACTGTGTCTACATCATAGTCAATCCGGAACGTGCGCAAAGTCTCAATCGAGAGATGCTGGCGTCTCATACGTGTGTACGTGGGCCTTGCTGCGACCTGCTGGTCCTTGGATTTCTCGGGTTCAGGCATCTTCTGGCCTTTCATGATCGCATCAATCGATTTCTCATCCAGACCCGATTTGACTAAGTCATCACGCAGTCGCCGCTTATACTCCTCTTCGGCTCTCTGCCTCTCTTCCTTCTCGCGCTTGATACGATCTGCTTCCTGCTGTTTGTAACGCTCGACCGCAAGTCTGGCCTCTTCGTCGCGACGCTTTTTCTCTGCCTCTGCCTCTTCCTCCTCCTTGAGTCGCTTTAATTCAATCTCTTTCTTGATCCTCTTTTCTTCCTCGGCACGACTTTCACGTCGCTTGATCTCATCCAACTCCCGCTTGGCGTTCGCAAGCTCGTACTCGTCACGATATTCTCTTTCCTTGCGACGCTCGCTCTCGTCTCGGGCGCGGCTGATGCGCAAACGTTCAAGTTCAAGCCGAGCCTGCTCATTCTCCCAGTCTTCGCGAGACATATAACCTGAACGCGATGCGGCTCGAGGACGGACGAGCTGGCGATCATCTTCGTCGGAAGAGTGGTCATTGTAGAATCTGTTGTTGATTATCACAGGCTGGCTGCGCGTTGGGCTTTCACGTCGGTCTCGTGACCTTGACCGATCTCGAGAGCGAGATCTGGTCACCAGTGTGGTGTGCTGCTCCGGCACGAGGTAGCTGGGGCCGTTTTGGTAATATCGTGGTGCAGGCGGACTGGCTACATAGCGGACAGGTCGCGGCGAGTGACTGTGCCGGACACGCACATCAATGTCCTCATCGTCGCTGTAATACGACATGGCCCTTGGCTTCAGCAGCTGACGGAGGTTAATGCTCAAGCGTAAGCCCGGGCGATGTTGTTCAAATGTCGGCAAAGAGCTTTGGCGGCCTTAGATTGTCGCAAGGCGAGCAGACACCGGAATCCCACACCTACAACACTGATAACGGAGAGAATCACTGTCCAGGCGAGATTCGTCAGCCACGCGGAGGAGAATAAAACAGCTTGAGTTCTCTCTGGACACAACTAGAGGGCTGGGGAGCAATGAGGGGTCAGGTCAGCAAGGGTTTATCATAGGCGGGGAGGGGGTCCCATCCTGCCCGATAATTACATACAGCTTGCTATCCAGAGGCACCTTAGTCGATCCTCAAGACGCCGCGCCGCAGAAATGGTGCTACTGCTGCTATTGCGATGCAGGCATGGTCAGAAATGCATGAAACCGCCGAGCAGGTGAGCCAATTGGTGACTCGACGCGGTGAAGGGGAGTGGGACCAAGACCGTATGCCGGGGTGTGTATGGCTTCATTATCCTGTTAGCGCGCTAGGGCTGACAGCCGGCCATGGGTTGGGCTGCGACTCTGCGACAGTCTCGACGGTTGGCTGGACAAGACAGGTGCTTGGTGGCGTCGTCCCGCCAATTGTAGGCTGTGGCCATGCCGAGATTGTGTTCGTGTGCAACGAGCGGAGGCAGGTGCGAAGCTGACACACAGATGTGTTCTCGTCCAAATGCCGCAATCTGAAGGAAGAGGCCCAGCAGCCAAGTATTGTCAGAGCCAGCATGGAGGAGCGGGAAGACGGTCAGTCCCGATAGTAGTTCCTCATCGTGTAGCCCCGAGCTACTGTACATAGTTCTTGGTGTGACATGTCTCGGGGCGTTCTCAGGACAGGAAACATGCTTTGCAGCGACAGAACCGATCGGACCGTGAATCGTAACGCTCAATTCATACTCCTATCAAAGCTTTGGCCACCAAGGCGCCGTGGAGAGAAAGTTGAGTGGAAACAGCTGTTGGTTCTAACGCTGATGGCCATGATACGGTTCTGGTCCAACAGGTTGAACCTTCTTCCAAGCACACTTTTGCTTGCCGCGCGCGATTCCACATGACAAACGATAGCCAACAATATTTCCTCTTTGCAAGGCAAGGATGCCAGCGTGAATCATATCCCTGCATTTGAGTTCAGGGATACGTCTGTTGTTGCGTCCTTCCCATCTTAACTGGCTCTGCAAGGCTTCGTCACGATGAGCAGGTGGGAGACGCTTTACCAGAGCGGGACTCCGTGGAGTAGCAGGACCATATATGATATCCTGACAACTTAGCGACCTTGTAGCATCTGCTCGATGTGTTCACGGCTGTTTTTGTGTGTCGTTTCCAGATAGTGCAGTCTGCTGTTGAGCTTCTCAACTTCAGTGGCCAGATCATGAGTTTGACGGTCCAGCTTCTTCCGCAATTCGGAGACAGGCAGTTGCAAGAACCTATCCGAAACGAGCCATAAGTCAGTTCTAGTTCCTTCAACCGCCCGAAGAGATAGCTCTGCCCAAAGGGATGGCCGACGTACATTTTCCCTACACCCTCATAGGCTACCGCATCCTCAGGTAAGCTCTCCATCTCGCCCAAGGTCAGACGAACCAGCCGCTGTTCCCTTTGCTTGGCAGTCATTTGCGACCTCGCCAGACCTATTTGTTGCTGGGCCGCCGCTGCTTGGATTTCAATCTCCTGCACAAGCTTTGGCGGCTCAGGTCAGCACGTCGAAAGCGAAGCAGACCCGGGTCACTCATGAGCTAAACTCTGAGACTTACCTTCTGGAGGGCTTCATTAGGGATAGACATCGCGAAAATTCGGTGGACTGTCACAGTACACAGGTCGGCAGAGCGATGCGCTGTGAGTGGGAGTTGCGATATTCTATCGTTGTTCGATGGTGGTCCAGTCACGGTTCTTAAGCGACACGCATTGTTGGAACATTGGTGCCTTGACGAGGGAAATTGCTTGTAGGTGAGCCACGGATACGTGTGGGAGTGATGGTGGGGCACAGCGTTAAAGCAGCAACACTTGCGCCACGCCCTCGGCTCCAGGTGGCTGGCGCTAGACTACATGGTCCGTAGTCGGGCTGATCCGAGGTCTATCGAAGTTGTTAGTGTTTGGTGTGAAGTGAACAAGCTGCTCCTGAACTCTGTGGTGGGAGGACGACGCTCACTCCATGATCCCCCTCACAAACAAAGCACTATTCCAGCACTCGAGGTACCTGCGTGTTGTCGCTCGCCCGGTCTACTCCGCATTGCTCTTAAGCACCGGAATCCCACACTCCGTTCGCCGCACTGAGGCTTGGTCCACCCCACAGAACGCTAGCTCATCAAATATGATCTATTCGTCGACATCCTGAAGTTTTCTATATCTAGTAGAGTGGAAGACACCATCCCCGTTTACTGCGACCGCCATCGGTCCTTCAAACATCCAGCACCATACCCGACCCCTGGTTGACCTCTGTTCATTGAACGAAGATAGTGGCGACCTTCGGAAGCCACACTTTCGCAAGAGGCTGAAAAATGATTGTACGGTTCTGTGAGAACTGGTTCCCATATACATACCACTCAATCATTGCGACTTAGTTTTGTTGTTCGCAGTGTCGGTCACTCTGCGAACCTCGGGAATCGAGATCAGACCGGGCCAGTATAACACATATTGCTCATCCAAACCAGCCAAACAGTGTCGAAGCCAAATACCCCACACGATGTAATAATACGCTGTTGAACAGAGTTAGTTTGGCAATGTACCAAGAATTGAGACTGTTGCAGTCATCAAATATTTGTCGTACCTCCTGAAATCGTGGTCAGTGGACAACAACATCATGGTGTCTATCGAAGAGAACGTACCGAGACCTGTCATAAGGTGCCACCACGCGTGGCCTTCAAGGAGTACGCCCCATGGCAGGCCAATAAATCGCCTATAACCCCTGGCTTGGTCGCAAAAAACGTTGTCTAGATTCCATATAAAGAATCCCCCAAGGAACACACTGAGCCCTGTATTCTTGTGGTTTCAGAAACGTGTGTTCAAATATGGAATGAAGAGGCATACCGGTTCCGATCATCCGCCACATTGTTCGGAGGACATTACGTGCATATTGCGGGTTCTTGGCCCTCAATGCCGGCCGCAATTCGGACTCCATCACCCACATGCTACGGAATAGAATAATTGCAGTTAAGATAGCGTAGACAACCTGATGGAACACGGGATCTTTGGTCCAGTGGTAATAGCCCTGCGAGCGATGGTGCCAGTCAGTGGGGTTCCTCATCCGGATCTCCCGGGATCGCTGGCTTCCACTCACCGTGATAAAAGCTGCGAGTCCGAGCAAGCCAAATGCAAGCCATCGCGCCGTGCTCGCGGTCCTTTGGAATGAAAAACTTGCATACATCATGAGGCATGTGGTGTAAATCATGCCAAGCTCGTCAACAAGTTGCATGGGATCTGTGAAGCGTAGTCAGTCTTCTGGTACGACACCGCCCTCATTTTGCTTTGAACTCACACTTCAATGTGGCATGGAACAACACGGATCCCATACCAACAGTTGCGTACCCCACGAAAGCGATTGCAAAGATGCCTGGGTGGCCATGATGTAGGCAACTTCGGATACCCTTGACTCCCAGAAGGAGGAAGATGATGTTCGTCACAGTCTGAACACATCCTATTAGGAAGAAGTCTCAAATGTGGAAGCCGATGGAAAGCTCACGTTGCAAAGTTCTGCACAATAGTGCGATAACACATAATCCTAAGGTGTGGTCAGTTCTGCCCTGTCCAAATGAAAACATGTGATAAACCCGAAGTAGACTGACTTCTTCGCAGAAATTGAGAGTTGAGGTTTTCTGCCCCCAGTAGCCAGAGCCAGCCTGGCCATATGGAACACTTGGCAATCCCATGGTGCCCATAGTGGTTTTTGTTGATAACGACTGGCTGAGTTCAAGGATTGTTTGCCGCAAGGGCTAAGATAATGTAGGTCCTTTTAACGTGCCAGGAATGCACGACTACACGTCACAGACCCATAGCGGGTTTAAGTGGGTCCGGGAGTGCGACGGCCCAGGTGATCCAGTCCAGGTGATGGATGCAGGCCTCGGAGGGTTTCCTTTTAATGTTTGGTCTACATTTCCGACCATGTGAAGCCACTATGATACGGTTGGTTCAAAGCACTTAACATTCGCCTGCTGTCTGAATCTAATGCATCGCCGAATAATGTTTTATTGAACTGCTACCCGATAATGATTCTAGCGAGGCAATAAATTGTATGAACTGCCTGTTCGTCTAGACATGCAGGAGGCATTGCTACGAGGGAAAGATCCAGTGCATAGTACAGCATAAAGAAAATCGGGATATGCCGCATACAATATCTATATACCTCTAACCAGCCTTGCGAGATTCGAAAGAGCTATTATAACCAAAGCCGTCACTAGCTTTTAAATGCACTCTCTAAGGTTGAACAGCTATAACCTCAACAAGGCAAAGTATATAAGGCCGTGCTGCCGAAGTAGGGTAGTTAGACATGACCAATAGCTAATGAGTTAAAAAACCACTACAATAACATCTTAAATTATAACAGGTGTCACAGATAGTGAGCAGAAGTAGTCAGGCCCGGCCGGGTAAGGCCTCTCTTAAAGAGCCCTCACTGTCCCCTTCTGGGGATTAAATCTTAACATTTTCACAACACTAAATTGCCCCCATACCTTTCGTGTGCGACCGTCCACGGACCATGAGACCAGGGTAAATAGTATACCTAGATAGGGAGTCAGGGACACAGGAGGCAATCTATATTTAAGACTGATACTCAGGAGACTATCTTTGATATGCCCCCTTAAGTTTTAGTAACCCTTTTAAATAAAGGGCCTATTAGACTACTAATAACCTAGGGCTAGGGCTAGGGCTCGGGTTCTATAGTCCCTCTGACTCCCTGTGGCCCTTAGCTTTAGAGGTTGGGTCTCTGCTGCATGAATCCTTCTAGGTTACTTATTATCAGGCCTTGGATTTTGTAACTCAATGAGTTACTCAATGAGTTATTAGTAACTCATAACTTAATAAGTTACTAATTTTACTAACTTAATCCCGAACTTAATAAGTTAATTAGTAACTTATAACTTATTAAGTTAGTAGTTAGGCTAACTTATAACTTATTAAGTTATTAATTTTAGTAACTTAACTTTTAACTTATTGAGTTATAAGTTAATCTTATACAGTAAAATAACTTAACTAGTAATAGCTTTTTATAGTAATAATTATACTAGTATATAGACTATAAATTAAACTATATTTCTTTATTATCTTATAAGGTATTATAATCTTAGTTAATAAGATAATTAGTACTTTAATTACTTAAGTTAATTTTAACTTATTAAGTTACTTATTAAGTAACTTAATGAGTTAGTAATTTTGCTAACTTAGACTTATAACTTAATAAGTTAGTAATTTTACTAACTTAATATCTAACTTAATAAATAAGTTAATCAATAACTTATAACTTATTAAGTTAGTAAGTCTATTAACTTAACTTATAACTTAATAAGTTAAAATTAATGCATTAACTTATTGAGTTATGAGTTTTAGTAACTCAATGAGTTTAACTCATGAGTTAATTTTCACCCCTGCTTATTATATAATTTATACTAGCTAGGTCTTAACTTCAAGATTGTTATAAAAGCGAGTTTATTAGTTAACAGCTTATTAGGTGAGTTATCTACTATTATAGGCAATAGCAGGCTCTAATAATATAGTATATATATATATATATAATAATACCTTTATATAGCTAACTTATTAGATTTATAATAAATAACCTTAGAATATATATTTTAGTTAGACTTTAAATTATAAGCTAATTACGTTAACTATAATAAAGGACCTTAATACATAATATAGTATAGAGTGGTAAGAGAGCGGCCCTAGGATGATACTACTACTAAAATAATAGTATTACGCTATTTTACTAGAAAATATAAAACAAGTACTAAATCCTACTCCTGCTTGCATTACTCGAATGACTACTATCCAGGCCTTGGATTTTATAACTCAATGAGTTACTCAATGAGTTAATTAACTGAATGAGTTAGCAAATTGCTAACTTAAGTACTAACTTAACCTATTAACGCATTAACTTATTAAGTTACAAATTTAGTAACTGAAGGAGTTTAACTCATGACTTAATTTTCACCTGTGCTTATAATATACTATGGGAGGAATTATTTAACATACACATATGTCCAATTTGACCATAAATTTGCCAAGACTAGTGGCGCAAATGTGGCACACAACCGATGTCGGCCATTTGTATGTAGACTCCATAGTAAATGAAGACATACTGCTTTTTGAACATGTCGTAAGCTGCGTACACAAAAGTGAGGCTATTCGTGATCGTAACCACCGCCTATCCCATCAACTAAGAGTAGATTCGACTATCTACCTATCTTTACATAATAAATGCTCTAATTAGAGCAGTATTTCCTACGCGCGAGGCTGCCTGGGAGGCTGTAGAGACGGCTGCAGTGTCTAAGGGTAGAGATGGCCGCAGTGTTTAAGGGGTTTGCCACACACATCTATTCGTACTATCCAAATAAGGCTGCAGAAGACAATAAGGCTATCATATATAAAGGCGCTTTTAGTAATAGGCTGTTAGTTATTCGGGTAGGTCTCTTGCTATAGGCATGGGCATATAAGGCGCCCTATGACATATGGTGATAACCTCACTTACTATATACGGTCGCGCTCGGAGAAAAAGTCACATGCAAGAAACACAGGTGTCCATTTGTACTATAGAGTCTACATACTAATGGCCGACATCGCATTTTTTAGCGGCACTGCCACATTTTGTGGTCAAATTGGACATATGTGTATGTCGAATAATTCATCCCTATACTATCTAGTCTATTCTTTGCGCTTGAGGTTTTTCTTTCTTTATAGTAGAGTAATAATTAGTTATTTAGTTAGCAACTACTAAGTTGCCTAGCAAACTGAATAGGTTACAAACTTACAAGTTATTAGAAACTTCATACGTTAATTCATCTGTGTTTATAAACTTAGTAAGCAACTTACTATATTGTTTATTTCCTTATTAAGATAGAGGGAGGTTAACTTAGTAGATCTATTACAAAAGTTAAACAATTACTAATACAAGCGCTTAAAAGCCTATTCATCTTATTAATTAAAAATGTATATTTAAATTAGGATATAGTATAGTATTCTTAGCTTAGTTTAAGCTAGCCCCTGGATTCAAGAACTTATCAAATTAATAGTTTGCTAAGTTACCTAAGTAAGTTAATAATTCGTTAGTAACTTATAGCTCGTTATAGTAGGAAATTTATGCATCTTGCTACTAAGTACTAACTAAAGAAGTTAATAAGTATATTATAGTTATAGGTTTAATTGATCTATTGGTATAACCTACCTAATAACAAGCCATTCATTGTGGCATTTAATGTACGGTATTAATTAATAATAGGCTAAACTACTTTATCCCTATTATTTATTTGAAAGAAGCCTACTAAATGAATAGCAGGATCATTGATACTTTGGTAACTTCAGTTAATTTATTTAAGGAGGTGGGATTGGCTCATAACTCAATAAGTTAAACTTCTGCATTAACGTATTAGAGTATAAATTTTAGCAACTTAATAGGTTCAGCTTATGACTTGACTTTTACTATGCTCTTATATAATATAAAGTTAACTTACTGTAGAGCCAGTTATGAATAGAATAGCTATAATAAAGTCTTAGTTGCTTGAACCTATAGTTAATTGGTTACTTTATATGCAATATTTAACTTAAGAAGTAGGCACTTTTACTAGTTTAGTTGCTGAAGCCTAGGTTGCGAACTAAGTACGTAGTTAATAGGAAAGAGTATTGTTACTACGTAGTTAATAGGAAATAGTATTGTTACTACGTAGTTAATAGGAAAGAGTATTGTTACTACGTAGTTAATAGGAAAGAGTATTGTTACTACGTAATTACTAACTGAGTAAGTTACTTGAACGTAGTTAGTACTACTAATTGTACTAACTATAAACTACGCCGAACTGAGCTGCTCACAGAGTTCCTTACTAACTATATAGCGACTCATTTACTCACTACGTTGTTACCAATTTCGCAAGCCTAGAACTTAGTAGCACTAAGTGTAGTGACTGTAGTCACAATCAGGTCTTGGATTTTATAACTCAATGAGTTACTCAATAGGTCAATTGGTAACTTATAACTTATCAAGTTAGTAAATTCGCTAACTTAACCTCCAACTTCATAAGTTAAAATGAAGATGAAGCTTACTAAGTTAAAGTTAACTTATAACTTAATAAGTCAAGAGTGACTTATAACTTAATAAGTTAGTAATTTTAGTAATATAACTACTAGTTTTATATAGCAAATAGACTTAGCTAATAATAGCCTTTTAATAGAAATGATTAGACTATTAGGCAGGCCTTGGATTTTGTAGCTTACTGAGTTTCTCAATGAGTTATAAGTTACTAGTAACCAGGCCTTGGATTTTGTAACTCATAACTCAATGAGTTACTCAATGAGTTATTAGTAACTCATAACTCAATGAGTTACTAATTTTACTAACTCAATCCCCAACTCAATGAGTTAATTAGTAACTCAACCTCTAACTCATTGAGTTATAAGTTAATCTTATATAGTAAAATAACTCAACTAGTAATAGCTTTTTTATAGTAATAATCATACTAGTATATAGACTATAAATTAAACTATATTCCTTCATTATCTTATAAGGTATTATAATTTTAGTTAATAAGATAATTAGTACTTTAGTTACTTTAGTTAATTTCAACTTACTAAGTTACTTATTGAGTAACTCAACGAGTTAGTAATTTTACTAACTCAACGTCTAACTCAAGAAGTTAATTAATTACTCATAACTCACTAAGTTAGTAAGTCTACTAACTCAACTTATAACTTAATAAGTTAAAATTAACACATTAACTTATTAAGTTATGAGTTTTAGTAACTCAATGAGTTTAACTTATGAGTTAATTTTCACCCCTGCTAGTAACTTATGAAGTTACAAGTTTTACTAACTTAACCTCTAACTTAGTAAGTGAATTAGTAACTTATACCTTAATAAGTTAGTAAATTTACTTACTAAAGTTATAAATAAATAAGTTAAAATTAACGATTTAACTCATTAAGTAATGAGTTTTAGTAACTTATTGAGCTTGAAAAATAAGTTAATTTTTACCCCTAGTTATAACTTATAGTTAGTAAATTTACTAATTATACTTAGTTAAGTTACTTAGTGAGTCATTATATACTTAGCTGTAGACTGTAGCTAGTAGACTTACTAACTCCGCTATACTAAGTTACTTACTAAGTCACTTACTAACTAAGTAGTTACTTATTTACTTACTACGTAGTGAGTAAAATTTCAAGCCTAATTAGAAATGATATTTACAGTCAATCACGGAGATACCTCGCACTTTCACTCACTACTCAAGTCACTTTTTTTACCCAGGCCTTAGATCTTATAACTGATTGAGTTCTCAATTTACTAACTCATCCACTAACTCATTCAGTTATTATAACTCATAAGTCAATTCTGTATAGTAGAGTAGCTTATTAGATACTAGGAACTTTATAGTAATAATTAAACTGTGGAATAAACAATAAACTAGGCTGGTTACTTTGATACCCTAATTAGGCTTTATAGTACTACTTACTAAGATAACTAGTAGCTTAGTTCGATAAGTTAATTCTAACTAATTAAGTAACTCATTAAGTTAAACTATTTTTAGTAACTAGGCAAGTTAATATAAACTCATAAGTTATTAAGCTAGTATAGTTCCTAACTTAACCTTTAAATTAATAGGTTAAAATTAGCCTATAAACTTACTTACTTATAAATTTTAGTAATTCAATGAGTTTAACTCATAAGTTTATTTTCACGCCTGCTTTTACCTTGATAAATTACTTACTAAACAACTTAATAAGTTAGTAAACCTAGTAACTCAACTTATTATTTAGTAACTCCAAGTTCATTTATATCTAAATAAACGTGCTAAATCTCCTAAGTTAACCAACCAATAAGGCTATCACTCAAGTATTAAATTAAATGCTTTAGCTTATTTATTTATAGGCTTTAGGGTCTTTGAAAGCTTATCTTATATAAATTAGTCTTTTCCCCTAGTATATTCTATATATTGCAATTTACTTTAAGCTAAATATTAAAAGGTATAGTTTAAGCTATCTCGCTATAGCTAGATGCTAGCTAGTATATTTAGATATAAGGCCTAACTTTATCTTATAACTTTATTTTTAGCCTATAAAATAAGATAGCTACTTAAATTTACTCTAGGCTTAAAAGCTAAAGCCTATATATTTAGTTAATTATATCCTACTTACTAGTTTATTAATTTATAATTATAATCTAGCTATAGGGACTAATATATAGGTGTATTATAACGCAGGCCATGGATTTTATAACTTAATAAGTTATAAGTTAATTCTATATGGTAATATAGCCTGATAGATACTAGGATTTATATAATAAAAACTGGATACCTAAATGAATAGTAAAATAAACTAACCATTTCAACTACCTAATAAGGCATTATAGTAGTATTTAGTAATATATTTAGTACTTTAGTTTTATGAGTTAATTTTAACTCATTAAGTAACTCATTAAGTTAGGCTATTTTTAGTAACTAGATAAGTTAAAATTAACTCATAACTCAATAAGTTAGTAATCTTACTAAGTTAACCTCTAACTTAATAAGTTAATTAGTAACATATGACTTATTAAGTTATAAGTTTAGTAACTTAATAAGTTTAACTTATAAGTTAATTTTCACCCTGTTATAAGGCCCAGAGGCGCAATGGAACGTCCGGACTTGTGCAGACTCATAAATATAGGCCTATACCAGATTTAGTTAGCAATCGCATATAAATTTATATCGCTCTGCATATCTCGCCGTCCCCCCTATTAAAGAAGTACCAAGCTAGCAGGGATATAAGACCAGGGTAACTATTAGTCAGTTTTTATCAAAATCGTCATTCAACATCCACAATAGAGAGGTCAGGTCGTTCCATTTCGCACCCAGAACGTCCCGTCCCACTTACGCGCCAAGAGAGAGTACAATAGGTTAATTCCCATATCCCCACAACTGTAGAGGTATCTATTTGGCGTCTGCATAAGTCGGGACGTTCCATTGTGACTCTGGGCCTAACGTTAAGACTATAATAAATTATATTAGTATGTATATATAAACCTAAATCGCTATATATATAATACTGGTATTATGCGTTACGCCTGTCTGATAAAAGAGTAGACTAAAAACGCAATAGCCCTAAGAACGCAATAACTGCGGATTTACGGATATAAATAGTAGTTAAATAGCTTGCAACGCCCTGTACTATTAGAGATATCATAATATACTACGTAATAGCTTATATGTCCTAAGCCACTAATTACTATAATTTCAAAAATACTAATTACTATAAAGCTTATTAAATTATATCTAGGCGTTTTATAACATAAATTAAATAAGTATAAAAAGGACTTAGTCTGCTTTATACTTGTTAAGATACTATATATATATAACGCTTATTTAATTATAAATATACCTAAGTATTCACTTAAAACACTAAACACGTAGAGTAGAGTAGAGTGCCTTAATAGTAATAGGGCATACTTATTACCTAGATAATAGTTTATTAAGTTACGCAATACTATTATAAAATAATTAAGGATATTTAGTTAGTTAAGTAATATACTAGTATAATATTTAACTTACTAGGTCAGTTGGAACTAGGCCCGTAATCTAAGTAAGTAGCTTATAAGTAACTATATATAAGTTAGGTATAATTAATTAATTACTAAGTTTTCTAAACTAAGTTACTTAGTTAGTAGCTATATAGTTAGATATAGCTCTTAACCTATGACTTACTACTAGCTATATAGTTAAATATAGGTAGTATCAATAACTGCCAGGGGTAAAAATTAACTTATAAGTTAAAGTTATTAAGTTATTAAAACTCACAACTCATTGAGTTACAAAATCCAAGGGCTAATAACTGAATATATAAACTAGTTATTAGTAACTAGTTATATAGTAAAAAGTAGTCATAATAGTAACTATATAATTAAAAGCAGACCTCTAGCTTTCTAACTCTACAAGTGACTAGCAACTTATAGCTTAATAAGTAAGTAAATCTCCTACCTTAGTATAATAAAAACTTTAATACATTAGCCTAAGGGATGCGGGACAATACTATTGCCAGAGATACGGCTTTTAAACTGATAATATTCTACGGCCCTTATTTAAGAAGTAGTTAGACTAAAGGGCGTGAAAAAAAAAGAATCTTCTTAGGTATACTTATACTGTATTAGCCTTTGACGCGAATCGCCTCCTGGCCCTACCTGGCTCTATTACTTACTATATTACACTTACTTAACCTTTACCTTAATAAGTAATAAGGTAATGTTATATTATGCTATGACTTAATATATTCAAGTAAAACTAGTATACTACTAAGTTATTTAATTCAAGTATTAGCCATATATAGTATATGGTATTTATAACTTGCTTAGTAGCTACTTGCTATATTAAAATATAATAATCTGATTACGTTAGTTAGTCTTAGCTTAGTAAATAACTTACTAAGTTAAGCTGCTCTAAGTAACTAGATAAGTTTAAATTACCTTATAATATAAGCAGTTAGTAATCTTACTAACTCAACCCCTAGCCTAGTGAGTTAATTAGTAACTTATAACCAGGCTTGCGAACTAAGTACGTAGTTAGTAGCACTGTATGTAGTTACTAGTAACTTAGTAAGTAACTACGTGTGTAGTTAGTTATAGTTAGTAAATTTACTAACTATAACTAACTAAGCGACTTAATTAGTAACTATATAGTCAAAAGTAGTTACTAATACTAACTACGTATATAGTTAGTTATAGTTAGTAGAATTGCAACCCTACTTGTAACTTACTGAAGTAAATTAACGCTTTAGCTAATTAAGTGATGATTTATAGTAGCTATTACTAATCTCTTTAATTTATGACTTAATTTTCACGCTTAGGTAAAAGTAATTACTAATTGCGAACTATATATTTAGTGGTAGTTTTTTAATACTAAGGGTGCATTAAATTTACTAAGGTACTAGGCAGGGGTGAAAATTAACTCATGAGTTGAACTCATTGAGTTACTAAAACTCATAACTCAATAAGTTAAAGCGTCAATTTTAACTCATTGAGTTATAACTTAATTTGTAAAATTAGTAACTCATTGAGTTATGAGTTACTAATAACTCAATGAGTTAATTAGTTGAGTTAGTAAATTGCTAACTCAATGAGTTACAAAATCCAAGGCCTGCTACTAGGTAACTAACTAAGGGCCGGGTAATAATTAAGAGCTTAAATTTACTATATAGTAAGGGGCTATTAGTATTAATTATAAACAACTATAAAAACTAATAAGTCGCGAATATAATTAAAGGCTATTAAATTGAGAATTCATAAAGATTTTATATATATAATAAAGTTAACTGAAATATTAAATTATAATAAAGGCATATTAAGCTTACTTATTAGTAATTTTATATATATTTATAACTAACTAATACTAGCTATAGTTAGAGGTAAATATAAAGCTATAAGTAATTGAATAAGTTCTTAAATCTAAGGCCTAATTATAGCTAATATAAAGGTTAGTCTAAAGAGTCTTATTAAATACTAAAGGAGGTTCTTATCTGTTTTTATTTATTGCCTTAATAGGGGATTAATAGCTCTAACCCTTATTAAACTTATTATACTTAATTTAAATTATACTAAGTAGTAAAGTAGTATTATTTAGGATTAAGGTAGAGTTAGGGGTATTAACACTTATTAAAGCGCTAGAGCTAAAATAACTTAGCGTATTTTTGCTTATAATATTTCTTTTTAAATCTACTATCTTTAATCTCTTACTATATAAGTAGTTATGTTTAGTAAACTTACTTATTTACTAACCAAGAGAGTTTATTAGAGTTAGTATCTTTATTAATTATACTAAGCTAAGTTCCTTCTTAAGGCACTTCCTAACTATATAAAAGCTTTTATATATTATATAAATACTAATTACTTAGCTATTGTTATAGTATATTCCTATATAGCCGGCCTTAGTTATATAACTTTATAAGTTACTTACTAAGTTGATTAACTCATTAAGTTAGCAAATTGCTAACTCAACTAATTAACCTATTAAGTTATTAGTAATAGTAATTCCTAACTTAATAAGTTAATTGATAACTTACAACTTATTAAGTTACTAATTCTACTAACTCAACCTCTAACTTATTAAGTTATAAGTTAATCCTATATAGTAAAATAACTTAACTATTAATAGCTTCTTTATAATGTAACTCATAGCTCGTTGACTTACTAATCTTACTAACTTACCTTTTAACTCAATGAGTTGATTAGTAACTTGTAACTTAATGAGTTCGTAAATTTGCTAATTTAACCTCTAAGTCAATGAGTTAAGATTAACGCACTAACTCATTAAGTTATAAGCTTTAGTAGCTTAATAGGTTAAACTCATAAGCTAATTTTCACCCCTGGTTATAGTTGGCAATTTACTAATTACGCTAATCTAAGCTACTTAGTTAGTAACTACATAGTTAAAAGTAGTTACTAATTACTAACTATATAAATTAGTAAGTAGTAAATATGCTTAAAAGCTATTAGACTGATAACTCTTGGGGGACCTTTATAAATATAATCGAATTAACTAACTATTAATATTACAGTAAGATTATTTTTAGCTTACTTATAAGTAATTATACATATAATTATACTTTATTATAGTTAGTTATAGTTATAACTTTACTTACTACGTAGTAAGTAAATAAGCAACTACATAGTTAGTCGTAGCCAGTAGACTTACTAACTATACTATACTGAGTTATTTACTGAGTTACTTACTAACTACGTAGTTACTTATTTACTTACGATATAGCAGGCTTGCGAAATTAGTAACTACGTAGTTAGTGAGTAACTCAGTGAGTAACTCAGTTAGACGTAGTTAGTAAATTTACTAACTACAACTAATTACGCACGTAGTTACTCAGTGTGAGTAACTACGTGGTAACTACACTCAGTGCTACTAACTACGTACTCAGTTCGCAACCCTGCGATATAGTAAGCAAAACTGCAAGCCTGGTTGAATTAGTATATCGCCTACTGAGTTATAATATGAAAAGCTTAGTACTAGCTAAGCTACTTTCTTATTTTAAATTAAATTAAAACATATTATATTATGGGCCTTAGGGTCTATTAACGGTCGCATACAAAGGACGGGCTAAACTAATAGTTATAAGAAGGATGACGATTTAAGTCCCTACAGGTAACGCTGAGGCTCTCTAAGAGGGCCTTAGTTGGGCCTGACCAGGCTTGCAAAGTTACTAACTATAGCTAACTATATAGTTAGAACTTACTAACCATAATTAACTATAACTAGTTATAATTATATATATAATTACTTATAAGTAAGCTAAAAATAGGTTTACTATAATATTAATAATCTAGCTGATTAGATTATATATAAAAAGGTTTTATAAATTATTAATTTAACGGCTTTTTAGTAGATTTACTATTAATTAGTTTATATAGTTAGTTATAGGTAGTATTAGTAACCACTGACTATGTAGTTAATTATAGCTACTGATTACAACTAACTATACACGTAGTCAGTAATTAGTAACAACTTTCAACTACGTAGTTAGTAATCAATAACTAAGTAACTACGAAGTAACTATACTTAGTGCTACTAAGTACGTACTCAGTTTTGCAACCCTGGGCCTGAGTATTAAACTACCTGCCATGTTCTAAGTATCTGTGATATATTACAGTAAAGATTAAGCTTTCTAGAGAACTTGGTAAGACTACTAGCTGGATAAGCTACAAGTAAGTAATATTTAAGGCCAAGTAGTAAGGCCTTAAGTTTGAGCAGGCCTTGGATTTTGTAATTCAATGAGTTACTCAATGAGTTAATTAACTTATTGAGTTAGCAATTTGCTAACTCAACTAATTAACTTAATAAGTTATTAGTAACTTATAACTAATTAACTTAATAAGTTATTAGTAACTTATAACTTATTAAGTTAATAGTTAGGCTAACTTATAACTTATTAAGTTACTAATTTTAGTAACTTAACCTTTAACTTATTGAGTTATAAGTTAATCTTATAAAGTAAGATACCTTAACTAATAATAGCTTTTTTATAATAATAATCATACTATTATATAGACTATAAATTAAACTATATCCCTTTATTATCTTATAAGGTATTATAATCTTACTTAATAAGATAATTAGTACTTAAGTTACTTAAGTTAATTTTAACTCATTAAGTTACTCATTAAGTAACTCATTAAGTTACTCATTAAGTAACTCATTAAGTAACTCAATGAGTTAGTAATTTTACTAACTTAAACTCATAACTCAATGAGTTAGTAACTTTACTAACTCAACCTCTAACTCATTAAGTTAAAATTGACGCATTAACTCATTGAGTTATGAGTTTTAGTAACTCAATGAGTTTAACTCATGAGTTAATTTTCACCCCTGAGTTTGAGTAATATATTAAGCTAGTAATTTAATAACTTGAACAATTCTTCAAGGACTATTAGTTATACTACCTTAGTATAGTAAAGGCCCCCGACCCTTAAAGTTAAGGATTACGGCAGGGAAACCAGAGAAATAGTAGCGCTAAAGGGTCGGCTCTAGTGTAATAAGGAAGGCATTATAGTCAGGTAAGAGACAGGAGGTAATCTGCATTTAAGATTAATACTTTGGGCTTTTCTTCTTTATATCCTTAAATTAAACTACTTCTTAAATAAGGACCCCTTATAATATTACTAGTTTAAAATTAACTTATTAGTTAGAGGTTGAGTTAGTAAAATTACTAACTTAATGAGTTCTGAGTTACTAATAACTTAAAAAGTTAGTGATTAAGTTAGTAAAATCACTAACTCATTAAGTTATAAGTTAATTTTAACTTGTTTAATTACTAAAAATAGCCTAGCTTAATAAGTTGCTTAATGAGTTAAAATTAACTTATAAAACTAGAGTACTAATTATCTTACTTGGGAGTATTATAGTACCTTATTAAATACTTAAAGTAATTCGCCTAGCTTATTATTTACTTAGTAGTCTAATTATTACTATAGAAATCTTAGTATTCATTAAGCTACGTTATTATATAAAATTAACTTATTACTTAATAGAGTAATAGTTAACTTAGTAAAACTACTAACTTAATAAGTTATAATTTACTAGTAACTTAATAATTCAATAATTTAAGTTAGTAATCTTACTAACTTAATAAGCTTATTAACTCATTGAATAACTTATTAAGTTATAGAATCCAAGGCCTAACTAGGTCTCTAGGAATACTATTATCCTATACCCCTTAGCATAAGGCATTAAAGTCTCTATTATATAAGTCTAGCTACTTTTTAAGTAAGGGCTTTTAAAATGGTATTAATTTAAACCCGGATCTCTAGGGATATTATTATTTTATATCTCTTAGCCTAAGGCATTAGAGCTTCTATTATATAAGATCTTATTTAACGCCTTAACTCCCAACTAGTAAGAGTTATTCCTATGTATAATGCTAGTAAATAGGCACGGACGGGGCCGTAAGGTTATATATAACTTGACTGCATTATAATATAAAGGCTAGGGAAACCTTTCCCTAATATACAGCCCTAAATATATAAATACAGCGAAGTAAGGAAATTACCCCTTTTTTAGGGTCCCTAATAATAAGTTTTACTATGAATACAGAGCTGCCTATCTACCTTACCTAATTTATATATTTACATTATAGTGTTTCGCTAGTCTATTGCCTTTAATATATAATTATAAAGGCAAGGGAATTACTTCTCTCTTAAGATCCTAAAGAATAAGTCTTAATATAAATATAATACTACTTATCTCTTATAACATAATAAGTAAATTAGGTAAGGTAGATAGGCAGCTCTGTATTTATAGCAAAACTTATCATTGGAGATTTCAAGAGAGGGGTAATTCCCTTATTCTTAATTATATAACTGGGACGGTATGCCGGGGAAAGGTCTCCCCGACCCCGGTATGGGGACATAGGCGACTCGCACGTGACCCTGCGACCCCGCGCCTAGTTGTTAGCGTTACATCTCTATTACTTATTTTATTTTATTTATAGCTAGTGTTATAGCTAAACAAGAGACCGTCCGTCCTAATAGCTAGGCTTATTCTTAAACTTAACTTTTTTAATAATATACTAATAATAAACTAATATCTTATAGCTAGGGGACTCTTGCCGCCCCTTAAGATCCTAGCTGACTTTATTAATACTACCTTATACTACCTGTAATAGCTATACTATTTATTACGCCAGTTTGGCAAAAGAGTAGCCTGAAAACGGAATAGCTGCGGTTCCAGGGATATAAATGGTAGTATAAATAGCTTGCAACCCCCCTGCATCTTTAGAGGCGTTATACTACCTAATATTACTAAGACTTATATTTTTAATTATATTATGCTATACTTATATAATTATTGCAAAAAAGGTCTTTAATATGGATTATTAAGCTAAAATAATAATAGTATAGAACTAATCTAATGCCTTAGCATACCCATGGTTCAACCGACACACCGCTCTACTTTCGCACAAGGTTAGCTACGCGTGGCAACCCCTGGTTGTATGCCACCTCTCCTCTCCGAGGTAGTAGATAACATGGGGTTGCCCGGCTTACCTCACCTGGGGTTGCTAGTGGGGCGGTGGGGCGGCAGAACCTCGGGTACGCTAACGAACCCAATAAGTTTTTTAACAGTTTTCTCTTAGTATTTTTCCCCTCTCTTTTTCCTTTTTCTTCCCTTTTTTAACCTCTCTTTTATTGCTGTACGCTGCTATATATTTAAAAATGGTATAAATTCTATTAGTTATTACATTGTTAAGCTAATATTATTATTTAGTAAAAAGTTTTTCCTAAATTTTGCCCCCTACTGCCGCTACTATGCCTCGTGCTTAAGGTTCTAGCTAGAAGGATATAAGTATATTAGTTTATTATTTATTAGTTATTATATTAACGCCCCTATAGCACCCTTCTTACCTCTAATATATTGCTAGTAAAGATAGCGCTAGAAAACATTAGTTTTGCCTAAAGGCTTAGGATATAGTAAGTCCATTATTAGCGCATTATTATAATATTATTACCAATATCTTTAGAACTTTGATAGCGAGTTTATGGTTCCCATAGGGGAGGTCTTCTACCATTACTCAGCCAGTAAAAACAAAATTAAGTGCAATTAAATGGTATATTATTAGTTAGTTATTACAATAACGTTTACTTAATATCGCAGAATGCCTATGCTAGTCGCTAGGCTTTAGTAACCTATCTCGCTGCCCATCGGGCTATACTAGCCGCTACTTATAAAGGCGTAGTAACTATTGTTAAAAACAATAATATAAAAAGTAAGTATTAGTATATTATTATAATAATATACTACTAATATTGCGTAGACTACTATAATGCCTTGCTAGAGTTTATGGAGGCTAATAATAATAATGAATTGGAGTAACCTATTGCTCTAATAAAAAACGCAGCTATAAGTGGACTATTATCGCAGCGTTATTGCAATAACTAATAAATAATAGCTAATTCGCCCTCCCTGCTGCAAGAAAAACCAGGCCACGCCCTAGCCCTAGGATTTGGCTGCCTAGGGTAATATTCTTCCTCGCTACAAAAGTAGCAATAAAAAGACCAGTATAATTAAAGGATTAGTATATAGCTGTTATTACAATAATAGCGCAATAACTAATAATTCTCTTAGGTAAACCTTACTGTAATGCGCAAGGAGGTTATTAGCAAGGCTAAGTCCTACTAAAGTTATAATAATAGTAGTAAGTTTATTTAGCTTTAGGTTATTATTAGTATATTAATATAATAATAGCCTATTCTCTTAAAAATCTAGAGGAAACTTATGAGGTTTAGGCTTATTTTATTAGCAAGCTAAAGGGTAATAAGAAGGAAGAGTAAATATAGTTAGGTTATAATTAGTCTATTATTATAATAACGTAGCAAAGACAATTAATAAATTACTTACCTTATACCTATCCTTAACTTAAAAACTTAAATTAAATTCTTTATAATTTTAATAAAGTAAGCTGTAGAAATATAATAGTAATAATATATTAGGATATACTTATATAGTAGATTTATAGTAATTAATATTTATATATATTAGTTATTCCTTTATATTATTAGATATATAATTATAATAATTTATAACTTACTTATATATTTATATTTATATTATTATATTTATAAAGTATATATACTTTTTAAAAAGGGAATTAAAAAGGAGAAATTAATTTATTAATACTTATATATCCTTTAATACCTTTGCTAATCTTTCCTTTATTTGCTTTTTTATATTACTACTTAAATTAAGATTTGAAAGTAAGGTTATTAATAAATTAATAGTCTTTTCTCTCTCCTTTACCCTTCTATCTATAAAGGACTGTTAAGCTTTAAGTAATTATATTTAATTATTAACTAAAGGGCCTATAAGGCCTTATTTAGATATAAAGGCTAAGGTAGAAGACCTTTCCTAATATTAGTATACTATATTAATAATAGCTTAATATTAGGCCTTTTACCTTTATATAATACTAAATAAGCTTGCCCTTAATAAGGGTTTTAATATAATAGGTAGAGGGCTTGAACTAGAAGGCTATGCTCTTAATTAACTTTTTAATTAGCTTTAATAAGCCTTATTAGTACTTATAAAGGACTATTAATATACTGTTAATAATATATAATCTTTATTACTTATAGTATACTTAATAGGCTTGCTAGAACTTATTAATTATAGTAGAATTCTAATAGCTAATAGAGCTACTAGTAGTAATAGAGGTAAGGTGCCTATTTATAAGCTGCTTATTAAAACGATAAGAGCTATAAGTAATTAATAATACATATTAAGCTAAATAATAGTTTACTTACCCTCTAACTATAGCTAGTAAAGATATATATCTCCTAGTTATAGTATAGCTTTATTAGTATAAGGATTTAATACTATTAGTATAATTAAATAAAATAACCTAATCTAAACTAATAATAAATAAAATTCCTTAGCAAAAGCCAGCAGCAATTATAGGATTTTGCTTATAATTTATCTAATTAATAAGCTGGGGGTATTTTATTAGACTGTTAATAAATTAATATTATTAATAAAAATAACTAACTTACTATTCTTAAGTGCCTTATAAATTATATAATAATCAGTCTAAGTATTAGTACTTAATAACGAGGCTATAAGGTAATATATAAAGCTATGGCTCATATCTTATTCACTAAATATAGCATATTAGGTCTTTAATAATATATTTTAGTAATATTATAATATAAATATAATAAAGAGAAAAGACTTATTAATGCCTCGTAGGAAATATACCTTATAAAGGTATAATATATATTTAATGTATATATTTTACTTTCTAGTTAGGTTAAGTGAAGTAAGATATTGCCCAAGGCCTATATTTACTTATTATTAAACTTATTAAAAACTAGTAATAATATAATATACCTAATATATTTGCCTTATTTTAGTTAATAGTTACCCTAATAATCCCTAAGCTATTTATATGCTTCTAAAGAACCTTAATTTAATATTACTTATAAAAAGATGTAAATAGGCTTTTAAAGAGGTTATAATAGGCTTATACTATTTAGGAGGTTATGATAGCTCGTATAAGAGGTAAGACTAAATAAAGGTTAGAAAAGACTATAATTAAACTATAAACTTATTACTTATATAAGCCCTTAGATTTAATTTGGGTATTAAATATAACCTCGTGCTTAGTATAGCTATAAATCTTCTTAAAATTTATATTTATTTGAAAGGTATATATTTGGTTCTATAACTAGGCTTATTTAAAGGTATAAAGGATTATTAGGAAACCCTTGTCGGTATTACTAATATAGCAGATATACTATTAAAGTTAATAATAGTTTATAATAAAGTAAATAATAGGGGACTTTACTATATTTAAGCTGCCTTTATAATATATTAAATACTTATAAAGATAGGTAAGCCTTGATAAGCCCTAAGGCTTATAAAGAGCCTTATACTTACAAATAAGATATAATAAATAACCCTTATTAGTAAGTTTAGGGCTTAAATTAGAAAGGCTTGTTGTATAGTATTCTTATAAAAGCTCTTATAGCTATTAAGACTATAGCTATATATTTAAAATAGGGTTAAAAAGAGTTATAAATAAGTTGTAAATAATATAACTTATATAGACTATGCCTAGAAGTTAAGCTATAGTTTGTAGACTTTATTACTGCTTAAATAGACTGGCAAATAGCTAAAAAAATACTGGGTTTAATTTGTGTTAGAGGTAGGGGTAGATGAGTATATTTTCTAGCTAAATAAATTAATATATAAGGGCTTAAGGCTATATTAGGAATTAAAAATATTAATATAATATTATATTCCAGAGTTTATATTTTCCTAGGTCCTTTAAGAAAATAGGGATAATTTAATAAAAGTTTATTAATTACTTATTATCTTATTATAGAGTTTATATATTATAAACTGGTTTCCGCCATATTAATCGGTCAACTATGCAATATAGTTTCTTAAATATACCCTTATATGCCTTAGGGCTATTAAGAATATAAGTAATTTAGTTAATATAGGAGTAATATTAATAGGGAATTAGGATCTGTTAGTGTGATTAAATTACCCCTTAATTAATGTATTAAATAGACTATTGGTTTTATCCTCTAATTAATTAAAAACTATTAGTTTATTAATTATAAATAGAATAATAGGTAAATTATTATAATGCCTTGCTATAAGACTGGCTTATAAGAGCCTAGTTGGCTAGTTGGACTAAGTAAATAAGCCTTGCCCCGATTATAGTCTAAAAGAATAGACTAAATAAAGCTATAAGTTTATTAGTATATTATAAAAGCTTTAAATATAATATAATATATATAATAGCCTCTTATAAACTAGCCTTTGTAAGGTCTTAGGTTAAAAAAGCCTAAATATGCTGGTAGGTATTTTAATAAGATATATCTTTTAGATTAAAATATAGGATCTTTAAAGCATTATTAAGAAATTAATAATACTTTACCCTAGAGCATTTATATTAGTATAATATAATAGGTATATTACTTAAAATAAAAGACCTTATTATAAATGGCTTATAGAAATGAGAAAGCTAGTATTAAACCTATTATAATTAGTAAGTAAATCTATTAATAAAGAAATAATATACTAATTTCTAAGGCTTTTAAAGGTTTTCTTTTGGTATTCCTATACTATTAATTATATAAGCCATACCCTCTAGCAATAAACAAGGCTAGTTAGAAATAAAAGATATATAAATAGCCTTATTAGCGGTAATAGCATTTAAATATATATTGCCTTAATAATGCTTTAATATTGTACTAAGGATAATAGGCTTAGTAATAAATAGATATAAAAAGGTCTAATTATATTGTTAATAAAAAAAAAAAAGATATATTATACTCACTTATTAGCTTAATAGGTTCCTCTTATAATTATGCTAATAAAAAAGCCTTTATAGCTAGGTTATAGCTAGAAGCTAGCAATAAAGTTATATTAAATGTATTTATACTATTATTAGCTAGTAATTAAATTAAAAAGTATTATATAAGGTATAAGTCTTAAATTATAATTAAGAAATTGCGACTACCCTATATTAGATTTTTGCTTTTAAGGGTAAATCTTTTTAAGCGATCTTTTATGCAATATACGGGGGACCGAACTCGATGAGTTCGGGCTGGCAACCCCAGTTCATGTAGCACCTCCTCCTCTCCGGCGCGCGAAGGGCCGGGTTGCATTAATTGTCCTAGGGTAAGAAGTCTATTACTTCACTGATCTCTAGAGTGAAGGAAAGCGGTGAAGAAATGTTCAACAACTTAGCGCGGTGCGACCCACCATAGCCGGCAGAAAAAAAAGTTCGTGAGAACTAGAAGCTTCACATCCAACCTTGCATTCTTGGACTGTTTAAAGCCTTGCACAAGAGATCACGCGCATCGGACAGTGACAATGGCTCTAGGAAGCCAACGTCTCAAGCGAGATGCCCCGGAAGGCACGGATTCCGAAGACGAACTTGATAACGTGGCCCTCGAAGGGATCCTGTCGGACGACAACGATAGCGAGGTGGAAGAAGCTGAGTCGGATGCACACAACTCTGACGAATCATTCGACGATGATCATGATGGAGACGAGGACGACTCTACAGCCATAGGCTCCGATGACGATATCCCGGGTGATATGAAAGCTCTCAACATTCATCATGAGAATGAAGATGGCCAACTCAACTACCGAACGACAATAGGGGCCAATGGTCAACCGCGATACGAGTACGATGAGATTGATCCTACATACGATAGTGACGATACCGATGCCCAAGAAGCCCCCAACACCATCGGAAATATTCCTCTGTCTTTCTACGACTCATACCCGCATATTGGCTATGATATCAATGGCAAAAAGATCATGCGCCCTGCAACTGGCGATGCCTTGGATGCGCTCCTTGATACAATTGAGATTCCCAAGGGCTGGACTGGCCTCACCGATCCCCAAACAGGCAAGCCTCTCAACCTCAGTCAGGATGAGCTGGAACTTCTACGCCGCTTGCAGACAGGCCAAGTCCCGACGGATAACTACGACCCCTACCCAGTAAGTTGGGAAGCAGCTAGACTTTGTTTGAGAAATGCTTACTGAAAGTCATAGGACATGATACCCTATTTTACAAGCAAGGTGGAAGAAATGCCCCTGAGCGCCGCGCCTGAGCCAAAGCGCCGCTTCGTCCCATCTAAGCATGAAGCAAAAAGAGTAGCAAAGCTCGTTCGAGCCATCAAGGATGGCAGGATTCTACCGTACAAGCCTCCGGAGCAGCGTGAGAAGGAAGCTGAAGAGGAGGAAGAGACTCATTACGATCTGTGGGCGAATGAAGAGGCACAGGAGCCGAATATCATGAATATTCCTGCCCCCAAACTGCCTCCTCCGGGATACGACATGAGTTACAATCCTCCCCCGGAGTACCTTCCTACTGCAGAAGAGAAAGCAGCATGGGAGAGCGCAGACCCCGAAGAGAGAGAAAAGGAGTATCTGCCCGCTAAATTCGATGCTCTGCGAAAGGTTCCGGGATATGGCGAATTTGTCAAGGAACGATTTGAGCGATGCTTGGATCTCTACCTAGCGCCCCGTGTCAGGAAGAACAGGCTGAACATTGACCCGAACTCTCTTCTGCCCAAACTGCCACGTCCCGAGGATCTAAAACCCTTCCCAACACTATGTCAGACAATTTTCAGGGGCCATGAAGGCCGTGTACGATCAGCTGCCTTTAGTCCAGATGGCGAATGGGTTGCGTCTGGTGGTGATGACGGCTCCGTCCGTGTTTGGTCGCTGAATGGACATCAGGAGTGGGTGGCACACCTAAGCACCGAAGAACCCGTTAACATGGTTCGCTGGAGACCTAACAAGGACACATTCATCTTGGCTGCTGCTGTTGGTGAGGACATATTCTTTATGGTACCTTCGGTGGCAAGCAGCAATCTAGATAAGTTGAGCCGCGACGTCCTCGATGCCGGCTTCGGCTACGCAGCAAACGGAGCAACTCCAACAACGGCAGATGGCGCAAAGAAGGAGCCGCCCGCAAAATGGTCACGACCAGGCGCAAAGCTTGAAGATCTGGGTGTGCTTCTGAAGGCTACTTCTCGCTCAGTGATCAAGACCATCAGCTGGCACAGGCGGGGAGAGTTCATTTGCAGTGTCGCCCCAACAGGGCAAAGGAGCTCTGTGGCGATCCACACTCTGTCAAAGCATCTCAGCCAAATCCCCTTCCGACGTCTACCAGGTCTTGCGCAAACTGCACACTTTCACCCTTCACGGCCGCTCTTCTTCGTCGCCACACAGCGCATGATCCGATGCTATGACCTCCAACGACAGGAACTCATCAAGATCGTCCAGCCAGGCGCTAAATGGATCTCATCCTTTGACATCCACCCAGGTGGTGATAATCTCATTGTTGGTTCGTATGATCGGAGACTCTTGTGGCATGACCTTGACCTCTCCACTCGTCCCTTCAAGACCATGCGTTTCCACGGTGAGGCGATCAGAGCTGTCAAGTATCATAAGGGCTTGCCACTATTCGCGGATGCAAGTGATGATGGGTCATTGCAGATCTTCCACGGCAAGGTTGTCAGCGACCTTATGGAAAATGCCACGATCGTGCCCGTTAAGATGCTTAGCGGCCACAAGGTCATCAGCAAGCTGGGAGTCTTGGACATTGACTGGCATCCCAAGCATCCTTGGTGCTTAAGTGCGGGTGCAGATGGGACCTGCCGACTTTGGGCTTGATCATTTCTGGCTCGAGAAGTGTCGTGCTTTGTTTCTGGGCGACGGCGTTCATGGTCATGTTTAGAGAGGAGGTGAAAGAATTCGAATCATATCACAGTATCTCAAGGTCTGCACAAGTTTCGATTCACTATTGTAAATGGATGCGAGCCTAGTGAGTCGTCTGATGTTACTCGAAGAGAGTCAGATCGATTGACTCGGCCATGGCCTTGAACCCCCGTGGGTTGGGATGTAGGTAATCGCCAGAATCATAGGTACTCAGTAGCATATCAGGCTGATCTGGGTCTCGGATAACCTCATCAAAATCAAACACAGCGTCGAACTTTCCACTCTCGCGAATCCACTTGTTCACCTTCTGCCTCGTCGCTTCCCTGTTCGGATGCCCGTACGACTGATTCGGGCCCGTGAATGGCGTGATAGTTGCGCCGTAAACGGCGATTCCATGCCGATGCAAGCGCAGAATCATCTGGTCATATGCCTGAATAATTCGACTCCCGATGACTTCTTGTGACGCCTCATCTGTGCCTGCAACACCGATGTCGTTAACACCATTGTAGATTATAGCGCGACGGACTCCAGAGTGAGAGATCACGTCACGATCGATCCGACCAAGTGCGTTCGGTCCTAGGCCATCAGCAAGGAGCCGATTTCCTCCAGCAGCTTGATTTACAACAGCGACATGCCTCGTCGCTGGATTATTCTGAAGTCGCTCCACAAATTGATCAGGCCACCGATTCGCGCCATTTGTTGTCGAGCCACGGCCGTCTGTAATCGAGTCACCGATCAGAACCACTGCTGAGGAGCCTATTGAAGCTTGACCTTCAACAGCACTGATAAAGTACCAGTGGTCTGTGGTTGTCGAACCCTCGAAGACACTGTCGCTTGCATGGTTGCCATGCACCAGATGCGATGTGGTCCTGCTACCCGGATGGGAGGTAATTAAGTTCGTCGTCTGGCCATTCTGAAGATACATACTGATGGTTACGATACTTTGTGCCGTGATAGGGAAATCAATCGGATCTGAAAATACTAGAGCTCCATTAGGCACAGTGAAAGATTCCGTGCCTGAGAAGGTCAGAGTCTGGAGAGTATCTGGCTTTACACCACTGATGCCCAAAGTCTGGTTAGATGACATGGCCATAGTAACAGTTGTGATGTGAAGATCAGAGCCTCCGAAAGCATTGCTGATCTCAAGCCGGATTATATCGGCAGCCGAGGTCATCATGACGGTCTGCCGGATCGTAGTATCCTCGAACACAACGCCGGTGCGATTCTATCGGGCAAATGGTTAGACATTTTTCCCACCTCGAACCTCCGAGTAAAAACCCTCGGATCCAGAAGAGACTTCAGCTTACGAATGGGGCGGGCGGTAAGTTCGCTGGCTCGGTCAGTTGTGGCATGGTGCCCCAAATTGTGACCCATTCCGTAGCATTTGCACAACCTCGAGCCGTAGTGACCTGGCTAAGAGCCAACGCAAAGAAACCCCCAATGAAATAATGCATGTTGAGCAGAATCAAAAAAGACTGTGCAGAAACGATTGACCGCGAAAGAAGACCTAGTTAGATGAACATAGGAGGTACTTGACGATCGCATGGAAGAAGGTGGAGGAATATCTTGCACCTGTATTCCAGGCGAACCTCACCTTATATACTTAGTAGGCATAACGGACAGAGGGAGGCACGCTTCTTTAAGCCATAGGCTCCAGAGATGCCCTGAATTATATTACTGGACCGCATCGAGAATGGGAAAACGAGGTTGGCTGCTCTCGGTGGTATGGGGAAGCTCATCGGCAGTTAGGCTAAATGGCCGGGATATGAAGCCATAGATTTTCCCCGTTTGGGCAGCTTCGGTCGGCTCTTCCACCAATCGCCTCAATTCACGCTCTTCACCCTTGATCGCAGTGGCAATGCGGTGTTCGGCTAAAATGTGTACTGCCCTAAAGTGGCCTCCTCGTGGGGTCGGACACAGCATGCATAAAGTTAAGCGTATCACACTCACTGGACAGTGGAGGGTTTCGTCGTCTGGGTAAGAAAACAATGTCAACTTCCGATTTAGCATACCACCGCGAACTAAACTAAGCAAAGACGGCAGTGATCCTGACCTAGGGCACCAAAGTAGCACCCGTACTGCCCCAAATTCGTAATCGTAAACAAGCCAATGGCTACTCTAGGCATGTCACATCGCTTCAACTGCCTCTCTTGGCCCTCCTCACTCAGGCCCAATCTTTTTGTCTTCAGCGATGCATTACAAATGCGATTAAAGCACGCTCAAATGAGGGCGTTGCCGCTATCGCGTTCTACAGCTCCTTCTGCACTTTGGACTTGGCCTCGGCGGAAGCTTGAGCAGCTTTAGCTGAAGCAGCCTCACCTCCAAGCTGGAGCTGAGCCGCAACCCAGTTCCAGCCGTTTTGCAGAGTCTCTTCCACCTTAGCGAAGATCGTGCCACCGGGAGAAGATGTGCCGTAGCGGAAGTACGTAGCCTGCTTGCGAGCCTGGGCTTTGAGGTCCTCGAGCTTAGAGCCCTGCGGAACTGGTATGCCGTAGCTATCAAGGTAGGCCTTGAGCTCAGTCTCGGACCAGGTGTCAAAAGCGCTCTGCTTAGCTGCACCAGTCACTGAAGCAAGGTAGTTCGTGGCAGCGGCGTAGTTCGCTCCGCCGGTCTTGGATGCAGAAGCGTACGCCGATTGAGCGGCGTTTACGAGCTCATCCCGGGTGGCATCTTTCTTCTCAGCGGCCTTTTGAGCAGCAGCGTCACCGTGCTTTCTGAGGTATTCCTTGATACTGGCCACGTTGAAATCATCGAAAGTCCACGCGCTATAGCCAGTGGCAGCCTTGTGTGAATGCTTGCGAACAAGAGCCTTGAGCTCGTCCTGGCTGGAACCCTGGGGCACAGGCACTCCGCGTGCATCCAGGTAGGCTTTGAGGCGACTTTCAGACCAGCTGTTGACGACACCGTTGAATGCATCTTGCGCAGCCAGAGAAGCGCTGTCAGTAGCCTTGGAGTACTGGTCCTGGACGTTGGAAGTGGCGGCACCAAAGGCAGAAGAAGCGGAGCCAAGGATATCGGCTCTGTTCTTGCGAATCAAAGCCCGAAGCTCATTAACTTTAGTTCCTTGGGGAACCGGAATACCGTTCTTGTCAGCGAATTCCTTGAGCTGAGACTCGCTCCAAGCATCAACGATCATATCCGTCAGCGTGGCGTAAGCAGCCTGAGCGCTGGCAGAAGCACTGGCAGCTTGAGATTGGGCTTGGAGGTAGGCAAGACGAGAGTTGCGACGGACCGAAGCTATGAGCTTGTCTCTGCTTGAGGGCTGAGGAGCAGGGAAGCCATGAGTGTCGAGCCACTCCTTCAGGTCTGAATCGCTCCATGTCTCGTACAGCCAGTTGCCTGGGTAGGAAGCGGTCTCGCCGAGCTGCTTAGCTACGGAGTCATAGCTTGAGCGAGCCTTTTGCAGAATGGTATCGCGCTGGCGAGGCTGGGGAACTTCAGCGAATTTGTCAGCGCTGGTTCAACATCGATCAAGATTTGGAGTCAGCCAGGGCGGGCTTACCAGGAATGCCACGCTTGTCGCAAAACGCCTTCAGCTGGCTCTCGGTCCAAGTGTCAAGGATCCAGTCACGGACACTGTTCCAGGCGGTATGTGTATTCTCCTCAGTCTCGTACCAGCTAGAACGGACCTGGTTGACGAGGTTGTCCTTGGTGGACTCAGCTTCAGCCTCGGCCTGCTTGCCCTTTGCCTGAAGGTAAGCACTGAGCTCGGCCGTATCCCAGCTGCTGTAAGGAGCAACGACATAGTCGTTCCAGTTCTTCTCCACGAGACTTTCGAGGTCCTTCCGGTCGGCAGGAGTGGGATATGGAATGGAGTGATCAGAAAGCCAGCGCTCGAGTTCGGTTTCATGCCATTTATTATAAGCTTATATTCAATTATCAGTCAGATGCTGTGAGCCAAGAGCCAGGTGCTTGTCCAACGGGGAGCCACTTACCAGCCTTGGTACCAGGAAACCAACTGCTGGCAGCGGCGCCTGAAATGGCGATAGCGCCAGCCAATACCGCGTTGAATCTCATGATGGAGAGGAAGCTTCAAGCAGGAAACTTAAGGTGGAAACGGATATGAGAACGAAGAAGTCAACTCTGACGGACGTGAAGCTCGAGAATCGAGTTTTTGGGAAGGGTATCAAGAGTTTATAGAGGAAAGGTTGGAGGACAGAGAAAGTGGGAGGAGGCAGGGAAGAATTATGAGATGACGAAAGGGCGAGAGAAACAAGAAGGGGGGCCCAGGTCAGTTCAGTTAAAGCAGCAAACCGCGTGCCGGTGAGGTAATGGGATGAAGGAGATGTATTGACGTGGTACCTATTGGAGTTAGCAGACATGGGGTGCCTTGTCTGTACATCTACCTGCACCGGTCATTCATGCTGGCGGCCAGTCACTGCCAGCTACCTCATTACAGCCGATACATGTGCTGGTCCTGCTGTTCTGCTGCTCACGCCACAATGCGCCAGACGTCGCTTCTGCACACTTTCGTGGGCAAGTGTAGCAGGTACTCACTCGTAGAGCTGCTGCTGGCCGAGGAACTAAATTGCCTGCAGCCCCAGATGGCCTGCAATCCATCACGTCACCACCCCACGCAGTGTGGCTGGGGCTCCGGCTGTGGTACCACCAGACCATGGGCACTTCCATCTGGCGTTTGGTACCAATTCTTCCTAGTAGATGTGTAACTCGAGCCAAATGGTACAAAAAGTCCTGCCCTTGGCACAAGTACCTCCGCGCAGGAGTGAAATCTCCCTCCTGGTCTCATGGCCCTACCTAGAAGTGTGGTCGAGTCGACTTTCACAAGCGAAACATGTACGGCGAGCTGCTTTTCCTGGTCCATGTCTCACATCAATTTACCGAGAGGTGCTATACTGCCCAATCCCTTTTTACGTCTTCACTGTCACTAATTGCATCTTTCCAACCAGGAGCGAGCAGGAGCCGTTTTAAAACACCGCATCATGTCTGCAATGCAAACACCTCTTGCTGTAGCTCATGCTCGTGTGAGCTGAGCTTACTTATCTGCAGGTAGCCGGATGGTCTGCCGGGTTCAATACTCAAGCCTGCAAGCTGCTGCGCCATCTCCTTGACAGTTGTCAGGATCTGGTCTCTGGTCTTTGCAGCTAAGAGGATCTGTCCACGTAGGAAACCTCAAGGCCTGATCAGGGGGGGGTGAAGTACCATTTACACCATCGAACCGCGTTGTTCAGTGGTCCTGGTCCGCAGCCTTCCAACTGTCGATGAGATGTTGAATCGACGATGACGTTTTCTCAGGCGAAATGGTGATGAATCTCTAGCCTCATCAGCCACACCCTCCTTTACGCCAATCGCCGATGGGGGGAGACCAACCAACCTTAAGGGTGGACCAAACGCTCCGCTCAACGTCATCTTCTCCAAAGGTTACAGGAAAGGTAATGGTGGCTTTAGACTGATGACATTAGGGCCCTCACGCTTGGGCTTTTTCTCCATCTTATTATATTCCATGAAAGTCTATGTTCACTCAAACTACTGTAGGTTCCTCGCACAGAGTACAATGCGAGATATGGTGAGCAGATGTTCGATTAATTACTATGCTGTAACCTTGGTGTCGCCAAGTTTGACAGCAGATATGGGCTACCCTATATGGGACATTTAGCGCCTGTGTACCTCTCCGCCAGTGTGGGGTTTGCATACCTCTTCGAGGTTATTTCATCAACAGTGCAGAATATATATCAATGCTGGTGTCACGTTTAATCTTGTTTGTTTTTTTCTCCGTGTGATTGTGTTGGATGTTGTGGTTCTGAATGACCCAGGAGCCTGGTTCCAGCCAGTATGCTGTTGAACTTAAGTTACCAGCCAAAGAGCTACGGGTATGCTTGCAACCTTACCTGGTCTCATAATCCCCACTGGTCAAACCAGAAAGACATGTTGATATTACACATAGGGGGCGAGGTGTAGAACGGACCATGATCGGGCAAAGAGATTAGGCCAGTTCCGGCCGGAAGCTGTCCCCCATAGTCAAGAGTCACTCCAAGAGCCCCTACACGTCCTTCCCTGTAAGTTATACTCGTACGAGTTCTGGACCAAAGACCGATCGATGAACGACAACTGGTACGAGTCAGATACCTCCACCGACTATTACATTTGTACCGGAAAGCACCAAACCACAAGTGACGAATCAACACCACGGCTTGTGCGTGGGGGCCTGTGCCGTTTGATTAAACCGGCAAGATAGTATTCATGATACCGATTATAGATTGCGATCAAGGGTATATTTCTCAGGCGAAGGGTCTGAATGTCTAAGACGTCCGATGTCGGAAAGCATTCCAATGATCCCGAAGAGACTTGGGATATTCTGCCCAACAGCATCCGCAGCTATGAGCTGATCAAAGATTTGACCATGTCTGTCACTGTAGCAATGAGATCATCATGTTCAGGAACGAACATGAATCACAGCGACTTCGAGTCCGTACGAATGAGCGATGACGTCACCGAGAATCCCAGGAACGGAGTACCACTGCAAGGTTGAGTTGTGGTGATGGAGACCCTTCGCCCTCGCCAACACTGCCTTGAAGACGCTGTACTGGACCAAGTACAAGGAGCATGAACATACTGTACGGAGATCAGGTATAGTGAGACACAATATGATTGCTTGCCGGACCTAGAACATAGCTAATCACAATACCGACGATGATCAGTCACGCATTCCCCAGGCGCTCTCAAGAGCCCTGAGATCTCGGAGCACGAGTTGTTCCCAATCAGACTAACTCGGCTACGTCGACAAAAGCTAAAAGGACATCCGAGGCACGCAACCTTAATAGGGTGCATCAGTACTCCAACTGGTTCGTCGACCCGAGAGGCTAGGTTCGAGACACGCACCAGAATGTCTCATGCGGGCGAGCTGCCGCTTGCTATCTTCGGAATGTTCCGTAAAGCCTAGATCACCACTCTCGCCCAAGGTCTTATCCGTGAGAATATCGTGACAGCAAAGGAGAGAATCGCTGGGACCTCGCCATATCTAGCAACGAAGGGCAACAGTACGCTGGCTTCGCCGAGAGTGTCATAACCATCGCCCTCAGTTTACCATGGAAACCTATCCGAGGCGTTAAAGATGCGTGACAACTATATTTTGTGAGACTGTCATACTCTACATCAGGGTCTTGGACCCTCGGGCTGCTGCGCCAGATCACGGTAGACATACATGCCTGGCCAAACAGCCACCTCAGCTCGGGGAAGCACAACGACTAAAACAAGAGGATGAGGGATTGAGACAAGCCGCGGAATGACGGGAATGTCACCTTGATCAGGTATCCAACTATCATAATAGGCTGTCTCATCCAATACGACTCTATACCTGTACGACGAAAGCACCAGTGTTCTCTCAGTATTTAACATCAACACCCCGAAGCCATAATGTATCTGGCGCAACGGGACATTTTCAACTTGATTTCTGACTCAACATCAGGGCAGCCAAGATGGCATCTGGTGCCTTGGAAATTATCAATTCCAATGATCCAATCACTCTTGCCAATGGACTGACTGGTCCCGGCATCACTGTCATATCGGCCGCGTACGTCGGCTCGAGCGAAGCTACTGGCCTTTTCACAAACGGTCCAAGTCAAGCACTCAACGCTGGGATCGTGATTTCCACTGGCGGTGCGACATCACCAGCTACCACTTCACCTGGGAAACTGGCCAGTGCCGATCTGGGCCAGCCTGGGAATGCGATTTGTCAAAGCATCGCTGGTGTGGGCACATTCGATGCGGCAGTCCTGACAGTAGTCGTCGAGTTGGACCCTGCCTTGGCTGGGTTTTCTGCATACTTTCAGTTTGCATCCGAAGGTTTGTGTCAAGCAAGAGTTACCTCCACATCTCTCAAGTCTCTCACACTGGTTTAGAATATCCCGAATACGTTGGACAGACCTACAATGATGTTGTATACATTCAGGTAGACGGACAAGACATCGCCGTGGATAACAGCGGAAGCCCCGTCACTATTAACGGACCATTCTTCAGAAGCTCCAACGTGCTTGAACCCCCCAACTCAGGTATGGGCTGATAACACTCTTGGGTTTACAACACGTACTGATCTGTGCCTTTAGGGAATAACTTCGACGGATCAACCCCAGTCTTACAGGCCAACTACCCGACCAACCCTGGGCAACACACCATACAGATTGGGATATGTGATGGCGGGGACAGTATTTACGACAGCGCTGGATTCTTCAGAATCCTTGCATGCAATGATGACTGCACATCTGGCATCATTAATCTTGGTTGCGAGCTTAGGGGTGGCGACAACGATGGTGATGGTATTTGCGACGATGACGATAGTAAGATCTCTGCCTCTTCGAGTACCATATCTGGTGAGCCTCAGCTGACGAAAGGTCAATAGACTGTCCACACTTGGCCAACCCAGCACAGCATGATGCGGATGGGGACGGCGTTGGGGACCTCTGTGATAGTAAGCACTCACCAACTCTGCTTCTGCCGGTCCTCCTATAGCTAACTCACCTTTGTACGTAGTTTGTCCTGATGTTTCTAATCCTGGACAAGAGGTTGATGAAGATGGCGTCCCCCTAGCGTGTCCACCTCCACCCGCAACAACGTCCTCAGTACCTGATCCCGAGCTACATAGTCCCGTGATCACACCAGGTGCAACTGATCAAGAGTTCACGACACCAGCAGCGGATGTAGCACTATCAACATCAGCTATAAATTCCGACACGCTCACGCCTATCTCGCCAGAAGGATTCACCTCCTCGGTGTTGCCACCTCCCGCAACAACATCATTACTCCCTGATCCCGAGCCACAGAGCCCAGTGATATCTTCAGATGCAACCAATCGAGAGTTCACGACACCAACAGCGGATGTGGCGCTATCAACATCAGCTATGAATTCTGATACGCTTACGCCTATCTTGTTGGAAGGATTCACCCCCTCGGTATTGCCACCTCATGCAACAACATCACTACTACCTGATCCCGAGCCACAAAGTTCAATGATTAAACCAGATGCAACTGATCAAGAGGCCACGACACCGACAGTGGATGTGGCACTATCGGCATCAGCAGCTGACACACTCATACCTATCTTGTTGGAAGGATTCACCCTCTCGTCGTTGCCGCCTCCATTGACTTCCGCTGACGCGACTCCAAGCGTCATATCACCTGCCACCGGAATACCAGACGATCAAGAAACTGTTCCAACAGTCGAAGATCCAACGGAGGAAGAAGAACCCGTTCCTGGTGGCGGGAACCCGGCGGAAGACTTCACTTCGAGTCAAGAACTACCAACTACTCTGCAACATTTACCGAGTGAGTCTCAAGGACAAGGAACTGCCTTGCCGAATATGCCATCGGCTAGTCTTCCAGTACCCAGACCTCAAGTTCCCGTGATTGTGGTCCCTACAGCAGTCATCGAACCCCAGAATGCCGCCTTCTTTACAGCTCCTCTGCAAACATTGAAATCGACAGGTGTTGCTCAGGATAAGAGGTCGTATTCGTACATACATAATTCTTTCATATCATCATCGGTGGAAAATACGCTTCCAGCACACTGGCAATTTCCAACTGAGACGGCTGAAACGTTCAAGACAGCTCCGCTACCTGTGCAGACTTCTCCAACCGAGGGCGACCAGCCTTTTCAACCTCAAGGCGCCGCAATTGAAATCTGCAAGGAGAATGATTGTCCTGAAGATTACACTCATTTACTGGGTTGCACGGTTTGCGAATTTCCTATCGTAACTACAAGGATGCTCACCGCATCATCATGTCATACGTGTGACACATCGACCTTCATCAGGACGGAGCTATTGATCAAGGAGACGAAACCAGCGACGTATGAGTACCATTCGGTGAGTAAAGAACCCGAGTAAACCTGATATTGCAAAGCGCTAATGTATATGCCTTCCAGAAGGAAGGTGACGACTGCGATGGAGATACGGTGGACGAGGGCAGAGAAGCGTCTGCCTCGGAGGTAATCCGCATATACAACTACGACGAAGTCGCAACAGTGCCAAGCGAACATAAGGGAAACAACGAGACCAGTCCACAGAGTACAGAGCAGTTGATACACCACGGAGGTCCTCAGGAAACAGAGGTTGTTGTTTCAGAGGCCACCAGATCATCACCCCTGCTCATTTGTGTTCTGTACCTCTCCGCTGCTTTGTTCGGTCTGACAATGTACCGATTTTCGTGTTAGACAAGGAGGCTATTATAGATACTTCAGCAAACTACTAAGTGTACTGCGAAGTTGGTGATCTACGCTGATTGTAATGCCTTCAGGCCGCCTGAACCACCGTCGGGGCTTGAGAGCAACGACCCAGATTAGCCAATACGTTTTTCTAATAATGGTAGCATATCAAGCTGGAAGTCTGCATCCTCGCATATGAGACCATGGTAAAAGGCAAGGGTGGCATGCTTGCCGTCCAGAGAAATATTAACAGCTGACGTTCGGCTAGATGCTGGAGTTGCTATCGCAAACCATGAAGAAATGTTGGGAGCACTAGCATCATCTCCGCCCCTAAAATCGCGTCACCATCATGTAGAAAAACACTTGGAACTTTTGCGTAAGGAATATTCTCCTTGGTTGGTTCAGGTCTAGTAGTACACACATCTATCGTCGCCAGCCCCCAAGCTTCCGCCCTGTGCTTGTCTGTATCCGGTCGCGAACGACGCAAGTAGCTGGGCGAGAAATATCTATCTAAACACCAGCCGTGAAGAGTTCTTGGATTAAGCATAGAAATTGACAGTCTGCGAAGTCTTGTTAGTTTTCGAGAGCGGCACAAGGGATTGTCGTGCGAACTTACGTCCTTCTTCTTCGCTTGCACCTCAGCAATGGCATCGACGTAGTGCTCATGTCCGATTTTGTTCTTGCCCGACCTCAATGCAATCATACCAGCCTCGACGCACACGGCCTTGAGCATCGCGCCTCCGAACTCATCGGTGCTGCGCGCCAGCTCCCCCCAGTTAACTCCAGGATCAACCTTCATCTTGCGCGAGTGAATCTTGAGAATTTGGGCACGAGCTTCCTCGTTCGGCAGAGGGAATTCAATTTTCCGATCGAGGCGTCCTGAGCGTAGGAGTGCAGGATCTAGGACATCCACACGGTTGGTTGCTGCAAGTACCTTGATGCGGTCGTCAGATGCGAAGCCGTCAAGCTGGTTCAGCAACTCCAGCATGGTTCTTTGCACCTCACGATCACCGCTCTTCTCGCTATCAAAACGCTTCGTGCCAACAGCGTCCAGCTCGTCGATGAAAATGATTGCCGGCGCCTTCTCCTTGGCTAGGGCAAAGCAGTCACGAACAAGCTTCGCGCCGTCACCGATGAACATTTGGACAAGCTGAGGACCAGCCAGTTTGAGGAAAGTTGCATCTGTCTGTGCGGCGCAGGCTCTGGCCAAGAGAGTTTTTCCAGTACCTGGCGGACCATACATTAGGGCACCTGTGGGTACTCCTGATTAGCTCTCGGTTGTCCAAAGGCCCTCTTGAGGAGAAGTGCTGGAGTATACGAACCCTTCGGGGCTTTGATACCGATCTTCTTGAAGCGGTCGGCCTCCTTCATCGGCCAAACGATAGCTTCCACCAGCTCTTCGATCTGCTTGTCAAGACCGCCGACATCTGTGTATTGCTCGGTAGGCTTCTCGTCCACCTCCATGGCCTTGACTCGGCTGTCATACTCAGCCGGAAGAGTATCAAGAATCAAATAGGAGTCCTTATTTACGCCGATGAGATCTCCTGGTTTAAGCTTCTCCGAGTCCACCAGGCCTATCAAAGGGAGGAAGATGGTCTGGCGTGTGGAAGTCTTGATGACTGCCGACTTGCCAACACGAGTTGCATCGAGATCGATGTTGGCACCCTCTTCGGAGGATTCGGCGGTGGGATCTAGGTCGAGAAGCTCGACTACGTTTCCCACAAGGTATGGTAGTTGCCTGTATCACGTTGTAATTCATCAGCCATGGTCAGCCTCGGCGCGTGAGCACAAAGCACAGACCTGTTGTTCGCAATCTTCTCTACGTTTTCTCTGATCTTCTCTCCCATGGCGGCCTTTTCGTGTGACAGTCGGGACAGTTCGCTCTTCATAATCCTGGAGTCGTTTTCGAGAAGACGTTTCCGGGTCTGGATGTCTGCAGTGCTCAGACCGAGAATCTCCTCATCAAGAATATCATCTTCTTGCTCGGCATCCTTCATTTCCTCATCACCCGCGCCGTCCTTCTTGCCACCTTGATTATCACTGTCCTGTCTTCTCTTCTCCTCCTTCTCCTGGCGATCGAGGTCGTCGAGCTCTTCGAGGGTAGACATGTTGTGAAGGGTCGTGGCTGGTTACGAATCAAAGTTGCGTCGATCGGATACAAAATGATGGGAAACACAGAATCTGAACGCCTATATGCCGTTGCCGTTCTAGATTTTCTTTTTCTTTTTTCTTTTTTGGCGTGGGTTTGTAGTTGTCAGGGCTCAAAGAGGAGGTGGGCGATGACGGGCAGAACGAGGTCGAAGCTCCCCCCAAGGCAGTGAGTGTCGCGCGTAATCAGCTTCCCAGCCTTGGGCTCAACGTCGGTCCCTGCGCCAGCGGCTCCATCAGGTTTAGTGCACTAAGCCGTCCCGGGGCGTGGTTGATCCGTCCGGTACTCCACTAAGAGCTGCGCTGCACTGCACCACCGAAGGTGAAGAGGCCCAGTCTTTTTTCCCGAGCCTGAGATGCGAATCGCGCAGTTTCGGAATAGTTGTGGTTCCAGGGACGAGGTCGATCTCAACACCACCAGCAAAGTACCTACAACAGCTTCGGGCCGCCAATCGACTACCGGGGACGCAGCTAGACACAAGTCATGTCGCGGGAATTGGTACGGTCAGCGGGCCGCTGCATGCGGCAAGTGAGGAAGGAGTCCAGGCCAACTGGCTTGGTCCTCACCTCCAGGACACGCAAATTCTCCTCGACCTACCGCATACAACAGGCTGCTGCTACCACTTCAGTCGACATTCGAGTTCCTATAGATCATGCTCCACCTACGAAACCCCCAAGTGCGCGGCCGGTCGAAACAAGAAAAAGCCAGTTGATCCGAACATACACATCTCTTATCCGATCAACACCCCTTATCCTCTTCTTCCAACATAGCAACCTCACAGCTGTTGAATGGGCAGCTGTTAGAAGAGAACTCAAGAAGGCTATTAGTACTGTGCCTCCACCACCGACTGTACATGGCGTCGAGCCTATCGACGTTGCATCCAAGATTCAGCTTCAGGTCCTGCGAACCAACATGCTAAACGTGGCTTTCAAAATCGTCGAACTGTATAACCCCGACGCCGCTGCTTCTCTCGCAAAGACTGCGCGCACCACACGAGGGCCTTTGGTCCATGACCTTTCGGAGGCTGCCTACGAGTCCATCCGCAACACTCCTGTCCCAGAGGACTCAGCCTACGCCCAGATCGAACCCTTGATGGTTGGTCCTATCGCGGCCTTGACCCTCCCTGCTGTCTCGCCGGCACATGTCGCCGCAGCACTGAGCGTGCTTGCTCCCGTGCCAGGCAAATTTCCAGCTCCCACTCGGAAGAAGAACCCTGGATACCATGATCCCACATGCCAGAACGCCCTCGCCAAGCTTGTCCTTATTGGTGGCCGTATCGAGGGCAAGGTCTTCGATCAGTCAGGCGTCAACTGGGTGGGTGGCATCGAAGGTGGACTGGATGGCCTGCGCGCTCAGCTCGTATCGATTCTTCAAGGAGCAGGTTTGGGAATCACGAATGCGCTGGAGGGCAACAGCAGGAATCTGTGGCTTGCTCTGGAGGGCCGCAAAGGCCAGTTGGAGGAGCAACAGGGCAGCAAGAAGGTGGACGAGTGACCTTGGAGGTCTGTTCTCAGTATACCTCTAGAATGAAAGGCACAGTTGTATGGTGCCGGCATGAGTTCAGGTATTTGCTCTTGCATGGCAGGACGTGTACAAACAACAATAGATATGAATGCTATACATCGCCGCGCATACATACTCTCGCTACAGATGTAGTTGCTCTATCTCAGTTCCACACAGCCTTCGGCACTATTCTTGACGTCACCTTTACTTGGTTATTCAATTGGTTTTGTTCGTTGACCATGCTTCCCCGCAAAGAGCAAGCTTCAGGGAACTGCAGCATGCATAATCGGCCCCACAACTTCGACCTGACCCAGGTACCCGCGAATTGGAGCTGAACCAAACCTGCAGGTCTTCTGGACCTATTGACTCTCGTCTTTCGCAAGCTCCCACGCGGCCCTTAAGTTCTGCGCCCAGCTCGATCCATCACCACATGACCTTTTCAGTCTCCGTCCCCTACTGACCTGCCCACTCATCACCGCTTCGTCCCCGACGCTTTCTCCCTCGGCACGATCACACTCCGACCATGGATTTCGCACCGTATCAGTCCTCTCCACCCGAAACAACGCGCATCGCCTCTCCAGACTATGCAGCTTCGCCACGAGCCTCAGCCGACCTCCGTCGCCCTTTCTCCCCTCCAAACACGCGAACCCCTCCTCCGCTACAGCATCCTCAACCACAGCGAGGATGGAACGGTTTCGACGGTCAAGATAGCAGCTGGGGTGCAGGACCGTCGGTAGGCCTGTCCTCTACGCAGGGTGGAAGCATGCCAGGCGCATACCCAGCCGACGTGAGCGAGTTCGACACCAGTCTAGGGATCAGGCTGGATTACGAGGCGTGTATGGCTTACTTATTCTTTCCACCGCTGGGGGCAATTTTCCTCTTGATAATGGAGAGAAACAGCGACTACGTGAGGTCCGTTCGCAGCATTCCCTCAGCGTATCCCAGCCACGAGGTCACGGCATTTGATACTTTGCTGACATGCTCTTCTCTGGCAGGTTCCATGCTTGGCAATCTGCCTTGGTGTTCACTGCGATCATGGTTGTCCACTTGATCTTCGCATGGTCGCGCTTCCTTAGCTGGATCTTCTTCATTGGCGACTTAGCCCTTATTGCACTCTTGACGATGCGTGCATACAAGGATGCCGAGATCCTCGACAGGTAGGACATGTTACATCATACCAGTCTGGCTCGGCTAACGAGGCTTGCAGATACGAGTTGCCTTTCTTTGGAAGGATAGCAAGTCGTTTTCTTGACGATGAGTAAATTCGACGACTCAACTGTTCCTCTCCCACCCGTCATTAGACTCAGCCAGATTAGCGTGAATGATGAGTCAGATGCTTGCTGTCTTAGTATTCTAATGGGTTGAATATACCCTCCCTGCCCGTATCGGGCCCGCATCATTACCTCTACTTTGATTGCACTGGCTTCACAACGCCATCAATCAGAGGCTTGGTCTCGAACACAACTTCATAAGTCTTTCCCGCTGCAGTGCCCTCCTGCAACCATCTCCCCAAGAGGTCGTTGCTCTCCTTCGGCTTCACCGAGTCGTCGCTTGTTCCTACAGTGATGTGTGCCACCTGATTCACACACTCCCATTTTCCTTCAGCATCGATGAGACGGACAACAATCGCCATAATGCGATTATCAAACACAACCTATAAGATTGATGTCAGTCACTTGCAGGCCATGGGAGACTGGCTTCTGTGCTCACCCGTTCAAGCTCTACTTGACACTCGCCCACTGCAGGTAGATCCTGGCCTAACCAATCTCCTGTGACAGAATCATGGAGAGCAGTGTAGCGCTGCCACAAATCTGGGTTATGTTTAGAGGAGGCTCGGTGCATTAGAGTAATGTGGAACTTGGGTTGAATCCTCCTTGTCTGCTTGAGTTGCGTGAAGAACTTTGCCGTCTCTGCATCCTGATCCTGAAATGCATTCTCCAGTGCATCGTTGATAGAAGTCGCAGGGACATGAATGCCCATGTATTCCAGCTGAGGCTTCTTCGACTTTTTCTGCTGTGCTGGCTGCTGTGACTTAGTTTCTTTCTTGGCGTGGGAGGCAATCGCATGTTTGAAAGTCGGCTGATATCCTAGTGCTTTGTCCATAGCTTCATCGAGCTGCTGCACAGTTGGGATCTCCTTAATGAGATTAGGATAGACTTTATGCAGCTCTCCAATTGTCGTCTCAAGATTCTTCCTAGTCCCGACAGTGGGATCCAGGTTGATGAAGAGGTTGAATCCATTATCCGGTGGCGCGTGAGGGGTGCATGGCTCATATCGACCGATGAAGCCTTCCATGACACCGAGGAACTTTTCCCTGTCCGACGCAGCATGAATCGTCTGATGATTATCTCCCCGGGCAAGCACCCGCTCCCTCGTGATTCGACGGATCTCATCAATAGATTCTTCCTCGTGGCGGAAGTTCAGACATACCACCTTGGCGGAGCTCTGCAAATGCTTTACATCGGTGAGCAGCTGTTTTCTCTCATGTCTCTGTGCATTATTACGATCCGCAAACACTACGGGATGTTCCTTTAGCTCATCAAGGACTGCTTTTGTGAATCGAGGCGGGCGTCCTTTCCCCGAGATATTGTCGTTCTGGACGTGGCCCCAGCCGAAGAGACTTGTGAGTGCAAGAGCTAATGTCGTTTTGCCGCAGCCAAGCGTGGCAATCGGGCATAGTATTACCTCGCCAGAGACCTCGGTCTGAACCGGTGCATCGAACGCATCGTCGAGATTGGCAGCGTCCACTCCCTTCAGATTCTTGAAAGCCAAAAAGTCGTCCCTCAAAGCGATGATTCCGTGATTGTGATTGTATCTTGTCCCCAATTCAGGTTCAGCTGCAAGACGCTTCTTGGCGTATAGCAGGTACTCTTCCGTTATCATCTGGTGTTTCTTGAACTTTGGTGCCTTGCCTGCGATGAGGGCTTTCGTGCATTCCCGCCACTGGCGGTACATAAGATATGGCTCCTCGAACTTGTACTTGAAGAACCAGTCATAGTAGCGAGGTACGTCGAGACTGTTAGTCATTTTGCAGCGGATCACGAACCCCTCAACATCCCTGCCTTCATGTGCCCCGGTTTCAGCAACATCTTCAAGAAACGCTCTGACCTGGTGAACACCATCCAATACGATCAGGTCGACTTTCCGAAAGCCCCACTGCTCACCAAAGCTTTGGACATGCTGGCTCGGATATGTCGTGAATTCAGGCAGATTCAAATTGATGCCATGAAGATAAAGCCCAGCCTTGTCGGGCCCGTAAGCCAAAATGTGTTCTTCGAAATTGTCGTCACAGAGTTCGGCCACTGCTGTGGCATTTCTTTTGTATAGTTCCCGGGCAAGATCTGCTCGAGTCTTGCCAATGGCCTGAAGCTGCCGGTCCAAGCGCTCTTCTCCAGCGCTGGCATGACTAACTTGGATATCGGAGCGATCACCTGTAGAATGCTTGCTGCAGACGAGAAGGGTATCATCCTCCATCCCAGAGATGAAGATGATGCATCCATTCTCCTTCAGTGTAAGCTCATAGGGGCCTTTTGTCCGCGAAGTGATGATTTCCCATTTGGTATTTGCCACCTCGTCCACGTTGAAGAACTTGTCGTAGCCACGAACAGCGATCTCGTGTTGTCCATCACGGCGTCTGGTTGTGAAGAGTCCTCTTGCGTATGTTGGCAGGTCCCGACGCTTGTAGTCCCAGTCCTGCATGCGCCATGAGTTGACGGTGAGTCCATCTCGCGAGCCCTTGACGTCGAAGTTGTTCTTCTTGACCGAGAACCCTCCCTTCCTCTTGTCCTTGGCAGCGGCTTCAAGCGCTTCTACAAGTTGCTTGACCTCTGTGGGGTCCTGAGGGATGTAGGGCGTCGCCATAGCTAACGGAGTAGCATGTGAGGATGAGCGTCTGAGCTTGGCGGTAATTGGGGCTCGACCAAATGTCCGTTAAACAGTGGGGAGAGGGGGAGATTCCTTTCGGTTCTTTTTCGTGATTTGCTCCTGGTTGTTGTTGTCTTCCTTCAGTTGGGTTGGGAATTTTCCTGCACTTGAACTTTACGTGAGCCTCAGAGTAACTGCGATAATGGTGAGCCGGTGCGCAGTGGCAGGCAAGATAACGATGATCTGAAGCTTCGTGCCACCTTCCCTTCTCTGTTCAGGAAGACGGAATACCTGAGTTGACGTCGTGTTGTGTCGAGGGCCACGAGCTTGTTATGGAATTATTGCAGGTGGGAGATCTTGTGGTCTTTCGCTCGTGACTGACTGTCTGCTGGGGTTTCGAGGACCGTGAAGCTCAGTCACAGCCTAGATTCGCAAATTACGCCTTGTGACGTTCGATTGCTCTTGCGGCGAGTTGGTGGGCTCCTCGTGGCCTGTCTGCTCCTGTTGATGGCTGCGTGTGAGTCACCATCGAGGTTATATTTGGGCCTTGGTTGACAATGAGTGATGTAGCCAGCCCCACGTTGGTTCCTTCACATTCAACCTCTATAAAATCATGACATAGTGATGAACATCACTACAGACCCGTACGCGCAACTGAAATACCAGAATACCATCGGACCTAGATCACTATATGTTGTTTCCCAGAAATGACCACCTCGGAAACAGGATCACATCATCCCTCGACTCATACACTCTATAGGGTAGGGTAGGTTGACCAGCATGGAAGATTTTTAAGGAAAATATTTAACAGGCCCCTCATCTTCATATCAAACCCCACCATGACAACGACGCCGAGCAACAGGAAGCTTATTGGGATCTACTCTTCATATTCAACGTACCGACAACTATTTGAAGGGAGCGTCTCTAAGCATCCAGGCGCCCTGGAAGAGGCTCTGGACCCAGGTACCTATCTATCCATTGTCGTTTAGATACCCAACAGGTCCAAACTCGCGTCCCCACCAAGACTATGGCTCCAAATCAGTATCTACTGGCTGCCGACAACCATCCAGACCTCCTTCCTCTCCTCCGCTCGAATTCAGGACTTGCATCCGCACAAGATGAACACGGTTACTCGTTGATCCATGCCGCTGCTAGCTATGGCCATCTAGATCTCCTGCGTGACCTCGTCAAGGAGTTCAAAGTCGACGTTGACCTTCGGGACGAAGATGGGGAAACCGCCCTTTTCGTTGTCGAAACACCGGAGGCGGCCAGAGTATTGGTGGAAGAGCTGGGAGCAAACCCAAATCATCTAGGGGCTGAAGGTCTCACAGCAAGGCAGAAGATCGAAGCCGAGGGTGACTTTCCCGCCGTGGTAACTTATCTGGCCAGTCTCGAACATGCACAACAGGATCCTGCAGAGACAGCAGCAGCAGTCATGCCTGAGGTTATTCCACCCCCACCGGAGGGAATGTCAGTTACCGTTGGAACCATGGACGAAACACAGGATGTCCCTCCCGAGATCGACACCGCCTTCCGACGACGCATCGAGGAATTAGCACAGCGGGAGGACTTCGACACACCGGCCGGCCAGGCAGAGCTTCGTAGGCTAGTTGAGGATGCTGTTTCAGGGGAATCACTGGGAGAGGAACGCAGGGTCCGACCTAAGGACGCTTGATTTCTTCATTCCAAGCTCTGCAACTCCCACAACAGGTACTCATCGCTGGGGCTATCGGGGCGAAGAAGCACAACCTCTTTGCTTGCCCCAGAAACGCTCGAAGAGAGCTCCGTTGCCGCAAGACTGAACCAAGCCCCTTGGGGTAGCGATGTCATGACGCCCATGGCCAGTTGATACAGCCACTCCGAAGAAACGAGGCCCTGCCAGCTCATGAGGCATATCTCCATACTGCCGCTCCGAGCCTCGGGTGACTCGTAGCGAGAGAGATACGCGTCGATGCGATCGTGTTTCATGATACGTGTGCTCCCGAGACGGACAAGCGACAGCCATTCATACAGATCGGTCGCAACGCTCTCCAGTGCCAGTCGATCCTCGCTGGATACAATCGATCTATCCACACGCAAAGCAATATCGGACGTCTTTAAGTGTTCGCATCTGATTGTAGAGCATGGAACCTTATTCACAGGTTGCTTTGAGATTGAAGCATTTGTCAAACCTTTCCCTAATGTCAGCAATATTCCCGGGATTGGAGGACCGGTGTGGTGCTGAACTTGCCCTTTCCCGAAGCAGTGGTGAGGATCCAGGTCAAGGGCTTGGCGAAAACGTGATGGCAAGCGTATACGAGCCTGTCGAAGCCTTTCTTTCCATGAAGCATGCTGTGGCTTTTGAGATCGTAGGTTACGACTAGGATAGCAGGTTAGGATATACTGGTATAAGAACTTGATTCAAACCTACCCCATCTGGGTTTCAATTTACGATTCCCCTTCGCTCCATAGGTCTTGCCAACAAGACCTGCTCTTTCATAACTTTCCTTACCCAGGTACATGTTCAAGCTCCCTAGAGATGATTTAGCGGGCAGGCAATCAGAAAGCCTTGCTGAACCTACCATATTCCAGTGTGAACACATCATCCACTGCTTTCCTCCCTTGTGACATCATAAGGACGCTTCCTATTTGACAAGTAAGCGATGGAGGCGAAGAAGCTGGCGATTCGTTGACAAACCAGTCTTGACATAATCTGTGAAGAAGTCCTTCTCTAGGATCTGCCCCAACGTCATTGTCACTCGGCTGTACGAGGGTGACAGGATGTAGTCAAGCTTCTCTTGGACAATATTCGCGTGGTCTTGTGACATGATCAAATCAACCTTCTCAAGTCAGTCGTGAAGTTGAATCATACGGGGTCATACCAAACCTTCTGGATGAAGCCCATTTTGCTCAAGTTTGCCCATGGCTTCCTTGAGCGAGACCCCTGGTTGGAGTCGACATGACCCAATGTCCCATACGTAACGAAGCATTTTGGTGCTTGATAGATGGAGGGTGGTGGGTCAGGCGTCATCGTCACCGATACCTGACTCTCCGCAAAGACATTCAATTTGGAACTGTAGAGAATGCCTAAGGAGCTGGTCTCTGGTGCTGGTTTCGTGACCTCCGTGATGGTGTAGTCCGTGGTAGCTTTGGGTGTGTGTTAGATCTGAACTTGACTCATGTGGGGAATTTTTATCAGCAAACAAACCATCTCTTCTACAGACTCACGCAGAATTACCACACCACAAAACTTACTGCCGGCAACGCATCCCCTTCCTTCTTCAATCACAATAAAGAACTGTCCTTATTTTGTCGACCAATCTCCAGGGAGGTCCAAAGTCGGCAAAAGTATCACAGCAATCAAGCACACAATCGTGCGCCGGAGGCATCACAAGTGGCACACTCTACCTTAGAGCGGAAAATCGCACGGGCCAGCCAACAATATGGACTACCTTATCAGGTTTGCTCAAGTGCACGAAGATTTTCGTCTGGCTGAGATAGAGGCCATCGCGGTGGCTGAGTGCATCCAACTCTCGGTTGTTGAGTATAACAACGAGGTGAGAATTCAAGGCACCCTTGGATGCCGAACACATGTACTAATATGACTTTTCAGTCACCCATATGTATCGTTAAACTACAATCCGAAGATGACGCGAGAAAGCTTGCCAAACGCTCGATCTTGATCCAATCCATATACGAGCACTGGGGCAGCGCTGTTACCCTTGATCAACTGCATGAGGTCGTCAAGGCCAAAACTCTGCATCTCTGGTCAAAATATGGGGAATGTTCTTTCCGCTTCGATGTCGAATGCTATCAGTCAACTAGGCCTCATAATCAGCGGATCAAGATCATCGAATCATTCAACTATCTGCCCTTCAATGGCCCGATTATCATGAAAGAACCCGACGAAACCTTCAACATATTGGAGGTATGGGAGTACCCGGACCCTCCACGAGGTTTCATACCAACCGATCCTCTATCTATCCATTTTGGCCGCTTTGTTGGATCCTCAGCACGCGATCAGATCCACAAGTACGATCTCAAGAAGAGAACATACATAGCTACAACCAGCATGGAGGCCGAGCTCGCACTCATTACCGCAAACATCGCCTGTGCGTCACCCGGCAAGTTATTCTATGATCCATTCGTGGGAACAGGCTCGTTCCCTATATCATGCGCCAACTTTGGTGCAGTCTGCTGGGGGAGTGATATTGATGGAAGGAGCATTCGAGGCAAAGGCGGCAAGAAATCGCTGAAAGGTAATTTCGAGCAATATGGCCTGCGCAACGGCCTGGGAGATTTCTTCGCAGCAGACCTCACGAACAATCCCTTCGTCAAAAGACGATTGTGGGACGGCATAGTATGCGACATTCCATATGGCGTGCGAGAAGGCCTCAAGGTGCTCGGCCTGAAGGACCCTGAAAAGACGCCGTGGCTGGTAGAAAAAGGAAAGACACATTGCAGGTAGGAGTATCGGTTCAAAATCTCACTGTGATTGACTGACCACAGGGCAGAGACCCGGATTACAACCCCCCGAAGAAGCCCTATGGGCTCGTTGCTATCATTGATGATCTGCTGGCCTTTGCAGCAAAGTCCCTCGTCGATGGAGGCAGACTATGCTTCTGGATGCCAACCGCAAACGATGAAGACCAGGAGCTCCCAACCCCCTTTCATCCTTCTCTCGAGCAGGTAAACTCCTGCAAGCAAGTGTTCACAAAGTGTAAGTATACCGCGTCCAATACTTCGCGCACCGGTCACTGATCAGACACCTCAGGGTCGAGAAGATTGATGGTATACAAGCGGATCCCAGACAGTGAGGTAGATCCCGACGCACTCAAAGCATTTGAGACAAGAGAAATAGTACCACCAGCTGGCATATCAGTGGATGAGCTCAACCCATTCCGCAGGAGATACTTCGCAGCCTTCAGAGACGAAACGCGCATAGAAGATGAATGAAGAGAATCTTGGAATTCTCACATGCAACAGGATCCCAGGAAGTAGATTATTACATTGCAATTGTGTGCACATCTCAAACCTTATTGTTACAGTGAAGGACTTGCATGGCCCCTAGTTCATATACGATCTATGCCACCTAAAGACATTGCCGAATTCTCATGCCTGATGTTGATAGTAATAGTAGGATATCTTACTGTTCGCGAACCGCTCCCCACTTGTTGGTCGAATGCAACTTCTCCAATCGACTTTCCCAACCTTCCCGAGTTCTCCAATCACCTAAACTCCATCGCGCTGAGGCAGCCTCGATCCGGAACGTGTTTGAGCTCCAGCTGCTGGAATCTGGTGGTAGTCATTAGTGTCAATGCTCTTTATAGTACAGTCGTTGTGACTTACTTCTCACTCTTGGAATGAAAGTAAATTCCGCTAACTTCGCCCTTAACCTGATTGAAGCAAATGTAGTAGAAGCCTTCAAAACTCGCTCCCGATATTGTTCGAACGCGATGGTCTGGAACTAGGAAGTGCTCCTTCCATCGCATGAATATGTTTTCACGCTGAGCTGCGTCTGTGATGTTGATAGGACCCTTCCGGGCATGTTTCTGGTACGGCCGAAAAGCGCTGAACTTCGACCAGTGATTCAGATCAATTTTAGTGTTGGCACCCCAATCTTCGTGCTTAGTGAGGAAACCGTAACGATCGCCGATGATTTCGCCCTCGAAATATGTAGTAAGGGTTGGGTGATCCGCCGTCAAACCTGAACTTTGTAAGTAAGTGCCAAACTTCTGACTAATTACGTGCATTCTCAAGTACTAACCTTGAATACGCAGATAACCACACAAGAATGATTCTCGCATGTCGACATGCTTTATTTCCACCTGAACATCGTATACTTGTCTTTCGGACTGCTGCGTACCGTGGTATTTGCTACCAGGTCGAAGGAACGAGGATGGAGATACGGATACAGTCTTGAACTAAAGCGTCAGTGATCACCTGGTCGCATCTCTCATCAGGTCTTATAGACTCACCCGCAAACCGGGAAAACCTGGACTGATCGGCAAAGTCGGCAGAGATTCGTCGGAACGGCTATGCGTCGGTGAGTTGGGCCGGTTCCGCATATTGGGCTCCAGAGTTTCACGGTGGGCAGTGTCTGTGACGGTTCGTCGACGGGTGACCACGGAGTGCCCCCGACTAATTGGAGTATTTGTTGCATCGGAGACGGAGTCTGTGATTTTTGTTGCTTCGTCGTCAATCGGAGCAGGCAATGGTGACGTGCGTGCAGTAGCGGTCGATCGCGGTGCGGGTGACATGGTAGTACCTCTTGACGAGGGCTCGACCGAAGTGGGCTCGTCGACAACAACAATTCGATCGGTACCGGTAGATTCGATATCATCAATTGCTCCTGATTCATGAGCGGCAGGATGACTTGATGTGCCTGCAACGTATGACTCGGCGGTTGGCTCTAGGTTCATGTCGACATTGTGACTTCGAGACGGTGGATGCCGCCAGCTTTGCCTGGTCGTTGAGACTTGGACGTCATCTGGGCACGATGAAGAAGATATCGAGGGTGGTGAAGGTGGATTAGGAGGCTCGTTTGGCGATGGAGTCGGCATTTTCGCGGAGAGGCGGTCTGTCTAATGTAGTCGAGTTCGTGCCACGAGTCTGGCTAGATCGATGGCTATGCAGCCGGAAGGTGATATCAGTATAACGACATCAGCTCCTTGGGCGCAAGCCGAGCCGTTGAGTGGGAAATGATAGGCTTAGGTAGGAGAGGCTGTCAGGTGGTATGGGAGGCGTCGAGGATACTGTCGCTGAAGGAGAAAGATTGGGGGCAACTATGACATCGAGCTCGCCAATCAGGACTCTGGCGCACGACAAGGGCGTCTAGGTATCGAAGGCAGCGAACATCCCCATGCCGAGCGCGATGAGGGAGCAAGAATATGGAAAGATCCTAAAGTAAGGATTGATTATGAAAATGCAGTTGAGTTAAGACCATGAAGTGAAGTGGGAGTCTGAGGAGGAGAGGAGGTTGTGTTGAGAGCCGGTCGCGCGGAGCGGGTTATGACAAGGCTAGCGACAACGGACAACGACAGAGGGGGGCCCTGGCAAGGAAGCTAACCAAGCAAAGGGTCATCCCCAAGTCACGATGTGTGCCTTTTTAGTTCTCACAGAGTGTGCAACTTCATGCTGATATGGGACTGTGAAGTGACTTCTGCATTTCTAATGGTAAACACATGCAATCGCCTATTGCATTTTTCTCAGGTCGTTGGCACTATAAGTTAGAATTGAGCACATGGCGAAGTATCCCCTGTCCCTTAGACCATTGAAGGCTTCCCCACGGAAACCGGCTGCCACGCTGGCGGCAGTGGAGATGGGAAGATCCGCCACCTGGTTCACCTGGTAAAGGTCTCATTGGGATAAGACGGCATGCTGCCATAGTGTATTTCATGTCTGCGACTTGCACCAGTATCAACAGGCCACAAAAGAGAGCATGAAATTCAGGACTTATCTGCGTTTCTTCGGCCTATGGATTGTGTAGAATAGCTCCGCTAACACAGTCACAACCACTGCGCTTGTCAAAGTTCCAAGCCCCAATTCCGAGGGGAAAAAAGGGTATACTCAAGTCCCGAGGACGAAAAGAGAATCTATGCTTTGCCAAAACTCCGTGCCAACATAATTATCAAGCCCGAGCAGTCATATTTGTGCGCATATCGCGTGGGCCTCTGTTCAAGTTGTTCATCTATGGTCGTTCACGATCTCAAATCGGCTTGATCTTGAAGTGAAGGGCGATCAGACTGAAGACAAGAGCTTTGAGATCCTGTACCAGATAGTAGAAGACCCTAAGGCCCTCGGGATCAGCCGATTCTGTCACGTCGACAAGCGACCCAATCTTCGCTGTCTGTAACATGGTCAGTCTCACCTTTCCCGTATCGGCACGAAGCAGCTTGACAAACCTCGAAGGAAATGTGGTCATTGCCTAGCCTGATCTCAAGCTCCTGACGTCCATCCTTATTCTTCTGCGGCCACTTGCCATCATCTTCCCTATAGTATCGTTAGAAATTCTTCGTGTATCAATGTCGATCGTTCGCATGCAGTCCTACTTGATGATCTCGCTTGTCCTGATGATGCGTTTGATCTCCTCGACGATGACCGCGCTGACACACACTGGATGAAACCTGTCAGCCTAAGCGCATTCGTGGGAAGGGTAAGAAGCGTAGGCTTACTCTCTTTCCTGATCAGACTGTCATTGCGGTAGTTCGAGTTGTTGGCATACCGTGCAACGGCGCTCCTTCCATCGCCTACTACTCGGAAGTCGAATTCTAACTCCTCGTTAGCAGTGCGCCGATCTTGTGGGAGGGCGTTGGACCATTCGTACCAAGGAACTCGTGACCGAAACGGCCAGAGTGACCGGAACTGTGTTCTGTGGTGAGCAGTCCAAGATCTCGTCTTTTGAAGGGGACAAATATGCAGCAGACATACTAGTACCGAAGATAGAAGGGTTCGTTGGAAGCTGCCATGGTGACGTGTTGACTGCGACGGAAGTCAACACAGAACCACACGATGAGGCTGTACAGAAATCGAATTCGGGTTGGGTGAACAGAACCGCGGGGCAAGTCCAGAGCCGCTAAGGCTGGAGGCACGGGCTTTGGACACGCACCATCGCTTCGCTGCAGCGTTTGGTAGCGACAGCTCTCTAGCGAGTGACCTCAGGGGCCGCTCCAACCCCACCATGGCAGTCATGTGGCCTTCTGATTGGTTTCTTCCGCCATTTCACGTGATTATATCTACGGTGGGTGCCCGGCTCGTCAGTCTACCCTTGTTGGGCCACCTCATCTGTTCGAGGGGCCACGTCTGGACTTCTCGAAAGCTGGACCTCTTGTCGAGACAGCCCAAGCAACATCACCTTTCTTTCCTGACGACTGAGCAGGCCAACCCCCCTCCTCGGCATTCAACGCATCTCCGCCCTGGACCTGGCCTGCCTCTTCCCTCTCGAATGGCTCTGAGCCTTTAATACTGGATCAGCTTTCTCTCGTGCGCGCCACACTCAAGCCCCCCTTACCAACCTCTCAAACCCCCACCGCCGCCTCAACGTTCCCTACAACGTACTGCAACCACTTTGCACACGCCACGCCGGCAATATGTCTGGCTTTCTGGAGAATGCGTACAGCTTGGTTCACCAGGATAATGCCGCTGATGTCCCCAGCGTCAATGACCTGCGTAACCAGCTGGAGAAAGGCACTGATGAGTCCAAGGTCGAGACGATGAAGCGGATCCTGACTATCATGCTCAATGGTGACCCGATGCCCACTCTACTAATGCACATTATCCGCTTCGTCATGCCCTCCAGGTCCAAGCCTCTGAAGAAGCTTCTTTACTTCTACTACGAGATCTGCCCGAAGCTCGACTCTAGTGGGAAGCTCAAGCAGGAAATGATTCTCGTCTGGTAAGGAGCCAATGCCCGTCGCAAGACATACTATGACTGATATTTGCCTGCAGCAACGGCATCAGAAATGATCTTCAACACCCCAACGAATACATCCGTGGCAATACCCTGCGTTTTCTCTGCAAGCTTCGCGAACCCGAGCTCATTGAACCTCTTCTGTCATCAGCGCGATCTTGTCTCGAGCACCGTCACGCATACGTCCGAAAGAATGCGGTCTTTGCCGTGTCCTCTATCTTCGCCCACTCTCCAACACTGATCCCTGATGCCTCGGAGCTCATTGCGACGTTCTTGGAGGGTGAATCGGACCCCACCTGCAAGCGCAATGCGTTCGCGGCCTTGGCCAGCATTAATCACGACGCTGCCCTTGTTTACTTGAGCTCTGTCTTCGAGGGTATTCCCAACTCAGAAGAGCTTCTGCAGCTTGTGGAATTGGAGTTTATTCGGAAAGATGCCGTCCAGAACTCCCAGAACAAGGTTGGTTGTCTGCTGATATTTGTACGAGGGTCTCCATGAAATAAAGACTAACCATTCCCACAGGCTCGTTACCTCCGGCTAATCTTTGATCTCCTCGAGGCTAGCACATCCACTGTTGTGTACGAAGCCGCGTCATCCCTTACTGCTCTAACCAACAACCCCGTTGCCGTCAAGGCTGCTGCTGCTAAATTTATCGAGCTGAGCATCAAGGAGGCAGACAACAATGTCAAGCTAATCGTTCTAGACCGGGTCGATCAACTACGCAAGAAGAACGAGGGGATTCTAGACGATCTGGTGATGGAAGTTCTGCGTATCTTGACCAGCACAGATATTGATGTCCGCCGCAAAGCACTCAGTATTGCCCTGGACATGGTTTCCAGTAAGAACGTGGAGGATGTTGTGCTTCTACTCAAGAAAGAGCTCTCCAAAACCGTCGATTTGGAGTACGAGAAGAACGCCGAGTATCGCTCACTGCTGATCCACTCCATTCACCAGTGCGCCATCAAATTCTCAGAGGTCGCGGCAAGTGTAGTGGAACTACTTATGGATTTCATTGGCGACTTCAACAATACGTCCGCAGTAGATGTCATCAACTTCGTCAAGGAAGTAGTTGAGAAGTTTCCCATGCTTCGACCCACCATCGTCCAACGCCTTGTCACCACTCTTGGAGAAGTCCGGGCTGGTAAGGTTTATCGTGGGATTATGTGGATTATCGGCGAGTACTCCCTTGAAGAGAAGGATATTATTGCTGCTTGGAAGAGGATACGTGCTAGTTTGGGAGAGATCCCCATCTTGGCGTCTGAAGAGCAGCTTCTCAAGGAACATGACGGAGACGAAAAGAAGGATGAGCATGTCAACGGAGACTCAAAGCCCGCAGCACCAAGCGGTTCTCGCAAGGTTCTCGCTGACGGCACTTATGCTACCGAAACAGCACTCACAAGCCAATCATCGGCAGCCGCCAAACTCGAGGCAGTCAAAACCGCCCAAAAGCCGCCTCTTCGTCAGCTCATCCTTGATGGAGACTACTTCTTGGCGACCGTGCTGTCATCGACACTAGTAAAGTTGGTCATGCGCCACTCAGAGATCTCTTCCGATCAGGCACGGACAAACGCATTGAAGGCCGAGGCTATGCTCATCATGATTTCTATTCTTCGTGTCGGCCAGTCACAGTTTGTTAAGGCGCCTATCGACGAGGACTCTGTGGACCGTATCATGTCTTGTGTCCGGTCTCTGGCTGAGTTCACCCAAAAGAAGGAGCTTGAGACTGTCTGGCTGGATGAGACCCGCAAGGCTTTCCGTGCTATGGTACAGGTCGAGGAAAAGAAGCGCGCTGCCAAGGAGGCTTTGGAGAAGGCAAAGGGGGCTATTCAGGTTGATGACGTCGTTCAAATCCGGCAGCTGTCCAAGAAGAATGCCTCGGATGGCCTTGATGAGGCCGTCCTGGACCTTGAGCGTGCCACTGGAGGCGAGGGTGCTGCTGAGGACCTTTCGTCCAAGCTCAGCCGTGTCGTGCAGTTGACCGGTTTCTCAGATCCTGTCTACGCCGAGGCCTATGTCAACGTTCACCAATTTGACATCGTACTGGATGTTCTCCTGGTCAATCAAACAACGGAGACTTTGCAAAACCTGTCCGTCGAGTTTGCGACACTGGGCGACCTCAAGGTCGTGGAGCGACCGACTACACAAAACCTCGGACCACATGACTTCCACAATGTGCAGTGCACAATCAAGGTCTCATCTACAGATACGGGAGTCATCTTTGGCAACGTCATCTACGATGGAGCCCACTCCACTGATACCAATACTGTCATTCTCAATGATCTTCATGTTGACATTATGGATTATATCCAGCCCGCGACATGTACAGAGACACAGTTCCGGACGATGTGGACCGAGTTTGAATGGGAGAACAAGGTCAACATCAATTCTAAGGCTAAGTCTCTTCGCGAATTCCTCGACCAATTGATGGCCTGCACAAACATGAACTGCCTCACTCCTGAAGCCAGTCTGAAGGGTGACTGCCAATTTTTGAGCGCCAACTTGTACGCTCGTAGTGTTTTCGGTATGTCTTCCCCTCCCAACCAATTTCCGACGTTTTGGACCTTGAGTTTACTGACATCTTTCAGGTGAGGATGCTCTGGCAAACTTGAGTATCGAGAAGGAGGGCGAAGATGGTCCAATCACTGGATTCGTGCGCATCAGAAGCAGATCGCAAGGCCTTGCACTGAGCCTCGGCTCACTCAAGGGCCTAAACAAGATCGGCTCGTCTAATTAGAATATGTGGCGAGGCTAAAATGATGAGAGATTTGATCAAAGCCAGGAGAGAGGCAGAAAGAACCCTTGATCCGGATGAACGTATACAATGTTGACATGACAATGGGGTTTCTTTTCGATGGAGTCAGAATGTTGGTTCATTGATCCTGTCCTTGTAGGGGAAGTCTTCCAGTTACCAAAATGGAGAGCTGCGAGATACTCGACCTTCCTCGACGAAGGGAGACTCGCGAAGGATCGATACTGGACGCTGAGATAGACGCAGCCTGAATCCAGTATTCATAGGGAACCATAACAAGACTGTGTTTGTGATCAGCATCGTCTTGGGACGCACATGCTGCTGCTCTAAGATATCGAGTGTGTCCCCTCGCGTGATGGGGGACAGTCTTCCTCAGGTCAAACCACCTAATAATTAGCTAATTGTGTGTGTATTACTATCAATCTGTCCACAATGACTTCCAGCGAGATTTCCAAAGCCCGATACAGATTGGGGAAATGACAAACACTTGTCGAAGGGTCTCGAAGGGAATATGCAAAACAACGCTACAAGATGTTGAAGAAAGGGGTATTATTCAGACAATTCCACGAGCACATAAGAAAAGTGCCGACGACGATTTATACCATTCTGCAAAACTGCCACACGCGACTGGCAAACGAACTCGCGTTCTGCAGTCTCTCGAGTGAAGACTCCCGTTGTTGGTCGAAGGGACGTTTCTCACCGGTTGAAGACAAGGGCATTGACGATATGTCCTGCCTGCCAGCCTTGGGACTCAAGGGAGGATGTTTCTTTAAGGATCTTGCCCATGTACGCGATGCGGATCTTCTTGGTTGACGCAAGCTGTTAAATCAACGTCAGTAAGTCAATCGCATCTTCACAGCCACTGCCGAAGGGACTCACGCCTGATTCCTGAGCCAATTTCTTGGCCACCGTCCGCACGGTCTCAGTCTTTCCGACTCTGACCTGATAATCACGGCCACTCTCGCTAAGTCTGGCTCTGACAGTGATCCGTTCTCGCTCGTCGACAACCGCCTTGCCCTTCTCAGCTCTCCGCTCTTCCGTTTCCTGATCAACTTCATCTTGCTCCTCTCCTAGGCCAGCGTCATTCTCGATGCCGGCCAGCTCGCCCTTGGTGTCCCGAGTATCGTCCGTATCGTCCTCGGTCAAATCCTTTGGATCACAGACGACCCACTCCGGTAGTTGGTAGTAATTGCCAAGAGAGTCGTAGACACCGTTGACAAGGTTTCCGGTGGGTAGGGAGATCTCGGCAGCTGAGAGGATGGTTTGGGCAGTTGCAAGACCGTCATCTTCAGGTGCACCTGGCAGAACGGGCTCCCATAACTGCTGTAGCGCAGCATGGAGAGTCTGCCATACCTCTAGTCGCCCAGTGACTCTAGTCTCGAAGAAATCTTTCCGCTCCTTATCCAATTGACGACGCGTCCACGTCCTGTCATTTATTGACCATGAATGTCGTCTTAACGGCTTATCAATATGCTGATCTAACGGATCTTGGTCTCGGCGCCGTCTTCTGGTAGGGCTCTGTGGTGTCGTCTGAGCTGCGCTTTCGGGAAGCGTTAATGGCGGGGGGTTGATGGCACGAGCAGAGGAGTTGGCAGCGCCACCTGGATAGGGCGAGTTGGGCCCTGACGGCCGGGAGAAGCAACAACCCTGGATGTGGATGTCAGCAGGAGCATATAACAAGGCTAGGGGCAGAACTCACCATCTCAGTGTCTCAGAGAGGCTCAGGCGATCGACGTAAGAATGATTGGCAGACGTTCAAAACGAACAGGTAAGCAAAATGGGGCCTGTCGAGCTATGAGCATGCCATCGCCAGCATCAAAGTGTCGCGACAGCGGTTCGAACCGTTGCTGTGGGCAGCACTGCAAGCTTACGCTTAGCAAGTTTGCAGGGCCAGAACGAGGAGGAAGCACGAGCAAAGCACACGGCGAAAGTTGTGTCGACAGGTGAAGGTCTTAAATGAGGGGGAGCCAGGCCAAGCAAGCCAAGGAGGGTGGGTGATCAAGGATAAAGGGACGCTGCTGTCCAAGCCCAAACACGTGGTAGTGAAGCTTAGAGGGGTTTTGAACTAGTGGGCAGGGCCGGATGCGTAAAGACATAAGTCCAGAGGGGCAAGGAAGATATTGCGGTTACTATCCGAGAGTATAAGGACAAGCAGTGATGAAAGGGGTGGTATTAGGGTGATAGTACTGTTCAGAAGGGGAAGCATGTCTTGTCATTGTTGAAAGGTGAGGCAAGTTATAGTTTGGACAATGATGGAAGCACTGGCGGCGGATCGGAGCAGAGTCGCGATGCGCCGATTGGGGCCAGACGGAGACGGGACAGGGGTCCAGGGCCTCCGGCGGGCATGCGTTCCAGATGGGTGGTGGTGCTGTGGTAGTGCTTGGGTGGTGGTGGAGCACCAGCTGGATGACGTACGTCCACTGAAATCATTCGGAAGCCGCTAAAAATGTTGCGGGATGTGCCTGTGGCACGTACTAGATAAAGTACTATGATAAACCTACTAGTGGCAAAGAAACTCGGTCTTGTTAGGCTTTGGCAGCAGCAGCTTTCTTTCATCGCAGACCATCCTTGATAATCCAAGGGCATCGTGGATTCACTCACTTCTCGATCACGGGGGCATCGTAAGAAATCACATTCTCACTTTCCTACCACGTTGATCTGGTCGCTTGTGAAAGAAATCAAGTTCCAAAAATTCTGCTGCCCACAATTCCACGACCAGCGTACATTTTTTGGGCGTACATGCCTTACCATGGAGCTCGCATTTGGCAGGCACTTTGATCACCATGGCAAAGGCGAGGCATGCTCCCCTTGAGTCTGCAACAGATGTAGAGTCCATCACTAACCGAAGCTCAGAGATATGCTGCAGAAAGAGAAGACTGCCACTGGTGCCAACTACGGTCTTTCAGCACCCATCGCACTATACCCATCACCATCGTCAATCAGGTCGATTCGGAAGTGATCCCACCTAATTTTCGTTTCATCGAGAGTATGGTTTACCGAAACGGCGTCGAGCCTGCTGAGAATAATTTTCGTAGCGGCTGTGACTGCAAAGACGACCTCGAATGCCAGTATGGCGGCTGTCACTGCCTCAGTGACCTTTTAGATGAGGACGATGGAGACGAGAACGTCGACACGATGACTCCGAATGAATCAGAGAAGCTTTCACGCAGAAGAAGATATGCATACCACTTGCACGGATCCAAGAAAGGTCTGATGAGATCAGAAATGCTTGACACGAAATTGCCGCTGTACGAATGTCATGAGAGTTGCTCGTGCTCTTCAAACTGTCCCAATCGTGTCGTCGAGCAAGGTCGAACAGTACCCTTGCAAATTTTCCGCACTCTAAATCGCGGATGGGGTATGCTGTTTGTCGGTCATACGCTTTCAGGACATACTGCTGACTCTGCGTGTTGCAGGTGTCCGAGCCACCGAAAACATCCAGAAAGGACAGTTCTTGGATCGCTACCTTGGGGAGGTGATCACCTCCGCTGAGGCTGATCGCAGACGAGCTGAGTCCGCTGTGAGCAAACGCAAAGACGTGTATTTGTTTGCTCTTGACAAGTTCTCCGACCCTCAGTCCCTTGATCCACGTCTCCGTGGCCCTCCTTTGGAAGTCGACGGCGAGTTTATGTCTGGCCCTACAAGATTCATCAACCACTCCTGTGATCCCAACATGCGCATTTTCGCACGGGTGCGAGATCATGCTGACAAGCACATTCATGACCTCGCTCTTTTTGCTATAAGAGCTATACCGGCTATGGAGGAACTGACTTTCGACTATGTGGATGGGCGATCTGATGATCTTGACTTGTCCCAAGGTGATACCAGCGACATGACGAGATGTCTTTGTGGGAGTAAGAAGTGTAGGAAGTTTCTCTGGTGAGAGTAGCATACTATGCTGTACATCCCGTCAACAATGGCATCTTTTCTTTGTATGTACGCAAAAACCTGTTCATCTTGGTTAATCTCTTCCGACCGAACCCAGTCGAGTGGTGGGAATCGCAGCTTGGGGACCTTTGCAAGACACTAAGAGCCGACAGACCAGTTGACTATCATACCCGCTACTACTGATCTTCCCAGCACCAAACGCCGCCTCAGCGTGAAGCACTGCCTTACAAAGTTGGCCACATTAAAGGGCAGACTACAAAGCTCTCAGACTTTGAACGGAATTTTGTCATTCACATGGTCTTTTATGAATTCTAGGTTGCGTTGTGCCTTTCATATTGGCATCTTTTATTGACCACAAAGAGCGAACTAAGCCATCGACCGTCTCACGAACAGCATTTATACAAGCACCAGCGAAAGGAACCGAGGAGCTCAACCCTGACGCAAGCAAATCATCTTTACAACAATTCTCTAGAACTCATAGCGTTCCATTGTTAGCAGCAGGATCCAGTCCAGCATCTGGTGATTTGCGCCACTCGCATTGCCGAGCACTGAAGATGGGACCGCAACCTTGCAACTCATCCACGAAGCCCTCAGCGGCAAAACCTTCGCGCCAACGGCACTTTGCGAGACTCCAGGGCATCATCAGTAAGCAGAGGCAAGCGGACGTCTACGGAATCATGGAAGAACAGGTTTCTCAAGGTCGACCAGACTTGCTCTGGAGCCCCTGCGGCGACTCTCGCTGTGACAGCAACTCTTGTTTGGACGCCCCGATACATCGCTACGATATGTTGTTCAAGCGTTTCGCGAAAGACGGAACAAACGGGGTGGACTACATCTGGCAGACGATCGACAAGCTCAGTGATGTGGTATGGCCAGGAGCAACGAATTGCGCTGACAAGATGTCACGGCATATGATTCTAGGATCTTTCTTCCATTCACCTCCAGTCAGAAGTGCCTACTACAGTTTCAGAGACAGTACCGGCAGAGCACGCATCAAATCGGACAGAAAGAGCATTCAAACAGCCATTTGTCAGGTGACTCCTTTCGTCGAGAGTATCATAGGAGAAGCAGACCTCTCATCTCAACATGACATCCTGTGCTGGTATCTTGGCCCGTCCTTCGATGCACATGTCGATCAGCGGACCATGGGAGACGTGGTCGTCAGGTATATGTTGCTGTGCGAGATGTGGCGCCGGTATCCATCTAAGCACGGCAAGGCTTGGAATTTCGGGTCACCCAGAGTGCTATGTGATCTATATGGTGGCATGCTCCTGGGCATGAGGACCTTGGAGCTGTTCAAGCTGTTGTCTCGACTACGCATGCTCAACAACGAAATGAGGAATCGATCCTGGGGGCGATGGATGCAAGAGTACCCTTCGTGCTCAGTCATGGACAATCCCTATGCAGGCGACAATTTTCTGGTACGCTCAGCCTGCCAGCCAGATGATGTGCCTGGCAGAACTGAGGAGATGGTGCTTCAGCATGTCGGATATCTCGGAGGCGTGGGGACCTATACACCAACAGTACGTCGGCAGACCACACGACGAGGCGCTGGTGAAGTGCTTATCGAACTGCTATGATGCTGCAATCAGAAGGTCACCGATTCATGAGTGCACTCCTCCAGGAGAGTCTGATTACCCAGCCTGAAATGTTGATGCAACGCAGGAGCAAGCAGGGACTGGATCCCCTCTCCGGAAGCACAACGTGACAAATGCTCGAATGGTAGAGTAGTAGACTAATCACACCACGAACGAGAAAAATGTATCGGTCTCCTGCAATTCGTGATCGTGACACTGCACCTCATGACGGAGGCGAATAGGTTTGTATCGCTCGTTGTCATGCCTTGGTGTCGTATGTTGCCACCTCCAGTGAACCGTCAGACCATCATGCTGAATGATGATGGACCACGCACCACATGCTCCCGCGTCGCTCTGATACGTCAACAATGATGAACAGAACCACCGCGGGCTGGAGACCCCACACAACGACGGTCACTAGATCCCATGGCACGACCTATTGTGTCCTAGTCGGCAATGGGAGCTGCACATGCTGTAGGTAGGCTGGGGCCTTAGCCGATCTAGCGCCCCCATGGGCAGCGAACAATGGTCTTACCCGAGCTTGTCGTCCTCCCGCCCCAAGCGTCGTGTGTTGCCGGAAGGTTGCATATATACCCGATCGGAAGTACGATGCATGGCCGAGCTTTGAATTGGCTCTTCTTCTTTCGGCTTCGTCAATACTATCCCACCTACTCTTGTACACATACTATGCGCAAAGCATTCAAGGGTGTTACTTCAGATCGAAGAATACCTTGATCCGCAAACCTTTACTGAATACATCGACCACACCAAGACCATCATGTCCAATCCGCCGCGACACTTTTCCACCGCTGCCCGCGTTCACCCAGGCATTGTTGCCCATATGCCCCGGCCTCATACGGTGCCTATCAAAGGGTACGTCCGAAACCTGTGAAGAGATGTATCCTCTTTCAATTACATGCCTAACAAGATATTTATAACAGCCTCACTACTGTCGCAGCCGTTGTCGTTGCCGCCTATGGAGCAAAGACATATTACGACAGGGCACTCGAGGTGGAGGCGCAACGGCGCAACGATAGCTATCGCGAGCAGCAAGCTCGAAACGAACAGCTGATGGATATGTACGGCGACCGATCGAGTCTTGCGGAGCTGGAACGAGCTGTCCAACATTACGAGAAGAAGTAGGATGCTACACCTTCAGACGCTGCTGAGGTACATTCTTGGAGACGGCATCACGCTTCGAACGAGCCTAAATTCATGACTATTCTGGTCATCTGGGATACGTTTTACGTCTGGAGTTCGGAGTCGAGCGTTGGCATACTCTTCGACAGTCTTCCGCTGGCAGTGCAACATATACCGAAAGAAATACGGTGACGGGCCAGCCAGGGCTGGCAAACTTTCTTCTATGTCCTGAGAGGGCTTCGCCGTCATGTACTCCGTACACCTGCATGCTTTACAGCTTCAAAACAGGCCGATCTGGATTTCAGGTCGAGCTCTAACACTGATACCTGGGCAGGACCATGACTAGCGCCTCGGCTCCTCACGGGTACGTGTTTGTGTGGGCTTCCCACGGGAAGCGGACGACTCAACCACGGCAACAGACCACTCAAAAGGCACAATTCCAGACAAGCCAAGAGGCTTGCAACGGTTGAAATCATGAGAGTTCCCATGTATTATTCTAGCGTAGATACGCAAGACATTCAAAACATACGACTTCTAGTCTTACCCAGTCACGCTGTCATTCCCTCGCGTAAAGTGTATCCCTACAACCGCCCCTGAGTATCAGCGTAACAATGCTGCAAGTCGGCATTAAAGAATGGAATGTGCATGATTAGAAGCGAAGCGAAGGAGTACAATAGTCCAGAGTCCCATCCAGCAAAATTCTACAATGACGGCTAGAAATGCATGAATGATAGCTCGATTGGGGGAGGTATCCCGAGATCATCACTAGTATTATGCCGGACCGTTCTCTTGCCCCTGCGCACCATGAGTTGGGCTCCTCTGTCACAAAAGAACTTGAAAACTAAAACCAAATCTATTCATTTATGAGGCACTATACTTTGTTAAGTACTTTGAAAATTAGCCTAAGGCTTTATTAGTGGTTTTTGTTAAATTTAAGATAGAAGGACACGAGACTCACAGGTCTGCTTTAGAACCCTCGAGCGAGAATGCCACCAAGATAATGCTGGTTCTAAATGCAGCAATGTTCCTCAGCCATGATGAAGATGATGTTCCGGGAATTCATGCCCTTTTCAAATCAATGCCTGATCTCCCTCCGTGAAAACTTCCTTGTCCTCGAAAGTTCACTCAGTTTCGTGGCAAAACGCTTCGTTACCTCCGCCACGAATCGTGGACGGTCCACAATCTCGTCCATGGACTCTGCCCATGTCGAATACTTGATAGCACCGCAGAAAAGGGTCAGAAGCCTTGTCGCAATGCGAGCCTGCTCGGTATGTACCAACTCCAGCGCCTCGTATCCATCCGCAAAATTCCTCATCATCTGCTTGTGGAGGGGATCCCCTGTGTCAAGAAACATGGCTCGGTGACCGTCTAACATAGCGACATCGAGACACTTGTCGATATACCTGGTCATATCGTGGCATATGAATCGGTCGCACAGCTTGTAAACTTCGACAAAGTCTTTGATACATGCGTGATTGAGCTTCGTCTGTGGCGCCTCTGACTGAGTTGGTGCTGTGGCAGGAACCAGGGCAGCATGCTGATAAGCCACTCCGACGAAAAGGGCGAGGTATTTCGGCTCGATATCACTGAAAGTGACTGTCCCTTTCGATTCTGCAAATGGCTTCTTGAAGGCGGATTGGAAATATTCGGAGCTATTGGTGAGAACCGCCTTGTGGACCATGAGTGACTCGTCTTTGGCAATCAATTCGATAGTCTGATCTTCGCTGCTAGATCCAAGAAAGCTGGTCAGCCATCGCACCTAAAGATACAACTGCTGCCACTTTACTGAGGTTGAGGCACTGCAGGATTCAATGTAACGACCGAGGATAGGGTGAGAGGGAAAGCAGACCTGACGAGCCAAGCGGTACGGTTATCGGAAAGAAGAAGGGATGGTTTGTCGTCGCCAACAGCCTGACCTGTGCGCTGCCGCTTTCGGGGTTGGGAAACCATCCTCATGTGGAAGAAAAGTCTTTGAAGAGTTGGTAGCGAATCTTCGAGATCAGAATATATGATTGTTGCGTAGTGGTGAGGTGAATGGAGGCGAAAATTGTGAAGGAAGGTGTGGAGGGTGCAGGCATCCACAGAAAGGTGAGGCAGGTGCGGGAGGCAGGTGAAGAAGAAGTCTGCGACGAGAGGCCACCCTTGTGACAGCCTGTGATGAAACTTCGCAAAAGTGAAGGAGGAGAGGGTCAAAGGAACGAAACCATCCGAAATAGTCGTGACGCCATTCATCGCATCCCCTCTCGTCAAGGTTCTGCCACCTGCGGTTTGGCCTTCACCCTGCGGATGACCACCTTCTCACCATCCAGATCCCATCCAACCTTGTCCTTTTCCTGCAGTTCATCCCACTTCCTCTCTGTCATGCTCTCAAGATACGGGAGATCAACGCTCATATACGTCCTTCCGAAGCACTTGAGAGTATGCAACCGCATGTCGTCAGTAGCAAAATCCATCAGACGCGCCTGGTGCCCATCCACTCTGCGTCTCGCCTGTCTGAACTTGAACCAGTTGTCATGAACTAGTGCTGATAACACTGAGTCAAGCTTGATGTCCCGAATGTGATACCTTTGCCTCAGCATGAATGCTTCGGCCAGATCACCTCTCCGACATGCTGTGTCAAGGATGAGATACGTGACGACTTCCTGCAGTTCTGTCGCAGTAAGCGGGTGCATCATGTGCATATTATTCAACAGATGCAGCATAGCTGGGTGATAGGATTCAGGCTGCTTCACAAGAACGGAGAGGCGAATGTTGAAGAGGTAGGCCTGAACAGAGAAAGCATCGGCACGTTTGCTGCCCACGATGCCCTCTCTCAACTTGCGTAAAGCCATCATCACTGAGGAGAGGGACTTGTTGCTGGCCTGATCTTGCAGAGCTTCGGGTGAGAGCTGGGTAAATGGTGCGCCCTTGACTGGCGGGGCTGATGATGAGGCGAGATCCTCCATCTTGAGGTTGGCAAAGCGTCGAAGCAGTTCATCTCGCTTGCCAGCATCAGAGCAGAACGACATGTATCGCTCAACGATTTTGGTATAATACTTTTCCTGCGCCTTCTTATCAAGTAGCCTTGAAATATTCAGTCAGCAACGAAACTCTATATTCAGAACAGGTGATTAGACATCGCACTTTGTGTCACCCTTAGACGGGAGGCCTATGGCGTCCAGAGGATCCTGCTCAACTGGTCGCAATCGGCTCCACGGCCCAGAGCCTGATCTGTTGGGCATTCTGCCCATTGTGGTGGGACCTTGACGACAGTGATATTAGACCCTGATCTTTGACAAGTTTCAAGACTTCGGTAGATTATTGGTCTGGAAATGGCAGGTGTCGCGGTTGGATGATGGTGAGAAGAGGTTATGTTCCAGACGCACCCACAACGACGTACTGTAGTGGCTGGCACTTTTGGTGGGGTCCCGATTCTCCCTCCCTAGCCAAGCCATAATCACAGGCAAGACACTGCCTTGACGGGTGGTTCCTGACATCGTATGGAGCGGCACAACATATTTGAGTGTTTCCTCCTGCGGTACTTCGTGGTCACTCTCTTAGACATTGAGGTAGTCTTCCTCCCTCGTTTGAACAAATGTAAATCATCTGGCACCGGAAAAGCCGGGTGCACAACTCGCTATATATTCCCTGCCGCTACTGCATTGATAGCGGCAAAGGGGTATCCAATACGCAATATCCTCCAGCAAGACACATTTACTCAAAGTCCTGCTGGTGGGAAACGAGAATGAAGTTCACGCACTCGCCCTCTCCCACCCTTTCGGTCCAGGCCCCTCAAACCTTCCATTCTTCGTCAACACTCTCGCTAAACCCCTGTGCACCTCTAACTGGTATGGTTCAAACGGGATACTCTCCCCGTCGATGCTGATGCACCCTTCCGGCTGATCTCTCGGAATGATGCGGTAGGCCGAAATCTTACGGTACGTGACGTTTGGGTTGTCGAAGAAGTTGGGCGACTCGGTGGAGATGAGCGCCTGGGCGGCCTTGTGGACGGGGAGGGTGCCCGGGATGGTGATGAGGTCCTGGCAGCCATCAGAGGGCAGGGCGGCGGGAAAAAAGCTGGCCTTCTCAGTGACGAAGGGAAGCTATAGATTTGTACAGTCAGTTGTCTATCGCCGCCAGAGCAAGGGGTTGTACTCACGTTGCCACAATAGAAGTTTCCAATGGTATCGTATCTCACCAATTCCCAGCCCTCTGGCAATGGATCGTTCACAGTCCCATACCGTAGCCTCGGCAACCCTTCCCCCTTGTCATCCTCCTCATACCCATCCACCGTCTTCACATCCATCTCTCTTCCGCTGCCATTACTATCCTTCCACCTCTTGTAGAACGCTTTCACCTCATCCTTGCCCTCCACCTCTACCTTCAACGCCAAGTCACAAGGATAGCACTTCTTCGCGAACACCCTTTGTAGAAGCCCAACGTCGAAGCGTTTGTTGCCCAACCAACGCATGTGTTCCGTCATGAGATCTGCTTCTGCCATGATCCCCACAGCCTGGGTTAGGACTGAGACGACGCGCCTGTCACCTTGCGTAATGGAGCTGAGGTCTACAGGCGTAATGATTCCCTTGGTGATAGCGAGCGCCGCTGGACCAGGGTGATTTGACCCATTCCAGTTATTGGACATGGCATTACCTGACCCGCACGGAACGTGGCTCACCGCTATCTTTCCAAGTGCTCTCCGCGCATCTGGACGCTTGGCCAGCCCGTTGAAGATCTCGTATGGCGTACCGTCACCTGAACAAGCAATCACGGTGTCGTACCTATCAAGATCCATCTTCTCTGTCAGATCCGTTGCTTCTCCTCCTACCTTCAAGATTACAGTGTCAATTGCCATTCTTGCTGCCTCAAAGATTGGCCGTGCTTCTTTCTCCCACATGCGAACAGCATTGCCCGGTCCAGAGTTGGGATTAACGAGGACGTAAGCACGTTTCTGCTTCAGTGAACGGCCATATGCACGGGACATGATGATCGAAGCAAAGGTCTCGGGGGACGGTTGTGCGGCTGGTGAGCCATCGCCTTGTGTTGTCTGGAAGGTATATTTCCGCGGTTCGAGAGTCGTCGAGGATTTAGCGAAAGCATAGTCTATAACCACGGTGCCATTGGTAGCCTCGGCCCACAGGATGTTGTAGAACGGTACGGTCACTTTCGAGTCTGATCCTATAGCCTTGTGTCAGTCCCCTGGACTGGTAGCAACAGGAGGAACAGTACAAACCTGCGGATAGAGGTGCGCAAGAGTTGCGAGACTTCTTGGGGGCTACGCCTGCTTTGACGTCAGTCCTAGGCAATTGCCATAAGCCGAAATTGTCAATAAGGCTGCGCACCAGAGAGAATGAGGCTCTTCTCCCCAATTGTCAAGGTCACCTTGCCTGCGACCACCAGGCGCATTCCAACATCAGCCGTGTTCACCTTGTGTCCATCCATTGTTGCGGTGATCTGTTCCGAGGATACAATGCCCTTTCCAAGAATGAATCAGTCCTGATTTTCAGGAAAAGGCTCAAACGGAGGTCGCGACGTCTAGCTGTGAGCTCCTCCCGAAATATCCGAATCCTCGTCGCGTCGCCGATAGAAACCCTCCGAGAGCTACCAGCAAGTAAAAAGAGCTGTAGATAGAACAATTATATGGCAATCGAGGATAGTCCAAGAATCTGAGAAAACGAGTGAGGTATTGAAAGATATGGCATTTGGTGTTCGCACAGGAGGATCAAGGAACGGAGGGTTTCTTCATCGTGATATGTATGCCCAAGAGGTCTGGGGGGTTTGGGGAATTTGGGAAGAACATCCGAGGCGCGCGATGGAGCTAGGGGTCAGGGATGTGTGGGAGGTCCCCGTCTTAACCGTCCGTGCTCCACCCCCGGCATGGCAGTTCACGGCCTTTCTCCATTACCAACTTATCCACGCCAATCAGTCCATACCTGTGAATGAATTTCCCTTCGGGGTATCCTTTGCAAGATGAGAACTGATTATGGCAACCGAACTCCAGCGGGTCAAGCCGCATAGCGTGACAAATCGATGGTAAGCACTTAGTTGACCAGCACTAACTCCGGGATGAGATAGTTCAAAAAAGAGTAATTTGATGGTGCATAGGACAAGCACAGGCTGCAGGTTTCTTGTCTCGTTATCTATATGCCGCCGTAGATCTAGGCATTGCTTGTGCACAGGAAGACATTCTCTGCTCCATGTTGCACATCGCTCTACTAATACACGCCTAGTCGCCTTTTTGTACTCCTTGCCGCAGCCCCATAGCTACGAAGCCCATGTATCTGAGGAGCATGTCATCTCCCAAAGAGGAATTGCGAAATGCGCTGCAGAACACCGCGTTGACACGACGCACACCTGTGATTGAGATCACCTCGACTCATCTCATGCAAACCTCGTCACCTCAGGCCACTTCCCGTTGGCAGCCTTCTTGAAAGCCGCCAATTGGCCACTATGCCAACCTCGCAAAGTCTCCAAAACTGCAATCGCATCTTCAAAACTGACCTCGTCCAAGTTCAAGATCCCCATCAGATCTTTCTCGCACTGCGTGAGATCAGCGCCCAGTATCTTCCGTGCCCTAATAACAGAGAGGACGTGGGTGGGGCTGGACTGGTGCTGAGCAAGATATTCTTCGTTAACTTCCTTGAGGTCGACCGAAGCGGTGATCAATTTGAATTCAGTGCTGAGGAGCTCCGCGACCTTGGGAGGAACATCGGGCGAACTGTTGAGTAGCGCACGGAAGGCAATCTTCTGCTCGTGAACCTTGGGAGCCTCGGGGTCAAGTGCATTCGCTGCTTGCAAGCAGCGTAGCGCCAAAACGTACTTCTCTGTAAGGGATGATGGTTAGCAGATTGGTTTACGGTGGCCTTAAGAGAATGCACTTACTCTTGCGCATGTAGACCTCGAAACCAGCGGTCTGCGCATCCAGGTTCTTGGGCTGAGCCTGTAGCAGTGGCACCAGGAATTTAGTTGCCTCACCCAGCGGATCGTCCGTCGCTGCCAGCTTCAGACCCATGGGGTCATCATCCTTCTTCTTAGGCTCCTCACCATCCTTGGCTTTGTTCGGGTCTTGCCTAGCCTGCTTCTCTGCGGCCTCCCGCTCCATCTTCAGCTGTTCCTTCTTGGCCTTCTTCAGGGCCTTCTTGCGCTCTAGAGCATCTTCCTCCGTCTCGCCATTGGCGCCGTTGGCGCCGTTTGTCTCAGGCTTGTCTGCCATTTGAAGATAGATCTCGATAGCCTTAAGAGCGGCCCGTGAATAGAACGGGTGATCACGAAGGTGATCCTCCCACCGCACCATGTCAATGTAAGCCCGCAATTGACCCTTACGCAATGAGAAGCTGTGGAAATCGAACTGGTCCTCCTGCCAAACATCGAATATGTTTGCAATCTGGTGGAGCCGCTTAAGTGATAGTGCGATATTGCCTTGCCTGCTGTAAGCTTCGGCATCCTCAGTCAAGAACCACATGCACTGCATATCCAGCAAGTCTGCCAAAGGCCCGCCAACGGTCTCAGCCCTCGTGAACAGACCGACAGTCTTGAGAGCCTTCTCGTTCTCGTTGTTACGCAGCTGGTACTTGGCAGCTTTGCTGTTGATATACCGATCTTTGAGGTCCTGTCTGCGCGCAAAGTCCATCTGCTCCGATGCCTTCTTCAGGTTTCCAGAGTGCTTGAGTATCCTCGCCTTTGTCATATGATAGTAAACACTCTTGGCATCCTTCTCGAGCGCCTTTTCAATGTAATTCATGGCCTTTGACAAATCGCGGCTGAGGTGATAGTTGTAATGCTGCGCCATGTAGTACAAGCCTGCCGCTTGTCCCTTCTCCTTGTCAGTGGTGTCAATGTCGGGAGATGCCAGGTATTTCTCAACCAAGTTCGCCAACGCAGTCTTCTTCGATGGGTCGGAGTAAAGGTGCTTAAGAATAGCGAAGGTTGATGGGGTGCCTTTGTTAAGCTTCTGTGTAAGATAAGCCTCGGCAGCCTCAGTGAAATCGTCGCCTTCTGCAGGGTCAGTACTGTAGCCATCACATCGAGGCATCACAACATACCCGTAAGGAAGTCTAATGGCAAACGCCGAGCAGTATCGCACCGTGGGTATTTGTCAGCGTACTCTTTGTACAGTGCTTTCCGTGCCGCGAAGTCGTCCTTGGGGATCTCCAGCGCGTCCTCCAGGCCCTCGTAGTATGCGGGATGCTCGGAGTTGCGTTCTATCAGTGCACGGTACGCCTTTGCAGCTTCCTTCTTTTTGCCAATCTTAGCCAGGCACTCAGCCCTCTTCTCCAGGAATGCCAGACGATCAAGGCTGTGCTTGGCGCTACTTTCCAAGTGTTCCAGCGCCCTCTGGTAGTCGCCCTGCTCCATGATTAATGAGTTCTTGTAGAGAACAGCCTCGGAGTGGTCCATATCGGTCTTCGCAGGTGTTGACTTCAGGGTACCCTCGTATGTGGTCAAGACGTTTTCAGCCTCTGTGAGGTTTCCGGATAGGTGGTGAGCCATTGCCAAAGCAGACCAGTTCTGACGAAGCGCCGGTCGCGCCTGGAGCATTGCTGTTCGGCTTTGAACATAGCCAGCATAATCCCGCATCTGAATCTGAAGGATGGCGAGATCGCGCTGAATCTGGGGCGATTCAGGCTCGAGGCGTAAAGCGAATTTGTACGCCTTGATGGCCTCCTCGAAATTTTTGTTGGCGCGGTAAAGCAGACCGTAGACGTGCCAGCATATGTGCGATTTCATGTCGACAGTCAGAGCCTCCTTGCCCAACGCAAATGCCTCTTCGGTCTTGCCCTGCGCATTAAGGATGAGGGCCTTCATAGCCATGGTGTCACCGTGCTTGGCGTGCTTCTTCAAAATGAGATCAGCAGCCTTAATACCGCGCTTGTATTGCTTCTCCTCGTAGTATTTAACCACATTTCGGAAATGGGAAGCCTCCTTCGGAGGCAGTGGCTGCGGCATGATGAAACACTGTCGTAAGGCCGAATAATTGTCAGATCCACCAAGACGAGGCGACTTCTATCGACCTTAGGAATCGGAGAATATGTGTATATCGAGTTCGTTCGAGTAGGAACTTGGCCAAAGTCGGACTCGAAACGATTAGGCAAGGCTGAAGAGTGAATGGAACTTTCTGAGGCGCACCAGACAATCACCCAAGGTAGTCGGAAGCGCAGAAGAACTGCTGCAGCTAGAACAAAGTCTACCGCTCGGTCGGTTCGAGAGGAGTACACTCGAAGTGGGAGTCAACGGGTCGTCCGTGAGATTGGTTGGAAGATTCTCTGCGCTGGCAGCCTGACTGAGGTGGGAGGCGGCAGTTCTAGTTGCGACGGTGAGTTTCGGACCGGACCCTCAATTCTTCCATTGGCTCAAGCTTGCAGGGTGCATTCTGGCGGGGTATCAACGTGATTGAAAGCCCACGCCCACTTCAGTACCACTTCTTGACAACTGTGCACCACGTGTAGATCCTGCTTGTTGTTGTGCTGATCACGCACTAACATCTTCGACTGTATTGTCCTTCATTCAGTTGATCCCGTGCACACGGTTTACAAAACAGCGTATGAAGAGGACGAGTTCTGCCATGGCACCCGTTCCTCCAGAAGAGCAGGCCTGCGCTGGGTGTGCTTCTCTACCTTATGCTATGTCATTCCATTTATTATTAAGCACTTGACGTATGCTCTGCCTGTTCATTTTTTCCATCTGTAGTGCGGATCTTGTACCGCAACATATCAATACAAAGGGCGACATGCCTTGTGTCCAAGTGTTCCCAATCCATGTGGCCCTGTCCTCGACAACCAGGGCTCATCAACACATTCACACTTCTCTCCGAAGATAATGAAGCCGAGAAGTCACCCACCGCTACTTCCCAGCCCTCTCGATGCTCTCTGCCCGCTTCCTGTCCCTCCATCTTGCCATCTCATCCTCCCATTTGGTTCCGCTCCCTCCGCCCTCACACCTCTGCATTACCACCTCCCACGTTCTAGCTCTCACAATGTTCTCCACGCCCCTCTCCTGCCTCATTAGCGTCGCCAGCATCTCGGTCCTTGCTTCCCTAGGGAAGAATCTCCCGGAGTATGGGTCCAGCCTCTCGTCCACAACTCTCTCCGATCCTTCTGATTCTCAATCTCTCTAAGTTCGGCGTCGGGGTCTTCTGTATCGGGACTGGTGGCAACCATGCCGCAGTAGTTAATCACTTCGGACCGGGCTTCCCAGGAGGGAAACAGAACTTTGTCGCGAAAGTTCTGGCATGCTTGGGGGTCTATTGATCGGAGACTGGGCCTGGAAGACCGCTGGTTTGTTGAGCTGGGATCAAAGCCAACCCTTGACGGGGTGATCAGAGCATTGAGATTCTGCGTTATGGAGTCGTCGATGGATGATCGTGACAGTCGTAGGAAGTCTGGATCGTTTACTTCAGCCTTTCCGTTCACTACAATTTCCTCGCAGCAGAAATTAGGAGACGACCAGATAACAGTACTAACCACGAAGCGTGCGAGTTGAGAAGCAGAACTGTGGCGTGAGCTCTGGTGTTGCAGGTTTCTCCGCCATGATGTCCTCGTCCGACGCGCGGGATGCGCCGGGACCAGGAGTGGAAGCTTTCCAAAAGAAACCGGCCAGGATGACGGTTCCAGCGAGCCCCCGTACAGCTCGAGAACTACGTTATGGTGCGTCAGAGTATCTTGATGGCCGTTGCAGATTGAGCCGGAGGCTGTTGAGAGCTGGCGAAGTGTGGATGTTGAGTAGTGGTCATGGCACAGGCTCGGGTTGGTGCGGCTGATGATGACATGGGCCGGTTTTATGCGGTACGCTACTAAACTATCGGGTACGAAAGTTGCAAACACACGACAGCCTAACCCAACTTCCACCACCAACATACTTCAAGAATTGAACCATGTGGTTGCTTTCATGGAAGATAAGCACTGTTATGTATTGGGAACAGTATCTTCATCATTGTAGCACGCTGACTCCTGGATGAATGGTAGGCCATCAGCCGTCCCAAATCTCATCCAGAAGGTATTGCTGGCCGGCCCATTGCTCCTCAACAACTTGCCAAATTCTGTCAGGTGGCAGCACAAACCCGCCTTCCCGCGCGTTTGCAGGACTGAGCTCTACGGTCCAAGAGTGATCTGCACCTTGGGCTCCATGATGGTAATCCCGGGAGTTACCCGTGGAGAAGTACAAGATCTCGCACCCTGGGCCGGCCTCATACTCGGTGCCGTTGACACTCGCAATGCCTCCAGCGAAACCTTTAGCGACCTTGACCATGCGCGGCAAGCTAGGAGGGAGCACTTCAGGATCACAGGAGAAGCCCCACGGAGTGAGGACGAGATGCCCGTAGCTGTGAAAGTCGATGTAAGAGCGAATGCCGCCCTCTGTCGCACCCAGTTTCTGGGACAAAGCTGCGATCACCTGGTTCTCAGGCGTATCACCGGGAGCCAGGCCACGATAGGTTTGGCTGCACGGGTCGGGCGAAGAGCCACCCTCCGGCGGTTCAGCATCCCACTGGAAGTCCCAGTTGCGGTTGCCATCAGTCCCCAAGCAGCTGGTGCCTGCTCTAGGTTGACGGTTCTTTCGCCAGAGTCGATCAGTGGTTTGTGTGTAGACGAAGCCTGTAGATGTCAGCGGCTTGAGCGCTTCAGAAAAAGTGACGAGTCGTCGGAACCCACCATCCGGATTGTGGAATGGCACAAGCCAGAAGTCATAATGATCCAAGAACCTGGTGACCTCTTGATCGCCAGACTGGTAGCCGTCGATAAGCTTATAGGCAAGGTATTCGATTACCTTTGAAGTGTTGAATCAGTACCAGCAGACCTTGCAGGGGTATTCATGTTCACAAACCATTGTGCTGATCCATTCTCGAGCATGCACAGTGGCATGCCACAGGACGACCGGCTTCTTGCCGGGGCTGCTTGACTTGCCCCAGAAGTTGAAAGCAGAGATATTCCGTCCCTCATACGACTGGCCCAGCTCGATCTTCTTCGCGTGGCCGGGGAAAGCTTCGACAAGATCATCCCAGTACTGCAGGTGGTCATCATAATCGTGGTATGAGTCGAACCAATTCAGATCGGGAAGCCGGCCCCGCTTATGTAGAGAGCGACTGTACACGCTGGGCTTGTCGGCTTCGCGAATTTGCTGGCCAAGGTCCCTGCTAAGCAAGCGAGCGTTGAGGCCAAGGTCGTTGAAGGTCCGCACCTCGGTGGGTGGGATGGCTACTTCCAAAGCATTCCGGACGTGCTGCGTATAGTGCCTGGAGAAGCGTCTCTCGAGGTCGGCAGCCTCTTGTCGAGTGGCTGAAGTGAAGGAGTAGACGTGATAGCCGTCATAGTTGACAGAACTGGCATCGGTCGACAGACCTGATCCAGTGGCCACGAAGGGCACGAGTAGGGCCAAAGCTGCAGCGAGCTTCATGCCTAATAATGATGGGTAGGTCTATCAATGCTCGACACAGGAAACGCTGATTATAGCGTTCTGGGTATGATGCTCTTTTATTAGGACTAGAACTACTGCCAGGTCATAGTGAAGCAATCATCGAGAGCCATTGCCTGCCTGCCTCATCTGGAGATGCCGTGTCTCCTTCCTGGGTAGGACTTTGCTCTGACACTGTGCCGATTCTTTGCTTGGCACCTGCACAGCACCATCATGAAGGGCACCTTAGTAGTGAAAGCACGCAATGAACCGGCGTATGGTGCGTCTTATGGTTTGCACGGGTGGATATGCTGCCGGTCGAAGCCTAGTGAGGCAGGTGTCCGAGACGGTGCATTGTTGGAAGAGGAAGTTGGATAAGGGGCCAATCGGGACGACGAAGCGTATATGCATAAACTTTAGCTGCATGGGATCTGGAAGTCTGGCCGGGAGATACCCGATCTACGTGCGGGACGATTTTGATACTGTACAAGGTTCGAAAGGATAACAGCGAAGGAAGTTGGCTGACAGCCTGTGCCTAACGAGTACAGCGAGGACGAGGAGAGCCAATACGAGCTTGCCTATGATGGACCTCCATTTTGCCCGCTGGATTAGACTCTGTGACCCTTGCTTCGCTCGTCAGCCTTACCACGGCTGCTATGTCCTCATGATCCTCACCCTTCGATCCAAGTTTGTATCCGTTGTTGGAAAAAAAAGAGCCAGCGATTACATGCGCATTTATCCTGAACTACCTATGCACCTGATCTTCCTCAAATCAGGATGAGACTCAGACATGCACACACACACACACTCTCTCTCTCTCTCTTAAGCCACCACCGCCCCCGCATCCCCTGTCCTTACGTAGTAGTTGCCCTGTCCTTGGCCTGTACTGGCGATTCAACCGAGCTAAGGCACGTTGAGGCACTCCCTCCTCATGTTCCTTTATTTCTCCCAGCCAACCGAAAAATGACGTTTCGTCCAGGAGCAGTCCAGCCGGCTGCCATCCTCGACGACGTCACGCACACATCCCCTACATCTCATCAGCCACTTTCAACTTTCTCCCATCACAACCTCCCGCCTCTTAGCACAGCCTTTAATTGTCAGTTTTTTCTCGCCATACCCTGCCATCTCTGATACCGCCCTTCGTGTTCTTTACCTTTTCTCCTTACATTCCTCACCCTGCCAACGGCGACGAACCTTCGCGCCAGCACGCGACACCTAGAACCCCACGTACCCCTCCCCCTCTAAAATACTACGCTTTACCGTGCTTTAGCTCCCGATCCTCGCCCACAGGCCACCACGCCCACCGCGTCGACTCCTACTTCGCCCTCATACAAGTACTCCGGTATTGGGCGATTCCACTTCTGATCCCAACAGCATCTCATAGTACAGTACCGTTCGAAATCATGGCCTCTGATTCTCAAGCTGCGTCTGTCGCCAATAGTGGCAGTTGGACTGCCTTCCTTAAGGTCAGCCGCGCAAACCAGCCCTCAAGTAGTTGCTCAGCCTGGAATATCAACTGACACACTTCGCAGTCCATCGCTTCCTTCAACGGCGACCTCTCTTCCCTCACCGCTCCCCCGTTCATTCTCTCGTCCCAGTCTCTTACCGAGTTCTCTTCCTACTGGGCCACTCACCCGTCGCTCCTCGTTGCTCCCGCCTCTGAATCCGACCCGGCTAAGCGTGCGATGCTCGTCCTTAAGTGGTTTCTCTCCACTCTGAAACACCAATATGCCAGTCGCTCTGACCAGTTTGGTAACGAAAAGAAGCCTCTCAACCCTTTTCTTGGAGAACTGTTCCTCGGCACCTGGTCCGATGACGCAGGCGAGACACACCTCTACTCCGAGCAGGTCAGCCATCACCCTCCTGCGACGGCATACTGCGTGCGCAACGACAAGACTGGGGTTCAGCTTGAAGGCTATAATGCACAAAAGGCCACTTTCAAGAGTACAATTATCGTCAAGCAGATCGGTCACGCAGTCCTCACCATCCCTGTTGGCGACGCGAAGGAGACGTACCTCATCACCCTTCCTGGCCTGCACATCGAAGGGTTGATCTTTGGAGCTCCCTTTGTTGAGCTTGACGGAACTAGCTACATTGTTAGCTCCAGCGGCTTCACCGCGAAGGTCGACTACAGTGGTAAGGGCTGGCTCTCTGGTAAGAAGAACAGTGTCACGGCGATCTTGTATCCGACTGGCCAGGATAAGGATGTCCTCTACAACGTGACCGGCCAGTGGAATAAGAATTTCGAGATCTACGAAGGTTCCGCAAAGAAGAACTCCAAGTCTACCCTCGTGGAGACGTATGACGCCGTCGCCACTGCACAGACAGAACTCACTGTCAAGGACCTCGACAAGCAGCACCCTCTCGAGTCTCGCCGAGCCTGGGCTAAGGTCGCAGCTGCCATTCAAAGGGGCGATATGGACACCACCGGTCACGAGAAAGGCAAGATTGAGCAAGCTCAGCGCGATATGCGTGCCAAGGAACGCTCCGAGGACAGAACCTGGGAGAGGCGATATTTCACAGCCGTTGAGGGCGCGGACGCTGTCCTGGAGGAGCTGGGCAAGGCGGCTGGTGTGCCACTGAACGGAGATGCGGACAAAACTGGAGGCCTTTGGAGATTTGACGCGAGCAAGGCTGAGAAAGTTGCGAAAGAGGAGTTGAGTCAGGAGGATGTGCAGAAGATTGAGAAGGAGCTACTTGGATGGTAGAATGCACTCTAAATGGGAAAGAAGGATGTTTTGAAATTATCATTGAATACGCAAGTGGGCAGGAACGGAGGGCGAAACTGCTTGAAGCGTGGCGCAGTGCTTTGGGCTCAAGCTGAACGACAACCCTGAGGGTCTGGAGCAAGAGATAGACCACGTGCTCGCGAACGCAGTCACAATAGCTAGAACCTGGAAAACAGCTGGTTGCTCCCTCTGGACACACGTCCTATACAGCGCGTAATGGTGCATGTGTCTGCATGTGTTGAACGGGTCGAGAACATGCAACAAATATGAAAAGGCGTATCTACGGCAGCAATGGGTGACGGATGGAGGGAAATATGACCCGGTTTTAACGTTCTCTATTTTTTTTTTTTAATTAATGCACTTCTTTCGACTTCTGCCGATCTTCATCGAGTAGGTATACTGGCAAAGTGTTGCCCAAAGAGGTGCGGCGGTCTGACAGCAGACAACCCTTTCGTTGCCTAGATCTGGTTGGCGCAGTTGAAGTCCTTGAGAGCCTCGGAGACACGGGCAGTCATGGTCTTCTCACCCTCACGGACCCAGACACGGGGCTAGATGAAAAAAGGTTAGCGCGTAATTGCGGAAAGTGTATGTTGCTACAGAGAGTTCACTTACGTCGAAGTACTTCTTGTTGGGCTTGTCATCACCGTCGGGGTTGCCGACAGCCTTGAGGAGGTAGTCCTTCTTGTTGAGCATGTAGTCGCGGATGCCGCTCATGTAGGCGAACTGCATGTCAGTGTCCATGTTGACCTTGACAACACCGTGGCTGATGGCATCGAGGTACTCCTGCTTGCCAGAGCCAGAGCCACCGTGGAAGACGAAGAACACGGGCTTATCAAGATCGGACTTGATAGCGGCCTTGACGTGGGCCTGGTGCTTGCCGAGAAGCTCGGGGTGGAGCTTGACGTTGCCGGGCTTGTAAACACCGTGAACGTTACCGAAGCCAGCGGCGATGGAGAAGTAGGGGGAAATGGGGGAGAGGGTGTTGTAGATATTGAGGATATCCTCAGGCTGGGTGTAGAGGGAGTTGTTGTCGACATCCTCGTTGTTGACACCGTCCTCCTCACCACCAGTGATGCCGATCTCCATCTCGAGCCACTGCTTCATGGGGGCAGCGCGCTTGAGGTACTCGGCGGTGGTCTTGACGTTCCATTCAACCTCCTCTTCCGAGAGATCAATCATGTGCGAGGAGAAGAGGGGTTCGCCGGTGGCCTTGAAGTGAGCCTCATCGGCGTCGAGCATGCCATCGAGCCAGGGGAGGAGCTTCTTGGCGCAGTGGTCAGTGTGGAGGACGACGGGGATGCCGTAGGTGGGAGCGATCTGGCGGATGAAGTGAGCACCGGCGATGGAGCCTGCGATGGATGCAGCCTGGTCGGTGTTGCTCACGCCCTATGAGAGTGTTAGTTATCAGGACATGGTAAGGCGCTCGGATGGAGGTGGGAGATCGACCTTGCCGGCGAAGTAAGCGGCACCGCCCTGGGACATCTGTAGGACGATGGGAGCCTTGGCATCGCGGGCAGCCTCAAGGGCAGCGATGACGGTAGAAGAGGAGGTGACGTTCTAGAGATGTGTTAGTGTTAAGTTACTCTGCACGTTTGAGCTAGGCCAGTTGCCGACGTGTAGCTGCCGGAGGCACAAACAAAGGTAAACGTACGATGGCAGGGATGGCAAACTGCTTCTCGCGAGCGTACTCGAAGAGACGGAGGACATCATCGCCAACGATGACACCAGTCTTGCGGCTGAGAACGTCCTGGGCACCCATATTTGCGGTGTTTGGCGGGGTAGTGTGATGAAGAGAGTGTTTTTATACGAGGTTCGCAATCGTATCGAAGGAAAGAGTCGCTCAATTGAGGAGTGGTCTTCTTGGGCGAGAAAAAGAGCAAGGTCAGCGTAAAAGTTTTCTGATTGAAGGATTCAGGAAGCGTTATCTGATTGCAGAGGGAGAAGAAGAAGGGAGGAGATTGAAGCAAGCCAGCGCGGGGTTTTATGAGCACAGCTCCCCACGCGCGTCGATGGTTGGGATTCGGGCGCTGGTGTTGGTATCGATAAGACGTCAGAGGAGGGGCATCGAGCTCGAGAACGAGTGAGGCCTTTGTTGGCGCACCCATTGGCAGATTTGTCTCTTTTTTTTCTTCTTCTCGGTCCTATTTCCCCTCTGCGATATCGCTCGGCTGCCCTTGTCGCTGCGCTGATTTTCACCCAAGCTGCGATTGGCGGATTGGCGTAGTGTATCGAGAGCTAGCTGTAGGCTGTCGCGACGAAAGGTGGGGGTTTGCTTGACATGATAGAATTGCTCCATGTGAGGAGGAGTTGGATATGGTGAGGGAAAGAAAGAAAGAAAGAAAGAAAGAAACATAGAGAGAGTCGGCAAGGCTGAACAGGATTGTGCAGGTCGGTGCATGTGCAGGGCGTAGGGTGGGAATTGGGACAAGGTGGGATGATGATACTTACATGGTGGTGGTGAAGAGATGCAGCAGGTATGGAGTCGAAAGAGAGAAGAGGAGAAGAAGAAGGAGAAGGAAGAGGAGAGGAAGGGGAAACAAGGTTAAGATGGAGTACTAATAAGATCCAAGTGCACTGCACAGATACACAGATACACGCACGCAAGCACGCATGTACATACGAGAAGAGGCGACCCCGGGCAAGTAAGCGGGGTCTTCGGGACCAAGGTGACGATGCTGGGTCCGTTAGTAAGAGAATCCGATGGCAGGCGTGAACAATGCCGTAAGTCAATGGTCATGCACGGGAAGGGAAGTATCGTCGTCTCCTGGCTTTTCCGGCGTCAATGGGCAGCCTCTGCGTGCCTGTGCATGGGCATTGCCGAGATGTCTTCGTGCCGTAGCCGACGAGGACGGGAACATGCGGGATTGGGGACCGAAGGAGCTCGCCTCCTGCGCGAGCCAGCCTCGGCGATACGGAGGATGCTAGAAGGTGTAGAAAGGAACAGGTGGAATGAACGTATGCGAGGATGAGTACGATTGTGTCGAGCATGACTACAAACTGGCACATCAGGACTAAGTTATCACACTCATGGCAGCTGTCACACATGATAGTATCTGACTGACTGGCTGTGTCTCGCTCGCAGATCGCTGTTACAGAAGAGCCAAGGGCAGTAACTCGTAATTACAGGCGGGGTTAGTACTGTTCGGCCGCGGCGGCAACAGCTTCTCTCCCTCACTATAAATTGTGAACTGGATTCCGCACTCACTGAATTTGCTCCACTTCCTCCACTGACTGACCCGAAACTCATCAATACTTTCTCCTCTTCAACCCAGCATCACCATTCAGTCGGCACCATCTGCAATCACAGCGCCATTGTCTTCACTTCTCAGTTTGGCTTTTTCACAGGCCTACTATTGATAAGATTCAGATACTACTTTTCAAGTGCTTCGATGTGTAGAACAACCCAATGATGCTCACTCTCGTGTTCAAGATTACAGACACCAGCGTCGACCTCGTCTAGGTAGGTAGTATGATATGATGCCGGTTGACAACAAGACGTCGGAAGTGAGTGAAATAGCGCCGTACACTTACCTCACCACAAGTCCACTTCGTCATCTCCTTTAGCCCTTGAAACCGAGTGCCGCCATCGACGAGGACACGAATCTCAAGAACGACAACAGTCACGAGATAGACAAACTCTTCAGCAGAGGCATAGGCTAGCCACAGATGCTGTAAGAAGCCCTACATCTGGTGCAATGATACATGTAGTTTGATACGAGTAACGAGGAACATGGAACCGAACATGCCTGATACTCACGATTTAGCCATGTCAGTATTTAGGAACCCAGGCGTATCGGACAAAACATGTTAAGAATCAACATTGAGGGCGATACATAGTATTTGTGTTAGACTGACCTTTTTCCTGATGCCTTGGAAATTCCTTTGGGTCACTTGCACTGCCGACCTCGGGTCACTGAATATCACCGGGGCGATATCGAGCAGAAGAAATCGAGAGATGTCTAAGAACAACATTTATTGGACACCGCCCTCTACCTCGCATTTACACAAATTTTGCGAGTCCTATCCCCGCAGACAGGTATGTAGAAGTTGAATATCACCCAGTCGAGTCGAGCAAGTTAAGTCAAGTCAAGTCAAGTCAAGCTATACTCGTGAACCTCTTAGGAGAGTAAAGAACCGAGACCCCCAGATGCTTGGTCTCTCAAAAGGGCAATTGACCGGTTCTACTGCTCGTCATCGGCCCGGATCGAAACCCAAAGAGAAAGTGAGCTTCAGGCCTTGTTAAGACGACGCAATCATCGTCCGTCTCCAAGCAAGACCCTATCGGCCCTTTCCCCTGCTTCCTTCGACAAGCTGGGACCGCCTCCCCCACACTTCTGCAAAGAAAGCCACACACTCGGCATTTCCTTTCGATCTGCCCCCAAGCTGGGGTGCCTTGAGTTTTCTCGTATTGTCTTGTGCGTCATTGTTCAGCGCTGTTCAATCTGCAGGTCTCTCCTGGGAGTCCGGACTCTCAGCGTCCTTTCACGGTGGCTTGCATGAGCATTCAGCGTACCGTGGGGAAAATCCGGGGTCTGGGCGTTGGAACGGAAATGGAGCCAGAATGAGCCAAGAGGATGATCTGCGAATCATCACCTATATTATATCTCGCATATTGTCGCGTCCGAATCCTTTGTTCTTGTTCAAAGTCGAGCATTCCGGCTGATTTACTCTCTTGTCCTCTGGCATCTTCCCAAGCTACATCAATCCCACTTGTCGCTTCTCTTTCTCTTACTCTTGCTCTTGCAACGACCGCGCTTCGTCATGAAGTCAGTCACCACGTTCCTGTCTATAGTAACCGCCTTGTCTGCGGCACCAGCATTCGCTGCCGACAAGGAAGCTTGGAAGACGCGAAACATCTACTTCGTGCTCACCGACCGTATTGCACGAGGGAGTGATGATACTGGTGGTAATGCCTGCGGCAACCTGGGCGATTACTGTGGTGGCACCTTTGCTGGTTTGGAGGGCAAACTGGATTACATCAAGGGCATGGGCTTTGACGCCATATGGCTGACGCCGGTAGTCTCGAGTAAGTTCTGCGAGTTCCGTAGGCCTGATTCTTGTCAAACTGACTGGTGCTCTGTCTCCTAGATGTCGATGGCGGCTACCATGGGTACTGGGCTAACGATCTGTACTCCGTGAACAAGAACTACGGCACAGCAGACGACCTGAAGAGCCTAGTCAATGCAGCCCATGAGAAGGCGAGTAATATGCATCCCGCGCGGTTCTTGATTGAGAGGAGATAAATATGTTGACAAGTATTCCAATTTCACCAATACAGGGCATGTATATCATGGCAGATGTTGTCGCCAACCATGTTGGCGCAGGAGATGTAACCACATATGCACCAGAACCGCTAAATCAGAAATCTTCCTACCACACAGACTGTGATATCGACTATAATAACCAAACGTCCGTCGAGGTGTGCTGGATCGCCAACCTCCCTGACATCAAGACGACCGATAGCACCATCCGCACCATGTTCCATGACTGGGTTTCCTGGCTGGTGAGCGAGTATGGCTTCGACGGTCTGCGCGTTGACACCGTCAAGCACGTCGAGAAGGACTTCTGGCCCGGCTTCGCAGAGGCTAGTGGCGTATATACCGTGGGCGAAGTATGGGATGGCGATGTTAACTACCTCGCTGGCTATGACGGGCTCTTGGGCGGACTGCTGGACTACGCCACCTACTACCCGATGAACCGCTTCTACCAGAAGCAAGGCTCTTCACAAGACCTCGCCAACATGGTCAGTAGTGTGGCATCCTCGTTCGACGACCCGGCCGCTCTCGGAGCCTTCCTTGACAACCACGATAATCCTCGCTGGTTGAACCAGGAGTCAGATACGGCGCTCCTCAAGAACGCACTCACCTTCGTCATGCTCGGTCGTGGCATCCCCATCGTGTACTACGGGACCGAGCAGGGCTACGCTGGCGGCAGCGACCCGCAGAACCGTGAGGATCTCTGGCGCAGCGGCTTCAACACCGATGCTGATCTGTACCGCTTCCTCGCCGCGCTCACGGGGGCCAAGTCTGCTGCCGGTGGTCTCGGCGGGAACGACCACGAGACGCTGTATGTGGCCGACACGGCCTATGCTTGGTCGCGCGAGAATGGCAAACTGATTGCTTTGACGACGAACGGAGGCGAGGGCACGTCGGGCCAGCACTGCTTCAATTCCGGCGTGAACAACGGATCGTGGAACATCCTGCTTGGTGGCCAGGGTAGCGTTTCCGCCGATGGTAGTGGAAGAGTTTGCTTGAATGTGCAATATGGCCTTCCTGTGGTTATCGTGGATTCTTGATCTGCAAATGAGTTGGATATATGGAACTCTTGGTGAGACAGCTGCGAGGAGGACAAGGTCTGATATGCACGCCACCACTACGATAACAGAACAGGCCAGAACCACACGAGATGTCTAGCAGCCTCTTGAAGTATATCCTTGGATCATAACCCATTTCTCATGTTCGACATATATCGTGTCGCTCTTCTGTATGGCACGGTTACAGTGCCATTCTCAGAACACAATTGTCACATAGTCGTTCAATTCAAGTTCATAAGATCGCATACCTGGACATGAAGCACCACCTCAGAAAGATACAAAGGGTATACGGAACATGATCCCATAGGGGCTTCGGAGTGGCGTTTCCTTGTTTCTACCCTCATCTGACCTTCCGCTTCGGGCCGATAACTGAAGCAGTCCGCGAGCTTGGAAGACCGTGCATGATGCAAGGCAATATGGTCCCGAAGGCCGAGTCGTGACTAGAGGACACTGCGCTGGCAACATCTCAGAAGACCTTCGTCCCTCGCTCTAACAACCTCATGATGCACATGGCTGTGGCTTGAGCCGAGGTTTGGATCGTAAACCAGTGCAGAGGAGGTATGTTCACATATATACCACGCTCGGAGTTTCCGCGTTTCCCCATATTCGAACCGACTATGCAATTAGAGTGTCGTGCGTATCATTGCCATCCTCGCTTAGCCGAAGCGTATTGAAGTGCTTTTGGTCGAGTAGATATGCCGGGGTGAAGCAACCCCACGGGGTCGTCGCTGATCAGCCAGCGCCGCGATGCCGCCGAAGTCAAGGTCCGACTTGCTCGAAAGGACTGTGTTACATTCAAAGTATCGCTTGAATATGTCATTCCGAGTCATCCGTTCATTCGCTTCAGCAGTAAGCAGGTATGAAGATGGTACAGCTACCTTCAGCGAAAGGATGTCGAACACGGTGCATCTACAGCCAACAGCCTCACTTGAGCTGCTGGATCCGCCATATGCTTTGACAACCACTACTTGACTTCAAGTTGGAGATAGCCCTTCATTGTGAATAATTGAATTATTTCCCATTTTCTTTTCTGTCTTGTAGCATCTGCATTCTGTCTCGTACTCAAGCTACTGTGAGATCACGCAAGTCCCTCTGGTGGGGGTCCCAGGGCTATCGATAACTCCAAGAGCTCTCCCCTGCAACATCGACTGTGGAAAAGTTGCAGTGCATCGCCTGGCTGCACCCTTCACCATCCACCACCCTTCGTCTGCAGCTCAACAACACCTTCGCCTCCCCGCAGCATGTCATGTCAGATCCGTCCACGACTTCGTCTCTGTTCGGCCTGAATGCGCTCTTCGACAACCCTCTCTTCGCTGGCGGCATCGGCTTGGCCTCCCTCGGTGCCGCTGCCGCCTTCGCAAGAAAGGGTGTCCTGGTAGCAGCTGGCGCAGCACGACGACGACTGCTCGTCAATGTTGAGATCAGCAAGCAGGATCCCGCCTATCCCTGGATCCTAGCATGGCTTTCTCAGCCAAGAGCTACCACTGGCTTCATTGCCTCGCGACTGACCCGCATCCATGATCTGTCCGTGAGCACAACTACCACGTCTCGCGGTGCTGGCGGACTGGGTGGTCCGACAAACGCGCACTTTTTCCTCCAGCCAGGTTTCGGGCGACACATTGTCAAGCATGGGAACGCATACATCGCCGTCAACAGGGAGAAGCACAACACGGCCAACATGAACACGGGCGAACCGCACGAGATTGTGCAGCTCACGACTCTGTGGGCGCACCGGCACATCTTCGAGGAGGTCTTTGCCGAGGCGCACCGCCTAGCAGCTCAAGCAAACGAGGGCAAGACAATCGTATACTCAGCACGTGGCATGGAGTGGGCTCCTCTTGGTGATCCGAGGAAGAAGCGACCTCTCGGGTCTGTCATCTTGGACCAAGGGGTCAAGGAGGGCGTTGTCGCGGATGTCAGGGACTTCATGACACGCCAGCAATGGTATGTCGACCGAGGCATCCCGTATAGGCGAGGCTATCTTCTCTACGGCCCGCCGGGTAGCGGAAAGAGCTCCTTCATCCAGTCACTCGCCGGCGAGCTGGATTTCAGTGTGGCTATGGTCAACCTCAGCGAGATGGGCATGACCGATGACAAGTTGGCTTACCTCTTGACAAAGCTCCCCAAAAGGAGTATTCTGCTGCTCGAAGATGCCGATGCGGCATTCGTAAACCGGAGACAGCGGGACTCGGATGGCTACAGTGGCGCCACCGTGACCTTTTCAGGTCTGCTGAACGCCCTAGATGGTCTTGCAGCAGGCGAGGAACGCATCGCTTTTTTGACGACCAACCACATCGATCGTCTTGATCCGGCGCTCATTCGCCCTGGTCGCGTAGACATGACGGTCCGCATTGGCGAGGCTACTAAGTACCAGGCTGCACAGATGTGGGACCGCTTCTACGGCGATGTCGACACTGATCACAGCGGAAGAGAGCGCTTCCTGGCGAGACTGGAGGAGCTGGGACTGTTTGGGACGATGTCAGATGGCCAGGCATCTGGAAGGCACACGAGCACGGCAGCGATTCAGGGCCTCTTCTTGTTCAACAAGAATGACATGGAAGGCGCGATCGGCATGGCAGAGGGCTTGATCCCTCGCAAGTATGAGCCAGAAGGGGGCGAGTCAGTCGATGCCTGAGCGAGCACCAATCTGTGCCTGCACCATCTGTACCAATACCTGTAACTTATATCTAGAGATACCCAATTGCCATGAATGCTCGTGACCTGCGTGCTTCCAATCTATGATTCACATTCACTTCAAGATATGTGGACTTTTCCAGGACTATGCAGTGGTATTTGCTAAGGCTGACTTGGTGGCCACTTCAAACGTGCAAGTCGGCCCGCTGAGGCTGCCTGAGCTGAGCATCAACACTCGCCGCGTTAGTCATTTCCGTGAATCTCCACCATCGATCAACCTCACGGCATCTCCAGCTCTCAAGTACAATAAAACGTACATCGTGCCTACATTCAGATGGCAACAAGGCCAGCTAACAGATTGAATTTACCAGAGAACTGATTCATCACACAGTCACCATGAGCCGTTCAAAAGGCACGCTCGACGGATGGCTAGGTTCCTCATCCTCCGGGTCTGGCAAGAAGCGTCACGACGACCATGCCGGCGGCGGCGGCAGAAGCAACAACAACAATAACAACAACCACAGGGGCAAACCGAACTCAAGATCTTCTGACGCAGCAAGTGAGAGAAAGGCAAAGCTGGCGGCTCTCGCAAGGGAGACCCAGATGGCTCTCGAACATATCATCCCTGACTTGCCCAAACCTTTCGAACCAGAGCAGTCTGAGCGTGTGTTCCTTTCATCACTCAAGCCTCTCACCTCGGCCGAGTGCCCGCGACGCAACCCGCTGAAGACTAGGATCCATGTCGTCAATGATGACAGCTTCAACTGCGCCATCCGGGTTAGCTGGTCGGCGCCGAGTGATGGTGGCAGGGTTGCCGTTCTCAACATGGCGAGCCACGCGAACCCCGGTGGCGGGTGGTTGAACGGTGCCATGGCGCAGGAAGAGGCCCTTTGCTATCGGAGTTCACTTTCCTTGTCACTACATAGGAGATACTACCCGTGGAAGCAGTTGCAAGGGCTGTACTCGCCAGACGTGGTCATCATCCGTTCTGACATGGCTTCCGGCCACAAGCTCTACGAACACAAACCCGAGAATTACCACTACGTCAGCGTTCTCAGCATCGCCGCACTTCGCTGTCCATATCTCAAGAACATCACAGAAAACACGCCCGGCGGCGCCAAGCAGCGGCAGGTTTTCGCCAAGGAGTCAGACAGGACGACCACAAAGGACAAGATGAGGCTGTGTTTGCGCATGGCAGCACGGAAAGGCCACAGGTCCTTGGTTCTCGGAGCGCTAGGATGTGGAGCTTTCAGAAACCCTCCGGAGGAGGTGGCACATTGCTGGTTGGAGGTGTTGAGGGAGGAGGAGTTTGGGGGAGGATGGTGGGATGGGATCTGGTTCGCGATATATGATACGAAGGGGGAGGGGAACTTTGGGGTCTTTGAGAAGATTCTTGATGGACAGGAGATATGATGGACGGGCGTTAGATCATCCCATGACAGAGGATCCATGGAGTGATGATTACTTGAGCTGCTCCCGACTCGGGACACACACGACTTGATTAGTTATGGGAGCCGCCAAAATCACACTAAACCTGAATGCAGGTCACATGAAGCATGCTTATACAATCAAGATGTCCTCGTTTCCTCGCCCCGCCAGGGCGCGAACATCACTGTTGCTGAGCCCCATGAAGAAGCATTTACCCAGCAACGAGAGCCCCTCCTGCCCCTCACGCAAAATGAGCAAGTCTTCGCAATCCACGACCTCGAACATCAGGTCTCCTGGTTCTGTAGCTCGATCTCCATATCCCAGATAGCCTCCTTGAGTCTCCAACATCCGCTCTTGATCGAATCAGTTTATCATGTAGTCGGTAATCTTTCTGATGGTGTCCACCCCCTCGGTCACTATGGCTAAAACCTCACTCAAGCAAGACCAGCTGAACATCTTGTGGATATAGGCTCCAGGGAAAACCGCCTCTTGATCGGCTAGTGAAAAGTCGTCTTCCATGAAGAGACCCATGTCCATGAGACTCGCTGCTATCTCCAGTGCCTCTCCAGTTGGCCCAAGGCTCCCAAAGCAGCTGATGGGTTTCGGGGTTTGCGAAAGTACTCTCTTGCACGATCCATATGCGTCGCCAGCATTCGGACAGGATGGACAACGCCATGCCATCGAGTGTGGTCTCCTCCTCCCAGAGACTGCGAGTCTCCAGTGCCTAGTCGCTGCACGGCTTGGGCAACTCGACCAATAAAAAATAAAAATAAAAATCCCGAGAGGATCTAGCGCGCCTTGTCCGGGGCGGTCCAAATGGGCGCAATCTTCTGGATTCGAGACTTCCCTTGGCGATTCTTGTATCTGATCCGAGCCAAGAGACCACTGTCTTTGCTGAGCGATAGATGTCGCCCATTAGCAGGGCCGTCCTACTGCGCTCCGAAAGATCATGGTGGTCGATGCATAAAGCATTGATCCAAATTGAATGGTTGGCCAGTCCAGCTGCGTCCCTAGCGAATTGTGCCAAGGACAATCGTGGAGGATTTGGAAGACTGGGCATCGCTCTCCGTTCAGTTGGATGTACTTGTTGCTATCCTCCGAGTCACAGACATATCACAAGGCTTTATTTTCTGGTTCATCATCCAGTAACACGATGCTCTATTGCATCGGATGTCTGAGGTACGATCATCTAAGTTCAGAAGCTCGAAGAGACGAATGCCGGCAGGTGAAAGACTCGAGGCCGATGGATTCATAGACATGCATCTTTCTTCTGAGAAGACGATTCGGACTTTGAGGACATGCATGCATAGTTCATGCTCCGGATAATAAGATGTCCCAAATCGTATTGAACTCTTACATATATGAATGTATAGGGGCCGTGTGTATATCATCGGCCGTCCAGCCACAATTTGGGGTGCCATATACACAGATTTAGGTGCTATACATACGGCCCCCAATTTATTATGATTATAGAATAATATACTGCTCTTAATAAGCTTATAGTTTATTATATTATAAGATGTCTTTAGTAAACTAATTATATATATTATATATTTATTTTTACTCTGAGGGCTATACTAAAGTGCGACATCAGCAGTCGAGGTAGCTATAATTTAGGGTGCCATATACGCAGCTTTGGGTGCTGTACATATGGCCCTCAAAAGAAGCAACCACCGGCAAGTCTGACATCGCCGCCATCAGCTACGTGAACTGCTCCCTACCTAGGCTCCTCTCCCATCTACTATGTTTACAGGATCTTATACTCTTCCATGCAATCATCTCATCAACAGCATCTCTTCTTCCAGCCTGCGCACGAGGCCACAGATGAAACGCTGGCACTCCCGGCAGACCCTACTGCGACGCGTGTTTCCACGACGACCGTGTCAATCAAGTTCTCCGTTTTCAACGCGAGAATCGCGTAGCGTCTCACCTGTGCCCTCCTCGAAGATATCAGCCTCGGATTTTGAGTATGGGTATATTGAAGACGTGGAAAGACTCAACAACTATCGGCCGGGTGGCTATCATCCCATTCAAATCAACGATCGTCTTCACAAGCGATACCGCATAGTACACAAGCTTGGCTACGGCACGTTCTCAACGGTCTGGCTTGCTCTCGACGAATGGACGTCAAATTACGTCGCCCTTAAAATTGGCACTGCAGATGCAGACACGCGAGAGGTAGATGTTCTATCTCAGCTTACTACAGGAGTCGCGGACCGCAGCCACGCCGCACACAAGGCATCGATGATCCCTGCGATCATCGATCGTTTCAGTCTTGACGGCCCCAATGGGACTCATCCATGTTTTGTAACAGTCCCGGCAAGATGCAGTCTTATGGATGCGAAAGAGGCGTCAGACCCGAGACTATTTCAGCTTGATGTTGCTCGGTCTCTTGCTGCCCAGCTTGCCATAGCCATTTCTCTTGTTCACTCGCAGGGCTATGCCCATGGAGGTACGTGGTTCTCATCCTCACTGGCCACCTCTCTGATCATGACAACGTCCTCATCTAGACCTTCATCTTGGCAACCTTCTTCTTCAGCTACCTCCGTCTCTCAACGATCTCTCGGTGGATCAGTTGTATGCTAAGTTTGGAGCTCCAGAGCCAGAGCCTGTCGTCCGTCTTGACAAAAGCTCAAACTCTTCAGCAGTTGGGGTTCCTTCATACGCCGTCCCTACTGTGTGGCTAGGAAAAGCAAGCGATGAAATCACCATAAAGGAGGCAAAGCTATTACTTAGCGACTTCGGTGTCGCCTTTCGCCCGTCAGATAAGTCGCGGTTTGAATCGTATACACCCCTCGTAATCCGTCCGCCCGAGGCGTTCTTTGAACCGACGACGCCTCTATCCTTTGCGTCGGATATATGGAGCCTCGGTTGTACTATCTTCGAGTTACTTGCTCACAGGTCTCTTATCGATGGAATTCTTACGCCTCAGGACGAAATCACAGCGCAGCAGGTCCACTTACAAGGACCTCTGCCGTCGGAGTGGCGGGATAGCTGGGAACAACGGTTCAAGTGGTTCGACGAAGCGTGGACACCGCTCAGTAATGAGCGTGACATATGGACGTGGGATAGGAGGTTTGAGCAATGGGTACAAGAGCCGAGACAGTCCTGTGGCATGAGTGTTATTGATGAAGAGGAGAAGGCCGCGTTGTTTGAGCTGCTACACTGGATGCTCGCATGGAGACCTGGAGAGCGGCTACTCGCAGCGGATGTGTTAAACATGGCTTGGATGAAGAGGTGGGCTTTGCCAGCGTACGAGGAGAGCCGGAAGGCCTGCGCATGACGTTCTGCACTACTTACATAGAAAGCTGATTTTCAAAAGCGGTTTACTTGTCTGGGAAGTAATTTTCAATAATTTGCCCGAAGTCTTAGGTAGTGATCGTAATTCATATTTTGTCTAAGAGTGAAGTCTTCGACACCCATAAGCGCGCAGGTGCATTTTTCTCGGTATGGAGCCGCGCGCAAGCAGGGTTCAACGCGGATGTACGATGAGTACATACAGAAAGAACTATCCCATAAGTCCCCATATGGTTCCCTCATTTGCTTCCGAAGAGCCGGGAATGAAATCACCGAGGCAATAGAATATCTAAAACGACGTGATATACAGCAAGCGATAGTAGACCTAAAGGGTCTGGAAACGAATGTTGACATCTTGCCCGTCACTGATACTAACCGATTAACGCGCAGTCAGAAACTGGTGGCGTTATCCTGTCTTGACACATGGGAGTTTCTTCCCTCTTCGAAAGATATCTAGGAGCAGCCAGAGGCAACAGAAGATCACATTGCTATCTTTCTCACAGAGATGCATATGGTCAGCATTCTTGTGTGATCAGCGAGAGAGAGTCTGGTGCTTATGGATTAGGAAGAGTGCGTATCATGACCCGTTGGAGCCATATTATCCTGCGAGCTGGCTTGTGACTACCATCAAGAGCTTTCTTGGATTGTCTCCACGCGAAATGAGAACGAATTCAATGTCACGCATCTTCTTTCGCATTAGAACATGAATCAGGGGAAGGAGTGGGGAGGGGGCGTCAGATGCTCAGCTTTGATGCTGAGTACTAATGTACCTGGGGGGTTGGGCTGACTTATCGTCTGCCCACGAACGAATATAGCGGCTGCATGATCCTCGATTCAATGAGCCTGCTCTTATCCACGGCGACTGCAATCTGAGACGGATGTGAATCATGTGAACCATGATTTGCACAGAAATACACGTTCGCAGGGCTTGCAGGTCGAGTGCTCCATCAAGTATGACGAGTTCATACCAGAGCCGTGGAACTTCAAGATCGGCTTAAAAAGCCACTGAAGAACGGCCTTCGCAGCTCTATTCATGCCATCGATAGATCTTTGCTTCAAACTCGGAGCATGCGATTAGCTTGAGACGGGAAGCCCGAGTTCGCCACAGTCCCTCTATCAATGCAAGGGATCGAACAGATATATGGTGAAAACAGATATAGAGATCTCTGGCAGCATTGCTTGATAAACAATATTTAGGTATCTATCGGGGGCTGTTGTGTTGTTAATAGCGAAATTCCTATCGATATCGTAAGGGCCATGTTATATCCGGCCGACTTACTGTAGACCTGGGGGACCGTGCGCCTGGGCCCCAGAGCGGCGTTTCGCAAGCATCGCACTATGTTGCCTGGTTTTTACCAATGCTCACAGACACGAGGGGCAATGCAACGTAATGAGACCCATCGGCAAGCGTACAGTACGTACCACGCAGCGGGCCGATTCCTTCAAAGAGGCCCGGGCTGCCGGGCACATGGATGGAGGCTGCACAGACCAGTCACAATTGATCCCACGCTGTCGTGCTATGGATGCCGTTGGATTGTCTTTCGTTGAGTCGCATCGGAAGTCGCATCGGAAGTCGCATCGGAAGTCAAATCAGACTTTGACGAGAAGAAAGTTTCCATGGCCGTTACAGTCTCACCTGTTGTCGACAAAATAAACTCTCTGTCAACTCCGGGACCATTCCTGGCTGTTTGTACGTAGCACTAAGATGTGGAGCGAGAGGACCTATCATAGGTGTCGCAGCAAATGCAAGCATCTCGTCACCATTGGTGCACCGTATCCCGAAGTTGCGACGCCTCGTGGCATGTCTCCATTTCAGCACAAGACAAGGACAGGGCCAGCCCCGCCTGCTTGCTCATTCTGGATGATACCCGACGAGACAAATGTCCACAAGGAGGAGAAAAGTGCAAGGGATTGCAACAATGCAGGACCCAGCACGTTGGGAAGAGAGGTTCCGGAGATGCGGCAATGCTGCGGTAGGAATGCCGAATGCATGAAACTTCTCATGCAGGGGCCACAAGCCAGGGACAAGGGGCCGAGAGGAAATCGCCACTTCCATGCTGCGCATCGCATCACCAATCATCTCGTCACTCAAACGAGGAACTGGCAAGGGTTGTCCCTGATAAGCGAAAACGGATTGCTGGGACCAGATGAACGGTATGCGGCATTTGCCGAGGTACCATGCTTTTTCTTTATCCACCGAGCCGAGTCCGAGAAAAAGGGCAGGGAATTGATGCCTTTCTCGACACACATGGCCAAAGCTTGGTTGAACGTGAAGAAAGTGACAAGATGGGAGAATTTGAACTGCCGAGATAGTTGCATCGGTGATCAGCAAGGGGGAGAGAAGACCCTGAGGGTTACTGCAATATCAAACGATCAACTCTCCTGAAGAGGAAGTCATTGTGAGCTGACTGTCAGCCTTTCCCGTCCAAAGTCCCACCGGAGCCCAGTTCTTCTGCTGATGCGACGAATCTCCGAAGCTGGCTCAAGCATGAGGGCGATCGTAGTCTCCGTTCCAACTCCACGACTCCATCACAACTCCACCGCAACAGTGACGAACCAGCCAACAAAACGTCTGCGCAAAGCAAGCACGCACTCACGCTCGCACAATCGCGCGCGCCATCTTCATCACTTTGCGCATCGGCGCATGAACATGTGAGACTCGTGCCATTTCTTCGTCTAGATGTTTGAACATGGGCGGAAGATGGCGCTGAGGCGCTGTGGCGCTGTGGAATCGGCGACTAGATACTCTGTAGTCTCTCGCTTGTAGGCCTCAGCACGTCAAAGCGCAATGCAAGCGACTTGTGCTTGACAGCTGGGCTTGGCTGACCAAGACCCCAAGCGGCAAGACCAACGAAGATGGTGCACGAGCACCTAGCCATGAAGAGTTTGGTGCTGACGCCCACAACCTGCCCAACGGGGACAAACCATGACAACCAGGGGGCCGGGGTGCGCATGGTCCCTGTTCCCTTGTCGCCTTGGTGCCTCTAGTCCCGCTTGCCTGGACTCTTCGACAGCTTCAGCCATGTGGACTATGCTGAACAGTTGATCGTAGCGTCAAGCCGCGCGGGCGGGCATCTGGAGTACCGAGGCTGCAGCACGTCGCTAATCTTGGAGACGCAGGCCTGAATGATGGGAAGATCGTGTCTATGTTTGGGCCTGAGCAATTGCTTTTTGCGACAATGCAGCCTGCTCTAACAGACGTTGTCCTCTACGGACGGCGTCTGGATGGCACTGGCAGTCGGTTCGAGGGGTGAAAATGGAATGGAGGAAGGAACCAATGGGGTGGGGGAAGGCACGCAGAAATTGACTTCCTAGCCACCATCGGCCATTGCTTCCCTATACTGCACCGCCACTCCACTTCACACAGATCTGGGGCACTTTTCCACATTCAGATCCAGCTTCGGGGACGATGAGTCGGGCTATTGATTTCCTCAAACGGACTCTCAATGAACGGGTTCTAGCGGCAGGACAAAGAGAGAGAAAGACAGAGAAAAGATAGGGGATCCGTTCGACCACGCGCACGCCACATGCCCGCGCATCCACTCTCCATCTCTATCCACCCCTTGGAAGCAGCGAGCCGGAGGCGAACTGTACGCACCAGTTTAGCGGCAAATTCTATTATAGAATCGGCCGGGTCGCCAGACTCCCGAACTCAATTTTCCCCGGTGAAGATCTCTGGGCAAATTGTCTACACTTCTTCATTGATTCGACTTCCCTTTGTTGCTTGGTTTCGCGAGTCACGTCCCCTTCCTTGTCAACTTGCACAACGTCGTGACACTTTTTGGGAAAACAACCTCGAAATCACCAAGGCGGACTTCAACCCAAAGACGAAAGGGAGAGCAAAAGGTACGACAAAGCAGCACCCGTCGTCCGCCGGCCTTATGGGCGTTCCAAACCGCGGTCCGGAGCTTCAGGCTGTCGGCTACATTCTCGTCATCACTGCTGGCATCACGCTGCTGCTGCGATGCTTTACTCGTCTCTTCATCGTCAAGAGCTTCGGCCTTGACGATTGGGCCATGTTGGTGGCCATGGTGCGTGCCTCCGAACCCCTTTCCTTCTACACGACTTGAAGCGTCTGTTTTGGATCGATACATTCTCGCACAAAGCTTCATGCAACAACATGTTTGATGCATGCTAGAGCGAACATTAACATAAACAACTGAGTACAACGACTGCATACTGACTTCCCTTGCGTGTAGGTCTTCTTCACTCTCTTCGTGACGTGTGCCTTGATAGGCGTCCATTACGGCACGGGAAGGCATGCAGATGATCTGACCAAGGACAACTTTGAAAAAGCAATGATGGTACGTACGCAAACATTTGAACCTCTGATGAACCACGTACGTGCATATGGAAACTAATCGCCTCACGTACAGTACTGGTGGTTCTGCTACATGTGGTACTGTGCATCCATGGTAGCCAGCAAGATCAGCATCGGCTGGTTCCTCCTTCGCATCACCGTCCGCAAGAGCGACATCATCACCATCTGGCTTGTCCTCGCCTGTACCGTCGCCACCGGCATGGTCTTCTTCTTCACTACCCTCTTCCAGTGCAGCCCGCAGTCGTACTTTTGGAACAGGGACCAGGATGGCAAATGCATCAACATCGATATCATCATCGCCCTGACTTACCTGTACAGCGCGTTTAGTTTGGTCTGCGACTTTACTTTTGCGTTACTGCCTGTTGTGCTTATCATGAAGCTGAACCTCAAGAGGTCGCACAAGTATGCACTGATTCCCATCGTTATGATGGCGTGTGTGTAAGTTGTAGACGGCGATACAGACAGGCGTGATCAGAACCGCGCTGACAAAAGTCATAGGGCCTCAACAGCTGTGCTTGTTCGCTTTGCCTATGTCAAGGATTTCAAGAATCCTGACTTTCTCTGTAAGTGGTCCCCCCCGGGCGCAACAAGTTTTCATCACAGGGCATAGCACTAACACGATCAATTAGGGGCAACGATCGATATCGCCATTTGGAGTACCACCGAGCAGGGTCTCGCCATCACCGCCGGTAGCCTCGCCACCCTTCGTCCCCTCGTCCGCCTCGTCACCTCCAAGGTGAGCAGCCTCTACGGCAACCGCAGCACCAATCTGCGCGCCTCCGATCACCCGCACCCACCCACCATCGGTGGCATGGGCTCCAAGCACAAGCTCAACCGACCGCACGGCCCCTTCTCCCTCATCACTGCTGGTGGAGACGACGATAGGGATCTTCCGGCTGGCAAGGATATCGAGATGCCGGAGCGAATGTGGTCAATCGAGAAGAAGTCAGCATGGACGATGACGAGGAGTAGGGTGGACGGAGCGAGCAGTGAAGAGGAGTTGACGGCTCCGGGAAAGCATTGGGACGATAGCCATTTGAGGACGAAGACAGTCATTGAAGCGGTCCCTCGGGAAGAATAATGGTTTACGCACTCCGGTTTATTTGGTCTCTAGCGTTCTAGCGTTTTTCACATTAATCGTTACGATATTGGATCATCCGCCGCACAATTGCACTTGTGCAGCCAGCAGTCATTGCCAACACTGTCCGAGACGACCAACCACAAGTGGCAAGAGAGAGAAGCTCTAGGGAGTATCCAGAATCATCTTCATCCGCTCCCTCAAAAACAAGCCGTCACGTTCAAGAAATGAGGCCGGACAAGCTTGCCATGTACCCGACGGACCCTACCCGGGCTCATGATCTCTTTCGCCGGATCTTCGAATGATGGCATATCAATCTCAAAAGAGCAAAGAAGGAGAAGGAGAAGGAGGAAAAGCATTCGCGACATGGCAGCTGCCTCTTGCCCGCGTTCGGTCTACCCGATTCGCGATGGGCTTATCGTGACGCCTTCGCTCGGTCCTGCAAGTTGTCAGGCCGTGAACGGTGAGAGACAAGCAGACCAAATCTAGGGCATTGAAAAGCAGCAGAAGATTTGGTGCATAATTGGCGCTCCTTTGAGGACTCGGAAACCGCAAGAGCTGAACAACCATCCTGGTCAACCAAGCGTTTGCTTGTGGGGATGGCAATTAGCTTCACCCATAGGTATCAGTACAGTACAGGTGCGCTGCATCCAAGAGATCATAGATAAGCAGTGCTCCCCTTTACCAGGTCCCCCACAGCTCTTGGATCGAGGAACTATCTGGCGATCAGTCAATCACCTTATCTCCATCTGTTCCGACAGTCAAGCTTATCAGAGTCAGATTAAGGATAATAGCTCATTATGTGATAGTTGTGCATGAACATATAACAGCCCACCTCACCCAGTCAGGTACTCCCATGCGCCTGCACTTTGCATGTTCCTGCGATCCATCCCAGAGTCTCCAAGTCCTTGTGCGGGTATCATGGCTGTGATAGACCCGTCGTTGAAGCAATGGGAACCCGTCCCATGGTATGGTGTGGCCGTCTTCCTTCTGGGCTGCATCGTTCTCGGCTTCCATCGCTACTTTAACCGGGAACCTACGAGAGTCCTAGTAATGGATGTCAAAAGTTCTCAGAGGGACTCTCAGCAATGGCTGCCATCAACTTTCAAGTCGCCCTCGGCCAGTCGTCCGTTATACGCGAATGAGATGACTGGGGCCTCCCCGCCATTGCATTACAGCTTCATTCGACATGATGCAAAGTACAGCGCCTCAATGGGGCGTCGGGCCATTGACCAGAGGGATTGAAAACAGCTCGGCAACCAAATCCCAAGATACCACGCCTATATGGCCCGGCGGGTCGCAAAAGGAGAACAGGTGTGCCTGCCGAATGAGCTCGAAGCATATTCGGTAGCAGTAGAATCGCTAGAAGAGCGGGCGGAATACCTTGATGATCGCTGTCTAAACTTCTTCTACCGCCGACCACAAGTCGGTGTCATGAGCCTACGATGCGGCAAATTGTTCAGCATTATTGAGGAAGCGCTCAAGGCGAACACCACACTATCCGCGCACGCCTCATTGAAGACGACCTCGTACTTAAGCTTGAGAAGACATACGGCGAACTTTCCTTCCTCCAGAGCTCAGGTTTTATCGCCTGCCCGGTCTTTGGTCTCTGGAAGACAGGCTGGTTCTGACTCTCTCAGATGTTCACCGAGTGTCGATGCTCCTCAGTTCAAAGAGAAGACGCAGACCGGAACGGGCAAACCCTCTTCTCAGCTGTACCCATTATAGCCGAATCCGCTACTTCATCCAGGTCGACGGCAAGGTAGCATAGTGGATGTTTCGTCGCATAAGACGTTCCTGAAGGTGTGAAGGGTTGGACAACGGCTGCGAAAGACCAGGCGATAGAAGTTCACTCTCTAGGAAAGAGAGGCAAGCGTCTGGGAGAAGCCAAAGGCAGAAACAGTGGATGCGAATGTGTTAATTCGCCATTACTGAGGTTATGAAGGAGGCCCACGTCCCTGAGCGATGGGTCAGCGCGATCCAGGCTTGAGGGGATGATGTGAGCCATTACGAAGGGAGTGGGAATGATGAGGGAGTGTAGTTAGAGTAGTTGACTAGGAAGCATAGTGCACTGCTTAATCGAAAGTTGGACTTGAGCATGAAAGATAGGGTGCATAAGTCATCATGGCAGGCGAATCGAGTATCTGTCATATCAGCAATTAATTAGGTGTGTACCGCGATCGGCTTCTTCGCTAAGGGAGCTCGGTGCTGACCTGAAAGAAGCTCCATCGTACAAGCACGGTAGCCGAGTCTTGCTGCACATACAGTTATTGTAAGGCCAATGATGGCTGTCTCGTCTCGTCATCCGGAGCTCTCTTGTCCAGATACGTGACCAAATACTTAGGGATGAGCGAGTCCACGGATTTGCATCTGTTCTGCAAGTCAGATCGCATTTGCTGGGTTTCATGCCATCGTGTCGTCGACATAGCTGAGAATCAATGGATGTCATCCGACAGCGTAGGACTAGTGATGGCTTCTAAGAGCTTCTAAGATGCGTGTTTCCTTTCTCTTGCCTCAGGCCAATGCTGCTGGCCGGACTGCGCTTGCCAACGGAGTGAGACGGTCACGTGCAGTAGCCACAAACCGCTACGTACTCCGTACAATTAACCACTCTAAAGTTAGGAACTCCTCTAAGCGTCACAGCATTCAATGGTTCTGCACTCAAAATGCTCGGATGGAGCTTTCTCAAAAGGCAGCCATCTCCTGAGCCAAGCCCAAGTGCCTTATCACCGATGGCGACTCGGACCCTCGTTCCTGGGCAGTTCTCACTTGGCGACCGACATCCGTGATTAAGCCGGAGAGTCTGAACAAGACCCGAGACTCGACCAAGAACCGCCATCCGCCGTGGCCAGGATAGCCAAGATGGCAGCTCCGAAAAAGTAGTTCCATGTTTTGTCAACGAAGCACTGCAAATGATGGAGCTTGAGGCTGAGGGCGTGGAGGCACAACCCGCAGTCCAGCGGACCATCGCGTCGCCACACCCGGCACATCGCACTCGCGCACATGATCGATTCAGTAAACAAGCCTCCCACCTTTTCGTGCAAAGTTGCCTACTAGGCTGAACAGACGCAGGCTGATGCTGCGCGAACGTGTGTGGCTGGCACTACCGATTCCCGCGTCATTGCACAATACGACAGACCAGGGTCTGGGAAACAAAACGAGGGATGAAGGGAAAGAGGAGCAGCTGAACAAACTCCCCGCCTTTCCTTTTCCCAGTGGTTGCCATAGCGCGCTCAGAGCCCATGCTTTGCTTTAAGCGCAGGATTCTAGGCTCCTCTTAGCCCAGCGGGAGATCTAGTCCGTCCAGATCCGCCGACATTGGGCTGACCTTCTTCCCCAGTTCTTTAGACTATCATCCTAGAGACTTTTTCATTTGCCTTTATGACTAGGCGGACGGCAGAACCCCCACCCGACGCGCACGCATAGAGAAAGGCCGGGATGCGCCACCGATGTCGTGATCGGGTCTCTGAGTTGCCCTAAAGACCTGTCGCCAGTGTGGCTGCAAAGCTCGCCATCAACTCTGCGCGATCCAGACTCTGAATACAACAGGGGGGAAATCTGCCGAGGAGCAGCTCTGCAACACGAAGCTGACTTGACATGAAGACGGAGTGAAACATACAACGCAAAACTGCTTCCCACTCGTGCCTCACGATCCTGAGTTGTGGAAAGCTCTACTGTATCTTCAAGGGCTTGGCAGCTTGCTCCAAGGCGGCAACGATCAGCAATCATCGCCATCTTGTCGACGGCAAACTAAACTGAACGCAGCTTCGTTTGACCCACGTTTTCCCTTGAACTGGGGTTCAACCAACAGCTAGCTCTTCTCCGCCTGCCGCAATCTGTAGGAGCAATTCTCGCTACTCTAGAAACCCGTTCCTGTCCCTTCTGGACCGTACCTTTTTATTTTATTTCCCCCCTCTCCTTCTTTCCTTGTCCTCTTTTCTTCTCATCTTTTCGTCATTCCAGGCTGGTTGCCCCCGAATAGAGCCCTGCATTGCAACTCAGCTACTCGCCAGCAGCAAACAGCATGTTCGGCAAAAACAAGAACAAGTCCGTGTCAGCGGACGAGGCGCAACATGATACCGAATTCGAGAGCAACGCTTATGGCGCGAGTGCAGACTTGGTCGACCCTGATTCTGGTGTCAAGCGCGGACTGAAGAACAGGCATTTGTCCATGATGGCTCTGGCTGGTATTATCGGTCCTGGTCTTCTCATAGGAGCTGGAGGCGCACTTGCGAATGGTGGTCCGGCGTCGCTGCTGATCGGCTTCGGTGTTATTGGTAGGTCCATGTGATTCTTTGCTTAGGCGTCCTTTGCCGCCAAAGAGACCCAATTGCTTCCAACCGAAAAAGCAAACAGTTGCAGCTGTACCTCTCCCCAACCTCTTACACATTGCTTCTTGCTTTTCATCATATTACCTGTTTAGGATGAGTGCCCGTTGGCGCTTCGCGGGTAACGGCTCCACTGGGAAGAGGTTCGGGATAGTCGACACATACGCGATCTACATTTCCCTTTCGGCCATTGTTCTCATCTTCTCCCAAATTTTAAGTCTTGAAACAAGTCTGATTATTTTCTTCTTAGGGATCATCGCCTTCTGCATCATGCAATCCCTTGGTGAACTCACGACACTCTACCCCGGTGGTGGCTCATTCATCTCCCTTGCCGAGCGAATCGTAGACAAGTCCTTCTCCGTTGCTGTTGGCTGGAACTACTTCATCATCTGGGCCACTGTTCTTGCCAACGAATACAACGTCATGTCTTCCATCTTGACTTATTGGGCCCCCGCCGTTCCGCTATGGGGCTTCTTCCTTATGTAAGTGGGATTCCGAAGCATACAGTTATCCAATGGCAACTGACACCCTCCCAGTCTTTGGAGTGTCTTCTTGGGTTTCCAGATGTTGGGTGTTGAAGCCTTTGGAGAGGCCGAGTTTTGGCTTGCGCTGGCCAAGTTGCTTGGTTTGACTGCGTACTTCATCTTCTCCATCATCTATGCTGCAGGCGGTCTCGTTGGTCAGGACGGAGCGCTTGGGTTTCGCTATTGGCACGACCCTGGGCCATTCAACAACAATGGCTTCCGCGGCGTAGCTACCGTCTTCGTCTTTTGCTCTACTTTCTATGCTGGTGTTGAGGCTATTGCAATCGCCGCTGGTGAGACCAGAAACCCTGGCGTTGCTGTCCCGCAGGCCATTCGTCAGGTTTTCTGGCGCATTATCTTCATCTACATGGGCTCCGCGCTGTTCTTCGGCATTACCTGCCCAGCCAATTCGGATGAGCTTGTCAGCGGTGGCGCCAAAGCCTTGCAAAGCCCTATGACGATCGCCATTCAGAATGCCGGTTGGGAGGGAGGCGTTCATTTGATTAACGCCTTCATTTTCGTCACCTGCCTGTCTGCCATCAACTCCTCGATCTATATTGGCTCCCGAACAATTCTTTACATGGCCCAGTCTGGCAAAGCCCCCAAGATTCTTGGCTGGGTCAGCAATAGCCGCCGCGTACCGATCCCCGCCATCGTCCTCACCAATGCCGTAGGTGCGATCTCCATGATGAACGTTAGTACCGGTGCAGCCCGAGCATACGGCTATATTGTCAACCTTTCCGGCGTCAGCACCTTCCTCGTCTGGGGCAGCATCAGCTTCATCCACATTCGCTTCCGTCGAAGCTGGCATCAGCGTGGTCGCAGTAGCGAGGAACTCCCTTACAAGTCAATGGGCTACCCGTTCATTGCGTGGTTTGGTCTGAGTGCTTGTATCTTCCTTGCCCTTGTTCAGGGTTGGACGACGCTTTCTCCCTTCAACGCCGGCAACTTCGTTGACGCTTACATCCTGCTACCGCTCTTTGGCATCATCTACGGCATTAGCAAGCTCATATGGTGGAAGACTGACAGATTCAAGCGCAGCTTCGATATTGACCTCGATAGCGGAAGGAGAATTGATCTGGACCAGAAGGGTTTTCATGTGGACGAGGATGGAAACATGGTGCGCAGGGAAAAGTTGCCTTTCTGGAAGCGAGTCTGGGAGTCTCTCTAGGCGGCTCTGGCCTCTTGAGGCACGATATGATGATGGCTCGAAGTGGTTGGATGAGACTATCGCAATCCAATACTACTTGAAATACGCATGACTACTGCATCCGTCATGTGAACACCGATCCCTATGCGCTGATGGAATTCAGTCTGAGTGATATCCCATACCCCGTTTCCCGAGGAGCTATTAATCCAATTGTCTGTCTATATCATAGGTCACGGCTATCGGTGTGTCCATGCTCTTGCTAGTGATGAAAACATGCGGCCTTCAGGTGGACACGGCAGTGGAGAACGGTCGGCCCAAGATTAACTCGAAGAGATGTTTAGGCTACAAAGAGGAGGTAAATTCATCAAAAGTGTCGGTCTAACCTAAGAACATAGATCCTGGTGATGCTCTGGCTACCAGATACCAAGTTGGCGACAACATCAGAACTGAGCAAGCGTCACTCGCCGACAACGCCATGGGAACCTTCTGAGTAGAAGATGTACAGCCTCGAAAATCGTTGTCTTCAGATCTTGATTCTACCGATGGGTATTGTCAGATCCGAAGGACCATTCATGTCCTCTCATAGCCGGTTGAGTCGACAGCGCCAGCATGATTGAATGCCGCAGCTCGTGCACAGGAATATGTACTCCGGCAGCTTGAAGCGACACTCCTCACACCTATGCCTCCCGTATCTCTTCTCCCAGCGATGACGGGTGCAGTGGTGATTGTTAATCACGTCCTGCCGAACTCTCGCAACAGTTCTGGCGTGAGCAGCCGGGTCTACCCCGACAGGAACGTTGAGGTCCACCACGTTGGCCACGCGGTCAAGGAGGCGACCTTCATCCCACTGTGCACACGCACAGGTCTTCCAGGTTTTACCGCATTCATAGCAAAATTCTGCCTTGCATAGGCAGGCGAGAAGGATGTTAGCTTTTAAGGGGGGAGGCTCAAGGAGTGGCAGAAGAGGTCGGGCTTACTCATGTGGTTGCATCCTGTATTGAGCTCGATGGCGTTCTTGCATCCTGGACAGCACTTCCAGCCTTGTGCGTCAATGTAATGCAGCACATCTGCAGTCTGGTCGTCCGCCGGACAAGCTCCTTCGTGAAACGCTTGTTTACAGAGGGTGCATGTTTTGGCCCTGCATTCTCCACAGCGTGCTTTCAGGCCATCAATATCTCGAGGCGGGATGAATTTGGAGCAAGTCTGCTGGTGACAGTACGTCTTGTCCTTTGTGCGATACTCGATAGCTTTGAGCTCGTACTTTTCTGCTTCGTCTTCTGATAGGATTGGTCGGGCTAGGTCGTAGGGAAGCACTTGGGCACAGCAGCGAGGTGGGAACAGGCTCTCGTCGGTTGTTGCAGCACGATGAAGGTCCACAACGCAGTCTAAGCAGTAAAAGTGAGAGCATGGGAACTGAAGGGTGTTTGCCTTGCAAGTGGTGGTAGTGCATGAGATGCAAGTGATCCTTGTGCGCTTTTGGGCACCAGTCTCATCAGAGGAAAACTGGCCGCGTTCGGAGATGTCGTCCGAGGAGCCGCTCTCATCGATAACAAAGGGAAAAATGAGCTCTAGATCAGGCAAGGAATCACTTTCTGAAACTGCATCCTCTTCGTCGATGTCCTCTGGGGGTGCTGAAGCTGTGGTGTCCCCGACTGAGGGCGTTTTCGCGGCGGAAAGCTCTGGTTGAGAAGCCTCCAACTCATCATCCAGGTTGGCAGGCTCAGAAGACTGGTCTGTCGTATCTGCGACTTCTTCAACAGTGATGGCTTCAGCTCCGGGGGTCGCGCTTGTGTGGTTGGTGTCTATCACTTCGACTTGTTCATGGAAGCGAAGAGGTTGTGCTTGCTGTACTTCGTTCAAACGCACGTGTTCGGTGATGATGTCTTTCTAAGCATCAAGCTCGTCCGTGAGCAGCTTCGCAGCCTCTTGCGTGTCTGGATGTGCTTCTTGCACGAGGGCTTGGGCATCATCTTGCTGAAGCTGGATGATGAGCAGAAGGGTTTCTGGATCAACAAGTTCGAGGTCAGTGAAATCCATGTTGTCAAACAATTCGCCCAGTTGACAAGAGGTCGTTAACTCAGCAAGGTTGATAGCAAGGATCGTAGTGAGGGAGCGTCAGTTGTCAGGAGATATTCACGGTCATTCACCGCATCACGCAGGATGCGCTATTTCATATCGACAGATGTCGCCAGCCGCTCAGGACGGTTGTTCCTATCAGATGGCCACCAATCAAAGGCTCCACCGCATCAGGTCGACATTGTGGCTACCGTAGAACCATTCAAGTACGGTTATTCTGTTCATGTTTGCATCTAGTACAGCTCAGTGCATCTGTTTGAGCAACCCAAGTGCTCGACAATGTTATCCTCGACTATCAAGGCTTTGAGGCGGCAGGAGTCTCTGGATCCCACACAAAGTCTCTGCCTTTCGGGGAGCCCGCTTCCTCAAAACAATTCAAACACGAACAGGCAAAAGAACCTTTCGGCCAGTGGAGCCAGACGTTGAGAAAACAAGAAAAAGGACAAAAAAGCAAAAGAATTGGACGAACAGGGAATCGAACCCTGGACCACCTCTAACTTAGATGCTAGAACATGCTAAAGAGGTATTATACCACTAAACCATTCGCCCTTATTGGATGATGCCGAGACTCCATATTGTTGTATATATATGGAAAACCGTCTACCAACCCGATTAACATTCTTTTTTGTGGCACTCGGCTGCGTACAATGGAGAGCGAACGCCCGCTATTCCTCAGGCAAATGTGACCTCATCGACCGCCCTCCGCCTGTAGCGCCAAGACGCCCGAATCGCAGCGTCGCGCGAACATTCCGGTGCAGTCCGCGAACGCGCGCGCTCAAGCGTGGCTGAGCAAGCACTCGCAGTCTCATTCACCCCTTGCAAACAAGGGTCAGACATAAGGTATGCTTGGTCTGATCTGCCCAACTGCGCCATGCCCAATGACGAGGCACTGTGCACACGTCAGTGAAGCAGGAAGATATGCCGACCCATCGGGGCAGTTCTATTCAATGTAGGCTGCCTCCCTCTGGGGGTCGTCTTATCTACATCAGGCCATTCACACAGGTCGGATCATCGGGCGTATGCCCAGTTTGGTGGTCAAGCTACTTGGCCTCGGGCTGATCTGCCGCGACGGGCGGAGATCATCCACCTCCCAGCACCGCAAGATGTACTTCGGGTCCTTTACGTTGAGCTTATTGGTTCGACATGTGCCTGACCGACTCATCGGCTAGAGGCTGTCGTCGAATTTGAGTACTGTTCCCCAGCCCTGTGTCGAACTCCGCGGCGCCTTGTGAAATGAAGCATCGTACTATGACTTCAGGCATGGATTGGCCGCGGCATCATGACAGCGCAACGCGCTAGTTCCCAATGCAACATGTATGACCGTACACAAGCCTCGAGCTTCACTCCTGTTGTCTCTCATCCAAGTTCTACAGCGTTGCAGTAACCGCCTTGGCGGCTGACAGCCCCTGGACGTGCGCAGGAAGCGAGGCATGCTGCACCTCCATGGTGGTAACCTCTGAGATCATCGATGAGTGCTGATAAAGATGGTTGTCTCAGGTCATGGCTTCTCGTAGCAATCATCTTCCATGAAGCACTACCGGTCTTCTTCAGCTTGTGCCCTTTGCAAGACTTCTGTTTCTTTCACCACCGAACCCCATCCAATCCTCTCCGCCTATGACCAGCAGTCATGTCCGGTAACGACACCTTCATCCCGACCTACAAAACGTGTGAAGAGGTGTCCGATCTCTGTCCCGTCGAAGCCACCATCTATGGAGCCTCACTCTCGAAAGGCGCCGCAGCCTTCTTCGGTCTCGCGTTCTTGGGATGCCTCGTCACACAGCTGTACTTTGGCATCCGAGCCAGAACATGGAGCTTCATGATCTGGCTGGGACTGGGGACGGCGCTGGAATGCCTCGGGTATCTCGCACGCTTCAGCCTTGCCAGGAATCCTTGGTCCATCAACTCGTTCATCATCCAGTACCTGACTCTTCTCCTGGCCCCGACATTGGTGGCTGCTGCCATCTCAGTCACATTCAAGAGCATAGTGATCTGGTACGGGAAGCAATGGTCCTTGATCCGTCCGAAATTCTACCCCCTGGTCTTCGTCGGCACAGACTTTTTGTCCATCTTCATCCAAGTCATCGGCGGTGGTGCCTCGGCTGCAGCAACGACTGGCAATGCCGGCGAAGGCGTGAGGAAGCTGGGCGAGGCTCTCGTCATTGGTGGTGTGGCATTCCAAGTTGCAAACATGGTGTGTTGTGGGGGATTGATGCTGCTCTACACGAAGCGCCGTAAGGCAGCTATGCACAACGGCATGCAAGCCCTGGCTGGGGACGGTCGGCAGTATTCCGTGGATATGGGGAAAAGAGGCCGGAAAGCCCTGTCACGAGCAGCAGCTACAGTGACTGAAGCGAAACGGACACGCATCTTCGTCTACTGCCTCGCTGTTGCGTACCTTGCCATCATCGTCCGCTGCGCATACAGGTACAGCATTACTACTCCATCACGTTTCTACAGGACCTCTGCTGACTCGATACTTCGTTTAGAATCGCCGAGACTGTGCCTGCTATCGCCGTGGATGTTGTGAGGAACGAGGCTCTGTTCCTTGCCTTGGACGGCGGAATGATTCTTGTTGCCATCTCACTGGTTTCCTTTGTCCACCCCTGCATCTTCTTCCCCTACTTTGGCATCAAAAGCAAGATCCGTAAGGAGTTTGAGGAAATGGATCAGCTCCCCTTGACCGGGCCGCAGCATCCTCCACAATCGCAAGGTCAGCACTACGGCTATCAGTGATGGGCGTGCCGTTGCGTGAGCTTCTGAGTGACTAGTAGAGTCGGGGAGGAATGTTTCGATTTGTACGTGGCCGCGGCTTGACCCTCGCTGGCGGTCATTATCGCTATGAAGACTGGCTAAGTAGATTCAAGATGTCATCGATCATTGACGCTTGTCATATTTGCCATGTATGTCAGACCAAAACATCTCGAGAGTTACGTCGACTGAGAAGCAGTGTCCCAAAGAAGCAAAAGCTATGATTGTCTTGCCTTACTGTACCTTTGCGATGTGTTTCTTTCCCAAAGTCACATTCTCTAACTCGATCCCAGAAACCTTCTCTTGCCTGACACAAACAAGCCAGTCACTCAGCGCTCCTCATCCCGAAGAAGTTGTCCAACAGCTCTTGTCTTATTCCCATCACACCTCGCGGCAACAAGATAACGCAAGCTCACTCTTCGAACCTGACTACCTCATCGATGCGACCAACGATGACCCGTAGATCACCATCTGTCTCCATCTCTTCGAATATGCTATGCTCTTCTACCAATGCCGGACCCCGGCGCAATTGCACCTGGGCCATGGTCCGCCGCAGCCATAGCAAAAGTGCGCACCACATCTGCAGCCTTGGAGAAAGTCAGCCAGTAGACGCAGCAGAGGGTCTGGCAGTCGAACATACTGATGTGCATACAGCCACTCGCTAGCTGTACGAGGGTTCCGCACTCCGGGCAGGTTCGCCACCTCTGCCTCCTTGCAAGTTCGAGAACCTGCGCTGTACCCTTGTCCTGAACACAGCCGCCCTTGTGTACCGGACCTTTGCAGAAGGAACAGGTTCTGTGTCCGCATCCTCTGCAGTGGCCTTCACCTCCACGGATCTGTTCCGGCGGGATGAAGGCAGTACACCGCCCGTTGCAGCAGTAGACACGCTGCGCAGCGGGCAACGAGTACTCGGTCACCTTGGCGTTCCACTTCTTCATGAAGTCCGGCGTGACCACCTTCTTGATGGTCGCTATGGGGATCTCCTCGCTGGTGCAGCATCGAGGAGGAAACCTGGCTTCGTTGAACATGGATTCCCGCAGCAAGGTTCGCATGCAATCGCTGCAGAACGCATGATCACGGGACGGGCAAGAGACAGTTTCGTGGATCGGGAAGAGCCCAGCGCAAGCCATGCATTCCCTCATCGTGTTCTCGCAGAGGTCGGGCCGTGGTGACTGGCTCTTTCGGAAACCGGAGAGGCTCTTCTGCACACGCCCCTTCTCAACGCGGTGAAGGGCTGGATGCCCTCGAGAAGACTTCTGGTTCGAGAGACTGTTGGCTGTTCCTGGTGTTGCTGTAGCTGGAGGTGGATGAGTCTTCTTTCGTCGCGCGACTTGTTTGTAAGGAAGTCCCTCTAGTTCTGCGGGCTGTCCGGCGAGTCTGGTAGACCTTCGTCCGCCTGGGCTTTCCTTCGCCACCCGGCGCCTCTTCCTTACATTCTTGCGGCTACGTTTAGAGGAGGCAGTCTTCTCGTTCCCACTCTCAAGCTGTCCCGTGTTCGCTGCTGCTTGCACCCGCGCACCAGGCTCTGGTTGCCGGGACGCCCGAGGGAGAGTGTATCCCGACCTACCTTGGTTGATTAAAGCTTTCTTTGGAGTCTGCAGCTTCCAATCGCGCCCCGCTATGGAAGCCATGGCTATGTTTGGAAGTGACAAGATGCTGTGGCTTGTGTCGTTGAATCGGTAGTATAGATAGGAAGAAAGAGAGAAGAAAAGACAGAAGAGAAGAGAAAGCCGCAAAGAAAGTGAGTTGGACCTCATGGCACATTGCATCTGCGTTTGACGCTGTGTTCAAGTCAATGATTGCTCACAGTGAACGCATCTTGCTCTGTTTCTGCAGGTTTCCGTTGTTGGACTTGATGCTGAATCGTTTATACACGTTTGTCCAGCAATCTTATTCAATGTCTGCCTTAGAGACATGCATTAACATATATTTGCCATCACCGCGGTAGAGTCGAGATAGGTTCTTCTTAAGGCTGATATGCGCCTCCAGCCACAAATGTCTCTCAGTCGACGATAAGCCGGTCCATGCTTGGTGAATATAGACAAACACGCAGTGATGAGTCTGCTTTGCGTGATCCTGCATTTATTAGAGTATAGCAGCCGCATAAATCTGCACTGTCCAAAGTGTTTGGCCGCAGCAAATGTTTGGACGACATGCGCAGCACATAGCGATAGCCACACGAAGTGTTCAAATCGCAGTCCACCTATGATAAAATTACATCTTGCTTGTACAGGTCTATTTCCAGGACATACAGAGGCATCATCACAGGGCAACTTGACAATGAACCGCAGTATGAGGATCCATGCCTCGCTTAGTGTACACTTTGAATAGAGCGACGACATTGATTCGGGTGAATGAAATCAGAGAGTCCTCTAGCAAGGTCAAAGGTCTTCTGGCAGCCACCTGGTCTCATGCGGTGATGCTGGGGAAGGTTGCGAGTCGCCTATCTCAAATGATGCTGAAAGTTCGACACGCCTGGTCCAAGTAGATTTGATCACCAGTCACCCTGGCTCTCTCGACAGCTTGATGACAGCATTTTGTACAGAGGCTTTGTTCCTATCGTCACACCCTAGGCGTCAAGCTCGGCATCCGAATGTGCCCTGCTTCTCACCGTGGCAGCGTTCATTGCGATCTGTGACGGTAGGAAGAGACCAGTGTCCAGGGCAGGCTTACTCCGACGTTGTAAATCCTGGACATATTACATTATGAGAACGGTGTTCTGGCGGCTCAGTCGTCCCATTGAGGCCGGTTTCTAGGTTCCGTGTGCAGACAAGGTCCGGACAGTGTGGTGCGCTATATTACAGCATCGTAATGTGAGCGTTCAACCCATTCCAGCGCTTGAATGTTTTTGTGAGCAAACGAAGATATTGGGAACTACAACAGCCACAAACTGGCAACCCCTAGCCATGAAGCTCCAGGTTCTCAAGGCCCCTGTTTAGCGCATTCAACAGTTCAGATCGATAAAGTGCATCGCTCGCGAGGCTTCCTGGACACTTCCTCCCTACTTCCATGGTGGATTACATCAGGTTCGTGCTTCGGTGAGCTTCTGATCCTCGAATTCATTTTTATTTGACTGTCTGAGAACTCGCGTTTCAATTTCTTGCCTCAAAAATCGTCACTTCCAGATCAGCAAGTGTTCTCCCGTGCCTATGGCGCCATGAGCCCATGGCTGACGAGCCAGCAACAAACCAGTTCACTTCGCACCAAGCTCAGAGCATTGCATCATATTCATCTCGTCCTGGAGCCTTGCGCTTCAACCTTTCATGAAGCTCGTTGTTTTCGTGGAAATAGTTAGAGCAGCTTCGGCATATCAAGAACGAGCACCCGGCGCATCGATAGTGTGAACTCGTCACCAGAGTCTCACAACGATCACAGACCAGGAGGACCATTTGATAAGGGAACAAATACTTCGTAAGACACACTCGACGTCCACTCAATAACTTCGAGTCGTTGACCCTGGTTTAATATGTCGCACCTGGGTAAATTATTCGTCGTTCTCGCTTGGCTCATCTTTGATCTTGATAGCATCAATGCCACTTGCTGCAGCGGACGTGCCAGCGACATCACTAGCTTGATGAGTTGTCAGGTCCAAAAGCGGCCCAGTGATGAACGGGGTCGGTCGAGGCTCGTCCATGGGATCGGTACCTCCGTCTGTACCGCGGTTGGTAGTGAAGACGCGCGGCTGGCGGTTGGCCCTCTCCCGATGGCTCATGCACCAGGCTCTGCACATTTGCCAGGGCTTTCCACAACCGTAACAGAACTCGGTCCCGCAATTGCAGCCTGGAGGAGTCAGTTTAAAGTGATCTGAAGGTTGTTGAGAGTCGTGACTTACTCATATGTTGACAGCCAAACTGCTTCTCCACGATAGCCCGGCACGAAGGACAACGCTGCCAATCTTGAGTCTCCGCGAAACGCAAGAAAGTCGCGGTCACATCGTCCTTTGGACATTCATGTTGGTGCTCCTGCTTCTTGCAGTGAACGCATGTCTGGTTCCCACATTTCATGCACTGACCGATTTCGTTCTGGATCCGAGTCGACGGAACGAAAGCATGGCATGAGTGGCAGTACAGTCGGATGCGAGTACCGAACTCGGAAGTTTTTGCCAGATACTGGCTCCAGACCTCAGTTGACAATGCAGGTTTGATTGTGGCCCGCGGAATGATCTGGCCACAGCAACGAGCCGGGAAGTGAGCTTCATCTTGCATGGAAACTTTAACGAAATCGCCGATGCACGAGAAGCAGTAGAAGTGAGTGCATGGGCACTCAACTCGCTCGAGGAGGGGAAGTGCCTCATCACAAGCGATGCAGGTTTTGACAGATTTGAGACGTGCTATCGGCTCGGACTCATGAAACAGGGTCACCTCTGCAACAGATCCCTCCGAGGTGGTGGACTCTGTACTGCCACTGTGGTCTTGATCTTCATTGAATAGTACGAGATCATCGCGCGAACCTGAATCAAAACCGTCGAGGACTTTTAGATCCTCCACTAGCTCATCGTCATTGCCCAATGCGAACAGCGTGTCGGTGAGACTAGAGGCTGGTGGGGATGTAAAGACAGGTGTTATCGGCAGCTCTTGGGCTGTCGGAGTTGATGGATGATAGAGCAGCTCGGGCTCTGGGCTGGTCAAAACTGAGGTCGACTCGTCGACGGCCCATGACTCCTGGACTGGTGATGAAGGCTCGTATGGCGAGGGAGCTCGAACCACAGCAGGTTCATCCTTCATCTCGCTGGAGAGCCAGATGTCACGAAATTTCTTCCGAGGAAGATCACTAGCATCGATGCTGTCAAGTTCGTCTGCCCAGAGCTTCATAGCAGTATCATGGTCGCCCGAGATGTGGCCATTTCTGTGGCGTTTCATGGTTGCAAAGCGCTCGAAGTCATCTCGATGGAGTTGGAGGATGGCGTCCAAGCTGGCCTGATCTATCCCTCTGAACGCCATGGGTTGCGATCTTGCTGAAAGCGTGAGAGAATGTATATATGATGTGACCAAAGGTGCTCTTTGACTTGGAGTAAGTGTGAGGTTGAGAAATGAAGTATTCGAGTGGGTGAAGATGGAATCGGAGCAGAGTGGGAGGAAGGGGTTTCATGAAGCGTGCCCAACTTGACCGAAAACTGCCTATTCTAATGACGGGTGGTGTGAATAGCTGCGACATCCCGTGCTTTACTTTTCGGTCTGTTTCCATGGGCCTGTACGATGCTCTGGGTCGAAAGGTAGAGAGAGTGTGGTCTTTATGCACCAATTGGTAATATCAACTCTACCTCGAATGAAGACATTCGTCCAAACCGTTTTGCGCCGACACTCCATGAGCCTCAGATCCGCGTTCTCTTTTTGTCAGAGACGAGTTTCTCCATAGCATCCGCCATGTGCCTGCCCATGGTGTAATGGTCATCCTTCTCGAGTTCCTGAAGATCGCAATTGGGCAATCGCTGGGCAAGAATTCTCATCATCTGAGGCGGTGCGTTTGCATCCTTTGCTCCATGGTATATCTGCACCCTCCCTCTTACTTCCTCAAAGGGGAAACCCCAAGGGCCGACGAGGACCTGTGTTTCCTTGACGAAGCCGGCGGCGCCTTGTTCGAAGTGGTCCAGGAACGGTCCAATTGTTTGCTCTCGAATCTCTGTCAGCTTCTCGCAGGATAACGTCTCGACCGGCTTGCCCTCGTTCTCATTGGCCCTGTTGATCACAGCGACAAGCCATGCATCAATCTTGTTCTGGATCCATTGACAGTGCAGTAGCCATCGGGAAATAGACACCAGGGTTGCCGTCAATCCCTCCAAGGACCTTGGCCAGTGCTCTGCAAGATAGGCCAAACGCCGACGCGGTAGGGACATATGCTGCGCGCCGAATTCCCATGGAGGTGCTCCGGCAAAGACACCAGCAACTGACAACCTCTGTGGAGGCAGCGCAAGAGCGCAAGCTATCGCATAAGGTCCGCCGCCTGAGCTGCCCAAGACAGCAAAGCGGTCCAGCCCAAGAGTATCAGCAAGTGTTCTCACATCGTCAGGCCAGTCGCGCAACTTTCGTCCAGATTGGAAAGTTGAGGCGCCAATTCCTGGTCTGTCAATTGATATGAGTCTGATTCCGCGCTTATTGGCGTCTTTGCTTATGGGAGCGATTTCCCGTCGTGAGGCTGGGTAGCCGTGAAAATAGAACAATGGCTTTCCATCAGGTTTGCCATATTCGGCAAAGCCTAAGAGACGGCCATCAGGCAGTTTGACGGTCTGTCGCTCAGCGGACGCGGGTGTTGATGAGGTCGTGGACACAGTTGGATTGTATCGTGGAGACGGAGTCGAATGCGCGATTGACGCGATCCGACTGGGCCAGCTATAGCGTGGACGCTGCAGTCCCAGTCGCAAGACAGACATCTTGACCACGTCTCTAGATCTCTAGCCCTGGTGTTTCGAGCAGGTTGTCGTTAACGTATCTTGTAACGACGTCCGTTGGCATGGCGAGAAGTCGTGTTTGTGACACCTGACAGAAGTGAGTCAGCACATTGCGACCTGAGGCTGTCGACCTGAACGTTGCTCACTCTCAGGAAGCGATAGCTTCTTCCATCATCCTCGATTTTCCACCTTCAGGGGATCTGTTCCTTAATCGTCAACCGTGAAGCCAGGACTGCTGAAGAATATCGATTGAACTGGGTCGTCAAGTATTCAACAAGGCAACCCTGACACTAATCTCGCGAGCGATGTTCAAGGCACCTTAGTTGGCAACAATCAAAAAAAGAAAGGCCATGCTGCAATAGTGATTGCGGCTTGATTAACGTGATTTTTGGCTCAAGTCATACACAAAGGTTCGGTGATTCCGTAAAGCTTTCCTGTGGGGATGCTACAATTATGGCATTGATAGCATGACCTGGGAGTCTCCATCGGCATCAGCAAGCGTCACTCACTTGAATTGCTCCATCTCTGCTTTGCAACAACTTCTTGAGAGCGAATTCTAAGGCTCGCCTCGAGGCGCTGTTTCTACTTTGAGGTAATTTGGAAGGCTGCAACACACAGTCATGGACTTTCGTTCGCAAAATTAGCCGAGTATGCATCAACCAACCTTATTGACGTCAAGGATTATGAAATCCCCTCATTGATCGTAGTCATCGTATATTGAATGAGAGTATAGACCTTGCTGTTCATGTGTACGGAGTGAGAGAGACGAACTTCGCTTCTACGACCACGAATGCGAGCATCAGAGTAGTCCAGGCACGAATGCGAGTGCCGAATACGAACACGACAGTGTGCTATGCCACCAATTCCAGCACATCTACGAGTAGACAAAGCTCTACTAAATGTGTGATACATGGAAAAAGAGCAAGAGTTGCATTTCTGTAGTAAGATCTTATGGAATTGATATCTCTGAATCTGACATGAATGCGAGATACGATGAAGGGAATCTCTTTATAGACTTGTCCAAGAGCATCCAAGGATCTGGACATTCCCTTCCAAGACCACTCGAGGTTCCGCGGCCTTTACTCAATTTTCCATTCTCTTCACGATGCTTTCTCTCCCTGCATGGTCGTGGCCTGCTCTTGGCCTGGTGGTTGTTGTTGGGAACATTATACGCCAGCTTCTCCCTCGAAGAAAGGATGAAGCACCGCTGGTCTTCCACTGGCTCCCATTCATTGGCAATTCGATCTCTTATGGAGTTGATCCTCCCAAGTTCTTTGCAAGATGTAGGGAAAAGGTACGTGCCTGCGTCACATGTGATATGTTCGTCGCCCCTATCTCGAGCACGGTGGAAACACAAAGGTAGCTGACTCCATTGTGCCCAGCACGGCGACCTCTTCACTTTCGTCCTCCTTGGCAAGGAAATAACTGTCTACCTCGGCATCGATGGCAACGACTTCATCCTAAACGGGAAACACAATGATCTTAGCGCCGAGGAGATCTATGGACCACTTTGCACCCCCGTCTTCGGACGCGGCGTCGTCTACGACTGCCCGAATTCGAAGTTCATGGAGCAGAAGAAATTTGTCAAGTTTGGTCTCACAACACGTGCTCTCGAAAGCTATGTTCCTTTGATTGCTCAAGAGGTGAAGGAATACCTCTCGGAAAATCCCAGTTTCACAGGCCAGTCAGGGGTCGTGGATGTGACGAATGCAGTCTCGCAGATCACCATCCTCACAGCTGCTCGATCCTTACAAGGGAAAGAAGTAAGGAAGAGAATCACCGGAGAGTTTGCTGCTTTATACCACGATCTGGATCAGGGATTCAGCCCTATCAACTTTGTTATGCCGTGGGCACCGCTGCCTCGGAATAAGAAGCGCGACGTTGCTCATGCGAAGATGAACGCTGTCTACACCGAAATCATCAACACAAGACGCATGAGTGGATCGGAGATGGGCCCAGACATGATCTGGAACCTGATGGGTTGCACATACAAGGATGGGAAACCTCTGCCGGACTCAGAGATCGCCAACCTGATGATCACGCTACTGATGGCTGGTCAGCACACATCAGCGTCTTCCGTATCTTGGATCCTCTTCCACCTGGCCTCTCGACCTGACATCACCGAGGAATTGTACCAGGAACAGCTGAGTGCTCTCGGCCGTAGTGGACAAGACCTCCCTGCACTCGAGAACAGCGACTTGGCCAAGTTGCCATTGCTCAAGAACGTTATCAAGGAGACACTTCGTTGCCACAACTCCATCCACTCCGTGATGCGGAAAGTCAAGAACCCACTTGCAGTGCCCGGTACAGGATACGTTATCTCACCCGGCAAGGTACTGCTAGCGTCTCCTGCCGTTACCATGCTCGATGAACAGCACTTCCGCGAGGCTCAGAGTTGGAACCCTCACCGTTGGGACGACCAGACTGGTGGAGATGAGGAAGATGCGGATGTGGATGGGGCAGATTCGCGAGAAATCGGCAAAGGGGCGAGGAGTCCGTATCTACCGTTTGGAGCGGGTCGACATCGATGCATAGGAGAGAGGTTTGCATACGTCAACTTGGGGACGATTGTGGCAAGCTTGGTCAGGGAGTTCAAGTTCTTCACCCTTGATGGGAAGAAGGGTGTACCAGCCACAGATTATACTTCGATGTTCTCATGTCCAGTACGGCCGGGCATGGTGCGATGGGAGCGGAGACACAAGAAGGAATAATGCCGTGGGTAGCAAGGTTAATCGTACTAATCGTCGCGACAGCATCAAGGGCCAACTACTATGGTGAGTCAGGTGTGCTGCAAAACTCTGGTGCCTACTGTTACATTGGTTCAAGAGGGCGCACATACGCGGAATATAGACTTTGTGGCATGTTCCCTTGGTGGAATGATATCATCCAGACATCATCTCGCCTGATTGATTGGCCAATTGAGAGTTATGATGGTCAACATGTGGTGGCTTTATGTGATTCTGTTGCCTGATGCCTTACCGTATGTACTCCTGGATGGCAGCTCAAGCCAGCGTCTCGTATGAAGGCGACACCAGGCGTTTTCCCTTCGCAACCATATCGTCGATGAACCACTCGGCAAGCTTCGCCTTGTCGGCAGTGATCCCGATCTGCATGCATGTTCATGGGATGCGTCGTGCTCTGGGGCTATCGCGTCGATCACATGCTTTGGCTGCGATTGCTTGTGTTCAGAATAATTGGAGTGAAGATCATGTGGGGCAGAGGACGCCCCTGAATCATCCCGTGCCAAACCCCTGTAGCTGACCGTAGCCACCCCGTAGCTCCCCTCTGTAGCTTGAAGATTGCCAGCCAGTTGCCAGTGGTTTCCGGGGTGAGCTCGACTGCTAACCACAGGAACGTGCACTGCCGCGTGGCCACTACTATACTAGATCCCAGCCACTATTGGCACTGTCACTGGCACTGACACTGGCACTGACACTGGCTCTGCAGATGACGGAATCCCAATTAAGGTTGGATAACTAGAAGCTGTACCTCAGGCTACGGTACCTTGCCTTATCGACATCCTTCAACAAACTCCCATCTTCAACACGTCGCAAGCCCTCGTCCAGCTGCATCTGCCTCGCCAACAATCCGTCACTGTCACCACGTCCGCGCTGATCCTTTTCATCAAGTCACTTGGCAAAACCACAAGTCCATCACATCACACTTACGCGACTGCATCGACGTCATGTCCAATCGCTGATCGACGAAACATCTCCAAACCGGTCCAACTCAACGTCCCTCGGCTCCGACTTCTCCCCTTTGCTGGGGCGAACCTCATCATCTACCGGCTTGCCGTCAAGTCGAGTGAATGCACCCATTCAATCCCTTCCTTGCCGCCTTCTTCAAAAGCCCGATCCCCGCCCAGTGCAGTCCCGTCCATCATCACATCCTCCTTGTCCCGCTCACGGATGTTCTGCTCACCTTCCGGGAGACCGAGAGCGGCTCGTCCGTGCAAGAGTTCCTCTCTTCTGAGGAGTTCCTCTCGAGTCATGTCCTGCGAGTCCCGGCCGGCAGCGCCGGTGTCTCCAGCAAGGAGGCTCCACAGAACCTCCGTGAGGTGAGAGGCAAAGCGAAGCAGATCTCGACTGTGAACGGAAGAAGTGTGATTGTCAAGGATGCAGTCATTTATAGCAACAAAGGTAAGCCCGCGCATATTCGGGTGCTGGCCGCATGGTAGGCTGACTCGGGAGCAGGCTTCAAGTCTCTCGCGCAAGCGCAGATCCTCAACGATGCCACCTTTTACCCCGACGTTTTCGAACCCCGACAATGGCTGCTATACTACATATCGCGGCCTCTGGTGGGCATTTGGGAACAGATCAAAATCATACCTGCCGTTCTGAGTCCTGGGGAATCGAAGCGGAAAGCCATTCAGAGCCAGCAAGCTGCCAAGATATCGGCTGAGGCCGCCCAGTTACCGCGAAAGAAGGATATCAGGAGCTTTCACGACTTGCTCAACCACTTTCCCATGATCGCAAGACAAATGCAGCCGGGTCTTGAGAAACTTTTTACCGAGTTCACTACCGTCTTTCAGAAACCGCTGCCTCCTCCGCCATCCGCCAACTCCATTCCCGACCCCGTGCCCGATGGACCAATTGCGATTGCGATGAAGAAGGCTCGTTCCAACAGCCTGTCTTCCAAAACGGGAGATACTGGCTTCAACCGCATGCATGTTACGGAGAACTTCTATGCGGAGGACGACGAGGACATCATGCGCGCATCCCTGGAAACCGCCGTTACAAATGCCATCGACCTTTTCCAAAACGTCGATAAGCAACAACTGTCTCTACTCGGAGCCACCACTGACCTCACAGGCCCTCTTGTGGAAAAGCTGATCGAGCGTTATGTTGCAGAGAATGTTCACCATCTTCTCTTCCCCAGACTGACGGCACTAAAACGACCTGAGGATTTGGAGCTGGAAGCCAAGATTCGGCAAATGGAGTTCATCGACATATCGCAATTGGGTATCGCCATAGAAGGCGGGCCAAGAGTCAAGCACGATCTCACTATTCAACTGGGCCCAGCAATCGAAGAGTTCAAAAAAATCTCGACGGCGTTATCCCCTCAGGAAATGATGGACTCACTCTTGATCACCCTCAAGAGCGTTTCGCAGCTGACGGATACTTCGAGACCAATACCCTCACTCGATGGATCCAATTCGGAGAAGGCTATAATGACTGTCAATGCGGATACACTGGTTTCGCTCTTACTCTATGTCGTCATCCGATCCCATATTCGAAATCTGCAGGCTCGTCTGGTTTACATCCGCAGCTTCATTTTTATCGATGATGTTGACAGTGGGGAGATGGGTTATGCGCTGAGTACCTTCGAGGCCGTCCTAACCTACCTGGCTATGGACTCGGCAGGTCTGCGCCGTGCAAGCAGACGAAACAAGGCACTGTGGGATGCTACCAAGACTGCTGCTATGCCGGAGCTTAGAGACATTCTGGAGCCCAGCACAAGTGCGATAGAAGATGACGATGCACCACCACGCAGGTCTCGGTCTTCAAGTCGCAGGCCGTCAATATCCTGGAGCACGCGTAACGGATCTTCGAGGAGACCGTCGACGACGATGACGACATCTGATCACTTCTCACATGGGTCAGATCTCAATCATGTGTTCCCATTCCAGGTCAACGGGGAGTGTGATACTGAGAACAGCTTCACGCCCTTTAGGAAGATCAAAAGAGTGGCCATGGACACGCGCAGCATCTCTAGCGGATCAGAAATATCATTCCACTCACGGACGGCGAGTATTGGCACTATTGGGAGCGCTCTGGAGGGCGACATCTCCGTGGAACGAATATCGCAGACGAACGATGCTTTCGGCGAATCTGTGCCGATGATGGCGGTGCAGAATGAACAACCGGAAGCCTTGCGGTACTTGCTTTCACTGACTCAACACTACCCGATGGAGAACATCCTTGACGACATGAATAATGAAGATACGACGCTTCTAAGCGCCGCGGTTCAGCTGGGCCACACTAATATTATAGACATAATTCTTGAATTTCTGACGCCGCAAGCGACCGGGCGGCAACTGAGGGAGTACGTCTCAAGGCAAGACATTTGGGGTCGCGGCGTCGGACACTACCTTTTTAACGCCCCATTTCTAATCTCCCGGATCGGCCATCTGATACCGTGGCGGCAACGGGACAAGAACGGTCAGACGCCACTTTTCGCTCTCTGCCGCTCGTACGACCATGGCGACTACTATGACATGGTGGAGGCCGGCCTGAAAGCGGCCAGGGCGGCGCAGCAGGATGGCCTCCCACTACATGTGGACGAACATGTCGACAACAAAGGCAACACATTGCTGCACATCATCAACGATGCCAGGCTCGCGCTACGGATCCTTCATCACTGCGATGTGGACGTCAATGCCACCAATGACAAGCGATTCACGGCGTTGATGGTGGCCAGTAAGTATGGCCGATACGAGATGGTACGAGCACTGTTCGCGGACCCCAGGGTAGACATCTCGGCCAAGGAGATCCGTGGACTCACAGCAGTGGAGCTGGCAAAGGATGACGATGTACGCAACAAGATTGACGACCTCGGGCTTTTCAGCATGCCACCGGGACGAGATGCGAGAATCACAGGCGTTGTCAGGGCCTTCTTCGTAGAGGATGGATCGGTGAGACTGGTGCTCAAGTCTGCGGCACCGACAAACCACGAGAGCTACACCGTAACGACAAGCAGGCGGTCGCTGATGGACTTTGAACGTTTGTCGCAGCTCCTCGGGATGGAGAACCCGGCCTCCTGGATCCCGGAGATCTCCGACACAAGGACGCCATTCCAGATACCGTCGAAGCCATCAAGAGCAGTTCTGCGCGACATCCAACTCCGGGCAGATGCCTTCCTGAAAATCATGCTGGACCATCCAACGTTTGCCACGCATGAGATGATGTGGGAGTTCTTCCTTGTGCCGGAACTCCAACTGGACATGATGGAGCAGCGAACAAAACTCAAGGCGGACGCGCGAGTCGAGAGAATCAAGGACGAATACGAGCCAGTGGAGGACGTGAGGGAGGTTGAACAGTTTGCCAACCACGCGAGGGAGATGGTGCGCAGCGTCAGCTACTCGACGAAGAGTGTCACGAGGCGGGCGAATAATGTCGCGCTCGCCAGCACTGGTATGTTTATGTGATGTTACGGGAAGCGATGGGCGGTGACTGACATTTGGCTAGACATGTACGATTCGGCGGTGCTGATGCATCGATGTGTGGTGATGCTGCGTGACCTGCCACGAAAGCACAAGAACGGGTTCGAAGCGTTCGTGCAAGCCCTCGCGCCGACGCAATACAGTGCACAGACCGGGTTACACACCGACCTCTTGGCCATACAGTCCACCATCCAAGCCTTGCTGTCGGCACTGGCGCGCCCAACCGCGCTGATCGACCAAATGTCGACAGCACGGAGAGAAGCGGAACGAAGCCAAGGGTCGACCGGACGATCATCTCGGTGGGCGCTGGGGCTGCTAGACGATAGCCGGCAGCGGATGAACGATGAGAAAGGGGAGAAGGCTCGTCGACTGACGGAGGAGGTGCGGTACCTGTCCAAGGAGCTCCGATACACGCAGCAGACGGTGGCGAGCGAGCTAGCGGGATGGCAGAACATGCACGAGAGGATTGGACGGCGGGCAATCCGGGAGTTCGCGAGAGGCATGGTGGTGCAAGAACGCGTGAGGATGGATGGGCTGATGAGAGCTCTACGAAAAGTGCGTGCAACAGATGGACCAGCGGCGGTGGCAAGCGAAGGAGGTGCCGAGATGGTAGATGCGATAGACCACGCGAAGGTATCGTGATGGAGGAGGCGAGGCAGGACGATTGGTAAACGCGTCCGTGGTCAAGACGTGTCTGCCCGGTGAGAGAGGGCGATGTACGATGCGGGAGAGTGGAGTTGGTGCAGGGAAGAGGGGGGATTAGGAAGGATACCCTGGTTTGGTAGTTTGGTTTGAGAAATGGATGCAGCGGAGCAAAGCGAACATGATGATTTGAATGATGCAGCGTGCGTGACTTGTCTTGTCCGTTTAGCTTGGAGGTTGTGAAGTCGATGCATTGTACATACAACTTGATGGTGGTCCGGGATGTGTATGGGGGGGAGGGGCTGGAGGTGATGGTTGGGAGCTTCATCTGACGTGGTTCCATGGACGTGGATATGGGTTGGAACAAAGGAATAAAGGTAGGGCTGGCGATGCCAATGTGATGGGCTGAATGGGGATGGATGAAGAAGAAAAGAAGAAAAGGGCAAAAAGAAAGAAAAGAAAAGCAGAAGGAAGAGCTGTCCACATGTCCAGGTGTGAGACGTGGTTGACCGTGAGCGTCTATGTCTACGATCAATGTGAAGGCATTCAATACAAGTGATCTGACAGATCAGGCGGAACTTAGACCAAGACCAGAGGACATGGATGTACAAGACAGATGACAACGCAGCTCAGGATCCCTAGGTAGTGGGCTGCACCCTTCAGGAAGAAACAATTGTGAGTCACCGAACCTGCATATCCCCATCCCAACTTAGTTTGGCTACACACAGACCACGCACGTCTTTTCGGCTCAGCATCCGCGTTGACGAAGATCTTCCTTCTACATACGTACACATACGGCAAGTTAAGTTAGTCTACGTTTCGAAACGGAGGATGGCAAACGCGAGAAAGAAACAGAGGAAGCACCCCAGCCAATGAAAGCGTAGACGTGTGGGACGCGGCGACGATTGGGTGAAGACACGGACGCAAGACGGGGGGCAGGGCCAACCAGGGCGCAGGAGTGGGCTGGAGCGCGTTTGTATGGGGATGGGGCAGTGGACCAATAGAGGAGCGCGATAGGGGTTGGTAGAGCAGAGGGACACGCGCTGGACGTGTTGGAGGAGGATGGGACGGGGAGGATGGGGTGCAGGGTGTATTCGGTTGAGGTTGTGCTGTAGAAAATGATTGTGGTGGACGAAGTAGTCTAGTCACGCAATGGAGGATGCAGTACGTAGGTACCTTAGGTAGTAGACCATGGAGAATGGATGGAGGATGGAGGAGGATGGTACTGTATGATTGAATAGGCGCCACGCTGGGATGAGGCTGTGCACACTCTACAGTAGACTACCTACAGTACAGGACAGTATAATCTCCCCAGGCGCGCTCATCTCTCTCTCTCTCTGTCTCTATCATGCTTCCCTGGGACCACTGCCCTTGGCCCTGAGACGGGCAAGAGCACGGCTCATTCTCTGTCCGTGGTACAAGCGCACTGCCCGGCTGTAAGCGCCAGGAGGGGGGGGGATCAGAGGGGACCTGGAGCAAGGCGCTTAACGAGAATAGACGAGATGAGACAAGCAAGATGAGATGAGGAGTCTGGCTTTATTCTGGGACAGGAAATTGGTACATGCTGCCTTGCCTGCTCTATTGAGAGTCCATGGGAAATGAGGGTGAAGCGAAAATAGCAGTGAAAGGAAGCTTGTTTACTTCTGCGATGGTTGCGTTGCTGCAGATACCTCAACACGGGTCAAAGGTGTTGTTGGACAGTGACTGCGCCAAAAGCCACGGTCGCGCATCTTTTTGTCTTGCCTGCTCCAGCGCGCGCCGCGTGTCAAAGCTTCCCACTGCCGTCGCGCATCACGAACTCTTCTTGTCCACGGCGAAGAAGCTAATGCACGTTGAACTGTACTTTGCAGCGGTGAGTCAAAGATGGGATGGGATGGATGGATGTACCTCTGCCGTCCAGTCTCCATACAAAAGGTACATCGACAAGGGGTCGTCGACCAATCACCGCTCTGCTGCGGCACTTACACGACCTACACTCATGCGCGCGCCTTGCCGAGCCATCTGCTCCCCGGCGCGCGCTTGTCCAGATCTTGCGTACATACATACTCCGTACTGTACTGTAGTACTAGTCTACCATGTCCCCCCTTGTCAGTGTCTTCTGCTTTTTCCCTGCTCATGGAGACGAACAATGGGCGTGTTTCAGATGGAGCCTCATGCCCCGACCGTGTAGGGCGACGTAGAGACGCGGCCGCGTGGTGTGTGGCACCCGGCCCATGCAACATGCATACATGACCCGGGCTTGCGTAGTAGAGAAGAAGAAGGAGTAGGAAGAGTAAATGCAAGTGGGAGTGTGGGAAGAGAGAGGGCCACCCCAAGCTTCGCAAACGGAGTGGTCTCGTCCAGCCGCTGGGACGGCGAGGATAAGTAGAAGCGCTTGTCCGCGGCCATGTCGGACGAGATCTGGTCATTCTCCCCCATCTTTTTCAGGCAGTCCATGGCAGATATTCATTGCTTGAGGTCCAGTCCTTTTCCTTGTGTCTTGACGACTTGAAGTTGTTCTGTTGCTCCTTGTCTATCGTTCCTTGTCTTCCACACACACCCTAACCCTCATACGCATCGACATCACGACCACAAGAAAGACAGCGTATATCATCATCATCATCATTATTATTGTTACATTTTGGAAACGCTTTGGAGCAGGTTCTCCTCTGGCTAAACAGCATTCTCACGACAACAAAACATTCCACCTAATCAGCTAATCGAATCCGCCATCATGTCTGCGTACGTTCACCGACCCTCTTCCTCTCATCGCTTACACACACACATGTACCACAGCTTCACTCTCATATCATGCATTTTCTTCTTCTTCTTCCAAACAAAACAAAAGAAAAACCGAGACAACATCTCACTAACATCTCTTCTCCAGTCTGGAAGCCGACATCGCCTTCGACTTCTCCTTCCCCTCTGAATCCATCGAACACCCTTCCTCTCCGCCTTTCATGCCCTTCATCGTCGACACCTCCTCTCACAACGCCTGCAACAACTTCCTCGACCTGCCCTTCTCCTACACCTACCCAGCACCAGCTGCCACTCACTCCCACGGTCACGGTCACGGTCACGGTCACGCTCGCTCCTCGTCCCATTCCTCCGTCTACTCCATCTTCTCCAACGCAGACTCCATCAACACCACTCTCACTACTCCCCCTCCTGCGAGGGTCGTCACTCCCCAGCCACACCAGCGTCGATCAACTCCTCCCGTTAGACAGCATGGTCCCCTTCTTCTCCCCAAGATTCGTTCGCAGGATCAAGATCTCGACGCTGGCGCCGTCATCACTCCTGCCCAGCAGTCTCGTGCTTCCTCTGTCATGGCCACGCCTCCGCCTGCACCTCGTCAACAACAGCGTGGGCAGAAGCGCAAGACTCCCTCGTCATCGTACCGCCCTGTTGTGCATAACAGGAGCTACACCAACCCGGAGACCCTGAACAGCATGGCCTTTGCTCACATGTCCTCCTTCACTGGCCTACCTACTCCCTCTCCTTCTCCTGAGGATCGTCACCAGCAGCAGCAGCAGCAGCAATCGTCTCTCTTGCTCTGCTCTCCTGCCAGCTTCGCTCACGACACCACCACAACTCCTCATCCGTCTTCCCATCTACGTCGTGCCTCAAGCTGCAGCAGCGTTGATGTCGCCACCGTCGAGAAGTACGGCTACCCGACCTACCGCCAGATGCCTTTCCTCCCCTCGGCAGCCACAACTCCTCAGCCAGAGTTCCATCTCACTGGTACGCCTGAGCCCATCACCGCTCCCGCGCCGTCCACGACGACTCTCATCAACTATCTCACCTCGGCCAACCCAGCTCCGTGCCTTGTCCGCACTGTCGCCTTCCCCCTCCGCGACCCGCAGATCAAGCACTTTTGGTGGGATGTCCGCAATGTCTCTTCGTGGTCCTCCTTCACCGCCTCTCACATCTTTTCCCTCCCCGGCGCTTCTTCTCTCCTCACCACACCCATCCCCTCCCAGGCGCTCAACCACAACCAGAACCTGACCTCCCGTCACCCGGAGAACGAGGCGCAACTCCACTCCATCTTCGCCTCTTACTATCTCCCCAAGATCAACTCTGCCCTGGCCTGCTCGTCCACCCAGCCCGTCCAGCTCTCCGTATCAAAGTCCTGCACCGATCTCCTCTTCACTGCCAACATCAACGGCGAACCCACCGCCGCCGCCTCCATCTTCGGCGGCAAGCCCACCGCCAGGGCTGTCGGTCTTGTCCGTAGCTTTGAACGGTTCAACACCCAGATGCGGACCGAGGGCAACATCAAGCGTGTGGAATACCTCCGTGGTCTCGCAGCCCTCCACCACGCCATGCGCGAGCACAACACCCGCTACGGCTTCATTCTCACCGAGATTGAGCTCGTCCTCGTCCGCAACGGCACCGAGGCAACCCCTTACTTTGGCGACCTGGAGATCACCTCCGTCGACCTCTCGGCCGATGGCCAAACCACCGCAGCAAACGGGTCCTCCAATCTCACAGCCTGCCTCGCCCTCTGGGGTTTGTGCCAGATGATCTCTGGTGATGAGCCAGCACCCGGCCAAGCCCACTGGCGCGCCGACATTGGTGCCCCCGCCGAGGGAACGCGCCGCAAGGCCAAGCCGAGAGACAAGTGGATGCCGCAGCCGCAGCTCGCAGAGAAGAGAGAGGCGAAGAGGAGCCGAGGATGGATCATGCCCGAGGACGCAGTGGGCAGGAAGGAGCTTGGGAAGCGAGGTGTCAGGTATGGTAATATCTGAGCTGATGAACATCAACTCTTCTTGTAGCAGGTGACGACAAGCAATGAAAGAAAAGAACGTTGTGGTGTAGGAGCTGCAGGCAGGTCCTGTGGGGTTCTGAAAGGCTTCTTCTGGGCGTTTTGGTGTTTCTGGACTGAGAGAACAGTGTCTGGTTCCTTTGGTATGGTGTCTTTGGTATGGCTTTAGATATCGTTCTAAGGTGATGGGCGAATGCGCGACGCATTAAGGTGACGGATGGACAACATTTTTCTTCGAAACTATCTTTAATGCCATCTTGACTACTATCTTGAACGCTATCATGAACGCTGTCCTAAACGCTACCTTGGTTACATGTCCCAAGTCTTCTTTACAACTCCAATCACATGAACGTACTTCCAGAAAAAAAAACGAACACGGGAAGACGCATGCAACGGAGACACGTCGCCTTTGTGGAGGAAGGAGCCATGAGCTCATCACGACGCCGTGTCCACGCTGTCGGGACCGATCAACCGGGAGGGACCAGACTGTTGGGACGACTCAACGACACGTCCTTGAATAAATACATTTCAAGCCACTGTAGCGCCTCCGCCCCATTGAAGAAAAAAAAAAGGTGATTCTCTGGCTGGTTGAGGACATTGGCCAAGCGTATGTTGCTCAAGGTACATCCATGGGAGCGGGCTTTCTACCACACCATTCGGCCACTTTTCAGCCAAATCTCTCTAGAATAATACGAGGACGAACAGGTTTGCAAAAGGATTTCAAAAATAGCAATCTAAGAGAGAATCAAAAAGAATTGGAAGATAATATCTGGGACGTAGGAAGAAGGAGGTGTGCCGGTGGTGAGGGTGGGGGGTCACAGCATTTTAGGGTTGAGGTCTATGATGGCTAATAGAAAGATTGGCCTTCAACCAAGGGCGTATGGTGTAGTGGTTATCACGTTCGCTTTGCATTCTATGTGTAATTGTGAAAGGTCCGGAGTTCAACTCTCCGTTCGTCCACATTCTTTTTTGTCGTTTTTTTGTTCGATACTAGTTGTAACAATACAGCCCTTCCCTCCTTCTGTTTGCCAAATCTCTTTTTACTACTTAATATTCTTGGTTACATAGTCTACAGTGTTGTTTTCTTGACTCCTCCGTCTCGTGCAAAGTGCCTAATCTTGGTAATACTAGTACTCTTGTTTTTAGATAGGAATAAATTACTTTATTCCTTTACATTCCTTATACTCAAAGCTCTAAAAAAAACATGAAGCAATTCACATCAAGTCAGTCTATTCAGCTTATTCAAGCGATCATCTGGTAGCAAATGTGTTCTGCTTACGTGCTCTACTGAGGTCTCCGCCACTACCCTGCATGGCACTAGATATTCCATCTACTCGTAAGTCACACCTCCTATTCAAATGATAAACGAGAGTCGACGAAACACTGAACTTCTCGTGACTGGCCTTTTCTCTACAGCCGTACCAATGCTCTCCTGAACGCTGACAGGTGTTGATTCACCATGCCTCTGTAGGTGACACAAATATAATTCACCCCACATCACCCGCGCAGACTGCAATGAGACGCTCCAAGGTCAAACCTCTACTTTCCCAAGGAACATTGCGAATGCCTTCATGATTGTGTCGACCGAAATTATCATCAACGCGAATGGCATTGCAACGTCCTAGTGGCCATCATGCCTTCCCTACTTGATCTACCACCCGAGATCCTCCAGCTCATCGCTAGCAACTTCAACGTCCTGGAGGCCCGGAAACCCTTGCTCAGGAAGACATCCTATTCGATCACCGAGTTTGGCCCTGAAAACCGCCGAAGCGATCGGGGCTCCCTCTCTGCGCTCAGTGCAACCTGTCGTCGTCTTCGAGCTTGCATCCAGCCAGCTCTATATCGCTGCGCGTATCCATACAATGCTCAAGTGGAATTCGCACGCACCCTCGAGTCTCGGCCTGACCTGGCAGCTGCAGTACGAGAGCTGTACTATGCCTCCGGAACCTACTGGAATACCAACACCAGCCCGATTTTCCCCCTTCCGACGAAGCATGCGTTGGGTTTCCAACGGCCTAGGACCAGAAATGCGACGAACTTCAATGAGCTCATGGCTGAGCAGCCGGGGGAAATTTCACAGGACGACATGCAGGAGGACGAACATGGATACCTCGTCAACTCACGGGGGGTATACTATCAGACGGATGGCGTGCCAAACGCCTATTCGTGGAAACACCCGGCGCTGGAGAAGAGACTGTTGGCAAATGTTCTCCGACTCGTCCCAAACCTGCAGCGGCTCTCTGTCTGGTACGAAATAGGTGACGGAGGTAGTATCGTGCCTCTCGGTACGTTGAAGGACATGCAGGAACTACGAATCTACAACCGCGAACCCTCCTCTCTCGGCAAGGACTCTATCTTCACGGACTTGATAGCGCACATGCCTAGCTTGAGACGTCTGGAGTACCATTTTCTGCGAGGCTATCCCGATGGAACGCACAACAGCGTCCAGGAACTGATCCTGAGCAACTGTGCGTTATCTAACGACGACTTCTGCACCATCTCGAGCGGGTTTCCGAACCTTCGCAAGCTGTCGTACATATTCAATTACTTCGACACTTCCAACTGCGCTTCCGCGCGGGGCATCTTCCAAGCCTTACTGAAGAGACGAGAAACGATAACAGACTTGACCGTGCGGCTGAACGGGGACGTGACGCAGGGCTACAGACTGAGATATGGCGACGACGGCTGGGGCCCAACAGATCGCTGGCATTTGCCGCCGCACATTGACGAACGGCAGTTCGACCCTTGCTGCATCTCACGATTCCACAAGCTCGAGGACCTGGCTATCGATGTTGACACGCTCGAGGACCTTTGCTACGGAGGGTTCGGAGAATCGTTCAGTAGGGATCTGCTGGCCGAACTGCTTCCGCCTTCGTTGCGTCGGGTGAGGATCGAATTGGGCGTGGCAGTAGGGGACATGCTCGATACCATCGAGCGATGGATCCCGGTGTGCCGACGAACCTGCCCGGACTTGAGATCCGTGTCCCTCACGAATTTCGCGCGGAATGAGGACCGAGTATCGGAGCTCGTCGAGAGGTTCAAAGCCGTCGACATCGCCGCTTGCCACAGTCAGGAAAAGTCGCCTGAGAGTACCTTGTAAGTGTGTCGAGTCACGTAAAAAAACCTGGAACTGAAGAGTTCGGGCAGTCCGCTGACTATGAAACTAGAGTAGACAACCACAGGCTTGGCCCTGAGCCTCCACTAGACTCGTATGACGGCTGGCCAGGATGGCCGTTCTGGGACCCGGATGCTGAGCCGATGCCTTTAGTCCCCACGGCATATCTTCCAGGGTCGGGCTTGGAGCGACTAGCGGAGCAAGTATGGTTTGGGCAACATGATGTTTGACGTTAGCTTGCAATTTAGGGTGATGCTTCACCGTACCCAGTCGGGTTCTCATTGCTTCTATGCCTCTATACCTTACACTCCTCCATCATACATACAAAGGTTTGGTTGATTGGTTGTCTCATCGAGACGGGGTTGGAGCGGTGTTTGCCGTGTGTTCTTTTATCGGTATCCATGTAGCCCAGTTAGCATTGCTTTTCCCTGGCGACGCCCAAACAGTCACCCTTGCTTCCACCCAAAACGTCCACTGCCACGGTTTCTGGCCTTTTTTGTTGAAAAGACAGGTAGTATACAAGGTATTAAAAACATGGTATCCCTGCTCGCACACTTCGTGCTGCAGGTTTGATGTACTCATCGGCTGGCTTAGTACCAGTCGCGTCCGCTCTTCTGCATCTCAATGAGACGCCAGCCCCTGGTCTCAGGGTTGTTCACATCCTCGGGAACTCTCGTCACGCCAATGGCATAGGTGACGAGCTGCACCTTGTCCTCCATACCGGCAGCGAGCTCGTTGGTCTTGGCGTTGCGGTAGACGTGCACTTCTTGGGTGCGGCAGGTAATGATGAAGACGGGCACCTCACCAGGGTCAATGATGCGAGCGCGGAGGATATCGACATTTCGAATATCAAGAATGCGGCCATCTGACTTCATACCTGCCTGGAGGTACTGCTTCGTAAGGGCCTCGTAAACGGAGTATTGGGCTGCAGAGAGCCACAGCTTCAGGGTCTCGGTATCTCCTTTGACGTAGGCATCAAGGACCTCAGGGAGGATGTACTCGCGGAGCTCAGTGAGGAAAGGCTCGACCTGGAAGGACGGGTCCATTTGGCGGAAACGCTTGATGACCATAGCGGTCTCGTTTTCGGCAAAGAATCCGGCAATGCGGTCTGTGATGCTGCGAGCGGTGGAGACAAGGGGGTTCTCTGACTCCTCGTACTTGCCCTTCATGGAGAAGATGCCTTGGACGACCTTGTTCGTGTCACGGAAATCTCTCCAGGCCTCCTTCCAAGCGGCGTCCTTGTGAAGAGTGATGTTGGTGCCGGCGCTGCAAATTTGTTAGCATGCGATAAGGGTGAGCGCTTGAGGAACATGACTTACTTAGGATCCTCTTCCATGACACCGCCCTTGCGACCCATCTGCTTCTCCCATTGCTCTCGGCGCTTCCTACGCTCCTCCTTCTCGACCCAGCCGCCATATCTCGACGAGCTGCCATCGTCAATGACATTCTTGACATTCTTGAAGGCCTCGGTATCGCGGATCGGCTTCGTTGCTTTGTCAAGCGCGTCGCCAGTCACGTTCGCCGCCTTGCGCGCACCCTTCATAACGGAGGTGTCCCAGGTCCAGGCGGCACCCTTGCCGATGGCGCTCGCAGTAGTCTTGACGGCGTGGGACGCGGCACCAGTAACAGCACCCGTGGACTTTTCGTAAGCCTCGCGGGCACGGCGCACTGACTCACTCTCGGTGAATTCGTGTGCGGCAGCACCGAGCTGCTTGGTAGACTCATTCCATTCCTTGGAGGCCTGGAACTCGGTGTTCATGGTATCCATGAACACCTGCCATGGGGTCTTGTCACCGTGAGGGGGCGGAGGAGGAAGATCGTCCTTCTTCTTCTCCTTGCCCTCACCATCCTTGCCCTCAGCACCCTCACCATCTTCGGCTTTCTTCTCCTGCTCTTCGGAGGTCTTTTTCTCGCCCTCTTCAGCAGGCTTGGCCTCTTCTGTTGATGCATTGGCCTCAGTCGTCGCAGGCTTCGTCTTGGCCTTCTCGTCTTGCCATCTTGAGCTAGTCACGTGTAATGATCTTCTCGACTGCAGAGGAGATGTGAAGGCGCGGATTTCGGCGGGCAGGAAAGGAGATCGGAGAGATGTAAGAACAGCGCTGGAAGATGCGCTCTGAGAGAAAGTTGAAGCGGCAGCTCGACGACTGGTAGTCTGCTGCGAGGCTAACCTCCGGTATGCGGGTGCTCTGCCGTAGGAAGAGGAGTTGTTTAGTCGGCTCGAAGCCCGAAGGAGGGCATTCTCTGTGTTTGCCGCATTTCGGGCGAGGGAGTTCATGCTGGGCCTCCGGAACTGAAAAGGAAAGATGTAAAAGTACACGCCTTCCCCCACGTAATGGCTGTTCTGTCTGACTCTCAGCCGGTGCGGATCGCAGAGGTTGGACGACAGAAGGGGATGGAAATTGGTCGGGGCGTTTTCTGGCGTAAGGAAATTTCGCGGACCCCATCCTTCGTTCACCTTCCAGCTCGGACTGGCTTGGTGCTTAGCGGCAGTTTTTACTCGATACCCCGGCTCTATGGTTGCGGTAGGCGGAGAGGCGGCAGAACCACGGTAGAAAAGGGTGACCCGAAAGAGTCTCCGTCCTGGAAATGGTGGATCGCGTCTAAGACGGTGGTGGTGGTGGGCGACACTGGTCGGAGCTGGGGAAGACAAAAATTGGTCTGGCCTCTGGCACGGAGAAACCACTTCTCTATCAACAGTCCAGCACCACGAGACCAGCCGCAAACATGAGCAGGTCATTGGCGAGTCGCGTGGCGACGCAGGCGGCTCTTCTTCCGCGGGCGTCAATATGCTCAGCACAATCTCTCCGACCATTCTCCCACAGCGTGTCTCGATGCGACGATTCAAAGTCAGGGCCAGGGAAGGCCGGCGGCAACAGTCTCCTCAGCGACATCTATGGCACTCCTCAGGCCGGCAAGTCGAACCCCATGGCTGGCCTTTCCAACAACCCTATTTTCAAGACCCTAGGCACGCAGTCGCGCATTGACACGAGCTCCCTTATGGGCAACACATCACAGCAACAACCGAATGCTGTCGCTAAGGAGGATCCCGAGCCCTATCACCTTCACATCTACGCCCACAAGCACAACACCCACGTCACCTGCACGAAGCCAAACCGCGAGCCCATAATTTCTCTATCTTGCGGCAACCTCGGTTACCGCAAGTCACGTAGAGGCCTCTACGACTCAGCATATTCTCTTACGAAGTACGTCCTTGACCGTCTGGTACACACGGGCTGGCCACCAAAGATCGACAGACTGGAGCTGGTGCTTCGAGGGTTCGGTCAAGGCCGAGATGCGGCCGTCAAGGTGCTGATGAGCCCTGAGGGCAGGGTTCTCAGGGACAAGATTGTGAGAGTTGCAGATTCGACGAGGATCAAGTTTGCTGGTACCAGGAGCAAGCGGCCGAGACGTCTGTAATACCTGGCGGGAAGCATTTGTGGAAGAGATTTGGCATCATCCAAGTGTATCATATGAGCAAGCTGTACAACATTTCCCAAGGCGCAGATATCTCTTTTCCGAGGAAGGCTAAGATTGTCTGGAAAGGGTCATAAATAAAGCAAGATTTTACAATAGTGAGAGCTGCCTCAATACAAGTACGCCAACCTTCGCCTTAAACGCCATGCAATACAAAACGCCTCACCAATCAATCAACGCAACAGTCACAGGGCATGCCAATATCAGACGCCAGGCGGGGGAGCCTGCTCTGCAGCCGGGAGGTCCCGCCCGTCTGTGTCATGGGCTCTCTGCTTTCCCTTATATTTCATTGAACCCTGAAGTTCCTCTTCATCGCTCGCCCAATCGTTGTCGTAGTCTCGATCATCCACGCCCACGAGCCTTTGCTGCGAACCACCCAACATGTGTGACGTCTCGTTGGTGTCATGTTCGTCCTCGTGTAGCAGTTCTCCGTCGGCGGTGTCGTACTCGGGCGGTTGAACCCAATCTTTTGGTACCATACATGGCAATGCGACTCCAATGGAAGCTGCTCTGTTGAGCCAGCCCGGCGCAGGCGTGCCCGTAAGCTTCTGACATAGGTAGGACGTAAAGTGGTTGCAGTTCCTCGTGAGAAGATTGTATCTGGTCCCGAGGAACTCTTCGGACGCTTCGTGAAGTACGGCATTGATTTCTTCTTCGGATGCGAGTGTAAAGCCGTGGAGGATCTCACTTCTGAAAGTGCCACCAGGAGGGTCGGTCTTGGGCTTCGTCCAGTACACGCCGGTCAGGCCAGGGCGATCATGGCCACCGTAGGCATATTCCCGGCCGTTGATGACGACTCCGGAGTGCAGGAGTGATGCGCCTACAGCCCAGAGAACAGACGATAATCGACCTTGCTGTTACGTGAGGGTTAGCGACTGGTTTAATACAGTGGATGCCTTTGGACAGTGCATACTGGCAGCAGGTCATAGACGTGGATAGTGATCTCGGTCTTCTGCAGTGAGAGCGTTGACCTATGCCTGCTCACATTCTGACCTGACGTTCGAGATGGCATGCTTCGGCTGAGGACGACTAGTGGGACAAGTTGTAATGTCTCACGGCGCAATGCGACAGATCAGCCGATGGTAAGCTGTCTGTGACGATGCGGGGACTCGAGGTGGACCAAACGGGCTTGAGTGTGGAAATGAGATGGAAGGTAGGAATAATGATGCTGAGGTAGAAACCCGATAGTACGGGGCTAGGAGGGAAAGTCGTAATAATCAGGATAGCCTGCTGATGTCAGAGAGGATGATGAATGCTTGAGGACGGTTATCTTGGATCCAACGACTGATGCCGTTCAACTGATCTCACGCCCACCGAAGCATGCCTAATCCCTCGAGTCTCTCCCCTGTAAATGCAGGCTTTAGCAGGCAGACATGACGACAAGCGCCAATCGAGCTGCCTGGGCCGGCAAAACATGGCGCCGGCGCCGACTCCCGCCAAAGTTTGGTGGGCAGTGCCTGAAGCCACAATGGTGCCGCCCACTGGAGCCTCGCAGGGTGGGGGGAGCATCAAAATTTCGTGCAGTGCGCGATTCTTCCTTCGTCTTCTCTTCTTCCTTCTAACCTCATCTCTCCATACTCTTTAATCCACCGCGCCGAGCCTCGCTCTTGCGCGCAGACTCTTCCTCTAGGCCAACCACGATTCCAGGAGCCGTCGCACCTAGTCGCAACAGCATCTTCTCTCGAGAAGCTTGCGCTGCCCTGTGCTAAGAGGCTGGCAACAGCCCCGTGACTTCACCCTGTCGCCTTCTACCATTCTCCCTCTCTTCGTTTCTCCTCTCCGCGCAGCGAGTTCTGCAGCCTTTGCCCGCCTCCCGTTATCCACCTCTAGTTCCTCCATCACCCTCTCACTCACATCTATCCGTTGCTACGCAAAGTCGCGAAGCAAGATGGCTCCCAAGAAGCAAGTCGAGGAGAAGAAGATCCCTCTGGGTCGGCCGGGAAACAACCTGAAGAGTGGCATTGTAAGGACATAGCGCCTCTCCTCGAACGATCAAGTGCTCATTCGGTCCCAGGTCGGCCTTGCCAACGTCGGCAAGTCTACGCTCTTCCAGGCCATTACCAAGTGCAGCCTTGGCAACCCAGCTGTATGAAGCCCCTACAATCAGACTGAACACTGAGACAACAGGGCGCTGACAGCTTTTCAAAGAACTTTCCCTATGCCACCATCGAGCCCGAGGAGTCTCGTGTGATCGTGCCCGACGACCGCTTCGACTGGCTTGTTGAGAAGTACAAGCCCAAGTCTGTTGTCCCCGCCAACTTGACCATCTACGATATCGCTGGTCTCACTCGCGGGTCTTCCACCGGTGCCGGTCTCGGTAACGCCTTCCTTTCTCACATCCGTGCCGTCGACGCCATCTTCCAGGTCGTCCGTTGCTTCGATGATGCCGAGATTATCCACATCGAGGGTGATGTCAACCCCACCCGTGATCTCGATATTATCCAGGAGGAGCTGAGGCTCAAGGATATTGAGTTCGTTGAGAAGGCCCTTGAGAACCAGAAGAAGAAGACCCGCATGGGTGGTCAGAGCCTGGAGCTCAAGAAGGCCAGAATAGAGCAGGAGATGATCGAGAAGATCCTCGCCTGGTTGCAGGATGGCAAAGACATCCGCAAGGGCAACTGGACCCCCAAGGAGGTGAGCATACAATATTTTCTTGTCTTGCTTTCACTCGCTTTTTTCATGATGACAAAAGGCCTTTGGCCTGATCTAATCCCAGCTCTTCGAATGCCTCATTAATAACGCTCGAGGCGTACTGAGATAACTTTTACTCTGACTTGCGTTCTGCTTTACTCTTTCTTCATCGCACGCAAATTGCATGAGCAATGGCTAATTCGCAAAACCAGGTCGAGGTCATCAACCCTCTGTTCCTTCTGACGGCCAAGCCCGTTGTCTACCTGGTCAATCTCTCTGAGAAGGACTACATTCGCAAGAAGAACAAGCATCTTCCCAAGATCGCCGAGTGGGTCAAGGAGCACGCTGAGGGTGATCCTATCATCCCTCTCTCCATCAGCTACGAGGAGCGTCTCACCCGGTTCGAAACCGAGGCTGAGGCCCTGGAGGAGCAGAAGAACGTCGGCGCTGAGTCCGCTCTCCCCAAGATCATTGCTCAGATGCGAAAGGCCCTTCAGCTCGGCAGCTTCTTCACCACCGGTCCTGATGAGGTTCGGCAGTGGACTATTCGCAATGGCACCAAGGCTCCCCAAGCTGCCGGTGTCATTCACGGTGACTTCGAGAAGACCTTCATCCAAGCTATCGTGTATAACTTCAGCGTGCTGAAGGAGCTCGGTGATGAGTCTGAGGTGAAGGCGAAGGGCAAGGTGATGACCAAGGGCAAAGACTACACAGTGGAGGATGGCGACATCCTGCTGATCAAGGCTGGTGCGGCCAAGGGTTAGAGTAGAGAGGAATGGTTCGTTTTGATGCCATTTTTCATGATGTAGACCATGCCAAAAGGTGCTCCGATGAATAAAAGAGTAAAAGCCACGTCCCGTCCACTAAATTGTCTGCTTGGTGTCCTCTTCAGTTTAGTCCACGTAACTATTGTGATATGTCCGAGATATTCAAAGATGTGTCAAAGGTCGATCTAGACAAAGTGCAGGGCGTGGGTGACAAGAGTGGCCGAATAGACCCTTCGTTCTTACTTCGCTGTCCCCATGCTGAGCAGGATGTGGCAGTATGGATATGGTACATCCAGCGCAGCGAACATGATGAAGACATTCAGACTGACTCTTGAAAGTTTATTCTATCCATTGTCATTTGATTGCTATTGTTCGGAGAATTACAAGTTCATTCCCGTTTGCCGAAATGGCGGCTTATACGTTGCGACCTGCATGTCGCTGACTCGGTACAGGGTCGTTTTAAGCTCCTGTCTCGTCTCGGCCGTCAGCTTCCACCTCTCTCTCTGCCTCCTCACGACCACCGCGACCACCATCACCACCGCCACCACCGAGAACAGGAGCTGTACTATCTACTACACTACGCTCATCTCCACAAACTAATATACGGCCTGTCCTACGCCACATCCTGATCTCACCATGGATTACATGCAGGCGCAGATGGCCGAACATGCCGCCAAAGCCGGCACAACGACGTAAGTAGTTCACGCCCGCCGCCATCACGCCCCGAAACAAGGGGAACCAGCTAACCAACAATCAACGCCAAACAACCAGGCCGACCTTCGCAACCCCCCTCAACCTCATCCTCCTCTCCGTCCTCGCCTACACAGCCTACACGACGCTCCTGCCCCCCGCGCCGGCGAAAGCTCACTACCCCCCCTCCCCACCAGCGACCCTCTTCCGCACGTACAACCCGCACACGCTCCTCCCTTTCACGGGCGAGGACGGCGGCCCCGTCTACTTCGCCGTCCGCGGCCGTGTCTTCGACGTTTCGCGCGGTCGCAACTTCTACGGCCCGGGGGGTCCCTACGCCAACTTCGCCGGCAGGGATGCCTCGAGGGGGTTGGCGTGCGGGAGCTTCGACGAGGATATGCTGACCAAGGACCTGGACGCGGAGCTGGATACGCTGAGTGATCTGGGGCCTGCGGAGATGGATTCGCTGAGGGGTTGGGAGGAGCGGTTCGAGGAGAAGTATGACGTCGTGGGCAAGTTGGTGTCCCTGAGGGAATACAACGAGACGATCAAGGCTTGAAGGAAGTCTGGATGGGATTTGGGTTCCCTTCAAACATGAAGACAACAATTTTGCACCAGGAAGATTCGGACACAAGGTCATTCCAACACTGCTGCCGGCAGGGAACAGTGCATTACGAAGAGTCCAGTGAACAGAAACTCAATTGAGCGTCGACTTTGTAAGCATATAAACACGATATATCCCAGTAACTCCTTGCAATGCCGTCCCACAATGCCCTACTCCTTTCGACGATGGCATTCCTCCACCGCGGCGTCGTTTCGCCTGCTCATCTTTTCGGAGGGGGAAAAAAAACAAGCCAAACGCATAGCTGGTGCAGTTCAACCCACCCCCCGTGAATCATACATAGAAACTCGCCGATTCCACAACGTTACGTGGCAGTGTGTGTAAGTGCTGTCATAAAAAGAAAAAGACGGGAGAAAAAGGAGTGTTATGGTTGGAGATGCAACACCTTCGCTGCATCCCGGAAGATGATCGTCGTCTTCGTGATGAACCGATTGGCCATGTCCCAGTCCTGTGCGTTGACAGCGTCGACAATGGCGGGAAAGTATTCAACGTCGTTGCCGGACCAGAGCTTAGGACCGTAGACGGTGTGTCTGAATTGGGTACGGTTGGGGATCTGTGCCTGTCAGCCATTGTTCTTTACAATTCGGAAAAAAAGAGAAACTTACTCCGCCTCCAATCTCAAGATCAAGAAGGGTCGACTCAAACAGCCCCATTTTGCCATTATACTCCCACCTCTTCAGTCCCAAGTCCTGGGGCTCCCAGCCTCCACTGGCCATGAGCTTACGGTCCCAGTCAACCTCCCATTGGGCGAAGTTGCGGGCCTTGTCTGTGATGGTCTGTGCTGCATTCTTGAGTTCATTGAACTCCAAGTTGACCTTGCTGTCAACCCCGTCGTGCTTCATCTGCTCCTTCACCCACTTCTCCAGCTCGTCGACTCTCTTCTCGATAGTCTTGCCGTATGAGACCATGTCGAAGGGAACCACGGCGCGGTCCGCGAGGTCGAGAATCAGGAGACCTACCACTTGCGCAAGCAGACCGTGGTATACAAAATTCGGGTCAGTGACCGTCTCGACGAGATGGAGATCATCGTAGTTGGAGTGCAGAGGCACTTCTTCACCACGGAACTGAATGTCGAGACTGCTGGTGCCAGCGATATCCTGGAAAGGAGTGAATGCACCACCCCCTCCGAGACCTTCCATGTCGTTGAGGTCACCGCCCCAGATCTCCTTCAACGTGGTGTTGTGATTCGGATCGATAACATGATCAAGCGCACGTAGCAACGTCTGGTGGAAGACCGGTGAGCCAGCGGCGTGAAGCGATGCACCGCTAACGGCGGCATCAAGGTTGATGTAGGCGAGTGCGTTCTCGCGGACGTTTTCGAGGTTGTTCTCGACATATTCGGTTGATCCAATAAGGTTGTACTCCTCAGCATCCCACGACATGAACTCGATGGTGCGCAAAGGCCGCCACCCGCGGGAGAGAAGATCTCCAAACACGCGCGCAAGCTCGACCATGATCGCCGTACCAGTGTGTGGATCAGTCGCTCCGAACGACCACGAGTCACGACGATTGCCGATAATGATCTTCTTGGCTGTTTGCTCAGACCCAATAATCTTGCCGTAGACATTCCAGATCTTTTGCATCTCACGCTCATCTTGCTCGTTCTTCAGACGAACGATTGGGGACTGCTTATCGCCCGTCCACCACTCAGTGTCAGGCACGCCTCCTTGCCACCCATCAGGGACCTGCTTGCCATGACCTTGTAGTTTCTGCAGCAGAGCTTGTGCGTCGCGCCATGCGAGAGGCAAGCTGGGGATGCCAACAAGGCCAGGACTATCCGAGACCTTCATCCTGGGCAAGTCCTGCTTACTCTCCCAGCCAGGTGTCAGAGGATCGCCAATGACCATGTTCGAAAGGGCCACGGAGCCCCTCTGCACGCCGTCCGCAGGCATGAATCGTCCCTTTGGCGCCACAGTTCCCTTTCGGAACCCGTCATCCGCGGGGTCGCTGTAAATCAGACAGCCAGCAAAACCAGCCATCTCGGCTGCCAAAACCTTGAGTGCACGATCCGTTTGGCTACCACCATACCGCACCAGAGCAATGGCACCCTTCGTCTCGATGCCCAGTTCCACGAGTTTCTGGAAGTCTTCCCTGGAACCGTAGTTGGCATAGACCAACGGTCCCCTCACATCACCAGACTTGGACATGCCATGGAAAGCGTAAGTCTGTCGCCCGGAAGTTTCCTCTCCTCTTTCGTCCTCCTCCAATATTGCGCTCCATACCGCCTTCTCGCCCTTATCGTCCAGGATCTCTACCGCACGGCCATCGCGGGTTGCGAAGTTGAGGTAGGCCCAGTAGTTATCCGATTCGACCTCATCCAAGCCGGCCTTGCTAAACATGCTCTCCATGTCCATAGCGTATGCAAAACTGCCTTCTGTTCCAGCAATGTGCGCATAGTGCGAATAGTGCATGACGGATGCACGCATGCGCATCGGGTCGATCGTCTTTTGGATATGAGCCCGCAAATCCTCCGGATTATACCGGAAACCACTGCCAATGCGATTGGAGATGCCGCCAAAGAGATCGCTGGCGAAGAGCAGCCAGATGAAGCCCATAATGATGAACAGAGCGAGGATGCGAGCAACGACGATGATAGCGACCATGCCGTCCAGTTTTGGGAATCTCCACCGCCGCCTGGTCCCTGTCGCGGTTGCCTGCTCCGCATTTTCTTCGTTCGTATCGGCAGCGGCTGCGTCGTCGGCTGGTCGAGATGGTAGCTGAATGCGCACGCGTGGCATAGTCGGTAATCTGGGCCTCCATGACCACTTGAACCGCGGCAAAGACAGTGAGAAGGGTATCCTTTTCGCCCATACCGATCCTCGCGGCTGTGAAGGCTCCTCTATATCCATCTCCTCCAGCTCTCGCCGGACCTGTGCCTCTTCATCGTCACTGCTGTCGAACAAGCTGTCCTCATCATCTGTCTCTACGGTCGGCGCTCGATAGCCGGCCGGTGCTCTTGACGAACTAGGCACGGCGTTTCCAGGCTGACGCAGCAGAGAATGAGACTCGGTCTCGGCATGTTGTCTGTCGCGGTTGTCAAACCCCGATGGCGGATGCCAATCCTCCTCGTACTGCCTGCTTGACCCTATCAACGCCTCATCGTACGTCGGTGGGACCGGATCGTAGAAGGGCTGTTTCTCAGATGGCATGTCGGGCTAACCGAACAACGCGCCAGCTTGCGCTGCCGCGACGGGAGCTGGTGATGGAACGTTGATGGAACGTGTTGCTGTGGGTGGTGATGGTGGTTGATCGATCGAACAGGGGGATTCCGGGTACGGGGACGGCCATGCACGGCTACGGGATCGCGGCCGAAGCCGAGTCGACGAGTCGAAAGTGCAAGCCTTGCAACGCAGCGAACGAGGAATGTGAAAATGCTTTAAGTGAGAACAGCAGCAGACCCGTGCATCGTACAAAGGGGCGTCGCGTGAGAAGGGGTATCGTCAAACTTGCACCAGGAAAAGAAGGTTCGAAATGCGGGAAGCGAGATGTACAGAGTACGGGGGTTGGCCATGGGTTAGTACAGTAGATGGACAATTGGACTGGGGGCGACTCCACGTAATGCCATGCCACGCCTCACGCCTACCTGGGAAGCCAGGTGCCAGCACCACCTGAAGCTTCGCGAAGTTAGTGCCTACGACACCTGGAACAGCCTGCGCTGAGTGCCCTGCATCGTATCTGGTCGTTAGCGCTAACGCTGCGCGTCTCGCTGGGGCCATTAACACTTGGCGTTGCTCTCCCCTTGTGCACGCAGGGGGTCGTGTCTCTCCTTTTCGGCTTACATGCCCTCGTTTCCTCGCAGGAGGCCACCACGACACCATCAGTTTGACCTCTGCTGGATTCCACAGCTTGCGCTGTCGGTCCATTCTGTTGCGCCAAGCATTGGCGATAAGGGCGCTCGAGAGGGGTCGCCAACATTGCTCTCCACAACTGGCATCAGGAAATTGCATCTGCTTTCTTCTAACACAGCACTCGCTGGCGAGCCTTGAATTTGCTGCTACTCGTACGCCAGATACAGACGCTAACTTATATACAACGTCTTATAGCACAGACCACCTTTATCTTCCTGCGTCACCCGACAGCTATCCCCCTTTGACGACCACCTTAATTAGGGTCCAGCACCACGCCTTCGTATTGTCTGCTCCGGATGTTGTCCAAAGTCTGTTGGAAATGCTTTCGGCTGCTTTCCACCGACGCCGACTCCTGCTGGTTTCCAGCCAAGTTCGAGTGAATGAGCTCGATCAAGCCATTGAGGTATTTGGTTGTGACCTGGAACCTGTTAGCATAGTTTAGTATATCTGGGACATGAGCGCCACTCACTGCTTCGTTCTGCTGGTCGAAGTAGTATACGTAGCGATCCAGAATCTCAACAAATAGTTCGATTGAGGTGGCCGTTTCCATGCAAGAGTCGGCCACTCTCAGTGCGCGCTGCAAGCACTCGAGAACACGCTTGCCATCCCGGTATAACTGTGAATTAGAGGTGTCAGTCATGTTTGCTTTCTCGTCTTATGATCGATGGGTTCCTACCTCGGTCTCCTCGGTCTCGCCGTTCGCTGCCACCGGGGTGGCCCACCAAAGATGACTCGCGAGGTAAACTGCCCTGCACTGATCTGGCTTCCGTAGCAGTTTGCTACCATGCTGGGCGCACTTGGTAATTAAGGTGTCGTAGTTCTCCTTTCCAAAGTTCCTCGTCTGGTGAAGCGCGGTCGCAATCACGCAGACAGCCTGGAACTGTGCTTTCGAATCTGAGATGGCCTCTTCGTAGACAGTGAATGACTGAGCGAAGAATTCGTAGGCCACTTCCTCGAAGCCAGCCAGATCGGCGATCTGCCCAGCAGAGCAGAACAGCCGAAGAGCCAATTCCGCAGAACCAGGGCTGTTCACACGCGCGTACATGGTGCTCAGCATAGAGTGCACGAACTTGTACAGAGCGTTGCTCTGCGTCTCCCAGTTGTCATCCAAGTGCTCTCTTGCCTTAAACCTGCGCGCCAGCTTCAGCGAGGCGGTTACCAACGGAGGTGTTGTGGTGCGGATGCGCTCGTTGCCTTCGGAATAAACCTTCCTCGTCATCTGCAGCAGCTTGAACTGAGTATCGTTGTCCTCACCCTGTAAGAGGTGAACAATTCTTGCGAGCCACCCTTGCTCCTCCATCGTCTCGTCGGTCTCAGCAGCACGTCTCTGAGCACCGGGATAGCCCTGCGGTGCCTGGTTGCCTTCCTTAACCAGAACCTTCAACACCTCAAGCACGTTCTCCAGCTGATCGGTCCTGGTGATCCGTGTCTGGTTCTTGAGCAGAGAGCGGGCGACTCCACCAGCGACAGCTCGACGAGTAGGGTATGACTGAGCCTGGAAGAGGGGGACATATGTGGGTAGAGAGAGGGCTGTGAAGATGGAGACGTAGCGGTTCAGGGGAGCCTGGAGGAGGGCTAAGAGGCTCTGTTGTGCCAGTGGGGAGTGAAGGTCGGCATTGTTGATGTGTTCGCGAGTCTTCGTTGTTGCGTAAGCAAGAATCTGGTCGACGTAGTCCAGCCTGTCTGGATAGATGTTGAGGGCTAAATTAGTCAGAGAAACCAGGAGGGCAATGATGTCCTGGATCGGGAGCCGCTGAGCTTCGACGAGGTTCTTGACTTGCGCGTAGAAAACCTCGTACAGCTGAACGTTCGGCACACCAGCACCATCCTGACCATTGGTAGCGGTCGTGTCTGTCTCGGCTGTCGATCGCGCAGTATTGTCTGCCAGTGTGCTGCTATCATCACCACTGGCCGCCACCGCATCCTCTCCGGCATCAGCTGAATCGGCCTTTGCAGGATCTGTCGCCTCATCTCCGTTGGTCTCCTCCGATGTGTCCCTCTTGGACTCTGCACTTGCTTCAGCATCCGCCCCAGCAGCAGGCTTTGGCTCAGGAGGATTCTCCTTGGCGAGTTTCACCTTCTCTAGGAGCTTCGCCAACGCCTCGGACTCGGCAGTCTCTCGGTCACTATCGGCTTCGGCGCTGTTCTCGCGCTCGGCGTACTCCGACAATCGATCCATGAGGCCGATAACGATGGCTTTGACGTTGACGTGAGGGTTGAGGCGAGATACAGCACCGAGGAACTGGTCCAGTGTGTGCAAGTGGAACTCGTCCGGGAAGACCTGCGTGATGACTTCGAGCAGATATTCTTGCGCCAACACATCACGACACTGCACGACCTGCTCTAGAAGAGGACCCAAAATCCCTGTCTTGTAGGTCTCGAGGTCGACAAGCTGGCTCAGTCGCACGATGTTGCTGCCGACGAGCAATTGAAGTTCTTTCCGCTCACGTATCCGAGCTTCTCGTTCGCGGGAGTGGCCCTGGTGCTGTAGGCGCACCCACAGCTTGTTCATCTCGACAAAGTTGGTAAGAACAAAGTTGATGGAATCACCCAGGTTCCCCTCTGGTCCGTCACCCTCGGTCGTAGGCAGGTAATCTCTTGCTTGGCCGGAGAGGTAGTAGCGCAGGAAGAGACCCCTGATAGGGTGCTGTACACCGCGGCTCATGTCCATCATGTCCTTCATGAGCTCCTTGACAGGCGCGTCCTCGATGGACATGTAGGCTGTGCCGACGGTGACCATGAGATACAGTCGTGGAATGATATTGCCGGCATACTGAACAAGCTCGTACAGGTCGGCAAGGTGGTTGACGGGATGATTCTCGCGCAGATGCACCGAAAGGTATCGCAGGGCGTCGAAGACGGACATGTAAAGCTCGTAGTACTGCTTGGGACCAAGACTACTGGTCCGAAGCTCGGAGACCAGGGTTGAACTGCGCAATGGTCAGCCTGTGAGGCACATGCCGCATATCGCGCGCCCGAGTCACGCATGTATGTAACGTACCAGCACTTCAGAGCATCCATCAGCTTGCCCGGTGTCTCCAGACATTTGCGCATGACCGAAGTCTGCTGTCGAACCGCGATCAAGGCATCCTCGAGGAGGCGTGCCTGGTCCTCTGGAGGCGCAGGCGTGGCCATGATGCAGCTTGGACTGCTGATACAGCAGAAACGACGTTGTCCTTCAGCGGGGTAGCTCCGTGGGCGGTAGAGTAAAGGCTATCGAGCCTTGCACCATTGAACGAGGAGCGCAGGTCGGTGTAAATGCTGGTCGCAGAAGCACAGCTGTCGGGAGAAATCAAGGCCGTGATACGGGGAGGACGAAGCAGGCTGGCTCTCGCGTAGCACTCGCATCCACTCAAGACCGCTGACGACGGTGACGATGGGGCTGGGGAGCTGGACTGTACCTGACAAGCTCCGGTTACGTAATCACGGGTACCACAGGCGCAGGCTCCAGAGCGTCATCACGTGGGGCCTCAGGAGTGGTCAAGGTGAAGGTCGAAGGTGCTCAGTGGCCCCAGATACTACAACTAATATTGTTCGTCTTTGTTGTTGCCCCATGACTTTTTAAACTACAGAAGCGACTCTTTGCGCCTATCATTCGGGAATGCCAATGTCCAATCCATTCATCGTGTGTCGTTAACCTTATCCACCCGTTATTCATTCTGCACGCTTTCCACAGCAGGTTCCCCACTCGATTGGGGGTTGGGCTCTGGCTCTGGTCCTGAACCTGGTCCAGCGTCTTTGTCTGCTTCTTCTTCGTCATCAACCTCTTCGCTCGACTTCCTCTCCTTCAGACGGGCTGGCACATTCAACTCATCCCTCAAGAAATCTATCAGGGAGCCCTCGATGGATGCCGACAGCGCAGCATAGATGAGTGTTGCTGTCGTCTCTGGCTTGGGGATTGGTCGTATGTCTGCCTCGATCTCGACATCCTCGAGCGAATCCACCGCGGCCAGCTCTCTCGCCCAGTCCAGGCACTCGTGATGCGTTGCATACAGAAGTCTGATGTCCGACACGCTCAAGCTCTTCGGCCCGTCCCAATCACCGGTCGGTCGCCCTCCCTGCATTGTGATCCTCAGTCTTCGCAGCTTGGGCAGCTTGCCCAGGCGATGCGACATGGAACTCCAGAATCGCCAGTCCGAGGCCGCGCAGCATGAAGGGCTGTGTAGGAAGCAGGTCAGTGAGAGACTGTGGATGAGATCCCGGGAGCTTGGAGTGAGATCGCCGATGAAAGGTCCAATCGCGTCAAGGTGGTGACCGAAGTGGAATTCGTGCGATGCATACAAGAGGTAGGCCGTCTCTCCGTATATCTTGCGATTCACTGCCATGATTGCCGGATGCATGGTCGTTGCATCTTCCCCCTGGCCCCCATCGAGACCGTACGTAGTCTTGTAGGAGCATCTCCCCAAGCTGCGGCGATCCAATGCGTAGTAATTTGTCCGTCGAGACGTCTCGCCATTGCCGCGCTCTTCCTGCTTTTTCCAGTACCTCTCCCGGGTCTTGACGCTGATTCTATCGTCACTCCGTGAGCTCAGAAGATGGTTGTATACCATGAGGCGCAACTCTGCCGGCAGTCGCAGGAAAGGAGAATCATCGCTGGATGTTCGAGGTACCGTCATCATCTTTGGAGAGCAAGCTGTGTGCGTGATTGCGTCTGTATGAGCTGCCAGATGGCGAAGATGGCACAGCGAAAGCGAGAATGTCGGATCGGGGAGAGATCGAAGTCACCCAGCACTGGCAGCTCAATTATCGTATCGCATCACGTCTGACCGCTCACAAAAGTCAGCTGCGCGTTATGCGACATGACTCGACTTGGGGCGCGTCGTATCTCAACTATTATATCCAGCAAGAGCTAGGAGCTGGTTAACCAACAAGGTGACAACCCACACCCGTAAGCTGCGTAGTCTGTCTCGCATGCTGACCGTCAAGGTTCATGAGCGGCCGTGCCCAGACACAACCCGCGAGAAGCCCACCCGGACCCTTGCCGTTCACGCATCGAGACATCTGACAAATGACGTCTCCCACGGTATGACTCTTCTTCATCCTCGAAATTCACGGCACGCTGCGACTCTGATATCGTTCATGGTCATTCCCCACACGGTCTCCAGGTGGTGGTGCATTTCGACCGACGTCAATCGGGCACCTCCCGACCGGCCAGCTTTCGAGTGGCTTCGCGTAGTCTGCAGTAAAAGCTGGTCACTGACTGATGTAGCACGCAGTATTGCTCAAGGGTCCGGTTGACTTACCAAATACTGCACAAATCGTTTCTTATGCAACCATTGATGACCTTGCGTGCGAGCCATGATCGCAGATCATACCTCAGTGAATGGCGACTTGCGCCGTTAGACTTGCGCCACTCCCGAGGAAAGTGCACGGCCAGACTCGATGGACCATTCGTCAGATAAGAAGCTGTTCGGAGTTCTTCTTTTCTTTTTCGCCGGCCAGCGCTCCGCTGGTGCCTTGATGGATAGGTTGTTTAGGATATGTCTTGGCGACTTGAGCGATAGATCCTGTTGTTAGCAGGGAGGACTCAAGACTTCTCTGTCGTTCTTACCATGGACCAGGAGTTTCTGTCTGTCTTTTTTCACTTTTTCTCTCTCACTTTTTTCTCTTTCTTTTCCTCCTCACGGTATCTTAGTCTTGGGGATATACCTCTAGCAATAATTGGCGCACTCGTGGTTATGGTGTCTCTGCGTCAAGATATGCCGACCCGCCGATGGGAGAGGTACCTTAGTCACACCTGCGTATGTTGACCTTTGGTATTTGTTCCTCATGCTGCAAAGGTATTCAATCCGAGGACGAAGGGTAGCGATACATGCGAGTCATGGCCTCCTCAGAGGAACAAAGCTCCTGACTATGCGGCCGTCTCACTCCCGGCGAAGTTTGACAAGGTTGTCCCCCCCCCCCCTTTCAACACGGTGAAACTCCATCCTCACTTCGATCCTCAAGTCCGTCTGATCTGCCCATACCCCATACTCGAATAGCAGCCCCCACGTGTGTCGATGTATTCCAAGTCAGCAGCAAACTCATACACAGAGAGGACCCAGGCGAGGCAAGGGGTGATTCAGCAGCAAAGGAGGAGTATTTCTGCAAAGTAGCAACAACAAAACAAAGCAGAAGACATGGAGACATTATTGATTAACGGGTGGCTGTCAAATTGATTCACCTGTGGAAAAACTCGCCCAGGTATCCCCGTTTTGTAGATGTGGTATCATAACCCGCAAACACCATATGTAAAGACTCGAAGAAAAGGAAAAACAACACATCTCGACGCCTTTTTCCACCGCAAATCGATCTTGAGCTCACGGGGGAGGGGTAACAAAAGGAAAAAGAGAAAGAAGAAGGTGAAAAGGAAAACTCCCGCATTTATCCCATATTCCACCCAGCGTCCCATATCATATCGGCTGGGAAGCCTCCCGGGGCCAGGAACGGCGGTGCGTTCAAGTCGACGACGTGGGAGGGACAGAAGCCGTCGAGAGAGACCTCGGGCGGGATCGGGGTGTACGGCATCATGGAAGGTGTCTGCGGATAGGCGTCCACTATCTGAGGCGGCATCGCGTTGCTGCTGCTGCTGCTGCTGGCTGCCGCCATGAGTCCAGCCGTCCAGGCCATCATGGTTCCGTCGCCGGGCAGGCCCGTGAGCGGACTCTGCATCTTGGTCGAGTCCGCCACTGTGCTCGTGGAGCTTGTTGAGACCTGCCAGTCTGGTGTTGAGATGGATCCGTCCTCCCCGGACCTTGCTGTTGCTGTTGCTGTTCCTATGCTTGCCTCTCCTCCTCCTCCTCCTCCTCCTCCACTACCAGCACTGCTACTACCACCACCACCACCCGTCATCTTGTCGACCGATTTCTTCGCCTCGCTGGCAATGTACTTCTGGATCAAGACGCACTCGCAGTTGGTATGCTGCAGGAGCTGCGTCTTGATGACGTAGGCCTCGTGCTGGAGCGCGTCCCGCTGCGCCGTAAGGTGGCGGTGCTTCTCCTCGACCTCTTGCTCGTAGGAGGCCAGCCTCGAGGTCTCGCTGCGTTTGCGCGTGCGGCACTTGGTCGCGGCGACGCGGTTGCGTTCCATGATCTTGTGTCGCTCTGACTGGAGGGCGGGATGATGATGCTCGCCGTCATTGCCTGCCGGGAGATTGGGGGATCTGTTGTCGTGGTCGACTCCTTCTTCCACTACTTCCACTACTTGTGCTTCTTCTTCTTCTTCTTCGTATTCTTTAGCGACTGTTGTTGCCGGTGGCTTCTTGGGGGCCTTTCTAGTTCGCCTCTTGACCTCGGTCTTGGCGGGTTTGGCGTCTTGCTGCGAGAGACGGCCTTTTACTTGTTTCTCCTTCACTTTGGGTTGTGTCTGACGGCGCTTGGTCGTCGTCGTCTTCCTTGACGTGGTCAGTGTTGATGATGATGATGATGATGAGGGGTCAGGTGCCGTGATCTCAGTGTGGCACATCAGTGCAGAAGCGAGATCTGTGTTGGAAGCTTCTGGCTGCGAACAGTTGGCAAATCCCAGGTTCGAGTCCTCGAAGGCTGCAGCGGCGGCGGACGACACCATATCGGAGTGACCCAGAGCAGCGTCAAAGAAGGCCTCTGGCGACCCAGGGAGCGTCGCGGCGAGATTGGGCATCGGGAGTTCCTTATCGGCGCTCTGCTGCGCGAGGACTGTCCATCAGAAAGGGCTGTTTTCTTCTTCTTCTTCAGATCAGAAAGGCAGATGCGAGAGAGTGTGACCGTCATCGAAAGCACCTCTCTCTTTGTCTTGGGACGTACGTGGAGAAGGAGATTAAAAATGGCGAGATGAAGAAGCCTCTCGCCCCGCGGCAGGATAGTCTGCAGCCGCGGTGATCAGACGCGGACAGCCTCAGAAAAGCAATGCAACTTGGGTGTATGAATGAATGTATGTATGTATGTACTATCGGTCATCGAGGCCTTTCTTGGGGGGATCAAGTTGTGGCAGCGGATTCCCTGTAAATCCCCCCTCCTCCTCCCCCAAACCTCGGAGGAAGTTCCGGGTCTGGTTTCCGCGAAGCTCTTTGGCCGATGGTGTCCATCCTTGCTTGAGATGGCCGATCGGATGACAAGGGGACAAAAAAAAAAAGAAAGAACCCCAATTTTTAACCGCTGCCGTATGCGCGTTCCAAACGGTGGGATGCGACCCATGCATGCAAGTAGACGTACAGTAAGTGTGTCCGGGGGTTGGTTGAAAGACTGTCTGTCCCTGGTATCATAGTGCTTCCAGTGGTAGTCTCGCAAACTAAATACAGAGGAGATTGATTCACCTAGACTACAGGGCAAAGGAAGATGATCATGAAAAGAAGGGTCCTTGAGAAACCAAGAACCAGGATTTTGTTTGTTCAGCCAGACCCTCTGCTCGCCTGGATGGAAGTCTCGGGTCCCGAGCGAGGGGGGAACGTTTGTTCCCGCAGCGACAAATCAGCTTCTTAGCGCAAGCCCGGAGCAATGCGCCGCAGGAAGTTATCAAGGTTGTCTGTCGCCACAAGCTATCGACTGGTCTGTTCCCCTCCCCCAATGTTCCCTCTTTTCCCCCGGAGGACGGCCGGTCAGATCTCCCTCGAAGGCCCCAGCAGCCACACCCATACCTAGGTACCTACCTACCTTACCTACTGTAGTCTATCTACTAACGTTCCAGGCTGTCAGAGAGGAGGGGGCAGACAGCAAGCAGTGCCAATCCATGAGCCCTTCTGGGTGCAAACAAGCGTTCCACGACAGAACACAACATCGATCACGGCACGTAAGCGGGATTGCGTACATCCAGCCAGAACAAGAAGAGTTCGTTTCCCGCCTATTAAACGCGCGTTCCAAAGTTGCTTCTGGGTCCCCGGTTGGGTATAAGTGCGCCGGAACCATCCCGGAGCACGCTGATAGGCCACGGAATCCTAACGGAGTCTGTTTTGGGTAATGCCCCCCAAACGCCCTCTGGAAAAAGCAACGAATAACTTACTGTATGATATGATATGATAGTCTTCATGTCGTAAGCCAAATAAAGCCAAATAAATAAATAAAGAAAATCTGCATTCCTGACATCGATTCCCCAATTCGCATCGTTCCATCAAAGCTAGGGATATTTGCTCCGAACTTTCCTTCTTCCAGCACCATGCAGCCAGCCACAAGTCATCGGATGCTTGATCTGACCGGATCAGTCTCCGCGCCCTGTCTATGGCTTACCCAGCACTCTGTTTCCCCCGATGGTGGCGTTAAACTCAAATGGGCCCTGTTAACTCATACTCCTTGTCCATGTTCATGTCATTCTGGCAAGGTCGACGTGTCTGCCTCCCCGTGGCATTGGTTCGGTCTACTGGTGTACGGATAAGGGGAAGGCTACCTATTCTACTTACTGCAGGGCAATGTCGTCTGAAAAAAAGATGTTGATCAAACAACATGCGACTCGAACCCCAAGAGAGATATCCCCGGTTCTTGGGCAGATGCGGCTCGAAGCCTCAGCCACTGTCATATCACACAACCAGCCAATCGTGTTCCGAGACATCTTCTTGATCTGCACTCACTCCATGCTGCCTTGCCTGCCTGCCTGCGTCCCAACAGTCAGCAGATGGCTCCTACATAGAACACACGGCAACATGCCATGTATCCACATAAACCTCCTCCTTTTTCGCAAGAATTGCCATTTCTGATACCGCGCGCGATCTGGGGCCAAGAGCTGGAAATGAAACATCACAACCTTGGTCGATCCCAGCAGATAAAATATTATCAAAGTTACATTATTGGACATCAGTGAGTCATGTCCAAGGTATATTCTCGAGATCAGGCAGGTCCAGAAGGATGGGCTTGTCCCTTTCACCCAGAATAGGCCGTCACAGTTCCCGGACCTTTACAATGCCGAGAAGAAGTAAAGTCCTTGAAGGATTTGGCTGATCCTTTCTTTGCCGGATACCGTACCGGGGCTTTTCCTATTGGTTCCGGCCACCCGAGATCAAGATCGATCATTTTCTACGAAATGCGATGACTGCCATGCGCGCGACCAGGGTATCTCCTGTAGGGGTCTTCCTTTCGACTAGCAATGTTCTGTATGCCGGGGTCTCTGTGCGTGTGTTCGGAACACATATCGGTTGAGTGATGTGACGGGCAGGCTCGAAGACGTCTATTAGTGAACATATAATGTTACTAGTACATGGTGATAAATTCCAACGCTGAAATGATAATGCTTCCCTCGTCCCAGTCTATTAGTGTTCCCGGTATTCGTGCGTAAAGTCGTCAAACATTATGATCTCGTCAAAGCGCTGCGACAGGACATCCACCACGGCCATGCCCCTGTTGATCAGCGCCATCTCCAGGTCCACGACGAAGCACGTCTCCGTCGGTATCACCTCGGTGGCCTTGCCCGGTCCATCCTCCCTCATCAACCGTTTCGCCAGCTTGACGGCCTCCTGGCTCCCGATCAGCCCGGCCTCCACGGCCATGGTCATCAGACCGCGGAAGATGGGCTGCATGACGGGATACCGAGAGTGAAGGTCCGCGTAGCCGTCCATGGCGCGCAGGAAACGCCACCGCCGGATGGGCAGTGTTCCGCTCGAGTTTCGGATCGTGAAGTTGGCGGAGAAGAGCAGGGCCGTGTGCCAGAAGACGTTGCTGGTCAGGATGCGCGACTGGAACCGATAGATGTCCACCAGGCGGTGCATCTGAGCTGCTGAGGCAGCGTAGAACGCTTGGGCTGATCGGTCCATGCTTTCACCTTCGATCAGGGGCGTGACTTCCTGTCGAAGCGCGAGCGGATGCGTGAGCGTCATGATGGTTGCGTGGAAGAACACACTGGCCAGCATGGTTAGCGCCCTGTGAGAAGCAAAGGAAAGATATTGGGGAGACAAGGAGACTTACTGCATGATCATGACTTCTTGCGTACTCCGATTGCCGCGTGCCAACATCACGGGCAAGTCGTCGGCCCACTGGAGCAAGCGAGCCAACATGGAAGTGACAAAGGACGCGCCGACTTCGTGGGAGACATTCTGGCCTCCTCGATGGTAGTGCGAGTTGATATCGTGCACCATGGCCCACAGCCTGCCCATCTGCTTCGGGATGACTGCCGTGAGGGAGGACGGATCTGTTGCCGCAGGTTCAGGGAAGGGGTATGTCGGGACAATGGACGGATCGAGTTCGTTGCACTGGCAATAGAATGACAGCATGCTGCATTAAAAAAACAAAGTCAGCTTTTCTTTTTTCTCTTTTGCGGCACCAGCTTTTTGAGAAGCATGGGGGGTTCTTAACACTTACGTTGCGAGCGAGAAAATCCCCCACGATGCTATCGCCTTTGGCCTGTCTTCCGCTTCCCTGGACACTGGGCCGTTGTTAGCGAGGAAGGACGGGTGGTGAATGTGAGAGAGCAGACCCAGTTGTTGTCCCAGGTATATCGCATGCCGCAGGAGACTCTTGGCCTTCGGGCCCTCGCCCCTGAACAGAGCGGTGAGGGTGAGGAGCTCGACGGCAGCGATGACCCCGAGGGACGCTGGTCGATCGCCCTGTGCCTCAAGTTGCCTAAGCGCTGTTTCGTACGCGACACCAGCCGGGTCTCTGTTCTCACTGTTCGCGATGGCTATGCTCGGCTGCTTTCCCCGTCAGCATAGATTCAGGAAACGGAACAACTGGGGAATTTGTCACGAAATACATATAACTCACCAATGACCATCCAAGTAGTGCGTTGACCAATAACGAGGAACAGAAGTCTCCATAGTCATGAGCCACGTCCCTCAAGAAGACCTCGGTATCGAAGAGTTGCAACAGGACGTGATCGTGAGCCAGGTAGTTCGCAATAGCAGAAGCAGCCTCAATGCCCGACACAGGGACGTTGGTCCACCTGACGAAGTGGATATGCCTCAGCCTCTGTTCGTATGAGCCGTAGTTTGAAGCGGCCCAGCTCTCGGTGACCGCGACCTCCTTCTCCGCTGCACCATCCTGCTCCAATTCCACGGGACGGTCCTGCGCCATCTGCAGCCGGTCAAGAGTCGAAGGGTTCTCACTGTGCGAGTCCAAAGGTACCAGAGCCGGGTACGCGATTGGGTGCTTGACCATCAACTCGTACTCGAGGCTCGTCTGGTCAGGGGCCAGTATCGTCGGACGCTTAGCAGCTTCTGCCTCTTCCTCGGTCCACGGTCCGAGGACCTCGAGCGTGCCACGGCCTTGACGCATGCGGTCGAGCAGCTCGTGCGCTTCGTCGTCGTGTGCGGTCAGTAAAGCCGTGATGATGCTAGCGGAGTCGGAGTCATGGTGTACGTTGGCGATGCTGGGGCTTCGCAACTCGTCTGAGCCAGCAGGACGGCCGCTGAAGGTGCATGAAGATTTTCGTTTCGCGCAAGGGGTGCATGCCGGTCGTTGTCCATCACACTGTCACACGGGTACGAAGGTTAGTCGCGTGATCAATTGAGTCATCTCCTGCTTTTTACGAGGCCAGGCCACCAAAGAAGGCCCCAAGGTTCTCACCGCTTACTTACAGCTGTCTTCTTGATGCGACAGATGTCGCATGCCGTCTTCACATATATGCGCTTCCGTTTGGGTGCTGACGAGCTGGATGAAGACTGCTCGCCCGAGTCGGAGTGAGCAGTCGGGGGTCTCAGGGCTGGTAGTATGTGCTTGTATTTCCGGTCCATGCTCTACTGGGCTTGCAATGAGACATCACCGTGGAAGGTGAGCTATTCATGGTGTGAGAAGAAGAAGAAGAAGGGGAAAAAAGGGTTCGAGTCAAACCATGTGAAAATCGTGCCCTTGCAGGCGGCGCAGCCTCTTCTCGAAGCCTGTGACGTGTTCCTCATCCGTCATGATCCGGAACCCTTGCCCTCCATCTGATTCCAACGGTCACCTGACCCTTGTGCCCACCAGAAGGCATAATCGCCCATTGTGGTGGGATCCTGCCGCCATCAAGTGAGGCTGTTCACCCGGCGCCGGCGGGGTGCGGTGCGCCGGCTCCGCATAGTGGGGACTCTGCTATCCGGAAAGTCTACTCCGACAAAGTCGTGTCCACGCTGCACTACAGGAGTTCATTGCGCCTCAGATTATCACAATAGTCGGCTCTGGAAGGCTCCATCTCTTTCTCAGACTGGAATCTACTCAAAAAAAAAAAGGCTGAGAATTCTTGCCTGGGAGGAAAAGATGAGGGCAAAGAGGTGACGTTCCCATCTGCCGAGCTACTGATCTGCCATCCCCTCATTTCAAAGTTGTCACTCTGCACAAGGTGAGGAGACTTGATGCAGATCATCCAACCAGAAGGCTGGTCAGCATTCGGAACCTGGTACCGGCCCAATGCCTGCCTGCATGGGCTCAGCTGTGGCTTCGGCTGCGATCAAGGTACAATAGGCTCATGGTTGCATGGAGGGGCACACGCCGTTCACTCTGTGTCTATGCCTTTTGTCTTGCCAGCCGAAGGACAGGGGTCGACTTGGAGTTGCATCAGCTGCAGTCTCAAGCAGAAGCTTTCAAGAGACTCTTCTAGACCTTGGGATGTTGTTCCCGCAGGGTAATGTTCTAGTTGATTCCATCAAGCTATCTACAGGGTAATCCGAGTCTCTTGGACCACGAGGGTCCGGTCCCACCTGGGTTTGCCACCCACGCCACCACATCTGACGATGGTGTAAGTCGGCTTCATCGGGGAATTTAGGTTCCAAGGCAGTGCCATGAGAGAATGTGACCCAATGGAAGCATCTAGGAAGAACTGTATCTCGCATTGAGATCCGACACCTCACGAGATGCGACAAGCACCTTCTCAAGAGGCTGTGGCCCTGTTTGGAAACAAGCAACACTCGCTTCTGCAGGTACCAACTCGTGTAAGTTTCCTGACTTAGCAGGCACTGGGCAAATTCCACACTTTGTCTGGACCAAAGTAGTCGATGGTACGAGATCTTGTTGCGACCCATTGTCTCAACACCTTTAGCCACCACGATAGTGGCTGATCAATAGCTCCTGCAGACCAACGGTGAGTATTACCATTATCCGTGACCTCTTCTCGGGAATTCCTAACCGATAAGCAACCCTGAGACCACAGACTGCGGCTCGCGGATTTCTTTCTCTTTGACTGTGCTAGGCTACCGGCCCAGGATTTATAGCAAATAAGTGATCATCCTCAAAGAGTAAGAAATACTTATACTAGAATTAGCAAAGACTTTAAATACCTTACTATCTACTATTAGTAGCTATTAGTAGATTAATTATTAATTCTTATCTGCCTAGTAAAATCCCAGTAATGCCCTTTGCCACAAACACCATGTCGCGGGGGCACCCGGTAGCTTAGCACAGTCAAAGAGATATGATACGCACGTATATCACAGTGGTCTAGTCGTCACCCACTACAGGCACCACTTTTGATAGTCGAGACACAGGGCAGAGTTCGTCACCTAGAGTCGTCGTTCAAAGTTTCGAGAAGTGCATCTGAGCCACAAATAGGATCATAGGGTAAGTAGACAGCTGGCACTGCATTGTACTGTCTTCACCAGGAGATATCTTGGCACAATCTCGCACCTCGTCTTGTCCAAACAGTCGCCAGTATTAACGATTTAAAAAGTCTTCCCAGTCCGCATGACGCATAAGAAGAATCTCCATCTTCCTAGACACCTAAACAGACCAATGAAAGAGGACGCACAAAAGGAACACGCTGGCTATCGATCCGTGGGTGCAAGGCAACCCAGTACTAGCTGAGTCTCTTTCCAGAAGGGACTCAGTTTCGCCTTACTAGTAGGTGAACTCATATAGTCGGCTGGTGAGTGGACTTTTCACAGAGTGCTAACCTCAGTAGTTCTCGAGACCGAGCTGTCCAAATGCACGCACACTTCAATGCTGCCATCATTCCTTCACTCAGTTCTAACCTGAATGCAAATACCCTATACCAGATATCGCAGCCGCCTCACGACGATTCAAGAGGGCATCACGTGCATTGGTTCCATCTATTGATTAAGCTGGGACTGGAGACGTTGGACGACCTCAACATTCCTTTCCCCCGAAAGCATGGTCCACAGGCACTTACGGAGGTACCCAGGTATCATAAGCTGCATTATGTCATACCTTTGGAATAAAGCTTACTCCGACGCGTCAAGCCCCCCTGGCAAAACGAGCACGCGAATGAAATGATGGTCATTCGGCCGAGATGTACGGAGGACTTCGTCGGCACTTTGACGACTCGGCGGAACCCCGAAGATGCCACTAGAGCACGCTGATCGCGGCTTAACCCCTGAACACTCATTTCCTCATTTCTTCACTTCCATCCCACCATCCGGCCCTTTCTAGAAGGGCACACGACAGTCGAGCACGGCATACAAAGCAGAGACTGGTCTACATCAGAAAAAAGCTTAGCATGCTTAGGAGTATGGCAAAGAGGCCAGCATTCGTATTGCAAGCCTTTTGGTTGTTGTGCAACAGAGTCGACAAGCCGTTCTGGAAGTCGTATTTCGAGACTAAGCCCACCCCTAACCGTATCTAGTGCAGCTGAACACGGCAAGATTTGCAGTTGTACGAACAAGCAGGTCCATCCCGTCGTACTGACATATCACCTGTTTTCCGCACTTGTGCAGCACTTCGCGCGGGTCGCAAGTAGAGGAGGGTGGGTGCCTTGCTCTCGTGTGACCTGTGCCAGTGTTCCCTACGTGACGGACAAGCCTTTGATGGTGAGTATCTGAAGCATGAATCAGCTTACCTATCTTCTCCACATTGCATATGGTGCAGTACATGGTCCCCAATGCCTTATCATCCAGTGAACTCATTTCCGGGTTCCGAAGCAAATGAGAGCAAGTCTCCTCTGGAGGCAGCTTAGAGTGAATGATGGCGTCGTTCCAAGAGTTAAAAGCACACGAGGAACGATAACGCAGCCGGAATCTCGGCCGTCTCTGTTGGGCATGAGCCTGGTAACGCAAAGGTGTGTATGTTGGCCGCAGAGCGTATCATACAGCAGAGTGCTGCCACTGCTGCATATCCAGATGTCTTGTTTGGAAGCCAGGTCTAAATCAACCCGCACGCCAAGGAAAAGCCAAGTTCCATTCTCCAAGACCTCTACGCGCGTCGGAGTAGGTTAAATGCTCACCTTACCCTTATGATGTCACTCCAGGGAACACTAAGACATAAATGCATCCCTTCTCAAACGCATATACCAGGTACACGGAGTACTGACTGGCTCAGACCTTTAGTTAGTAGTCATTAGTAGACTCTGCTGCTAGATTTCTCAAGATGCATGCCTGGTTCGGCTTTCGCGGAACGCAGGTGGAGAGCCTTGGGTAGCAGAACAAGGAAAGCAAGCATAAAGCGCGTCTTGGTGTAGCGCAGGTGAAGAAGGGGGATGAATTTGGTAGACAAGGGGAATGGGATATAAGAGTGGGGATGAAGGCCGGTGGGAGGGAGGGGGCGTGTGCATTGAAACTCGCATACTGTATATGCACTTCTGATAGAAGCATAACTCCCACAGCGGGCTGGAAGGCACTTTCAGGGGAAGCCAGGGAGGTACAGCAGCGGCATGTACCCCCTAGTTAAGGGACGAGGGTGCCTCGTGTGCCTGCCCCAGAGGCCAGCAGATCACTGCCCATCGGGACGTGGATGAACCACGTTGGTTCAGACTCGCGATTCGCACAGACGAAAGCCCGGGTCAGCACCCACACGAGCCGCCAACAGCACCTCACAGGACAGGGGTTTGTTTTCCAAAAGGACTTGGCGACGGGGGAAATGAATTAGGGACGGACCAGGATGGCCCGTCTTGATGGACGACAATCTGGATTGAGACTTGCGGTCACGGCTGTGGCGATGAACATACCCTTTCAGCGATTAAAGAGACAATGTACCATTCAACAGCTCGGTCGCTGACCACTGGATCAAATAGAGGAATGTAGATTCGCGAGCCAAGGCTCGATATTGCGATTGGGAAGGCTTATATGTGTTTGGGGGCGGGGGAACGGAACATGACAGACACGGGAGGGATTATGAAGTACGAAGGTAGAGCTGCACAAGGGAATAGGGGCAGCTTTGAACCTCACTGTGCCTTTACCACTGAAGCTGAGCAATCACAACATCCCGTAGGACAAACAACGCCAGCCTCACCGAAGCTCACGACCAATCCAGTTCGTTGAAGATCCCGACCCCAAGCAAGCATGCAAACGAACAGCCACCAAGCTAAATTCAACCGGGCCGTTGGAAACGGACAAATTCCTGGCCTGTCAGCAAGGTTGCTGAGATGACGGTGGCGCTTAGGTCCCACCTTAGCAGGCTTTGTTCCTGGGGCCAAAAAGAACGTTAAAAGGGTCATCGACACATGTTGATCCATTTCACGCCCCCTATTCGGTGCAGTATGCACGCGCGTACGGACGTGGAAGGCCGATCGTTCATGGGCATGCACCCTGGGTGTGGAGCTCTGGTACTTTGGCGGTACACTAACAGCATGAGATGCGCTGCTGAAATCCGCGTGTTCAGTGCTTGTCGCAAGAGGATGACTTCCGCCAGTACATACGCGCTGACGACATCATTCAGACAGTGGTAATGGATGAAACTGAACCCCTACTAATCGCGCTGTGGCCTCTGCTTGGGCGATTCCGACCACCTGTGAACTCACCCGCAGGGCATCGTCTGTCTCTCCTGGGCTACCCACTGCAGCATTTTGCCAGCCGCTGTCGCATCCCTCACACACCGCTGCGTGCGACCTGCCACACCCTCGCACCTCTACTCCAACTCTGGATCCATTTCAGCCTTTTCCCTCTTCCTCTATCTCACGACTGGTTTCCTCTATCAACACATTTTCCTTCCATCACCAACTCACACTCGTTTAGGGCTCGTCTTAGCGGCATCTCGCATCTTGGTGTTTCTTTCTTCCAGCTTTCTTTTCTCTTTTCGTCTTCCTAAATCTTCAGTGCTCTCCTCTCCCCGTGGGAGCCTCACGATTCCCCACCTCTAACTCTATCATCAATCGCCATTCCCCCAGTAACCTCACAATGGCCGCCGCCAACGTTCCTGAGGACGCTCGTCCGCCTCCCTCCCGCATGCGGGTAGCCCTCACCGTTCTCTTCCACTCATCTTGCGCAATTCTCTCCACGATTCTCTCCAAATCCGCGCTCAACGGCATCGAGGCGCCAGTCACCCTGCTCGCCCTCCAAACCTTCATCCAGGTGCTCCTGCTTACAGCCATCGGAAGCTTCACTGGCCTCGTCGAGCTCCACCGTCCTCTGGCTGCCTGGAAGGCTCTCCTCCCACTTACTATTGCACGCCTCGTTGGTATTCTTGCGAAGACGTACTGCCTCGCTTCCGTCAATGCCTCCGTTTACCAAATCGCCCGTGGACTTCTGCTCCCTTTCACCCTCGTCCTCTCATTACTTGTCCTCCGCCCGAGGCCCTATTACCCGCCTCTGTCTCTTGCGGGATGCGCTCTTGTTATGGCAGGCTTCGGCGCCGGCATGGCTTCCGACTATAGCCAAATGCTGACTTCCGGGAAAGGTGTCCTTCTTGGTGTTGGCTCCTCTCTCACCACCGCGATCGAATCCGTCGTGGTAAAGCGCTTCCTTGGGAAGTCCCCAGAAGGCATGTGGCAGATGGTCTGGATGAGCAACGTCATGGCAACAGCTTTCTACGTCCCTCTGCTCCCTCTCTCTGGCGAGCTTCCGACATTCCTCTCTCTCTTCGACGTCACCTCCGACACAGCTCGAAGCTTCCTCGGCGCTGCTTCACTTACAGGCATCTCCGCTTTCCTCCTCACTATCGCGACCTTCATGCAAATTGAAGTCACCTCTCCAACTACCCACATGATCGTCACCGCCGCGCGTGGCGTCGCACAAAGCTCCATCGCCATCGCCGTTTTCGGGGAGGTCCTCACCACTGATCGCGCCGGCTCCATGCTTCTCATCCTTGGAGGTTCTGCGCTCTACGGCTGGGCGAGGGATCGATACGCACAGCAGAAGAAGCCCCCGGCCGACTACATCCCATTGACGAACAAGGAGGATGAGGATGTAGAGAGACAGGGCCACAAGCAGGCGCAGCAATAGACACGCCAAAAGTTTTATGAATACGGATAGGTTCGGGTGTACAGGTGTACAACATGGGCGTTGGCTTCCCTTTTTAAAATGTAGACAAGGCCTTGGACATGAGAAGCAACGGCCTTCTTTTTGGTGCCTTTTGGCTTATGCGGTGGCCTTCAGGTCAATACCTTCATCTAGCCATTTCCTTTTTGTTGCATGACTAGGAGCACACAAAAGGTTGAGCGGGTTCAACTAGACCATATAACGGCGTTTTTCACTTCAATAAGATGGTAATGATTAGATTTACACCGTCCCAGCCATTGTACGTGACAAACATTGATGGTTCAAAGACCCAGAGGTTACGCCCCATTCCGTAAAGGCCGTTTCAGCTCGATCACACTACCTAGAGTGTAAACATCCCTCGCACGACGTTGACGCCCGATGTACAATAATAGAACATGGAATATCAATATAATGTCTTCATTGTCCTCCCCAGATGCAAATTTGGCAGAGAAACCGATCGCTGGAGACCATATCCTATGCATCACCACGACAGAACGCGGACCCGCAACGCAACGCAAAGGGTTTCAAATCGCTTCATGTACTCCGTACTTACTTGGCTTCACGATCACCGAGTCCATTTCCGGCTCACTTGATCGCATAGCTCAGAAACCCTTGCCAAGCTTATTGCATATGTATATATGTACACTGCACTCCTTTTCTCCATCCGCCATGTGGGTATCGCCCCCAGCCTCGCGTTTCTGCCGGCATCATCACCATAGAACTCAAGCGCTGAGTAGGTACCCAACCACTCAAACCACTAAACACAACAACTTCACACCCCTTCCCTGTGTCCAAACCTCATCTAGGTAGTTCCACATACATAGATCAGTCCTATCGTCTCACGACGAACAGTCCATCTACTCTTTCTAAGTTACCGCATCTGGCACAAGTCCGGTAGCGAGTATGTAATTCCAGGAATACGAGGTCAGACTTGGCCGGTCCCTCCCCCATTCGCTGACCTTTGACCGTAATCCTTTTGCGATATTCCAACACAGGAGGGGAAACCCAACCCTGAAAAGTCGCGTGTACCGAATTACCGGGCCAGTGGCGCATTGTTCAATTAAGCTTTCTCACACGTACATACATAGCGAGCCCTACGGCCTACACAACAACGTCTGTTCGGCTGGCGCGGTGAACCCTCATTTGGTCAATATTTAAAGTTCACTAGGACTACACACACGAACCTTGACACATCACGCTGGGCACATGACGCGTTGCATGGAGCAACCGAGACAATGCAATTGTTCAAAAAATAGTCATGAGTCAAGAGTCAAGTCGCATTTTCATTTCTCTCTGCTTCCAAAACGCAAATATGTGCGTCTTTCTCAAACCTCAACGCCTTCAATTGCTCCTTTTCGTCTATCTTCATCCTGCAGAAGATTGTGTCGTCACAAAAAGAAAAAAAGAAGAAGAAGAAGGGGGAACGAAATTACCAGATCTCGAATCTCGGACAGGAGTAAGAAGGGGATGAAAGAGGGCTAGTCAGGCGTGCATGAAGCACAATGTAGTAGCCATTGACGACCGGACCGGGACTTTCGCGCCATGTATCCCATCATTTCATACAGACAAAAGAGAAGTAACAAGACACCCAGACACCGCCCATCCTGGGAAGGTGCACGAAACCCTCAGCTTCAAAACTGAGGTCGCAAAGAACAAAAAAAGTTTCAGCCAGACCAAGGAAAAAAATGCTGTGGTACGCCGTGCGATGAGAAAACCATATGCTTGAAGCCATACCCCCGCGGCTAACTTCGCGTCTCCTGCGCCATGTTTGCTTTAAAGTCGCCGAAGAGCCTCGACGAGCCAGGTGTGGACATTGGCGATGTTCTCCTTCAAGAGTCTTTCCCTGGTGCTGGCAATGAGCCAGCGCTTCTTCGCAAACTCGACCTGATCGCCAACGATGCGCCGGACGGTGTCCAGCTCTGACTCGCCCTCCTGGATCTCCCAAGTGGCCTCGCGAGGTAGGTAGGTATAGCTCTCGAGGAGTTGTTTGCTGGCGACGAGTGGCGCCCCGGCGATGATCGAGGCGGGCACGGTCGACGAAGCCTTGCGGTCAAAGTAGTGGTCCGTAGCGAAGGCGGGGAGGACAGCGTAGGCTGTAGAGAGGATAGCGTAGAAGTCAGGGTACGACAGATCCTCATCGAAGGCAACACGATCCCGGATCTCATCAGGAACCTTTGGTTTCTTGCCGTGACCCAAAAGGTGCAACGTAACGTTGTCAGTAGTCGGGAGCGTGTTGACCTTGTCAACTACACCGCTCAGTCCGCTGAAGATACGCTGGTAATTTCTTCGCTCAGAAGAGAAATCACCTTGCATGGCGAGGTTCAGCTCAGCCGCGTTTTTTGGGCCCGGGCCGTTTGCCGGAAAGATGGGCGGGAGGACACGGATGCGGACGCTCGCGCCCTCCTCCCAAGTAGGAATCGACTTCGTCCTAAGGTACTCTCCAGTGTGGTTGCTGAGCGCGATCATGTCGAGTCTGCCCTGTGCCGCAAAACGTTTGACCATGTCCACGTTGCTGCCCGTGATCCATTGATCAGCATGGTGGCAGAGGCAGAAAAGATACGAGTTGGACTCGGTGAGGAGAGTTTCGAAGACGTCCTGGCGGAACTGGGTGTCCAGCTCACAAGTAGTAGAGACGACAACATGAGGAGGAGTCTCGAGGGTGTCGTTGCGTAAGGCTGGGGGCGAAGTGATGTTCCTGATGGGAGAGGGGAGTTTGAACTCATCGACAATGGCCGACATGTTGTATCTCTGCTTCTGCTGGTACATCATGAGCTCGACATCGCGCTGGCCCCCGAAAGCATGAACAAGAGCGCTGGTGACCTCGTCGTGGACACCAGCAGCCTCGAGCAGAGCAATGCGCAGCTTGGTCCCCTGACTGCCACCGCGATGGGACCAAGAGGGCAGAGACAGGGTACCGTCGTCAGTTACATGGGGAAAGTGCCAGCTCGAAGCAACGCTAGAGCTGCCGAGATAGTGGTTACCGAGGAGGAGAAGAGTGGCAACTGCCAGCCAGATGACGATGAGGTAGTAGAAACGACGAGGGGCAAAAGAGGCCATATGGTCTGGCTTGCGCAAACCGGCAAAAAGTGATGACGCTGCGGCCATGTTGGTGTGACTGGTGGTCTGATATCGTGGCCAGATGCTAGAGATGCGAAATTCTCATGGGTTTAAAGGACAAGATCAACCGGTGGGAAGACGGAAGGCTTTTGGGCATTCAAGCACGACGCGTAAGAATTCCGATGGTGGACAGCAAGTTGAGAGCCGTCTGGTCGATCCGATTTGAAGGGTCGCGTGAGCCACCTCGGGCGTGAAAGAGAGAGGACTGGTGTCTGAGACAGCCGGAAGAGGGTGAGAGGCGAGAGAGAAAGGCGCCGCCGATGAGAAAGAGGTGATGAAGGGCGAGAATTCCAGGGGAAACCAGAGATGCAAGCGTGTCGCAGGAGGAGCAAGGAATCTCAAGATGGAGGAGAAGGGTGTTGAAAGATGAAAAAGAGCGTCACGCGAAGGAGCGGAAGTGGAATCGAAGTCCAAGATGGAGGGGTGAGGAGGAGGATGGTGAAAGCGACGGTGGGAGCGAGGCTTGGGAGGAGAGGGCAAGAGGTTATTTTTGTGGCGTCGGGAGTACCTTAACCAAGTGGGTGCCCTGCCAGTGATGATCGGGGTTTCTTTAGTGATGTACGGTGGATGCTCCCTCCCCTGAGAGTCTAAGCAGGAGAGGAGTGCTGTTAGCAGGAAAGCGTAGCGCCGAATGCGGGTGCAGCAGCCCATTGTGGGCATTTGGTGGCGGCCACACAGTGGGGTTATCTAGAGCAGAGGGGGGTCAAGGTTACAGGCTAGGTATCCCAGCAATCCAGTCGGTGGCCATGGCTACTAGTCTAGTAGGTGCTCAAGGTAGGTAGTAACATGTGCTTGACCCCGGAACCGGCAGCACACGAAAAGCTAGGAGCACTGTGCATTCCAACCATCCCAAACCGTATGATAGTACATTGTTACAGCCCGCTCACAATGTACCCCACTGCCATGACTTCCCCCTTAGATAGCTACACACGATTGCTTATCAACGGGTTTTAGCGAACCTAGTGCCGTCCTACAGCCGCTGGACACTGGATCGGCAATCTTCATACAGCAGTGGCATGAGAATGATGGGGACTGCCGAATAGCACTGCCTCACTTTGAGTGACCCATTGTGTCTCTCTCTGTGTGTGTTGCCACTGTCAAACATAACATGCAAGAACCTCGTCACAGAGAGCCGGTCGATCAAGTGCCGCTCCCCTGCTGTGAAGTCCAACCTGGAAGACACAGTTGCTTGATGCTTCCACGGGGCCCTTCATCACCGCTGATGGTGCCTTCACCGCCACCAGTTCTCTCGCACCGCAATCTCTCCTTTCCGTAGCCCGACGGAGAGATCCTTCAACGCACGAAGACTAGGACAGCAAATCTCCATCCAATTCCACAGTCCCATCCTGATCATTTGGTAGCTTGTCATCACATATTTCCCAACCTCGCGCCGTTGACCGCACTAGTCAAGCCCCCCCTGTCCACCCTTTAGATCCATCCCTACCATATTAAGCGTAACAAGACGTCAATTCCACCTTATCAACCTTATGTGGTCACTTTTGCTTTGACATGCTCCGGTCCGACCCAGTGCTCTGATCGACCTAGTCTACGTTTCAGAAAGATTCGCGATTTCAACTATAAGGTAGTTTTCCTCGACTTGAACTCCCATTGAACGCGAGCTTCTCTTGCAAACAAGGTAGCCTTCATTCTGGACCCGAGAAGGTATCCTTTCCAGCCCAGGCAAAGATAGCCCGCTGCCACAATACTCGCCTTACGCGTTGCCGCAGTGTAGCTGACGTGACCTGGTTTTTTCTTGTGATCAAGTGGCCTGGATAAAGACCGCTGCTCATTCCAGCTGTTCGTCGTCCCGAAAACCCACGGGCAAAGCGCGTCTCACAGTATGAAGAACAGGGGGTCTCATGACGATGTGGGTTCATCCCACGACTTGGCTTTTCTCCAACCAGGCTTGGCGCAGATGGCTTGATGCGTTTGTCCATGATTTTGGTTCCGCTATTCACAATAGTGACGCTGCGGAATTCATCGACCGACTTTCGCATCCTCTTCATTTGCAGGCCCCCGATCGGCGCCTGCGAGCGGGTCGTTGGAACAAAGTACTTGACATATGGCGTGTCCGAACCTAAAAACCCATGAATGTCGCTCGACTGCCATCCGCCGCCCTCTGGATTATACGTTCAAGGTAACGACATCAGTCATACATGAGGATCGTGCCAAAGACAAAAGATGAGAGTGGAAGAGAAGGGAACGAATGATCCGGATCGACTTGATTCACTTAACATCCGCGCCTAGGCCCAGGGAATGCCACAGGCTTGTCTCAACATCCAAATGCTTGGACGTCATCATTCCCCGCTTAGTAGCATATTCTATGTACAAGAGGGAGTGTCCCTTTTCAAAGCCGCACACCCTCCCTGGAGACTCTGATCCTGGGCATCCCGATCCTGGTCATCCCCTCATTCATGATTCGCACTGCCCTGACCTGATTGCCGCTGAAATCCTTTCCTTCCAGCCCAGGCTTATTGGATTGGCGGACGCGGCTTTGCTAATTTGCAGGCCAGTACTTTGATTCAACTTCATTTGGAAGGCGGTTCCTAGCGTGATGCTGGGATGCAGAATGCACCTTGCACAGACTGCGACTCACATGCTTCGTTTGATAAGTCAGGTGAACATGACCCTTCACGCTCCCGAGGAAAGCAAGGACGAGTAACGTTTGAAACCGACCGTCCCTTTCCCACAGGGACAGTGCTACTGATCGTCCGCAGTCCGTCACGAGATTTTGATCTTCAGGGGCAAGTGCTCCAGTGTGTGCAATATCATCTTTGGACGACAGCCAGCCACCAGCGGGTAATTAAGGGACTAAAGAAATGACATTGAAGGTCCTTCGGCTGATGTCTGCTTGACAGATTTCCACGGCCAAGGTGTTTTCTCGCGTGTCTCCTGACTGTGACCAAGAACCCCCAAGGCTGACATCACGGTGCAAATCCACTGGGCTCAGACCACCCACCGAGCACTAGGAGTAGTCAAGATCTTGGTACTGCAGCCCTCGCCTGGCTGTCCCCATCGCCCGCGTGTCTCCCATCTTGGCATTCCACTTTTCTGGGAAACCTGATTCTAACCTGCTGTGAAACCTTGGCGCATGGGACCAAACGCAAATGTCTCTTGTCTTGAGAAGTTTACTGTATAAAAGGTCGTTGTCACATTCGAGCTCGATTTTTCGACAGTCAAGGCCGAGGAACGCCAAGAGTGACACGGCAACATGTCCTCAAAGAGCCCCTCAATTGGATAAGTATCCTTTAACAGGAACGCAAGCATGTTCCTCATGAATCCAGGCTCTAAGTTTCTGATAACAGCAAATACTGAGCAAAGGACTGATGATAAGGTAACCCACTTGAGCACATTCGAGTCAAGTCCGTCCAAGTGTGTCTACTAGAAGCTGATTGATTTTACTACATCTTGTCACACTGAACTGGGGTAGTCGTTCTTCCCATAAAGAATTGATGGTCATACATGAAAGTAAAAAAAAAAAACAGTGAAAAAATGATGGTGCGCCTCTATAGCCTGGGCACGTGAAGTCGTTCCTCCAGGGCCTCCGTCTAGATAATTCATCTTCAGTCATTGAAAGCTTCCCCGTATGCATTTTACTCGGACATTTTCCCCAAACGGCCTGGCCGCAGCTGCCAGGACAGTTTCCCGCCTTAGGTAAAACTGTTCATGGCTTCGGGTTGCTCGCGGTCCTCTCTGACAGCTCAACATCATCCTTGGCCACAGGGAGTGACTCCTTCGCCTCACGAGACTGTTGAACCTTCGCGTAGGCGTAAACCAGGCCGCTGACGAAACCGAGGAAGATAGCTGAGACACTGCCGACTGTGACCGGAGCAGAGAAGAAAATGAGACCACTGATTGCAATGGGAAGCTTGTTGAGCGCGCCAACCATAGAGTATGTTGTCGAGGATGTGACGCGAATGCACCATGCGGAGCAAAAGGAGATGCCAATGGCAGCGACGCCAGAGTAGATCATGCCAATGAAGATGCTGTTGCGGGTCTCGGCGGGGAAGTTGCGAGCGAAATTGGCGCCGGACCAATCTTCAGTGATGAGGGACATGACGATGACGATGGGGATCGTGAGTAGGTTGTTGTAGAACATCGCTAATGGAAAGATTAGTGGCCAGGTCAACCCGTCTCAAGAGGGGGAACTTACTGTCCCAGTCCTTGAACTGTAGCTTGTGAATGGTCTTGCGCATGCCGAGGACGTAAGTCGCGGTACATACCACATTACAGGCCATCCAGAAGTATCCAGCGGTGAGAGTCGCAAGATCGTTGGACTTGGAATCGCCGGCCATGGCACTTTTGACGTCGGCCCAGGCTGCGACCATGGAGCTCAGCACCATGAGGAGGAAAGAGGACAGCGTCATGGGGGTGACCTTGCTGCCGAAGACCCAGACCTCGCCATACGCGATGGCAATAATGGTCAGGTTCTTGAAGATGGTGTATACGGGAACTGAGAGGTACTGCAGTGACCGATTTCCAGTATAGATCATTCCAACGAGAAGGCAAGAGATCGGGAACCCTGGGTACTGATTAGCAAAGCTTCAATGCCTGCTCCAAGCCCATACGTACATTTCTTTGCCCTCTCCTGCTCAAGCGGAGCGATCGAGTTGATCACGCCAGCATATTTGCACACGGCGATGGTACCAATGCAGACGGCAGCCTGAATCGCGAGGTAGAGGAAGTGTAGGTTCCACGCGTCGCCCGACACAACGTACTTGTTGACGACAGTCATGCTAATCGAGGCAAGGCAGTAGGCAGCGATGGACACTGGCGGGCTGTTCTCGAAGTTCGAAGAGGCCGGAGCCACGGCATTTTCCTTCTGCACTGACTGATCGAGGAAGACGGTCTTCTCCTCTTCGCGAGGGTCGCGCTCGTCCAAGCTTCGCCGCGCATCATTGGATCGCCTGCTTGATTCGGCCATTGTTAGGAACAGTTTGAAGTCTAGGTTTCGCTCGCTCTACTCGTGGTCTGTCGGGTAGGAGACGGTGCTCGAAGGCCGATCGCGATGGTGGTAGGTCGTCAGTCGAATACGAGGATGGGCGACGTCACAAATTCGGTTAGGTGTCCAAAAAAAAGAGGTGTCAGTAAAAACCACAGCCGCGTATCCCCTCGTCAACGACTCATGAAAGAAAGGAAAAGATTGGTAGAGTTGGACAGTTGCTAGCTCATAGTCCGGGCTTTTTGAGATGATAATTTGTTAAACTCAACGAAGCTCGGGGCGTCGTGTCAATGGGCAGAAACCAGGAAATGCGCCAGGTCACGGGATTCGGACATGGTGGAAGGGACAGCAGGGAATGAGGGTCACACCAGGTAAAGCCTGTTACTGCTGGACTTCTGGAATTTAGGGACCAAAATTCCACTGCCTGACATGGAACGACACGAGGTTGGCGGAAAGGGTGTGCATGCAGCGACCCCCTATTCCTCACCAACTGGACAATGTGTTTGCAGTGTAGTCTACGGAGTAGGGTGCTCAGCTTTCAACATTGAAGTGAGAGCAGCGAACGGTAGGGCGAGATACGTTGTCAGCACACGACAGTGATGCTCAGGCACCTTAATACAGATAAGATCTTGAGTAGCCTTCCTGGACATAGTGCCTATGAGCGGGGGAGAAAATACCAGCAACGGGCGTGGCCGATCCGTTGCTTGGAATGTCGCTGCTGTCTCGCGTTCTCAATAACTCACGTCATAACCCAGGCACGAGTGAGGCAGCTCCCATAGATCCATAATGTGTATTCTGTACAGTGCCCCTCAGCACACACCGGGGCTATGCTTGTATCGAGTAGGTACTCAGGATTCGGAAACAAACAATCAACCAGAAACACCACAAAATGCACTTCGCCGGATGCCTACACAAAGAGGGGAAAATCAAACGTCCTTTGCAGATACATCTGCGGTGTCAGGTCATCCAAATGAAAAAAAAAAGTGATTGGCTGTGATCTTCAAAACTTGAACGGGACGATACGGCTGCACATTTGTGGCCATCATCGAGTTAGACAGTGGTGGCTCTTCATTAATGGGTCGTTCCAACACAAAGAACTCGCCGCCGCGGGCCTTGCCAGCCGAGCCCTACAAAAGGAAAAGGAAAAAGTACGGAGTACAAAGTCGTCAAGTCCTGCGACGACCCCTGTTGCGGGTATGCCATCATTGCTAGCCCGCAAGTCCCACGCGGCCCCAAAATGATGTTTAGTGGGATCCGCAGGCTGACTGGGTACTCGTCTTGGTACTCCACGCTCGTGGTCACATCGCTCGGGGATGGAGAGACTGCATGGCCAATGCTGGCTTGTTGGAGACTGTTCGGAAGCGTTTACCTGATCCAGTGGCAAGCCGCGCAAGCTCGATGATGATCACTGCAGTTAACGTTAAAAGCAAGTCTGCTTGGAGACGTTTAAGGTGTTTCGCCTATTTTTGACCTTATTGCAAACCCCTGACTGTAATCCGTCAGCTGCTGCCCGGCCGTTGAAGTAAATTTCTTGGCTGCAAGTGGTGGCTTCAGACTTCAGTGGTCAGAAGTCCGTCTTACCTGGCTGAATCCTTGGCCCAGGTCTCTTCGGAGCTGACGGTGATGGCCAATCGTGCATGACTGTGGCGCCCTTCAGCCCCTGACTAGCGATGCTCAACGACATAAAGCGTGACAAGCGTAATGGCTAGTGGCAAGCGTTTATTTCCAGGGGTTTACGAACAATCTCTCATCGCAGTTTGCAGTCTTGCCAGCGCCATGTCGACTGGGGTCTGGAGAGCAAAGGTAGCGTACTCTTTCGACGGACAGTGACGGCACAGCGTGGTGCAAGGCTCAAGCACTGAATTAGTACCGTGGTTGTTGGCAGCAGTTGGCTGGCTTCCCGAAAGGCGAAACCCATTCTTGCCCACTGGATTCACTTTGCTACCTTAATCACTGCCCTGAACGCCACCATCCGTTCCCTTGAAAGTGCATCGAGGCTCCAACAATCTCCACATTGAAACAGTCCCTCATTCTTCATCTCCCTTTCCATTTGACCTCCCCTCCTTCAACCTCATTCTCTCCATCCGCCTCTTGTCGCAAACAGTGCTACGCGATAGCGCATCCACCTAGTGCTGCTACGACGTTGGCAATTCGTGCCGTCCACTCATTCCTACATCCTTCCGATTGCATCGAGCGTTCCCTGCTGCCACTGCACCTTGTCGCGTAACTGCGTTCCGACAGCCGACAAGGACAGGCCCCATCAATTCATCGGACCATCATCGCTTTCGCCAGCCTTTTCTTCTCTGAATCCTCACGACTTCCTGGAGGAGTATGCAGTCTTTGTCTGGCACTATGATTGCCTCAAACCCATTTAGTGGGCGCATCGTTGCCCTCACCTTCTTCCTCGTCTTCGTTCTCGTTGCTTTTTTCTACACACAGTCTCCAGACATTTCCGGCATTACACATGCGCCATCAGCGCTTTGGCAGTCGGCAACCGGCTCCAGCGGAGCCAAACCACCCAGCTTCCACACATCTCAAGGCGGCGAGGGCATCTCATACCAGCTCGATATTCCGGCCTCTGTCGGATGCGAGGACAAGGTCAATGAGCTTCAACAGCGCCTGATCCAGGAGTACACGCGTCTCTTTGAGGGGATTCGTTACGCCAACATCTGGGGCTACCTCGAAACCGAGAACAAGGGTGATGCTGCTATCTGGTCTGCTCAGCAGATACTCTTGAGCATGCTCGGCATTGACACCATGGAGGCTTGCCGCTTCATGCACAAGGAGTGTGACATGGACAAGTTCCGCAAGAGCCTCAAGGACCACGAGCCGCACTCTGGCATTATCATGGCCGGTGGTGGAAATTTCAACGACTACTACTGGGAAGACCAACCGTCACGCATGAAGATGATCTCTAACTTCACCGAATACCCCGTCCGTGCGTTCCCTCAGAGCGTCTTCATGACCAAGCCTGATCGCATCGAGATGACCAAGGACGCTTTCAACCAGCACAAGAATTTGCAGCTCGCCGCCCGTGATAAGCCAAGCTACGACTGGCTTGAGGGCACCTTCAGGCAGAGCGAGGGTATCGAGAGCGTGCTTGTTCCCGACATTGCATTCATGTGGGGTAACCGCTCCGACTTCCGTGTCAACACCAAGAAGACGTAAGAATCCCATCACGGCGAAAAAGTTCTAGCTGAAGACTAATATGACTACAGTCACGATATCCTCATTCTTGCTCGTAAGGACATGGAGATTTCCGCTGGTGACTCCTCCGACATCGAATTTGGCGAGGGCACTCTCGACCTTGGTTCTGCGGGCAACGTGACCTACCAGAAGGTCGACTGGAAGTTCACCGATACGCCCGGTATTAATCCCGACAAGGAGACCTCGGAGGGCTATAAAGAGACGGGCAAAAACCAGCGTGCGTGGGCCAAGGCTATCGCAGGCTTCGAACTTCTTGGCTCCGCCCGCTTCGTCATCACTGACCGTCTCCACGGCCATATCCTTTCTACGGTCATTGGCGTGCCTCACGTCCTCATGGACAGCAAGCTCGGCAAGAACCTCAACTTCCACAACACCTGGACACGGGACTGCGAGTGCACCAGGATCACGTCTAGCATTGGTGAAGCTCTCGACGTGGCGAAGCTGTACTTCGACTCCATCGACTCGGATGATGCCATGACAGGGAAACGGCACGGATAAGAACAAAAGTCGACTGGGGTTTTAATGTAGGGTTTTGGGCTTTCAACTGTAAACGATCATAGCTCTCCGACCGTGGATCAGGTCTGGCACGAGTCAAGGGGACTGGAGTTGGTGTGATTTCTATTTGGGCGCTCCATAATATCAAGACTGCACTGCACAACTGGAATTTTACCCTGACATGGTGCTTGGGTGGAAGTGAGTGATGTAAGAAAGATGCTTCTGTCAAGTTGAGTGTTTAGCAAGCGCAAAGAACACATGCAAGAACAGCCCCTCGAAGCATTCCGGCGACACAGGACGTTTACTGCGAAGCGATTGTTGTCGAAGATTCGTACCCTATACACCGTCACGTCGCCAGCCTAAGTATCCTTCTCGAGCCTCGTACTCGCCTCCTATGAGGGCCGTCATACAGCTGAGCTATCGTGGTAGGGCACAGTTCTCTCTTCTCACTTGAAAGGAGACGCTGTTTCCTGCATAGGAGGCATGCCCTCTCTCCCCGTGTAATCATATGTACCTCCCTTGCTGGCATGGGTATGGACCACTGTCTCTGCCATTGGCGAGGGCGACGTCTTGACAAGCGATCGTCGGCGAATCCGGAAGCTGTGAAGTTGATTTCAAGTCAGCAAGCGTCGAAAGCCACGTCTACCCGTTCTAGCACCAAGAACTTACAAGATGAGTGCGCCAACCAAGGTTAGAAAAAGAAATCCAACGCCAACACTGACGCCGATGATGACCTTGTTGCTGACCCCGCGGGTTTGCCATTAATGCCGCCATGATGACCGGAATCTTTGCCATGATCACCAGAATCTTTGATCACGAAAGGCGTTGGAGCGCCGCTGGTTGCCAGGATCTCGTGGACGGAATCGCCGAAGGGGCGAGTCTCAATCGCGGTAATGACTTGCGGCTCATCCCAGTCGACGTCTGCTCCTGACTCTACGACCCTCGTTAGAGTCTCTGTCTGGGAGACCTTCCGGATGGTTTGCAGGGCAGGTGGGCATTCTGTCAGGCCGGTGGACAGGCATTGAGTGCCCGTGTAGGTCACTTCAGTCTCCGTGGTGGTTGTTACCATGCCTTGACGGGCGTGGAGTTCGCGTGTCGCCGTCGGGAGACTGCGCCGCTGAAGGACGTTCCCCGATGTCACGCACATCTCGCCAACTCTTGTCCCCCATATGGGGGTGTCAGACTCTGCGACAGCGCTGTAAAAGTTATCCTTAACGAAGACATAAGCCCCCACTGCTGCACCGAGGCCTAATTGATATGTTGCGTCCATGTGGAACGCGCAATCGCTCTCTTCGCTGGCTCCAGTTGTGATCTCACCAGAAAGCTCCACGAGGTTGGCATGGATACCGGCAAAGACACCAGCCCCTGCAACGTATTTGCCGCCTCCATAACGTTGCATCTCAATGCCTACCATGGCACTGAGACGAAGAATGGCGTTGTATCTGACACCGCCTGCTTCGACCGTGACCGGCAAGAATTCAAACCGACCGCCCTGAATACCCGTGGTCAACATGGCTATTTAACTGAAAAGGCTGGGGGGAAATGTTCTTACAGTACGGCTTCAGATACTTCCTCTGAGAAGAGTGCAATCTTGAACTGTGCCCCGTCGTCAAGCTTCACGTGGAAACCAGTGCTGATGGAAACATCCCGTTCAACACTTAGGATCAAATCCACCGACAGACCAATGTCGAGGCTGATGTTGGAATCAAGATCCCACTTGAGCCAGTCGGTGAGTGCTTTGGGCCCAGACTTCCAGAGGTTGAATTCGTACGTCACGCCGGCCTTGACCACTATTTGGAGACTCGAGTAGACCTCGAGTTCATCGAAGCCAAATTGTAGGATGTATCCGGGAACCTCGGGAATCTGAACATTGAAGTCGAGATCGAAGGCTGGTGACTCCCAGCTCGAAATACTGTGGCTACCGTTGAAGATTCCCTCGGAGCTTTTGACCAAGTCCCTAGCGTACTCCGTAATGTTGTGGAAGAACTCCTTCGTTTCATCCTTCACCTCCTCTACAACATCATCTATGGTCTGGAGCAGGTCGCCTTGTGCTGTAAGAGAGGCAGAGATGATGCCTTTGACGTAGCAAGTCTCACACCAGACCTCGATGCCAACATCTGCTTCAGCGGCGGTATCCCCGTCGGGAGATTCGGAAAGTTCGACGGCTGCTAAATCACTAGAGTGTAGGAAAAATTGAAAATAAATCGTCAGTTTACTCCTCCGTCTACGAGAACGCTGTAGCGATGGGGTATGACGGTCTAGACTCACAAGGTGAAGAGGAGCACGTTGTTCAACGATGTGTTGAAGTCAGAACTTCCGCGAAAATCTTCCTGTCGCTTCCAGATCTCAGCTTCATCAAAAGCTCTGCGAATCATGTGTATAGTCTCCTCCGCTGACTTTCCAGGAACATTGCGGACGAGGGCTTGCGCGGAGCCCTGAACAGCGAGGACCAAGAAGGCAATGAATACGCCCAGGAGGGCATTGAGAACCGGCTCCATCTTCGAGCAAAGTTCAGTAGATGTGTGCAGGAGTAGACACGGAGTATTGGAGTCTGGATATGACTGTGACACTAGAATGAGCACAGCATTGGTTTATATAGACATTTGGCACCTTCAGTTCTTCCAAAACAACCTCCTTGATAATCGCGTGATTAAGGCTCTTGACTGCTTCTCACAAAGACACCGGACGAACCCCAGCCTGATTCCCGCTGGGCGTCCATAGGCTTGCATCGAGACCCTTGGCATTCAATAGTGTTCCAGCATGAGTATGTTCGGTGACCTGTGCCGCTGGTCGTCTTCCAAGGCCATGTGCAGACATTATGCATAAATACTTCTAATTTAAGGATATATCTCAAGCAGTTAGGCTGGCCACTCTTGAGAAAGAGCCTTACCGGACCAACACCCCAGCTTCGTCGAAACGGCTGCGGTACCTTGAGCAGGCTGAGGCTGAATTTTGCACGAAAACCAGGCTGGGGCTGACTATAGAGAAGCAATAGGTTGACAGGTCATTCTGGGCGAAGTCTGAGACTGACGGAGCTTAATCGCGCGTGACATTGAAATTTCCGTCTAAAGACCTGAACGTGGGTGTAAAGCGTACTTCACAGTTGGAGCAATATTGGCTGTTCCTATCCTCCCTCGATTATCATAGTATACAGGGTTTTCAAAAGAGCCTGTTCCTAGGTCCACCGTTTCCTCAACCCTACGATCTTATCTAACCGAATGCTATAAGTCAGGGCTGCCGGGATGCTGCCAAGATATGTTGACTCATAAACCTGGCTTAGATCCCTAGCGCAAGTCATGCAGACAAGACCTATCCGTACGACTATTCTGTACCCTGCATCGTTCCTGTGTCGATAAGAGGCTGCCTGTTAAGACTGTAAGAGACCATGCTGCCCAACTATCATGTGCCATATTCGTAACACTGAGGGAAGTCCTTGCCTCTACAGTATATATGTCTGAGCGAAGTGTCAAAGACGCCCCTGTTCTTTATGTCCCTTTGGTCATGTTTTGAGCCCGTTCTTTTCGATCCCAAATTTGCATCATGTTCCATGCCACTCGGCGACGCTCGATCGATTGTTGCCTTTCACTTCTGTCTGTTCGAATGCGCACATTGGAGAATGTCAGACCTGTTCAAGAGTCACACGCCCAGCTGGAACAGAACAAGTAATCTCACTTCAAGCCAGGTTTGAAGTAGCCATCCGCTCAGCTTTGATCATTAATTGGTATCACATTTTCCCACAGAGCTACATGTATGATGATGGTTGCAGGATTCGGAGTCTCAGGGGACGAAATCAAGTGTTAGAGTTCTCCAGCCCTTTGGGATGAATCGGTTGTGCTAACACTGTCATACTCCTGCTGCTCCACATTCTCCAGTAGATGGCACACATGTAACTCACTCGCTTTATATCGAGGATTTCATAAATACACGATATGGTGTAAGTGTCAGAAGCGTAATGTCAAAAGTCTGAGTGGCTACGTAGCGCGCGAGGAGTATACGAGACTCACAGACTATGGAATTGGGCTCTTAATCAGATTGAACATCTGCTAAAGTGACGCTCAATAACCCAAGCGAAGGACCCTGATGAGTCGATCAGCATATGGTAGATGTGCTGGCCGGAAAGTCGCTGCAGGGGCTGCGATCAAAGGCCAAGATTGGTATCTGGAGAATGCCTGCAACATGAGTGGCTTCCAGCCTTGATCTTTCCCGATCACAGACAAAGTAACAAATATGCCATCGACCGCCGTCATGCCACTATCAGCACAGATCGACAGTCAGCCTTGTTCCTTCGTCGGTTCTGGAGTTTCGACCTGCCTGTTGCAGATTGGCAAGCTGCAGGAGTGGGAGACGAACAGCTGAGTCGGGAGAACAAAAGCATTGTACAGCACGAGATGTGGCAGTGAGTGTAGATCCCTTCTTATATCAGTAATTCGAACATGGCGTATTTCGTATCAAGACCGACAGTTTGCAACATCTCTCCAGCGGCCGGTCTGCCCATCACATCAGAGCCAAAAGGGCTCTCGAGCCAATCAGCCATCCTTCTCATCCACGTAGAACAATCGAAGTTGGAAGGTGGACTGCGAAAGTTCCGACTCCAAGCCTTCGTGGTTCGGAATCGTGGAATCGACGTACATCGCAATTTAGCCAAGGAAGGATTCACGCTGCAGCGCCTAGACATCGACCCATGGAGAAGAGGGGAAACAACGGCAGGTTTTTACGTTTCGTGACAATGCCAGGGTGGGATTGGACCTTTTCGGAGTTTTAAGTGAGAGGGAAGTTTGGGTCAAAGGCGGGCAAATGGGCCATCTGCAGCTTTTTGTGCCGCGAGCTATTGGCCGCAGTGGTGTCTCTAAGGCTGACGGAGCGGCGTCGGGCTGGGGTAGCTTCGCTTCTGCCGAATATAGTCACAATGGTGTGGTCCTGCGGCTACTTGATGTAGTGCTTTTGAATCATTTGGTAGCATCCTTGCTGAAGTTATGCCCGAGATTGGCTGCCGGCTCTCAGCTGACTGCAGGACTTGCGCATATGGGGATGCAAGTGAACACAAGGCCGCTCTATCAGCATCAGAGAAAGAAAAGGGAATGTCTTTGAAGCTCGGAATTGCTATGTGATTGAGTAAAAGGCAACATGACTTTCTCAGGTATTATTTCACGACCCTGAGCTTGAAAGCATGCCTGACACACACGCACGACTAGCCAGACTACTGCTTCTTATCTACCGAAATCTCCTACATATGAAGACTCTAACCCTCCACGTTCACTAGCTCATGCAGTCTGAATACCGTCGGATTGCATGGGGGCTAAAACACTCTTCAAGCCTGCCTCTTCAGGATTGAGGTGGGAGGTAAGGATGCCTTGCGCAGTGCCATTGAAGGATCAAAGGATTACGCCGTCCAGAGACGGCGGTGACATTCCCCGGCAGAATAGGAAGGAGGCTTCTGCCCAGAAGCATGGCGAGTTTGGATGCTATGAATTGACTGTTCTTGGCTCAAATGTTGGCGAAGATACCAGATTCTGAATGAGCATAAATAAGAACTCGTGTAATGACCAAGTCGGACAGTCAAGAGAAGCATCCTCAACTCATTTCACTCACAAACCCTCTTTGACTACAAGTACACCGGAACTCCTTGTAAATAGCCTCTTGTTAGTTAAGGCCCAAGCGGAGATCATGGAGCTCCCAACTCTCATCGCCGCCCTGGCAGCCATTCTGCCCCTTGCCTACGGTGCTCCCCTTGAGGCTGCGACCAGTCTGTCCACGCAAGTCTTGGCTGCCATGAAGCGCGATCTGGGTCTTGACGCCCGTGAGGCAACTGCCCGCGTCACCTTTGAGCTCCATGCTGGTGAGGTTATCCAGAAACTCGAGAGCTCACTTGGCAAGTCTTTCGCTGGCGCCTGGGTCAAGGATGGCAAGGTCATCAACATTGCTGTCACTAATAAGGCGTCGGTCTCTGAAGTCAAGGAGGCTGGTGCCACGCCCATTGTGGTGAAGAACAGCCTTTCAAAGCTTCAGAAGGCGAAGAAGGCGCTCGACAAGATTGTCAAGGAACAGCCAAAGACCCTGAGCACCTCCGGAAAGCCAGGGATTGCCTCGTACTATGTTGATGTCGCCGAGAACAAGCTCATCATCGACGCTCTTGCCTCTGGTGTAGAGGCCGCAAAGACGCTCGCTAAGGACGTCGGCCTCTCCGAGTCTGAGTTTGTGGTTCGCAAGGTTGAGCAACTGCCTAGCACATACATCCTAGGCGGAGATGCCTATGTCATCAACGGCAATACCATCTGCTCCGTCGGCTTCACCGTGTCCGGTGGCTTCGTCTCAGCCGGCCACTGTGGTGGAGTTGGAAGCCCTGCGACTTACATCGACGGCGCACCCCTCGGTACTTTCGAGGGATCTGTCTTCCCTGGCGATGCTGACATGTCCTTCATCCGCACCGTCGACGGCACCGATCTCCCTGGCATTGTTGGCACCTACGGAAATGGTGACCAGCCCATCTTCGGCAGCGCCGTCGCTCCTGTCGGTTCTGGCATCTGTCGCTCTGGCCAAACTACCGGTTACCACTGCGGCGAGGTCAATGCCTTCGAGGTGACCGTCAATTATGATGTCGGTCCTGTCTTTGGGCTGACTCAGACCTCTGCGTGTGCCGAGCCTGGTGACTCTGGCGGCTCATTCTTCTCTGGCGATCAGGCCCAGGGTGTTACTTCTGGGGGCTCTGGTGACTGCACCAGCGGTGGCACGACTTTCTTCCAGCCTGTTAACGAGATCCTGGAAACATACGGTCTCACGTTGAACACTGCCTAAGGTGTAAATGTATGTGCGGAGAGGGCAGCTTGGGTTCAAAATGTACATAGGACTTACTTCAGATGTCAATATTATGTTTCTCTGGAATGTCGCTCGTTCACATGGGATGTGCTAAAGTGCTCCAATGAGACTGACCCGGACTTTGATATCATGTTCCAAATATCTTTCACACCGTAGGTAACCGGAATGGCGTGATGTTCAGGGAAATTCTTTGATGCATCATCCTGCCATGATTTGGTCCGCAACCCCGGTGTCTTCGTGCGCTCTCTCGTAGACATAGTCTCGCAATATCATGGCAACCTTCGGCGAAGAGTTATGTACCGCCCAATCATGGGCATTCTTTCCATATGAATCCCTATGTTCTGGGTCAAAGCTTCCTGTGCTCAATAGAAGAGATACCAGGTCATCTCGTGCTGAAAGAGCAGCGTAGTGTAAAGCCGTGCGACGATCTTGGGATGGTGTTTCGGCGACTACTCTAGGGCAGTCAAGGATTTGTTTGACAAGCTTGATGTCATCCTGCAAGATTGCGTAATGCAGCACTGTACGTCCCGAGCCGTCGAGATGGTTCACCGGAACGTCCAAGCAGGAAAGAAGTAGTGGAACTGCATCTGAGAACCTTTTCTTGATGGCAAAATGTAAACAAGACGCACCGCTTCGATGAATATGTCCAATGCTACGAACCGCTCGCGAGTCAAGGAGTATTTTCAAGATCTCTAGACGCCCGAGGTTCAGTGATAGCTCTATTGCTGTGTAGCCTTGTTCAGGGTCGGTCGTTGCTGTGTCAAGCTCGTCATTTTGAAGCAAGACAACAACAGCTGAAGGAGCGTTGTAGATGACGGCGAGATGGAGTGCTGACTCGCCATTCTCACCCATGCCGTTCACATCAACTGGCAGGCGCTTCAGCAACATTGCAGCCGCATGGCCTGCCCCTTTGGTAAGTGCTTCTCTGACGGTCTCGTTTGGGTTTGCTACTGCAAGGGAGCCCCCATTCCACATGGGAATTGAAGTTGTAGAAGAAACAGTATCAAGATCTCCCTCATCTGGACTTGTGCCAGACCTAAGAAGCCCGAATATGAAGTCCAGGTCGTGTTCTGTCAATTGAGTTTCTTGATCGGCCGAGAGTACTAGCTGCAAGGCCGTCCAGCTGCGCGACAGGGATGAAGAAGAGCTAGGATTGTCCAAAGAGAGGAGGCTGTGGCGTTTTGTCTGCAGAGTCCTCAACAGAGCTATAACAAACTTTCCACCGGCTTCCGTAGCCCAGAACCACGCCTTTCGCAAATTGCTGGCTGTGTAAGTCATTCCGGGCCGAGGATTTAAAAGCATTTCGCACAATACAACGTCTTTCTGAATAAATGCAAGGTGAAGTGGTGAGTTCCCGTCAACATCCTCAATGTTGGGGTCTGAATTCTTGCGCAAGAATATGTTCACCATTTGCCTGGAACCAGAGGCTACCGCGTAATGGAAAGGCGTTCGAAGCATCGCATCCTGGCGATCATTCTTGATGTCTGGTCTCTCGAGGAAGTCTCGGGTGAAAGTAACTAGATTCCGTTTCGCACAAATATGCAAGGGCGACCGCCCTTTGGAATCCCGGACGTTGACATCTATATCGTAGCGCAACATGAGGCTCGACGCCAAAGTGATAGTGTTGGTATCAAGAGCAAGATGCAATGCAGTACGTCCCTTGGGGTCTTTAAGGTTGATGTCTCCACCGCACTTTGGCAGGGCGAAGTTGAAGATTGCCATGCTGCGTCCAACGGTTGCAACATGCAGAAGCGCCTTTGATGATAGCTTGAGGCTTGTACAGCTTAGCCCCGGAGAAGAGAAAGTCCTCGGATTGACCTATTTTTGCCTCTCGTTACAATAGTCGAAGAAGACCTGTCCAAGTCGGCAATGTTCTACCATGGTCGGGACTTCAGAACCTGGCTCGAAGATGGCCAGAACGTTGGGGCGCTCCCAAAACGTCCGAAGATTGACAAACCCCCGGTAAGAATCGCGATGAAGCACCAACATCGTCCAATAATCTGTGGGGTAATCCTCAAACAGTCTGTTAGAGCCTGGTGTGATTCCACGGCTCAGAGAAGTCCATTGTACCAAGTTCATATCTTTTGTAACATGCGGGAGATAAGACTGAATACAATCTGGACTGGCTGAGAAGTTGGCCAATAGAAGATGGAAAGGGTGCGGAGAAGAATACTTAACGCGCTCGGACTTGCACGTGTATGTTGCACCCTTTGAGTTGATGGCCTGTAATGCAGAATCACTCCAGAGCTCCTTGACACCGTCGAAACGAAACAAGTCCATCAGTCTCGAATCTCGACCGATGCAACTCTCAAAGTTATCCCAGGCAAGAGTTCGCGTGACCCATGGGCCTGTGCTTCTGAAGTGGTGCACGGCAAGTAGCGTCCAACCCAGTGGCGTTACTCCAAACTGATCTGGGTCAGAGTTAGTGATCGGGTTATGTTGCCTGAGACGATTAAAGAAGACATCGAAACAGTCAAGACGGAGCATACACATAGTGTGAAGCATTGATTGGCCGACTCTTCTCGTATCAGCAGGAATACGCATGTCTTCGAACTCACCCACCGAACCACACAAAGGAAACACCACTGCCTGTCCAAGGGTAGGGGTCTGAGTCTGAGTCTTCTTCTTCCCTGCTATTCCATTCAGCGCGGCTGCACTGGGTGGAAGAAAGCTAGAATCGGGATACATCCGGTGATCAATCACTGCAGACTGGATGATCTCGTTCAGACTTAGACAGTACTTCCAAGCTTTCCCTACGACCTCGGAAGGGATGTGCGTCGAATAATGCAGCAAGTCGACCCAAGCGCTTTTCATCAAAGGCATCAGGAGGCGTGGCCGTTCATCAGGAGGAAATACAGGTAGGTAAGGCAAGTATTCGCAAGGTCTGGGGCAACCTGTACCAGAATACTGGGATGAGACTCGAAGAAGGCGTTGAGTGTAGAATGAACCAGAGTAAGTTTACCATGGTAATCAGAACGCCGAGAGTCGTCCAGAGAGAATAAGCCAAGGCAACAGTCAAGGACGCTGTCAGATGTAGGCAAGTTCTCATTTTGGAAGCAGGTATGGTGAGGTTCCACGGCTAGAGCGTGACGAATCGCATCCATCGACAATGGACCGATCACCTGGATATAAGCAAGAATCATCAAAGCTTGCTTCGAAGTTGGTGTCTCTCTGATGCGCTCCAGCGTTCGGCCAAAGGTAGCTTCCAAGGTACCCGGCAACAGCTTGAGGGCCTCACGGCGTTGGAGGATGGTGTTGCGACTCAGCACGAGCTGGATGTGCAGTGACGCGAGGAGGAACCTGTGATTTAGGGTTATCAGTGCGTGTTTTTACATTTAGTAAGAATTAATGTAGCCATACATGCCGTTGGCAAGTTTTGACACCTCTGTCTTCATTTCCCTCGCCAAGTCATTGGGGAGAAGACCTGGCTGCCATTCCCGTTCGCTCGCAATCCTTTCATGGATCAAAGCGAGAACATCGCCCTTTTGCGGCTCCATAGCTTGAATTATGAATCTCTTGAACGATTGCTTAACCAACCTAGCGATAGACTGACGTCCGATGAAAATGTAGGACACCTTGCCCGGGATGTCTCGGCAGTAAGCCAGGAGTTTAGGCGCGACACTGCATTCGTCGAGGGCGTCGATACAGACCAGGAGCCTTTTGTAATAAGGTGAAATAATTCTGAAAACTTGTCGGATCTCATCTAGCCTGGCAAACGATCGATTGAGCTTGATGCGTGATTGGTGAATCATCTCGAGCAGCTCTTTTGGAACAGTGTCAAGCTGGGCAATCAACTGCCGCGCCAGGCCACCATAGAGTGCCGTTAGAGAAAACTCATCTCTTTGCCGGTAATCACAGTAAAGATATGTAGTATATATGCCAGACGATGGCTGATGAACCTCTTGTAAGTGATCAATAATACGTGACCTGTCCATGATTAGCAATTTAGCTCGCATCCTGTGAAAGCTTCTGTAGTGCCACTGGCATTGTGAAAGTTTTACCATGCCCTGGATCGCCGACCCAGCAAAGGGTTCCAGGATGAAGCATGCTTGGCTCGTACCGCATCCAATCTTTGAAGATAGAGCTTTGTATAGCCCATTCGCAAGTACCAGGCAGCCTCGCTGATCGAACCTCGTCTTGCCTGAGAGATGGGTCTAGTGCAGAAAGCCCGTCCAAAGCTTCCCCACGTAGCTTGTCCTCTCGTTGGCTGGTCAAGTCTGTAGGAGTTTAGCACTTGCGGCTTTCATGAGTCGATGCACAAACCTTTCTTCATGGCTTCTAATTCGTTCAGACTGATCTGTATACGGTCGAGCCTCGCGACCGCTCCTGCGATGCAACCTCCCACAGTGCCCATGGTACTTGCCATTTCAGTAAGCATAGTGGCCTGCTGAGGAAATGCTGCCTCAATTTGTTCCAAAGCATTACGTTGTGACTCGAAATGAGCCAGGACCTCTTTATGACACTTTGACATTTGTAAACTGTGTGACAAATCAGAATCTTACGACAATAGTGTTTTCGTACTGACAGGAGTAATTACCAATTTTTGAGCACCAGGCAGAACTGAAAAGTGCTTTGCATCGCATGCAGTTCAGAGATGACTTCAAGACAGTGTTTCTTGTCAAATGGCCACTTGAAGTTCGTGACAGGAGACCAAAAAGTTCGAGGAACAGAGCCGGACGTCCTTGTTGACTTTGGGAAATGTGAATATAGCATTTTCGATAATTCCAGAATTCTACTTTGGCATGCTGAGATAGAAATCGTCAGCCCTGAGTCATCAGCCAACTTCATATCTCTTGCCTCATCGCTCTTGAGGAAAGCCTCTAGCTTTTTCAAGGTGGCGACCAGGGCATTCGCGGTATTTAAAAGCTGTTTTGCCTCTTCTGGCGCTGCTTTGACAGTGAGGACAGTATCAATCAGCTTGGGTATCTCGATGGCCAAGCTGATCAGCCCCGCAACCGAGGCGGCGGCTCCGAGCGCCTCCATGATAGGGGCCTGTTGAGGAGCTGGGATCGGAGATGGCCGTGGTCAGGCATGAGTTGAGCTGACAGTGTAGTGAGATCATCGCCAGGGAACCGGGGAAAGACTCAACTTGAGGCGGGGTATCGTGCGACGGCAGGTGAGGCTGCCGGAACTCGTCATGCAACATCGCCCCGATACAGCCCGGCACCTGGAGTCGACCATGATTCGTTGGACTACATCTGCAACAAGCAACCAATCAAAACCTCCAAAAGGTCTCTTGAATGTTCAAGCGAAATGGCTGTTCACTGTCGACAGATCGAAGGGTTTCCAGAAGCTAATCTGAAGTGCTAGCCAAGTGACCCATTGGGCCGTCATTTGGGCCACTCTCTTGGTTACTCTAGATAGCTCCGCACTACAATTGCATCTCTCTTAAATCTTAGACTAGATTCCTTGATTTAAATTGCTTTGAACATTCTGTTGCTCAACTCGAACTACTCCAACGACGAGACCAAAGACTAGAGACCAAACAGTGATCAGTTATCACGCGCCCCTAAATGAACGACTTATGAAGCAAATGCAAGGCCGACCAAACTAATACATCCATTCAGTTCAGTTGCCATCCGCCTTAAAGGCCGAGTCCGGAACAAGGACAGGTGCCTTTGGAACCAAAGTGGCAACAGATCGGTGTGGCCATGTAAGTGGGCCAAAGTCGAGGTTCACAAGCTGCGTGTACTGGATCTGCTTCGTCTCGACCTTGATATTCTGCGGTTTGGTGATTTTGTGCGGCGGCTTGACCTCGAAGCACGGAACCGGCGTGAACTTGCTGGGCTGCTTAGGCTTGATGTGCAGTGGCTTCTGTCCAGGCTTCCAGCTGGGGACTTCAATTTCGTACTCTACGGTCTCGATCCAAAAGATGGCTTCCATATGCAGGGCGTTCGCGTTAGGTGTGGCAGCAGCGGTGGCCGTAGGCTTGGTGCCAGTGAGGAAGGCAATGTTGCTTGTTCCATCATCGTCCACGGGGATGTTCGGGGTGGTGGAGATAATGATGGTTGTCGTCTCCGTGATCTTTTGGTCCTTGATAGCGTCTCGAAGTACGACATTTACATCGTCCAAGATTTCCTGCGTGATTGTGCCAGCGGCAATGAACTTGGACAAGTCCTGAGGAAGTCTAGCTGTGTCATTCGCCGTGGCCGTCTGACTAGGGAAGGACACGAGGTTCGTCGGTTGGCCGATGATGAAGGGAGTAATGGGAGCAGCTGCGATCGGTGGCGGCCCAGAAAGAGTATTGGAAAGCTGGATACCCTGGGCATTGATGGTGGTGCCGTGAGGGATTGTGCCCATGCGGGCTACGGATGCATCGAGCTTAGGCTCAACGTCCGTCTTGGGAACGTGCATCCACATGCCGTTTTCGATGTGAATATTGACAGGCTGGCCATCGTAGTCGCCAGTCTCTGGGTTGGCAACATCATCGACGGACTGCAGGTAGGTTCTCCCATTGAGGAAGATGTCACCTTGCCCACCAAAACCGCGATTGGGGATGTCTCCCAGGGGTTCACTGAAGGATAGAGTCTCCCGAATGAGGTTCAGCTCCAGTATAGCATCGTTAGGAGGCTCAGGTGGTGCGGGAGTCACGGGAATAGGGAGCTTGGTAGGAGTGGCACCACTGTTGGGGCGAAAGATCTGGTTTAGACCAATGCCGTGCCAAACACCTTGGAAGCCCGACAATACACCTAGGTCGGCTTCCTTCTCGTCTGCCTTGAGCTTGGGGGCGGAGGTGTACTTCCTATCAATCTGTTGAAAGTGGTAGTCAGAAGGGAGAACGACGTGAGGAAAGGCATCGCTGGTGTCTAGCGTCTGCGTCGCCTCATCGCCGCCTGTAGGCAAGGAGACAGCATTGTCATCTTGATGCTCCAATGAATGAGACATGTTGCCGTTGTTTTTGTGATAGAATATCCTTTTATGAAAGGGTTGAAATGCGGATGCCTCGAACAGGTGCTGACTGTGAGTCCCTTGCTACCTTTATAGTAGACTACCTACTACCATTGACAGGCCGTCTGAGACCGAAATCTGTACTCACCCTCCTCAACAAGGCTCTCGAACCGCAGTGGAGGGTGTGATGACGCGATTAGTAATTCCGGTCAACCCACGGAACTGATAGCAAACTCACTGCTGCTGCCTACAACCTGAACGAATCAAGAGCAATCCATTACCTATCGATTATTCGAGTGCATTCTGGATCAGAGGTGCAGCTGCAGGTTCACGCCTTGTATTACGCCTTTAGGAATTCTGCACAATGGCCTGGGGAGCCAATAAGACCCCCCACAAGCGGAGGATATGTATGTGCGGGCTGATGTGAGCCTGAATCTTCTCAGCCACTCTGTTGAACTTGCTGCGGTCATGCCCTACGCGGCGTGAGATTCTGCCTGTGGCTCTGAATATCACTCCAGTGCCTGAATGGCTGTCGTACAAGGTGGTATAAGATAATCATTAATCGGGCCTTCATAGATCAATGTTCAACTTGAATAATGACCGAGTTGGCTGCATCGAAGAACATCGGAGCCTGGTGAGAACCATGCTATCTTTCAGCGAGGCGCGCCAGCTTACATGCTGTTATTGTGTAACAATAGTATTCCAGTGTAATTAGCACATGCTTAAAGGATAACTTTTGCAGACCTCATGAACGGCTCTGGAAGTTTCCAAGTCACTCTCACCTCTATGAGCAAAACTAACTGTTATAAAATGGTTGGCTATAAGCATGGGATGGTCGGCTCACGCACTGCATCTGGGGCTGACCTGTGGCGGCTTACCGACGACACCCGTCCCGATTACGTGCATGAGGTCGCGGAGTGCGTTCTCGATTCCGCGCCACACCGAAGCCATTGCTCACGATTATGCGATCCTAAACTTGGTCGTGCGTAAGCTGGCTGCGTCGCTCATTGGGCCTGCTGAGTGCTGAGTTGGTGGATAGCGAACCGATCAGCGTGAGGGTTTGGCCGGAGACCTCTATACCCTGAAGTGACTTATTGAAGTGCAAAGCGGATGCCGAGGTGCTGAGAAGCGTTCTGCTGGTGCAGTTTGCTAAAGCCGTGTGCACTTTCGCAATCAGCCCTGAGAACAAGCCTCTAGCCTGGTACCGGCACGGATGATCGAATGATGCACACATGCAGGTGAGGAGGATGGAAGATGCAATGCTTGACTGGTGCCTGTTCTTGTCACTGTATCTCAGATCTGACCCTCGCGATAGAGTGTTCGTTTTCGTTGAAGGCTGAAGCTGAGAAAAATTACCTTTGACGTCTTGGATTTCTTTCGTTCTGCTTCTGCCGTATGCGGTCATCCTGGGATGAGAGCATCACTAAACTGAACATGAATACACCCTCTTGTCAGATTCACTCTTGGTACCATCAATTTCCGGACATTTGCTATTCTGACGAAAATCAAGTCCCGACTGGCATAATCACCGAAAAGAGTACCAGTTCAGCCTCATTTGTACTAGACATTAAACTACCCATGGTTCTTTTAGTGCAGGGCCATTTAACCCACTACTAGGGCGGACTTAGTTCTTTATAAATACCTATAAAAAGCTATAAGTATTTAAATTATATATATAATTACCTAAAAGGCATTAAGTAATATTTAATAAAACCTAGTAATACTTATATATAGCTATAAGTAAAAGAAAAAAAGCCTTTTATATACTTATTAATTATATTAATTAATATTATATACTTTTAAGTTATAAGGAAATAGTTTTTAAAGTTATAAACTACTTTTATATAAATATTTCTTTTTTTTATATTATTATATAACTATTCTTTAATAATTAAAACTTAATAATATAAATCTTAAAGAATAAAATTTAAAAATTATATTAATTTTATTTTTAAGTAATAAATTAAAATACCTTTTAATTAAAATCCTTTAATACTTTAGCCTTAAAGGTTTTAAGGTTAAAAAGATTGCCTTATATATAATAATAAAGGTAAACTTAATAAAAAGCTATATTTTAAAACTAAAATAAAGCTATTAGCTTTAATATAATATCTTTTATTAGATTTTTTTTTTTACCTTTTAAACTAAAATTAATAATTTAAAAGGCTTTAAAAACCTTTACTTATTTTATAATATTATTCTTTTTACTAAATTATTTAGGCTTATTAGTAATTATATTATAATTTTTTTAATAATATTAATTTTTAAAAAGAAAAAACTAAAATAATATAATAGCCCTTTTATTATTATTAAATATAATAAAGCCTTTTAAAGCTTATTTAAGCTAAGCTTAAATATAAAAATATAATTACTTTTTTAAATAGCTTATAATAAAGCTATAAAAGCTTAATAATAATAGCTAAAAATAAACTAAAAATTAACTTTTAAAGTAGCTAGGCTAAGTTAATTTTACTTAAAAGTTTAATATATTATATATAATACTTTATATATATTTAATTAATATTATAAAAATATAATAATAAGTATATTTTAAGCTATTATATAAATAATTCTATAATTAAAATTACTTTTAAAGTACTTTTAAAAGTAAAAGGTTAACTTAAATTTATATTAAGTTTAATTAAAAAGATATTATATATTATTTTATAATTTTAAGAGGTAAAAATACTTAATAATTAATTAATATAATAATTAATATATAAAAATAAAAGTATACTTTTCTTAAATTTAAAAATAAAATAATATTTTAATTATTAAACTTTATTATAAAAGTATAATTTTATTTTTTAAAAAAGAAATATATTTTATATTTTTAATATAAGTAATAAAATTATTACTTTACCTTTTAATAAAAATTATTAATATTAAAATTAAGCCTTAAAATTTAAGTTAATTTAAATTACCTTATATTTTTAATTTTTAAATTAATAATATAAAAGGAGAATAATTTATAAAAGATTTTTATACTTAAAAATATCTTTAAGTAATAGTATTTTACTTTTACTAAGGTATTTTAAAAATAAGCCTTTAAAATAAATTTTTAAAAGCTTAGTAAAATAATATAAAACTTTTATAAATATTAAATATAAAGCTTTAAGTATTAATAAAAATATATAATTATTATATTATATTTATTAATATTTAATTAGCTTAGCTAGCTTTATAAGTTAGCTATAATAATATTTATTTAATATTTATAAGCTAATTAATATAAGTTTAATTATTAATACTAAGTAAAATATTATTTTTATATTATTATTTTTATTTTTAAAAATAACTTAAGTTATTATATTTATAATAATATTAATATTATTAAATTTTATTAAGTTTAAATACTTTATTTAAGGTAAAGGGAATTTTAAAAGTAGTATTTCCTTAGTTTTTATACTTCTTATTATATTTCCTTAAATAATAACTATTACTTAAGATTATAATTAAATTATAAAATAAGCCTTTTAATTTAAGTTTAAGATTAATATAATAAATTAATATAATTAATATAAAAATAATAAAACCTTTAAGATTATTAAGCTATAAATATTAGCTTTAAATTTATTAAACTTTATATTAAGTTAATTTATTATATTATTATATTAAAAGTAATTATTTAATTAATTATTATTTTTATTTTTAATATTATTTATACTTTATAAAGTTATTAAGACTTTATTTATATTATAAATCTTAAAGGCTATAAGGTTTTAAATATAAGCTATATATTAAATTCTTATAAGCTTTAAAAAAGATTATAAAGTTAATAATTATATTAAATTTACTTTTTAAAATATTAAAGACTAAAATAAGTATTATTAAAAATTATTATAATATTAAACTAATAAGTAAAATAATAGCTATTTAAAATCTTATATAATAGCTTACTTATATTAAAAGTATTTACTTTTATAAAATAATTTATAAAACTAAAAAGAATTTATTAATATTTTTAATTATTATTAAAAAAAGTAAATAACTTTTAAAATAAAGTTTTAATAATTTAAGTAAGTTTAAAAGTTAAATATAATTAGAATTTATATAATTAATAATAATATTTATAATATATTATTATATTATCTTTTATAATATAATTTATAAGCTTAGTAAAATATATTAAAAATAAAATATAAGCTTTTATATTAAGATTTAAAAAGTAAATAAATACTTAAAACTATAAGTTATTTAATAAGTTAATTAAATAATAAAATAATATTATAAAGCTATAAAAGAGTTCTTAAAATAATTATTCTTACTTAAAAGTAAATAATTATAAGCTAATTAATATAAACTATTAATATAAATAATATTTTTATTAATTTTATTAATTAATAGCTTAAAATATTAAGCTATAAGGCCTTAATATATAACCTTATTACTTATTAATATTTACTTAAAGTTAAATGCTTTAATATAACTAATATTTTTATATTTTTATATATAAATATATTAAAGCTTAATTATAAGATTTATATATAACCTTAAGTTTATTAATTATAAATAATATATTAATATAATATAAGCTTTAAATAAAAGCTTAAATATTTATAAAATTAAAAAGCATTTATTATATTACTTAATTAATTATTTAAAGTTATAATTATTTTTAAAGATATTATTATATATAAATCTTTTAAAATTTATATTATTTATATAAAAATAATATACTTTTATTACTTAAAAATTAATTAATATAAGTAAAAAGAATATACTTTTTCTTTTATTTTTAATTAAAGGTAAATTTATAATTAAGTATTACTTTAAAGCTTTAATAAAAATATTATAATATAGCTTAATTATAAAAGTATTAATTAATAAAATTAATATAAAAACTAATATTAATTATTAATATATTAATATAAAGTTTTAATACCTTTAAACTATTTTTAAATTATAAAAGGCTAAAATTATTTATAAATATATAAAGTATAAGTTATATAATAATTTTTATTTATTTAATTTATATAATTATTCTTATTTTTATAAAAAGTAAGTTTTATTTTAATTTTACTTAATATAATAAGTTAGCCTTAAAACTAATTATATTTTAGTTAATTTAATTACTTAAATTAATAAAATATTAAAAGGTTAATAAAATAAAGTTATATAATAATATAAGTATATTTTATTATATATATAAGTAATACTTTATTTAATAATTATTATTTAAAAAGGCTTTTAAGAATATTTATTATAGCTAAATTAAAGTTATATTTATTATTTTTAAAATTAGGTTTTAAAAACTTATTAAGAAATTTATTAAAAATATTAGCTATTAAGCTATAGCTTTTAAAAGTAAATACCTACCTTTAGTATTAATTATTAGCTATTATAATATTATAAAAAGTAATAAAGGCTTTTTAATTATATTATTTAAAAGTAAGATTATAATATTTAGTAATAATTAATATATTAATTAATATATACTAATATAATTATAATATAAATTTTTATATAATTTATATAAAATAAATTATAATTATATAAAAGAATTTAATACTTATAAAATATATTTTTAAGAAATAAATAATTATATTAATTAAAAAAATATTTAATAATAGTCTTTATAATTAACTTTGCGAAGCATAGTATACTACTTACTTATAGCTATATTAAACTACCTTTAAAATATAAATTAACCTTAAAATTTTAATCCTTAGGCCCTCTTTACCCTTAGTATAATAATATATTAATTATATAATATTAATATTATAAGTAAGTTAATAATTATTAATTAAGGGTATAAAAACTTAAGTAAAGTTTTTATTATCTTAATATAAAAGCTTTTTAGTTTATATATTAAAAATAAGCTAAATTAATAATATTTATAGTAGCTAATAAATTTAAGGCTAATAAAAATAAAGTTTACTTTTAAATTACTAAACTTATTTTATATAAATCCTTAAAAGGTATAAAAGCTTATATTATATATAATTAATATATAAAAGGCTTATATTTAATTTAAGTATATATTAATTATATTTATATAAGCTATTAAGAAATTAATTAAAAGAGAATTATAATATAAATTACTAAGGTAATTAAAAATAAAATTAATATAAGTTTATAATAAGCTAATATAACTTAGGCTAAAATTATAAGAATCCTTTTAGCTTTTACTTCCTTTCTTTTAATAATTTATAATTAATAAAATATTAATAAAATAAAGTATTTTAGTAATAAATAAAGTATAAGATTATAATTTATATATATAATACCTTAAATAATATTAAAGAATAAATAATTAAGTAAATAGTTTAAGTAGTAAATTAAACATAATAGAATATTATAATTATAATATAAAGGCTTTTAAGTAATAAAATTATATTTATTTTTAGGATTATTAAAAATATAAGAAGCTTATTAAATAATTATTAAATTAAAATAGCCTTTAATAAAGGCATTACTTATTCTTATTTATTATATATAATAATTATAAAGTAAATATATAATATAGCTATTATATTAAATACTAAGACTTTTATTAAAGAGATTACTTAGTAAAATAATACTTAGGTTAAATAAGTTTTAAAAATATATAATTATAATAAGATTATTATATTTATAATACTTATTTTCTTTATTATAATTCCTAAGAAAGCTAATTATTTATATAAAAAGGGTATAATCCTAGCTTATAAAATATATAACTATAAACCTTATAAAAAGGCTGCTTAGCTTAAGTAGTATTATAACTACTTTAAGTTTAAGTATATATTAAGGTACTACTAAGAGCATGTATACTATAGCTAATATAGTACTATAGTATATATTAATATAAACTACTTAGTAATATTTAAAAATTAGCTAAAGTGCCTCTTTTATAAGGAGGTATATATAGCTTAGAATTAAATTTACTTAAAAGTTTAAAAATAAAGGGTAATTATAAAAAGCTTATATATATTATACTACTTACTTTACTATTAAAGTATTATTTCTTTTATTTTTTATATTATTTTTAATTTTACTTAGTAATAAAATTAAGGTATTTATAAGAGAGCTAAAATAGCTTAAAGGTTTTATAAATAAGTAAGCCTAAGTAGCTTTAAGTTAATAAAGGTTATAAAATATAATACTTATATTATAGCCTTAATTAGCCTTAAACTATTAAGTATAAAAGTATTATTAAGTATAATATTAAAATTACTTACTTATAATAAAAGCCTTTTTTAAAATATAAATAAATAAGCTACCCTTACTTATATTATACTTTGGCTTATTATACTTATAATATAATAATACTAGTAAAATTATATATTAACCCTTAATTAGCTAATTAGCTTATCTTAATATTAGTAATTATAATTTATATATAAAGAGAATACTTAGCCTATATATTTATAAATAATATAGCCTTAAATTATAAAAGTAGTATAAGGGAATTAATTAAGCTAAGGTTACCTTTTATTAACTTAACTTATATATTATAATAGTTTATAGCCTATTTAATAAGGCTATAATATAATTATTATATATTCTTTATAAAACTAAGCTTAATATACTTATTATTTTAGTTAATAACTTTAACCTTACTACTCCTTATAAAATACTTATAATAAAATAATAAGTAATAAGAAGATATTATTAATAAAAGTATAATAGCTATAAATTAATTTATTAATTTTATTTAATATTATTATATAGTTTTTTTAAGTATAAAAATAATACCTTAATTTAATTTAAGCCTTTAAGGAAATATATACTTTTATTATAATATTAATTTTAATTTTAAGAGCTTTAATTATTTCTTATAATATATAAGTATTAGCCTTATTATAATATTAATATAAGAATTATATTAATATTAATAAGAGGTTAATAAAATATTAATATAAGCTAAGGCTATAATTAAGCTTTTACCCTTTTAGGAAATTTTTTATAAAGGATAATATTAAGTAGGCTATAAAGAAGCTTATTAATATATTTTATAAAATTATAAACCTTATAATTTTAAGGTAATTTAAAGTTAGCCTTAGCTTAAATTAATAGTAAAATGCTAATATAGCTAAGGTAATATAAAGGTAAAAGTAAGTATAATAATACTTTTAGAGAATATATAATATAATTAACTAATACTAGTATTATAAGGCTAGTATAATTATAGTAAGGTATATATTTAATATATAATATAAGAGTTTTTATAAGTATATATACTACTTATTTTTAAACTTAAAAGTAATTTAAAAGCTAGTAAAATAAGCCTAGCTATATAATAATAATACTATATTATTAATTTACTTTTTAGCCCTTAGCTTAAATAATAGTATTATAATAAGCACTTATAAAAAAAAGGTAGTAATACTTATTAACTGCTTTTTTTTATATTTTATTACTCCTAAGCTTAATAAGAATTTAATTTAGCTATACTTTAATAGCTTTAAGGTTAAGTAAAATATAATTATTAAGAATATTTAAGAGGCTTTTTTTAATATTTAGTTTTAAAAGGCTATTAGCTTTAATAATATTTTAGCTAGCTTTTTTAAGGTAGGAGGAGAAGTAGTATAGTAATATATAATAATTATTTTTAATAAATACTTTTAGGTAAGCTACTTTTTAAAATACTAATATAATATAAATATTATAATAATATTAAAATTAAATAAGCTCTTATTAATTTAATATATTATTAAAGGGTAAAAGCTAATTTTACTTTTATATATACTTAGGAAGGTAATAAAGATAATACTTTATAAGTAGGTTATAACTATAATAAAGGTATATTAACTTTTCTTTAAGGGCTAAATAGAAAATTAAAAGAGTAATTAATTAAGCTTACTTTTATTATTATTATAAAGGTAATATATATAGCTTAAACTTATAGTAGTATTACCTTTTTTATAGCTTAATTTTATAAGCACTTTTAATATAATTAATTATACCTACCTTTTTTTAGCCCTTTATTAATATAGCTATTTAGCTTAAGTCTTATTTTTTTATAATTACCTTAATATATAAATAATATAGCTTTAATTTAATAGTAAAATAGCTATAAAGGCGCTAATATATATAAGTATTTCTTAAAAGTCTTTCTTATTACTTATTTTTTTATTTTTTTATTATTAAACTTTACTAAGTATTTAGGAATTATAAAGGGTAATTATAATTAAGTTTATAAATAATATAAACCTTTTTACTTTTAAGCTTAATAAAAATATAATATAATACTAGCTTAAGGCTACTTAGGTAGTTTATAAGGCTTAAGTATTATAATATAAAATAACCTTTAAGCTTAATAAGGTATACTTAATTTACTTTTCTTATATATATATAGTAATAATATAATAACTTTAATTTAAGGCTTATATAATTAAATTAATTTAATATAGCTACTTTTTAAGTATTATATTATATTATAAACTCCTTTAAAAACTATACTTAGTAGACCTTAAGGGCTACCTTAAATAATAGTATTAGGCCCTTATTATAATTATAATAAATATATAAGGCATTTAGCTTAAATAAGTATACCTTATTTATACTTAAGCTATTTAAGCCTTTATTTTATATAAGGCTATTATAATTTACTTTTTAATTAAATTAAGCTAAAGATTAAAAAGCTTTACTATTAAATTAATTATAAAATAGGTATAATACTTTTATATTATTATAAGAGCTTATTAAGCTATTTTTAAATAAATAATTAAAATAAAGCTTATTATTTCCCTTATTAACCTTTACTTAAATTATTAAGTTTAAAGGTTTTATAAGTAAGTATTAAGCTATAATAAGGCTGCCTTAATTTACTTTATTTATACTATAATAATAAAGTAAATTATAAGCTAAAGGGTAAGGTTAAGGCTATATAAGAAATTAATAAAAAAGGCTAAGGGCTAGGTTATAAAATAGCTTTAACTTAAAGCTAATTTTATAATATAGCTAAAATAGCTTAAGTAAGAATAAAGGAGTAAATAATTTAACTACTTTTTAAGTATACTTATATAATAAATATATAATAAAGCTATAATAATAAACTTTAAGCCCTCTTTTAAAACTAAGGGTATTTTTTAGCTATATAAGGGGCTTTTTAAGTATTAAAGCTTAGCTTTTATTTAGCTTTAAATAAAATATATAAGCTTATAAGCCTTTCTTTTTAATTAAAATATACTTAATATTATAATACTATAATATTAATATAATTATAAGAAGGAGATAATTATATATATAATTTTATATTACTTAAATTAATTATACTTAGAAATATTTTTAATATTATAAACTTCTTATAACTTAATTATAAGCCTTTATAATTTAATTATTACTTAAGTATTTATAAGTTAGTTTTTTTAAAAGTAAGTATTAATATAATTTAATTTTATATTATATTATACCCTTAACTTAAAATTATATTATAATTAATATTCTTAAATACTGCCCCTTTTAAGCTTATGCTTATCTTAGCCCCTTACTGCCTCCTAATACCTTTTATTTTTTATAGTAGCCCTTTAGGGGCTAGCTATAATAAATATAGGAAAACCCTTTTAAAGGAGGGAAAAACCCTGCTATTTATATAATTACTCCCCCTTATCCTTCCTTTTATTCTTCTCCTTACTCTCTAATAGGATACTTAATAAAACTAAGGACTTATTATTCCTATTCCCCTTCTTATTCTTATTCCCTCCCCCTATTACCTTTACTATTATTATTAAAGTCTTCTTAAGACTCTTTTTCTTTATATTTTATAACTTACCCTACCCCTTTATTACCTTATAGTATTAATATATAGCTATTATAGCTATAATAGGATTACTTACCTTTATTATAAAGGCAATATACTCTTATAAGTATACTAACCTTTTAAAAAGGTATTTTAGGCCTTAAACCTAAGTAATTATTATTATAGCTAATATAATATTAAAATTACTTATTATAGCCTTTATTACCTTTATAATAGTATTTTTTATATATAAGGCGGCCTTATATATTTACTTAATCTTACCTTTATTTACTAGCTCTTTTTAAAGTATAGTAGTAAATATTATAGTTATAACCTAGGCATTATATAAAAGGGCTAGGCAGCCCTTTTAAGCCTTTAAGTAGGTAGTATAAGAACTATTATACTTTTAAGCTTAATTATAATATAAGCCTTTAGTATTATTATTTATTATATAAGTTATATATATAAAATAAAATAATAAGTATAATATACTTAGTATATCCTTAGTATAAGCCTACTTAGCTGCCCTTTCCTCTACTCCCCCTCCCTGCTTCTTTCTCTTATTATTAGCTATTTAATTTAGGTTAGTAGGCTATTAGGCTATTAGCAGCATTAGGTTAGGAGCGCTATGTGCGCTTATATAGACTTATAGTTAGTAGATTAATTTAGTAAAGGTTAGCTAGGCTATATATAGGGCTAGGGGCGTAGCGGCGCTGCGGGGAATAAAAATAATGCTATAACCTACTATTATTATTATTATTATTGCTGCTATTACTATTATAATACTATAGTATTAGTAGTATGCTTATATAGGCCTAGGATCTCTTTACTTAACCTACCTTAATATTATTATAAAAATAAAGAGAGGAAGAAAGGGAGGGTAGAAAAGGTAATAAGTTTTGCCTTCTTTAAAGACTTATTATAAGAGCTAAGAATAGCTATTAATAACTATTATAATAGCTGCCTAATAAATAAATATAATAGCCCTTTTTATAATAATAGTGCCTTAGGTATATATAATACTTAGTAGTATATAGCTTAACTTCTTAGGGATAAATAAAAAAATATATAGTAAGGCTATAGCCTTATTATATAAGGCATAGTAATATATTAGCTTTATAATAAACCCTTACTCTCTTAGCCCCCCCCCCTTTTTTTACTACCCCCCTTACTATCTTATTTCCCTTTTAACTTTTTTTATTTTCTTTTATATTCTATATAAAATAAGTCTAGCTATTAAGCTAGAATTTTTTTAAAATTAAGTGCTTATTAAAGGTGCTATAGCACTATAGCACTTATATATAAGCTATAACTTAGGGTTTTTATTTTAGGCAACTAAGGTTTTCCCCTAAGTTAGCTAAAAATAAAGGCATTATATACTTTAGTTAGCTAGCAGTATATAATAAATAATAAGTAATATTTTATTTTATATAAACTTAAGTCTTATACTAAGTAAATTTAAATATTTACTATTATTAAAGCTAGTAAATATAAGTAAAATAAATTAATATAAAGAATTAATATAATATACTACTTAAGGCTAATTACCTCTCTTTTTTTTATTTTTAAAAATACTTATTCTTTTAAAGATATTATTAAGTATATAAGTTTTTGCTTTAATATATTAATGATATACTTTTATAAAGTTTTAATACCTTTTAATATTTTTAAATTACTTTTACTTAATAATAAGCTTAGCTATATACTTATAAGCTTTTTTATATATATATTAGCTAATAGCTTATTTTTAGCTTTATACTTTTTAAAAGGCTATTAAGTAGTTAATTATATTATTTTAAGGAGCTTATTTTTAACTTCTTATTATAAGGATTAATATAAATAATTAGTATAATTAATAATAAAAATTATTAGCTAAGGATTTTACTTAATTAAGGTTTAAACTAAAAATATATAAACTAAAATAAAATATATATTTTAAGAAAAATAATAAAAGTATAAGTTAAAAAAGCTAATATAATTAAAGTATATAAGGTTTAAGCTAAAAGTTTTCTTAGGATAATTAAGCTAATTAAATCTTTTTAATTTTTATTAAAATAAGTTCTATTATATTAAAAAAATTTCTTATATATTTTTACTTTTTTATTTACTCTTTTATACTTCTAGCTTTTTTATTATTAATATTATTATACTTAATAAAAGAAATCTATTATTAATATATTAAAATTATAATAATTATTTATAGCTATTATAGCTTAAATAAAATAAACTTATTTTATAAAAGGAAAGTAAAAAGAAAGATTATTAAGGAAAAGTATTTTAAAAATAGCTATTTAAAGCTTAGCTAATTAATTAAATAAAAACCTTATTAATAAAAGGTAAGTAGTAAGTTTTATTTTAATTTATAATAATTACTTATACTAATATATTTTAAGCTATTATATTTTATTAAATTTAATAATATTAAAATACTTAAAACCTTTTATTATTAAAGATTTCTTTTATAAAATTAATTTATAAAATTATAAAAGATTTATATTATAATAAAAAGTTATATTAGTAAGTATTTATTTTTATAGCCCTTTAAAAGATAATTAAGAATATTTTTATAAAGCTTTTTACTTATTAATATAATATTTTTATAATAATTATTTATATTAATATTCTTTTTATAATTATTAATTTTTAATAATTTATATTAAATATATTATAATAATATTAAATAATATAAAAACCTTAAAGTAAATTATATTTATTTAAATAGTATATAATTCTTTATAATTATTTTTAGTTATATTATAGCTAAAAAAAGTACTAAAATTAATCTTATTTAAAGTATATTATTTAATTTTATATATATTAATTATTATATTAACTTTTTAATAATAGTAAATATAAAAGAATAATACTTTATTTAAGTAAAACTATATATAAAAGTGCTTATAAGAGTAATATAAAAGGAAAGTTATAAAATAAGAGGTAAAGTAAAAGATAGGGGTAGTAATAGCCCTTTAGTAGTAATAAAAAATAAAGTAAAGCTAAAGCTTTAAAGATTTAAGTAATATTATAAACCTAAGGTATAAATAAGGCTATACTTAAGATTTTAAAGTTATTAATTACTTTTATAATACTTAAACTTATTTTTTTCTTATATTATTACTTTATATTTAATATTATAATTTTCCTTTTAATTTATTAGTCTTTTTTATTAATTATATTACTTTTATATTACTTAGCTTAATTATTTTTTTATTTTTAAGTATATATTTTTTCTTTTTATATTAATACCTTATATTTTATAAAGTAATAAAATATAATATTAGTTTTATTTAAGTTTTTTATAAGTTATAAAAAAAACTTATTAGGTAAAATAGGTAATTAGTATAAATTATACTAACTTATAAAACTATATAGGCTATTTAAAATAGGGTTTGGGTCCTTATAGGTCTTTTAGAAATTGACCCGGGTACTTAAGGGCGCCTATGGGGACCCATGGACAATGTCTAATTTGTACCTGTGCTTAATACGTCAGCGATTAATCAAGGCGAACTTCCCTATGGTGTGTGCTTACTTTGGCGTGTAATGATATTCTAGCTAGTCGACTCCTCCGTTGACGACGTGACAGATTCTAATGATGGAAAGTCGAAAGGCGGGACGAATGCTTGATGGGCGACTGTTTATCTTCGTGTTGTACAGATAGCGGCTAAAATCCGGCATGTGTCTCATATCCTCTTCGTCGAGGTCGACCAACCCTCACTCCTTCATCATCTAATTTCAGATGAGCAACGACGGCGATTATTGATATATTATCACCCGTATAGTGTAGCTTGTTTCCTGAGCCTCGGACAGGCATATCGTCCTCGTCCATGCCTCAGCACCGCCGAAGGGTGGTATCCTGCCAGACATGTCGCCGTCTCAAGACACGATGCGAAGTGCCCCGTGGCTCAGCCATCTGTAGTCGCTGCAAAACATTGAGGTTAGCTTTTCACAGCATCCCACGATGATTCGAATCCAGGCGGACTTGGGCTGATACGCAATGCAGGTTACCTTGCAAGCTGCCCTATGATGCACAAAGCATCAACCAGACCACCACAGTGTCCGAGATTCCTGACCCTGGAAGCCCACCTGTGCTTTCGCAAACGTGCCATTGTGAAGAAAGGTATCGCTTCGGCAATCTTGCATCAACCATGGTAATTGAACTGAGACGTATGGTTCAGATTGGCTGCCGTCGAATCAGAATTGGAAGAACTGCGCAGCTCTGTGCGCGAGCTCCGCCATCGCACAGCCCCAGGCACATCAAGGACAGAATCAAGTAGCCGAAATCCCCCAGCGCTAGATCCAGAGCATGAACCTCATCGAAGAGCTAGTGGCGATGCCGCCGATACTGCGACTGATCCACCAGTTGCCCCAATTCGTGTCATTCGGAAGATGTACACCTGGATCAACGGCGACCACGAGGGTCCCCAGGACAGCATTGACTTACCTGAGCAGGTCAAGGCTAAGCTAGCCTTGAAAGGACTGGGATCGCGTTTGATTGAAGTGTGAGACGATACTTGACACTGCATTGACCTGTCTTCTGACGGACTGATTCAAAGCCCCTTTTTGGAATTTTGAGCTTTGTTAACGCGAATTTGTACGCCATTAGGTCCAGAAAATCCATCCCTCGCCTACACTTCATACAGCGAGCCCTCGATAAAACCGTGGTTGGGGAGTATAACCTTCTTTCCGTGACTTGCTTGCTTGCAGGCATGCAAGTCAATCCTTCAATCAGCAATACAGAGCTTCACACGTCACTTTATGCAGTCCTCAAATCCGGACTGGCAAGGGTCGCGCTCGAGACTCCGTTGAGCCTGCCATCCTTGTACGCAATGCTATTGACATGTATGTTGAATCTGAACCTAGGCTACTCCAACACCTTCATCGATGCGTGGCTCTTGAGTGGCTCGCTCATTCTTCACCTCACTCTGTTGCTGGACTTTGCCGCCCATCGACAAGCGCCTACGGCGTTGTGGCTCACCGAGGACGTCAAAGCCCGCATATTGACCTGGAACTCTGCTTGTCTTCAACACCTCAAGTACGTTCGTTCGTTCGGTGGGCGAGTACAGGGAGCTGAGCCCCGGCTTCACGACACAAGGCTGACTCGAGGGAAAGATTCGCTATAGGTGTAGGACAGCTGTCATCCGTGCGAATGGACCTTGCAGCGCATTATATCGACGTGGTCAAGAGCTCGGACCATTTTCAGGGGATAGACAAGGAGGTTGTTGCCGAGCTCGAATTGTTCATCCTACTCTACCGAGGCATCGTCGAAGGAGACGTTCTGGCAAGGCGATTCGAGAGCGGCCACTCACAATGGCGCGCCAACAATTTGAGTTGTGCGTCAACACCACCCGGTCTCTGAGCATGCGACTGTGGCTGATATTTCACAGTGCGTTTTTCGGACGAGAGCATGGCGTTGAGGTTCGCCAGTTTGACATTCACGCTGCTTGCTAACCGGTGGGAACTGTCACAACTAAGGCAAGATGAAATCGAAAGTGCCGCCGGAAGCAGGCTGTACGATAGGCACATCAAACCCATACTGGAATCGAGTCAAGAGATCATACGGCTGGTAGGAAACCAGACCAGGCAGCAGAGTCTGCTTCACACGTTTGATTTCCTCATCAGCGCCTATGCACATGTCACGCTGGTTGAGTTCTCGGACCACCTCGTCGATATCGGGGAGACGCTACGCCTTATGGAGGAGATGCAGAGCCTCCGGAAGGGTGTCTATGTGTTGGAGCCTGTCTCTCGCTGGGCTACGGATATGATGAGGAAGCGCGCCCTAGACACGGTGCGGTCAGGGGCGGACGTGCAGACGGATGCGCTACTCGGACGGGATTCGTGGTGGCCGCCCTTTGAAGCCTTGAGCTCGAGAATGGAGTCTACATCTCAATGAAGACCTTGATTTGGAACAAGCAAGAACAAAAGAGTTTATGACTGAAGGATATAACGATGTCGTAGAACCAGTAAAATTCTATTTAAATTAAACCTTTCAGAGACGATGTAGGTATTTCGGCCAAAGATGATTATGGCCAGTTTCAGTACTTTTCCCTGACGTTCTTCTCCACATTCGTCATATCCTGTTCATTGGCGTCCGCATCAGACGACTCAATCACGACATTAACAAAGGTGCCATCACGATCCTCCACGAAGTCCTTTGGTTCCTTCCAACCCGAGAGCTTCGGGACGCTCTTGGACGGAAAGAGCAAGTTGACCAGCCAAAAGCTCCCAAACGCCAAGAAGAGGCCGACGGGGTACGCAACGTAGTAGAAGCGCTGGACTCCCAGCGGGGCACCGACACCGAGCTGGTAGAGGAAGCCGTAGAAGTTGGGTGCGACGGCGATCAGGTAGACGGCGAAGGCCCTCAGGTTGAAGCCGTGGAAGAAGTGGTAGGTGGAGTTCTTGTTGCCCGAGTAGAGCATGGGGATGTCGAGGAGGCCGCGCCTGAGGAGGTAGTAGTCGCAGATGAGGATGCCGGCGATGGCGCTGAGGAAGATCTGGTACGAGGCCAGGAAGTTGATGAAGACGGCGGCAGAGGAGAGCAGGTACCACGGGCAAATCGCGTACGAAAGAACTGGAAGGGGAGATTTCACAGTAAGCCATTTTGTCCCATGTGGCGGGTTTTTGATAGGGGGGCCCTTGAGAGGAAGAGGAAGAGGAAGAGGGAGTATCATACCTGCGCAGATGAAGAAGCCACGCTTGACTGTGATGTACCTTGGCATGAGAGCCGCGATATCGTTACCAGCGCTGTAGAGTATCACGAGTCAGTAACAAGTTTCGGGACAGCAAATCCCGGGAGAAGGGAGGTGGGCGTACGGAATAGAGTTCTCGAAGATGGCCGAGAACACGGTGGAGTAGACGTAAGCGAATGCGATCAAGGCGCAACCCGCGCGATTCGCAGATGTATGGCGATCTCCTTCCATGAGCTTATCCAGGACCGTGAGCGGGTTCCAAATGACCTACAGGGAGGGGAGGAATCATGAAGTCAGTAACCAAGATACCGCCAAACAAACAACAAGAGGCGGAGGGTTTTCCACTCACCTCGCCAAAGATACTCTTGCTCGCAGCCGCGATCAAGTTGCCAAACACGCCGACCAGGAAGTTGGAGATGGGGAAGCTGAAGACCTGGCCGACAATGACATCGTTGGGCTTGGAGGCGTATCGCTGCAGGTCGGCCGCGTTGGAGATGAAGGTGCCGCAGCTCGCGAGGCCCAGCCAGAAGAACTTGAGGATCAGCCAGGACTTCTCGGAGCCATGGACGGTGGACGGCTCGGTCAGAGTCTTGCGAACGTCGTCGGACATGGACAACGTCCAGGCCACGAAGGCGATGGTGGCGCCAAAGTAGACTCCGACCTTGATGTGGACGAGCATCTTCATCCGTGGTACGGGAACGAAGAGGAAGGCGCAGTTGATCAGCCTGTGACGTGTGTGATGCAAGTTAGCAATGTGTTTCTCAAGGCCAATTAGAGGAGTGCCGCTTTCGGGCGTGCAGGGACGAATTTCTTCGTTCGTACGTACCAGTAGAGGAAGAAGCAAAGCATCTGAGCCGAGTTGAGGGCAGACTTGGAGCCCATGATGTCCGGAATGTTAGCGATAGAGGGGAAGATCGCATGGAGGAAGACGCTATACCGGAAGAGAAGACAAAACTGTTAGCAAATGATGCGTGGGATAGTCTAGGTCAAAGCTGCCTTTTGGTTTGGCTTGCTTTGCCGCATTGTTCCTCGACAGGGAGGATGAGCAGACTTGATAACTTACTATAAACACTGGGCGCCCTGCACGGAGTTCACACCGTTCCAGACAATAGACATGACGGCACGGTTGAAGGTAGGCCACAAGGCACCCCATGTGCCAAAGCTCGATCGACAGGCAACGGGGAAGGGGATCCGGTACAACGCGCCAGCACGGCCATTGAGCGCCATGAGACATCCCGCGAGCAACTGGCCACCGAGCGAGCAGGCCAGAGCCTCCCACATGCTGAGGCCGAACGCCTGGCCGGTGGAAGCCGCATACAGATTGCTCACGTTGGCGGTGGCGGCGAACCAGAAGGCTGTGTATGTGATGGACGTCCAGGTCCGGTCCTCGACGGGAGTGGGACGGATGGAGTCATTGTCGAGAAAGGTGGCGGGTTCCGTGGTGCCGTCTGGACAATGTTTCTTGACGGTGAGCCGGTCGTGGGCCTTGGAGAGGAGAGAGGTCATGGTTGGTTCCCTTTTCTTTTCTTTTCTCCTCCTGGTGTCAATTCCTTGAGTAGTGTGTATGACAGAAGGAAACTCTGATGGACCGGACTCCGTTCGAGGAGAGAGGGATGGAGAAGGGCCATTCAGATATGAAACAGGATCGGAATTGATGTTTATAATGCAACTAGATCTATGGAACGATCTAGGGCGTCAAAGTTCCCGGCGGACAGGATAGATAGGGTCCATGTTTCTGTCAGAATTTAGTCTTGATAAGGCTAGAGGAGAGGGGGGGTGAACTGATGACATGTCCGACGGTCGCCGGCCAGGGATGTTGGTCCAGTCATGGGCGCTCAGATTTGCGAATGAAGACAAGAGAACTCTCTGGAGGGAATCGTTATCAGGACGTAGCAGGGCGATGGTGGTGTGCAGCTCGGCAGATGGTAGCCGACTTGCAGGGTGTCGAAGCTGACAGCAAGAATGTGTGTGAGAGCAGAAGAGAGAGTGAGGCAGAGAGCGCTTCCAGAATAGAGAAAGATACTTTGACCCAGTACAGCCGAATCTGTTCAACTGTTGGCCTGAAGTGGGAAGTCTAAACTCTGTATTCTGGACTCTCTGCATTTCGCATCCGTTGAATCCGCAGGTCAGTGATAGGAGACAGCCGAAGAGACAAAAGACCCTCCACTGATAAGGGAGGGGAGGGGGGTGGTTTCATGACTCGCAGTGAGGCCGACGGGGCAAGCAATCGACACTTCAATGTCCGACGGTCTCCGTGCAGCGTCTAGACAAGCGACCACAGACGACGACTTGCTTACTCGAATACAAGTAATGCACAAGAAGAACACGTCCGAGTCCATCACATTCGCGCATTTGTTATCGTGCATCCAATAGTTTATATCAAGCGGCCACCTCCGGCCTCACATTTGCCTTGGTCCTTCTACAGAGGGTACTATAGTCATCACTCACTGACAGACGGCCCATCCCAGGCATCCCCCAGTCTCCGTCCCTCACTCTAAGCCCTTCCCCACCCTCGACCATTGTCACTATCATCATCAACGTCGTCTATCGCCACCACCACACCGAAGACACCCTTGCGATTTTCCGGGCACATCGAGAATTAAACTTCAATGGCCACTATCACGACAACAATGGAGACCACGGCTCCAGCGGTGGCCTATACCACCGTTCAGCTGATGACGCCTGATGGACCCGTCTCCAGACGAGTTCGTTGCGGTGACCCACGCACGCCAACCGATGATGAGATGCCTATCATCGACCTCAGCTCCCTGGATGGAGATGCGACTGCTCGACAGGCCCTCGCTGCCAAAATCAGAGCTGCCGCAGAGAACACGGGTTTCTTCTATGTCTGCAACCACGGCATTCCAGAGGACTTGATCCAGAGTGCTCTAGAGCAGGTCAAGACCTTCTTCAGCCAGTCACAGGAAGACAAGGATCGGATTGCTTTTGACAAGGCGGGCAAGTTCTGTGGCTATCACGGAGTTGGGAGCACGCAAATCAACAACAAGGAAACCAGAGGTAAGGCCCTTTAAACAATGCTTGATTTCATCTAAACTTACATCATCTACAAGACAAGAAGGAGACCTTCTCCATGCGCTACGACACTCGCATCGACCCAGCCCATGACTGTGTCGATGACATCAACTCCAATTTCCATGCCACAGACTACGTCTGGGACGGCACAAGCCACCTCCCCAAGTTCCGCCCCGTCCTCACCGAGTTCTACCAGAGGCGGCTGATGCTCGCACGCAAACTCATCCGCCTGTTCGCCCTCGCTCTGGAGCTGCCCGAGGACTACTTCGACTCCATCACCACTACCCCCGGCGCAGACGCAGTCCACATCCACTACCCGGGCACTGATGTCAGCGACACCGGCAGCACTGACGACGTCGACGTTGGCATCGGCTCGCACACCGACATCCAGTGCGTGACCCTGCTCTGGCAGGACATGTCCGGTGGCCTGCAGGTTCTCTCGGCGGATGACGAGTGGCTGGACGCCCGGCCCATCGAGGGGACTCTGGTCATCAACATTGGCGACTTCCTGCAGAGGCTCTCGAACAACCGCTTCAAGTCCACCGTCCACCGCGTCTACAACAGGCAAAAGGCCTCTCGTTATGCTATGCCCTTCTTCCTCGGCTTCAACCCGGACGCCGTCTGTGAGGTTGTGCCGACCTGTACCGATGAAGAACATCCTCCTCTGTATGAGCCGATTTCGTGCGGCAAGGTGAGCTCCATCATACTCCATACTAAAGAAAACGAAATGAAATAAAATGAAAAATGTATACTGACGTTTTCTCAGTGGCGTGAGTCACGTCTCAGATTGGCAGAGAGCGGGAAGGTGGCGTGATGAATGAGTGAAGGGGGATGTGGACGTGGATGTGTCAACTACCTCAACAGTCACACCCGACAAATCTTGTTATCCACTTCCACTTTTGGTGCCAAATCCGAGCTGCCGCCGCTTGACTCTGAGCGAAGGTGAGCAGCAGGGGGATCAACTCGGAGTTGACTGCACAGGCCGTGCGCACAGGCGGGCACGAATGTGCACGATTGGATCAAGAGGTTAAGATGAATGAAGTGAATAGGTTGAGATTCGAGCCTCTGGCATCCGAGGCTAGGGATCAGTGATATACGGTGGCCACAGTATTTGATCTACAAGAGACGCACTATAATCACTAATACTATGCCGGAAAGTATGTCGACTTTACTCCGTATCCACGGCTTGACCAAATAGCTACAGGACGATATCTATGATAAGAAAACGATAAAAATCATAAACATTATGCATTTAAAGTAAGAAAAAAACAATAGTATTCAAAGCGCTTGGCGTCGCTTGGCGTAAAATTGGTACTACGTCGAGGATTCTTGCGCTAAGGCTTGCGGCAATACCATAAGATTTATATATCCTAAATAGAGGACTCGCGGAAATATTTAGTACAACCTATCTTGCGTGCCGTACCGTGCAGATGCACAGCTAACTTAAGGAAATTAGCTCGCGAAGTATCATTCGTTTGTACATGTACCCCGACGTATGCCGACTCTTTACTGACAAGCGCTTCGGCGGAGTGTCTATCTTCGCTAGTCGTATGGTCTATGATAGGTAGTTGAACTACTATAAAGTGATGATTATACCCGAGATGTTTTCGCAAACGTCCTTATGAAACAATCTTGGGAGACACCGCGAGTGAAAGATTTGACGAAAAAGATGTAGTGCCAATCCGAAAATCCGGATTCTTGGAGGAGTGTTCGAATATACCATGATGTATTTAGTCCATCTTCCAGAGCTGGGATATGGTAAAATAAGTCGTTGTCATCTTCAGGACTGCGGACAAGACCTTTTTGATGGAGGTGCTTCTTCACTCGATAAATACCTTATGTGTCCAAATCAGCTTCTAGATACTTGTGCTACAGGTGAGCAAGCCAGATTCAGGGTTGTTAGCGAGTTGCGTATACTGCCTTATTATCTCAGCCTCATTTTGCTGACCCTTGGTCGTTCAGAGGCTTGACAAGAGCGTCCCAGTCAACTGCATTTTTCAGAGGTCCATTGTGAAGTTATACCTCTTTCTCATGTTTGTCGATCACGATAATCATCCGCAACGCACTCTTCAGCTGATGAACCAAACGTTTCAGCTACTGTACCAACAGATTCGACGACCTGTTTAATCGGTTAGCACGGTGGAGATCCTTGCAGTTCCTAGAAAGTTGGCTGGAAAGGACTTTGTGCCGATCCATGCAGTAACTTGCTGAAGACGAATACACCTGATATGTGATGAGAACCGACAGTGCTCAAAAGGAACAATGTCCATGGTCTCGCCAAGTGCGAGAAAGTACATGAAGTACGGCAAAGGGTTGCCTGTGCTGGCCGTAGCAAAGGGGGGGCAAGCAGATCACACTGCAAATGGCGCGCCGACAGAGTTGCTCCTTGATAACACAAAATGCACGTACATTTCTCTGCTGGCTTGCTATCCCAGCCTTGGCAAGTGATCTTGCGCACGGCAACGAAGGCTTATGGAAGTCGGGGCATCTTTGTATGTTACTCTCGCGGCTGCCCTAGGGTAAAGTGACGTTATCGGTAACAAAAAAGAGAGAAAAGCCATGATATCTAGTAGTCAATTTCCCAAATACTTCTATTATCTTGGTTAGAAGAAGGGTGTATCTAGTTTTTACGGGCGTTGAATCTCCCTCTTCACCCATGCCTCTAGGCCACCTGCAGCGATAATATCCTGTACAGTTGGTGGTATCTCGCTAACCTTCTCCTTCCAAGTCTCGCCGCCCTCGCCCTCCTGGACCTCGAGGGTACTGTTCTTCACGTTCCAAGTGAGGGTCCACCCGGTCCTTCGTGTAGGTACCTTCGATGAGTCTGAAAACGTGGCGCGAAGGCGCTCGACGAGCTTGGTACTCTCCAGGCACAAGAGCGCGTTGTTGATACTGTTGCGGGAGAAGACGTTGCCGAAGCTTCCGGCCACAACAAGAGGGATCTCCTTTGCAAGAATTGATGTTGCTGCTTGCTCGCGGCTTGAGCCGCAGCCGAAGTTGAATCCAGAGACGATGATATCACTTGCCTTGGCGACGGAGTTGAAGTCGGGGTCGTAGTTCATCATGCAAGCCTCGGCCATGCCCTCCTTGCTGACATTATCTTGGTAGGTCAGCTTTCCTGGATAGATAGCATCTGTGTCAAGGTTGTCCTTATCTAGGCGCGAGTTAGTAGATGTAACATCTAGAGATAGGAATCTTCTGGCAAAATTAACGTACCCAAGAAGATGATCTCACCACTGATTTCCTCTGGGAAACCAGGGAGGAGGTTGCCTGAGGCACTGGAACCTTCGGCAGTACCCTCGGGTTCAACGGACGAGTCCAGCTGCTGTACTTCTGCACTTTCTTCCTGACCTGTGCCGTATCCATACTCCACGCCCGAGTAGCCTGCTGGCGTCTTGTAGACGCCAGTGCCGGAGATAGTGCCGCTAAGGGCACTGGCTGCGACCACCTCGGGACTGCTGAGATACGCCTGAGATGCCCTTGAACCCATACGCCCAACAAAGTTCCTGTTGCTAGAGCTTATACCCACCTCGTTATCTTCGAGGAGGCCGGCTCCCTAAACACAAGGTTAGTACATAAGCTTGATCAAAGAAGGCCAGGAGAGCAACTTACTAGGCCAATGCATGCAGCACAACCGGGAGGTAGCTCTTGCGCTCCAGCTTCAAGCAACACTTGCCAATCACCCGAGTCCTCAGCGGCCTTTTGCTCGCTTAGAGACGCCGCGGCGATGTAAAGTTGAACACTATCAGCAATTCGAGGGATCTTGCCCGAGTTGGCTTTGGCAGCATTCCTGAAGACCTTGGCGGCTGCAGCAAAGTCTGATGATCGGGCATTGGTGCAGGAAAGAATATAAGCGCGATCGACTTTGATGTTGCGTGGTATAAGCTCGCCAAGGGGTGTTGCGACCTTGACTGAATTTGGACCGGACACGTAAGGCGAGAGGGTGGAAAGGTCAAGGTAGAGCTGCTTGGCGAAGACGGCGTTCGAATCTCCCGTTGGAGGGTTCGCGAACAGTTCGTCTATCCTCTTGTGGTTGATGCGCTCTTGCGTCGCCTGCCCCTTGGACTTGACTGCGTCGGTGGCCTTGTTGCGTAGCCAGCCTTCCAGCGTCTTGTCGTAGGCAGCAAAAATGGCTGACCATACCCCCCACTCACATGACATATTGCAGATTGTCAAGCGGTCGTCGACGAGGAGACTCGCCATTGTTTCTTCTGAGCCATGGAACTCGACCGCAAGATTGTGGACGTCGGTTGGGAACAAGGTGCACAAAGCAACAATAACATCCTTACCAGTCACACCCGCTGGCAATGTTCCGGTTAGGTTTACCCGTATGACTGGCGGGATCCGAAGCCAGGTACGGCCTGTCGCCCAGATTCCAGCGGCATCTGTTCTTACGAGCGGCGTAGAAAGACAGCCGATTCCTCCGTAGTGTGTTGCGTGAGAATCCGATGCCACTGGCAGTGTGAGAATTATGACTCTTCTAAGAACAGTAAGGCAAGCAATGTGTACGTACCTGCGAAGGAACCTGGCCAGCTGTGACCTTCTTGCACCATCAACTGGTGACCAATTCCGTGTCCAGCAGGATAGTGTACGATGCCGTGCGTTTCAGCAAACTCACGAATCTGGCGCAGCTTCTTGAGGTTGGATTCAGAGACGTCTTGCACCGCATGGTCGATCGCCGTGACAAGCTGCTTGGGGTCGTGTATCTTGGTAGCTCCCATGGACATGAACTTGAGCGCGCAAGGCCAGGTGTTGTCGTGCGTTAAGCAAGCGGCAGGCTGGACGCTGACATAGTCGCCGCTCCGAACGAGCTTCCCTTCTGGAAGACCGACCGCATACTGCTGGAGGATCTTTTCCGTCAAAGTCTGTATCAATCGTTTCTGGCCCACGCTGCGCAGAGTAGATTGCAAGAAGGTCTGGGTCGTGTGGCCAACGGAGCTTGCTGGTGGTAAGCAGGCCGTCCATGTCGACGTCGACGGGCGAACCTGGGGAGTCAGCTTGTGTGCTCATCGGGGAACCATTTGCACTCACGATTCTACACAACATGGTGAATCTTTGCCGCGACAGCGGACCTCTGCACGTATGTGTTGCAAGAGAATTTAGTGAAGCGCTGTAGGTGACCGATTTCGGAAGTGTACATTCTTTTTCCTCGGCTCTGGGGAAGGTCATTAGTAATCATTTTCGGGACGTGGTTCATTGGCCTGATGGCTGTAAGTGGTATGAGGTACCTAATCTGCCTCAGGCAATTAAGCGAAAACTTCCGGTCACCGGCCGAGCGAAGTTGGTCAGTCACGGTGTTTCGCGCTAAAGGGGATTCTTGCTGGTTTACACCCTCACGCCTAAACCCGCTGAAATCAGTAATATCACGAGGAGTTGAGAGGAATAGAGACATCAATCAACCAACACCGGATTTGAGGCACTCTCGCAGCTAATTTATGCACTCCTTCTTGAGCACCCAATACTTCCCATCTTAGAGAAAGCGACGAAACCCGAAGCCGCCCTCATCATCTTGTATCTCTCCTGCATCCCAAGCCAGTCTTCAATCTGAAATCTACTCTTCATCTTCTATGACTGTGCTACTTCCAACCCGACGGCTCATGCGCAACCATCGGCGTCTCAATCTCAAGTCTCCAACCCCAGCTGCGAGCTCCACATGCCCCTCCTGGACGGGTAACTCAGACACTGTATTGTTCTTCGCGTCAAGCTCCGATTTGCCTGAGTTTGCTTTCTTATAGGCCACACTTCTCCTGGGGTTGGCATGAACCTTGGCCATCCCTTCGCGGCCATTGTATGCTCGTCCAGTGTGCTGTTACTAACGCCCTGCTGTACGCTGCGTGTCTTCTTAAAAAGGGGAGCGGCCCGTTGCGACGCCAAGCTGGATATCGAGGAGAAGGGTGCTGGTCTTTCAGTCTTCGTGGTAGACTGCCTACTAGTATGTACTTCAACGAGGGCGATGCTCAGCTGATTCAGTGGTAGCCTAACACAGCAACTATTTATACTCTTACACAAAAATGTGTGCTCTGTCCCTTGTAATTGGTTTGCGCCACCAGCGATATCTCGTGTCCTGAACAGCTGCTCAGCCGACTGTAAAGCACAGGATGGGCTTTCGGACTTGGTAACGTCTGATAGAAACCTAGTGACTAGAGACTTCAAACCCCTCTGTCGTGACTCGTTGGGTAAGCCCACATCACGCAGTGTAAGGCGGCGGCGTTTCGCGAATCGGAATCGCCGGTCCAGCCGGCAGGTCCCGAGCTTGACTGAGCTGAGAAGCCTCTCGTCTGATCTGGTCCTCCAGGGCCAGGACCATGTTCTCCTTGGCAGCTCTGTAGGCGTACATCAGCGCCTTCTGCGTGGTGCCCACGCCGGCATCGAGGATCGCCCTCACGATCTGGACCTTGCCTGTACGCGCCGCAATCTCCAGTATCGAGTCGTCATCCATCGCCTGGCCCGGGGGAAGGTTGGCGACGGCACCGGCGTCGAGAAGAGCCTGCACACTCTCCACCTGGCCCGTGGCGACAATCAATGCGAAGGGCGTCTTCTTGTCGCCTGGCTTCGGGCTCCCTGACGACGAGGTCTTGTGCACCGCCGCACCGTGCTCGGCGAGAAGCCGGATGTACTCGGGCAGATCCCGCGGCGGCAGGTTGCTTGTGACGGCTACGGTCAGGATCGGATTGTCCCTCAGGCTGTAGACGTCCGCGTTGGCACCGTGCTTCAGGAGCGCGTGGAGATGGGCCAGCTTGTTCTGCTGGACTGCCAGCTGCACGGCTGAACGGCCCATTCCGTCCTGGGTGTTCGGGTCCGCCTTGTACTTCAGCAGAAGATGCGTCATGTGGATGAGGTCCTTCTGGATGGCCGTGATGAGGCACGGCGTGTCGGCCGCGTTTCTCCCGTCCACCTTGGCTCGTCGCTCGAGCAGCAAGCTGGCTATGTCGTGCAGATCCTCCGACACTGCTCCCGAGAGCACGCACTGGCTTGAGGCTGACTGGCTATTGGGCGAAGCGCCTCGGTCCAGCAGGAACCGCACCATGGCCATGTCCTTCCTTTTGACGGCCACGAAAAGAAGGGAATCACCCCAGGGCGTCGTCGAGCTGACTCTCGCACCCCAGTCGAGCAGCACCTTCGCGCGGGGCACGTCCCCTTTCTCGACAACTCCCGCGATGACGGGCTTGCAGGAGAGGCTCTGAGACTCTGCACTGGCTCCGTACTTGAGGAGCTCCTGAAGCACGTCGAGAGGTGCCTGCTCGACCGTCTGGTTGAAATACGCGCTCCCGTTGCTGTTGCAGGCACCAGGGTCAGCGCCGAGATCGATGAATAGCGACACCATGTCAAGACGTCCTGCGTTGGCCGCGTGGAACAGAGGCGAGATGCCCTGGGTCGTGTCCTCGGTTTGCAAGTCTGCGCCATTGTCGACGAGGAGTTTGACCATTTCCATCTGGCCGGCCCGGACGGCGGAGATGAGTGGCGTGTTTCCCTTCTCGTTGCGTCCATTGACATTGGCCCCTTGCTGTAGGAGAGCGCGTACTTGCGCGGCCTGCCCTGCCGCAGCTGCGCTGCAAAGGGCTGGGAGAAGGGGCTCGACCGTTTTGACGTTGGCAAAGAGGGATCGGAAGAATCCCATGGGACCACGTCTATTGTCATCTTCATCCACGTCTTGGTCCCCGACGGGTGTGGTTTCGGATGGAGGCGTCACTGATGGGGATTGTTCGGAAAGTAAAGGCCCGACTGCTGGAGCCTGGAGCCCTGGTATTCGCGACTTGATGTCAAGACTGGAAGCCGCCGTACCAGCGGCTGCTTCAGCTTGAGTATGGTAGCTAGGCGGTGCATCGTGGCTCTCTGCATCATTGGGTTGTTCGGGAGATGCATTGGGCAATGGCTCTGCAACAGCTTGTCGTGACAGGAGGTCTTTGAAGCTGACGAGGTCCTGAGCTGTGGCATTCAGAAGCTGCCGGGCCTCCTCTTGGTCACGGCTAAGTGGACTTGATTAGCATTTCTGTTTACGATCAAAAATGCATCCATTGAGGAGCGCTTACAATTCGAGAAGCGTCGAGGACGAATCAAGGACTTGGATCATTACCCTCCACACTTCAGCCGCGCGCACGATGTTGCCTGCTTCATCCGCGACAGTCGCCTCACTCCGCGCCAGTGCCTCTCGGAACAACGCAGCGGAATGCGAGAGGAAGTCCTCGCTGCCGTGAATGACGTCGTGAATCCGCTGCCGGCTATCCACCGACACACTGGCTGCATTGGCTTTGGCTATCAGGCGGCACATGCGATTGAGCTCCATGAACCCATCTGTGGCCAGCTCGGCCAGGACCTTCAATTGACCTCTCAGGTCATCGAGCGAGCGGTCGATCTGAAACGCGAGCTGCTGGAGATCGACCAGCAGGCGGCCGCACTGGGTGGAGGCCGATGCGGCTCGAGATTCAAGTGCTGCAAGCGTATCTGGGCTCGAAGCCATGATGCTGTGTCGGTTGTGTTGACGGCCGTGGGCGAGTGGTGCAATTGTCAGCTCCAGATGTGGTACGGTGCAGTCAAACGTCAGGAGCGCAGCAACTGGGAGATCCTGTCAAATAATCACAAACAGCAGCAACCTAATTCCTTTTCTACTTGTGCTATCGTGATGCGCCGTTACGACAGAGCATGCGCGTCATGGTGCAAACAGTGGGAGAGCGCGGGGATAGCTGAAGTCGTGACCCATGCACGGCTTACGTGTTCGCTGACGAACTGGTGGTCGGCGTAGCCGCAGAACTTTGAGGGGAATCGCCTCGACTGGGAGGAAGGTTTCCAATCCAATCCATCGAGAAGATAATAGCCACCAATCACTTGCAGGCGAAGCAAGGCCTCCCAGGAGATGGATGGGCAGCGGCTGGTACGGCAGTCATTAATTAAGCGATGCGGTGACGGTAACAGGCGATGGAGGTCGGTCTGCCTGACCTGCTGTGAGGGGTCTTCTCGATGGGGAATGGAAGCGGCGCAGTCTCAAAGTTTCATCCTGGTGAGCGAGCGCGGCAAGGCGGCGGCCAATGTTGCCTCTGTTCTGTAGGACTCTACACCGTCGCTTGACTGTATTATTGCCAACCCAAATCACCAACTTCCAGCAGCTTTACCCATTGGCTGCGATACTGGTAGTGTTGGTTCATATTTATCAGCTCGACATTGTATTGATTGCGACCACAATGCACAACGCAGACAGTAATGTTCCTATTGACGCCGGCCCTCGACCTGGCTTTTTCGACCTTCACTTTAAGCATGTTCCACCGATTGTCACATTTGTCGGATCTGCCGTGCGCTCGGTGTGGTTTCTTTCTTTCTTGCTTTTGTCTTTTTCCTTCTTCTTTTCACTCCTTTTTTCAACTTCTGCTTTGGAAGGCATCCAGCAGCAGATGACTGAGACGCTGCAGTGAAAAACGCTGTCAGTTGCGACCATAACTTTGCTGTCTGCCGCAGGAACACATCACGTCAATTCAGATCATCTAGGCTGTATTCTAGACTTACACGTCAGATTGGCAGAGGTGAAGGTATCAGAAACCCTACGAAATGGGCAGTGGTTGTACAAAATAATCAGCTTGGTTGACAAATCACAAGAGGCTGTCCTTTGGGGCATCTCTCACCGCAAGCCGACACTATGTGACTATACATCAGGACGAGATCGATCTTGCGCTTGAGTCAGAGTGGCTGGTCAAGAACTAAATTGGCAGAAGGGCACTGCGAGATCACACAGGTCTGGACAATGTTGATGGCCCCTCATGCAACCACCCTGGACTCCTTTAGCTGGGCACCTCTCCGAGTCACCACATCCAAAGGCCAAACTTGCTGATAGACCCGACCATAAAACACACATTTTTGTGACGCTTATGATACCTTGACTAGGTCGATAATTCGGGGCGTCTGCAAGCGTTCAAATGTCCTTGTCCATGCCATGGCACATGACTGTGAGGTTTGACTAGCTCGCAGGATGGGGATTCTCCAGTCGCAAGTACTGAAGAACTCGAACACATGAATTGTAAGCGATCAAGCCCATCGGTCCTGTCGCACCGCATACTTTCTGCCGACTTGATCATGATCTTTCTCGCCAGTTCAAGAACGAGTCTGACAATCACCAACCCTCTCCATATTGCGGAGACAAGTCGACTGGGATTCCCCAGGTCCGTGTAAGTGAATCAGTGGGGAAGCTGGGGCGCCCGGGAATCCCGATGCTGTGGTCGGAAGACTCCGAACCGCCTCTACGCCGGGCAAGCCACAATCCCCAATTTCTGGCCGAAAGGTCGGTGGCTCGCAATAATGGCTACCGAGAGTCATTCCAGGTACCGGAGAGGACGTCTAGAATATGTACAAGGAGACTAGTAAGTAGGTAGGGCAGTCAGCACCTTGATTCAGTCAAAGGAGCTTCAGCGCTGGCGACCAGGCTCTGATACGAAAAACGACAAAGATATTCTTCCACAGTAAGCCTAGGAGAAAAGCTGCCGCCAGTCAGGTAGGCTCAAGGCTTGCTTTGGCAGATACTCTCCCCGATCAACAGACGCAGGTCACCTCGCAATGCAGCGGCAGCCATCGTGGTGGGAAGCCGCCAACTGGGTCTGGGTCTCCGATTTCGATGACACAAGACCCGAAGGCCAGACGTGTCTCTTCCGCAGGCGTTTCGTTCTCGAGGCACCGCAGACCGAGCCATGTCCGCTGCGAGTCTCGGCAGACACGCGGTATCGTCTCTATGTCAACAACGTCAGCATCAGCGTTGGGCCATGCAAGAGCCATCCCGGCCGGTGGTACTACGAGACCGTCGACATTCAGCCTTACCTCCGCCGAGGTGCCAATGTCATCGGAGCCGTCGTGCTGCGCTTCTCGGACAAGCATGCCGGCAGCCTGTCACTGATGAGGACGTCGTTACCTGGGCTGATTGTGCATTGCGAAGTGCAGGTAGGTTGATCATGCCTTTCTTTCTGTTTATTTTTCATGCATTTTCAAGCACATGTTTGTTTTTCTGCTGCCTTCGAGAAGAGCTGACCGGCCTTTTCAGGGTAAAGCACTCCACACAGACTCGCAATGGCAAGGCGTACAGGACCATTCGGTGAAGATGGCAAGCTGTAGAGACTGGAATTATGCCTTAGGTCCGCCCTTCATGGCTCTCAACGAACATGTCGATGGTCGCATTCGCAGAACAGATTGGGCAACCCCTCTGAACGATCCCGAGAAAGAGACTATGGAGTGGCCACCAGTCAAGATCATGACCATGCGGTCCATGATGATGCCGGTCCTGGATCCGTGGAAGTTGGTCGAGAGACCTATCCCGCCAATGGAGGAAACAGAGGGTCGGTTTGACAGTGTTATTCGCTGCTCGGAGCCATCAATGCTGAGTAGCTGGGAGAACCTGATCCGCAACGGTGTTCCACTGGACGTCCAGCCGCAGACGACGGTATGGGTCGAGTTGGACGTCAAGCAGTACACCACGGCGTACATGAACTTGCAATGCAGCGCTGGTGCCTCTAGTCGGTTGGAAATCCTGTGCTCGGAAGGCTACGAAGCACCGATGTCTAGGTCCGGCCCAGGAGTTCGACGCATCAAGGGGGATCGCACTGATCACCACAATGGACAGCTATACGGCACAACAGACTCGTACATCACCCACGACGGCCTCAATGCGTGGGAGCCCCTCTGGTTCAAAGCATTCCGCTACGTCCGGCTGCAAATCACCGCCTCTCAACTCCAACCCTTGCGACTATCCTCCTTCACCTTCCGCACGACATACTACCCCCTCCCCATCCAGACCCAGCTGAAGTTCGCAGAAACTGCAGCCGACGATGACAGAAGAGACACCGCAGCGACCATGTTGGAGAAGATATTCAATACCAGCGTGCAGACTCTCCGTAACTGCATGCACGAGACGTATGAGGACTGTCCCTTTTACGAACAGAACCAGTTCCTCATGGACAGCCGGCTGCAGATGCTGTTCACGTACCAGCTCTCCCGGGACGACCGCCTCGCGCGCAAGACCATGCACGAGTTCCACGCGAGCCGGCGAGTAGACGGCCTGCTGCAGGCACAGTTCCCGAGCCCGGGGCGGAGCGTCAACATCCCCCTGTTCTCGCTGTTCTTCGTGGCCATGGTGCGTGACCACATGCTGTACTTCCGCGACGAGAGTCTGGTGAGGATGTACGCCGGGACGATCGACGGCATCCTGCACTATTTTCAGAGTCTTGTCGATGGGGATTCAGGCCTCGTCGGGAGGCTGGATGACCCCGACGACTGGGCCTTTGTCGATTGGGTCCCTGAGTGGAACGTCGGCCCGCCGCTGCACGGCATCGCGGTGCCTCCCGCATACCACTCTGGACCTGCGACCATCTTCAGCCTGGTCTACGCCTGGGCACTGCACCAGGCGGCGGATCTCAGCCAGTTTGTGCGGAGACTGGACACGGCGGCGGAGTACCGTTATCGTGCGCTGCAAGTCGTCGCAGCCGTGAACAAGCACTGCTTCGATGCAGTCAACGGACTTTATACGGATGGGCCGCTTCTGTCGACAAGTTCCGTTTTTCCCCCGTCCTCTGCTACGCCCTCTCCGTCGGCAGCATACTCGCAACATTGCCAGACCTTTGCGATCCTGGCTGAGGCCATCAAAGGCCAAGAGGCCGAGGATCTGATGCTCCGCACAATGCATGCTCTCAGGGATGACGTCTTCACCAAAGCTACCACGAGGGGCGTGAAGATGGCAAAGTGCTCCCTCGCCATGTCATTCTACGTCTTCCGCGCCGCCGACAAGACCAGCCTGTACGAGAAGCTCTGGCCGCAGATGATCAACCCCTGGCAGCGCATGCTGGCCGACAACCTCGTCACCTTCGCCGAGACCGAGGACAGCGGCACGCGGAGCGACTGCCACGGATGGAGCGCGACGCCCATCTACGAGGTAGTGGCGGAGATCTTCGGGGTCAAGCCTACACTTGACGGAGGCGTCGAGGTGAGGCCGAAAGTAGGATTGCTTCAGAAGGGGGTGATGGGTGGGACGATTGTGTCTTTGCAGGGGTTGCTGGAGAGCAGGATGGAGCAGGGCCGATTTGTTGTGGAATCCGATGGCGGGATGGTGTATGCCAGCGAGACGATGGATTCGACAAGATAGAACTATTGTTGAGAGCTTGGAACGAAATCCCTTACATTTCTCGGCTATACCTACTCATACGTCGTCGTGAGCAGCATTTTTTGAGACGGACATTGTGACTGGATCAAATGCGCTCAAGGTATCGAGGTTTACATGCACATATATCTATTGCAACGGGCACTACCATCTTCTCTGAGAATACATGTCACTACTACCTCGAGACCCTTATACCCGGTTCATCATTCATAGACTTGATGTGAGAAGTACAAAATACCCTTCTTCTGGGATATCAGTATGTAACGGTACATCTTTTCACTCTGATGGGCAAACTCCACGATGTAGTCTAGTGCCTAAGCCACGACACTAACTTCCTCAGAGACAACATGGCCTTGGACCGAATCCTGGATGCGTCCATGTCCCGAATCACCTTTGTTTCATGACTGGCGGGCATCACTGTTGCCTTCACCGTCACGATCGCTGCGGCAGGTTTGAAGGGCCTCTCCTTCACTGCGGCATCAACCTCCTCGTCCGCATCATAGCCGTACAGCCACGGCTGAATCTCCGGACACGTCCACCGACTGGGGAACGGTCCTGTGAGGGTTTCTTTCCCCAGCTGGGAGAGGAAAACCTCATCACGGGCCTTTTGTGCCTCGCCGTCCGGCATGTGAAACGCCTCGCGCTGGAACGTGAAGATCGAACAAAGTTAGTGGAATCCTGTTTTGGCTACTGTTCATGCAGCTGTCTTCGGGAACGCGGAAACTAACCTGCTTGAACGTTTCCCGTACAATGGCCTCGCCGCGAGACTTGCGAAGCTGCTGGTACATGGCAAGCGCCTGAGGCAGCTGGTCGCGCGACTGCATGTGGCCGAGGAGTGATCCCAAGACGGCGCCGTCTTCGAGGGCGGAGTTGGCCCCCTGAGCGAGGTAGGGGAGCATGGGGTGACAGGCATCGCCGCTGGAGAGCATGTCAGCTTTATTGTATTCTTAACGCCAAGATTACGCGGTGCTGGAGGGCAAAACAGCAGAAATTAGGGTGAGGGACAGGTGCAAATAGAACCCTTAAAAGAAGACCAAAGTGCAACTTACACAAAGACAAGGTTGGACTTTTCGCTGACCCAGTTGGGCATCTCCTTGCCTATTCACATGCGGACAGTAAGTCAGTGATGGTGCTTCTTTCATGACACAGTGCAGAGGAGCAGTGATGCTGGAGCACCAGAGGGGGGGGACCAGTATGGAGGATACTCACGATGCATCAGCTTCCACTTCTCCACGGAGTCCACCATGCCCAGGAACCGTGTCAAAATGGGATCCCAGCCCTGAAACAGCGCCAACATCTCCTCCACGGACCCTTGCTGCCGAGAAGCGTCCTGAGGGAGATCGTCGGGGACGAGCAGGACAATGTTGTACATCCTGCCGCCGCGAAGAGAGTAGCCCACGGCATGGGCGCCCGGGCCGATCCAGAAATGCACCGTCGGGTTCTCCACCCACGCCCGCAGCTCTGGGTCGCTGATGGCATCCAGGTCCAGGACGATGCGGTATGCCAGATCTCCCGTGGGCAGGGGTGGTTCGTCGCTGGAGGTGTACAGAGCGCGGCATCGCGACCAGAGCCCGTCGGCGGCCACGATGAGGTCGCAGGTGGCTTTGTGTCCCGAAGGCACGCATGTGATCTCTGTGGGGTCATCGAGGTCGATGGTATCGACGCGCTCTCCGAGCTTGACTGTGACGCCGAGGTCTTTCGCTCTCTCGACGAGGGCGCGTTGCAGGTCGACTCGGTGGAGGTCCAGGAAAGGGGCGCTGTACTTGCTTCGCATCTTGGTGTGGAAGTTGTCTTCCTGGGCCAGGATCTGGCCATCGTACCTCTGCACGAGGAGAGAGGTGGGTTCGGCAGCGGACTGCCACAAACTCGCGGGCATGTCCCAGCGCTGCAGGATCTTGGTGGCGTTGGGTGTGACTTGAAGACCGGCTCCAACCTGATGGCGATAATGCACCGCGTTAGCATACAGCCGCCGTGAACGACAGGGGAAAGAATTGCATGGAGGGCTCGACTGACCTCTCTCAACTCTTTGGCCGACTCATAGACGGTGACGTTGTGGCCTGATAAGCGACTGGCGATGGCGGTGGCCAAACCGCCCAAGCCAGCGCCGACCACGATGATGTCGAGGGGCTCGCCTGTGTGCGGCATTGAGGCTGCTGAAGCGAATTGCACAAAATCGTCTTTGAATGATTGATGGCAGCTGAAGGGAAGCCGCGATAGTCGGGAACGACAATAGCGACGACAAGAACTCCCAACCTGCCACGAATGGGTGCCGGATCCTGTCTTGAACTATGGACGCTTTTCAAGTGAGATCTATCTGGGACGGAACAACGATCTGAAAGGCTGGATAGAAACACATGAGGCCCTGGCCAATCTCTGTGGCATGAGCTGAGACCATATCTGGACGCGCGCCGGAGCCTCCCTGGCTGGGAGATTGTTGCTGCTGATGGTTGGTTGGTAAAGCAAGGTTGGGGTCAGCTCGGCCTCTCCAGAGAAGCCCGGGAAATCCGGCGGGGGGGTTTCAGGGTTAGGGTCGATCGCTCGGAGAAGCCGGGGCACCCACTGCCTGGGATGGATGCCTGGAGACGGGTGCCTGAAGCCAGATCCTGGTCGAGACCCCGCGGTTTCGTCCACGGTCGAAATGCCTGGGCCAGACATGGTGATCCGAGAAACGGACTCCGCCTGATGTTTGCTGCAAGATACCTACCTAGGCGTAGTCGATTCGTTTTCTAGTCCTTTCTCCTTTCCCTCTCTGTCCACGCAGTACTACGACAGACAATTGAGACCCCTCCCACAGTCTTCAATCTCAACCAGAGAGTCCCGGCAAACAAGCACAACCAACATCCAGGATGGCGCCAACCACCTACCGTTTGATGACCGTCAACAAGGTCCCTGAGCGAGCCAAGAGACTTGTCGGTCGTGTAACCGAGATCCTCAACAACAGTCAGGAGTACAAGATCGAGCATGTCGTAAACTGCGAAAGTAAGACTGGGCTTTTTATTTCTTCGTCTGCCTCGAATCTGCCCATGGCTTTGGCTAACCTGTTGCTTCTTCTATCGTTACAGCAATTGCCGACGTCGAACCGAACGCGACGGAATACAAACCCGACATCGTCGTAAGTCTGACCATCCCTTTCCTCTCCTCTGTACCCATCATCTTCACAAACGTCCATATGCTTATGCTGGGTTTTGGTTAAAGTGCTGCGCGTCCATGTGGACTGCGGAAGAAGCTGAAGAGATCTTGACCATCGCGCGCTCTATCAGGCCTGATGTCAAGACGCATATAATCCCACACGGCCTGCAGGTTGAGAAGGGACCTGATGCCATTGTGGAACACCTGGTAGAGAAGTTGCCCGCATTGATTGCGCAGTAGACAAATGCTAGACTGGGGGGGCTTTGTCGTGGGTGGAGAAGGCGGGTTTTAAAAGTTGAGAAAGCACCAGATAAATACAGAACCACAATGACCATATATTCTGACTGATTCGCTGTAGAATCAGAATATTGCAGTTGCAGCAGGCCACTTTTCAGTGATACCTCGAAGCCAAGCCGATATGTGCTTGGTGGAAGCTTGAATTGGGAACTGTAAATGCTGCTTCTCCCGGGCTGGATTTCGGACCAATTTTGATACAGCTAGGCCGGAGCCTACGTACCTTTACCTAAGGTAGTAGATGTGTAGAATATTTCGACGTTATTGTCCATCACCATACCTGGAATGATCTACCTAGAGTGACCCCCACGAAAATGAGCACAGTGCGGTTACCCGCCATTTGGAGCTACAGTGAAGAACCGAGCTAACATTGAACATCGCTGAGCGGTGTATCGTAGGCGTTCGTTCACTAGTGCGTGCTGTGATACCCCGCGTCCCCCACAAACAACAGAAACTCGAGGGTGGTGGAACCTTGGCCTTAACTTTTTGAGACGCGAGCTTCCTGCATCCATCCATCCATTCATCAGACCAAGCAGGGGCCCTGTTCATCGTTTCTCACACCGGGCTTCATCTCCCAACGCACCCTCGCCCAAAAGGCATGGAAGACGGCCGTGCATCGTCGCCCATCCGACCAGCGTCCACGGCGCAGAACATCAGATCACGAGTGCGCCGCCCTCGGACCGCAAGGGCCTGTGATGCCTGCAGGGCGAAAAAGAACCGCTGCGACGATGCGTATCCGTGCTCATACTGCCTCAAGCATGGCATCCAATGCATGACCATGGGCCAGGTCGTTTGCGGCCGCCCCGTTGACTCATCGTCAGTAATCCACCTGCCCTTCTTCACCTTGCGGTCCATTATTGATGAAACGTAACAGTTACGTGAAGAATCTTGAGGATGAGGTGAGACGTCTAAGAGAACAAAAGGAGCGATCTCCGTCCGCTCGCCCGAGAACCTCAAATAGCCCTCCTCCCGCATTCTCCCAACTGCATCACACTCCCCATTCTTCTTCAAGAGAAATCGGCCCCAGACAAGATCAATCCGCATCACCATCTCCCCGGCCAGGACACCGAACAACGAATCCAGGTAGCGGCCAGCAAGAGGTCTCGGAAGTCAACCAACACACACGCAACGTTGAGTTTTACGGCAGCTCATCAGTAGTTGCCCTGCTCTCTGTCGTCGAGAGCGCAAGCGGAGGAGGTGGTGGCGGTGCTGGCAACGGACGGCATAGTAGCGGCAATGGTGGTGGTGATGATCATCCGTCTACAGCGGCTACCGGGGGCATCGAAGACGCAGCTGGCTCCATTGTATCAGCCTTGCATAATCCAGCCTATTCCCCAGCATCGAACAATCCCGGCAGCACCTCACACGAGCAGAATCCCACCGCGAAGGCGACCCATCCTGTTATGCAGGATAGTTGCGGCCCTCCCTTCCCAGATCCCGCCCAGTGCCACATCTTTGTCCTCAACTTCTTCTCCAGCATCCATTACATTCATCCTATCCTCGATAAGGCTGGATTTCTCAGAGAGCTGGCTGAAAGGGGCGGGAATAGTGATTCAAGCTCGCCGACGGATTCAAGTTTCGATGCACTTTACTATGCGATACTGTCCCTTGGCGCACTCGTTGGTCCCAGGGATGATGAGCCTGTGGGGGGTATCTCCAATGTAGAATGGAGTCGGGCCTTCTTCAAGGAGGCGGTACGTCGACATCTGAGATCAGGAATGGTGACAGACCTCAACATGGTTCAGTGTTATTTCATACTGGTGCGTAGCCGCGACTCATATCCTGCATATCATGCTCACCCACATCTGCTGTTCTGATCGGGGACGCCAAGTCCAGCGTGTACTAACTGAACTCATTCAGGCAAAAGTGTGTCAGAACGAGCTCAACCCCCACCGTACGTCCCCTAGACCAGACCTTACGGATCATCAGTTTGCGGTAGGGACTCACTGCTTACGATGAGACCAGTTGCCTACATGTATATTGGGCTAGCAGTCAGGACGGCACTGGCTATGGGAATCAATCGACAGCCGAGGTCTCGGACCGCACGAAACCCGGCACAGATGAAGGCAGAGACTCGGACCTGGTGGTAAGTAACAATCATTCCCTACTGCTGAAGAAGAATGATTGTCTCCTGCTTTGCCATTTCGTTCCTCATCCTAATACTGATATCGCAAGCTAGGGGACTTTACTCATTAGAAGTGTAAGTGTTGATACCATGTAGTATTATCCTCGCTCTCTCGATGACTCACCTCATGTCTCGCAGGGAGATGTCATTCTCTATGGGTCGGCCAGACACGCTCGGGTCTGACCGATACCACAACCGTCATTTCCCTGTCATGGAGACAGGCAGAGCACCCGCAAACTCCTCATCAACGTCCGATCTCGACACGCCAGAGCCATCGCACTGCGCTATCATAAAAGTCATGGTCGACCTGTCACGCATCATGAAGGGCATCGGCGCCAAGATATACCTTTCCGACGAGATCGATCTTCGCACCGTGGACCTCGCATTCACGCTGCAGAGCGAGCTGGACGAATGGACCGAGACTGTGCCTGCTGAGATCCGGCCACGTCCGAATCCCTCCGACCTGGTGTCTTTGAAGTCTGCGAGAGATCCACAGTGGGTCAAACGGCAAAGACTGGTTCTGACATTGCGTAAGGCTGCCCCATTTCCCTTGGTCGGGGGTGTGATGCTCCCTTGGCGAGGAGACGGTGTGTTGGGGAAATGCTAATCCGCTTGCGGCTGTCGTCTCACAGGGTATTTGAACCTCAGGATCCTCATGTTTGGCTCCCTTCTGTTGCCTTCTTCCTCCTCGCCGAATAGGGACAGTGCAGCGGCCATGATGCGGTCTCCAAATGCGCAGCGCGGGATCCGTATCTGCATCGAGTCTGCACGAAACACGATCGAGATCATCTTTATGATGTATCAGCACCATGACTTCTTTCGTACATGGTAGGTTTTCCTTTCTCTCACTTGCCGCCCTGTCGCTCTATCTGGTTCTTTCAGGTCAATCACCCTATCTGGCGACCTTTGTTAACCGCACCCGGCGTTGTTTGTGAGGTTTAGGTTCTATAACACCACCTACGTCAGCTTCGCGGCATCGATCATCGTTGTCTACGTCCTGAAACTATCCTCCCAAATTGAGCAGACGGAAGTCGATGATTTGCTCCAAGTCGTCAGCAGAGCCATTGAGGTTCTGGAGACAATGGACGAGTGCATTGTGGCCCTCAAGTCGGCCAAGCTACTTCGCGGCGCAATGGAGCGCGCGAGGAGGAGCAGCAGGCACAACAGAGGAGCATTACTAGCGGAACCGATGATCTTCAGCGGGTCGGGAGTTGCCCCTGTCATGTCCAATACTCGTGGGAGTAGACAGTCAGCATTCCAAGACGGCATCATAGGTGCGGATGCCCATAGGCTGGGAGGAGGTGGCGGTGGGCTTGACGGCAGCAGCAACTACCAAGCCGCGGCATTGGGCCAGGCGGATGGCGTCAGGGGACCATCACCCATCAATGACCCGGGCCTTTTGTTGAACCACTACTGGGGGCCGGTGAACTTTCTCGACGTGGATAATGCCATGACAATGGACTTTTGCTTCCAGTTTGACGAGCTACATGGTGGCCACAGCGGCCTCTTCAATATGTGAAGGGAGTCGACTTTGGACGCCTACGGCCTCCGTACAGTCCGTATACATAACCAAGAGATACCCCTCAGCCTCCTGGTGCATTGTCAACATGAAGCTTCATTGATTTGATGGATGTTTATTCCACGCATTCGCCCCTCAAATTGGCAGTGCATTTCCTCTATCGTGCGCGCTTCTAGCATCGGTGCCGTACGCCCCCCCTCCCCTCTCAACAGGAGGATGCTGCGACCCAGCACATAGGTCTCCCTGATACCTGAGTCCAAAAAAAAGGAGGTGTAATTTTTGGAGCCCAGTCACGACTCATTCTCGAAATCGTTGATCAGTGTCCCTATATGCGGCAAAATCTCGACCGCAAACGTATCTCCGTGCTTGATGGAGACTTTGTTGGGCTTGATCCCGGCACCCACCCCGGCAGGAGTGCCAGTGAGGATGACGGTGCCGGCGCGCAGGGTTGTGCCTTGGGACAAGAAGCTCACGATCTCGGGAACGCTGAATATGAGGTCACTAATTCACAGTTAGAACACATGCCACTTGGCCTTCTTTCGGCCGGGAGATGGGAATCGCGCAGACTTACTCTAGGCTGCAATCCTGCATAACGGTGTCGTTTAGCTTGCCGCGCACGTGTAGCTTAGAAGGGTCCGGAACAAGCGTCTTTGATACGATCAACGGACCTGCAGGGATTGCAATCTCAGTATTAGTCTGGATTGCCATCAAATGAAGGAGGCAGCGATCGAGCCACATGATCTCCGGGCCACGAAGAGCTTGGCGGGACAAATGGTCGGAAACAAGAGCCGGGATGACTACATACCAATCGGACATGACCCGTCGAACCCTTTGGAAAAGCACCACTGCGTTTGCGCAAACTGAGCGCCTCTGCTGGACACATCGTTGGCAGCCGTGTAGCCGAGGACGTAATCCATGGCATGCTCTTTATCGACATTCTTGCAGTCTTGGCCAATGACGATGGCGAGCTCGGACTCGTAGTCGCCAGTATCATCTGCCTGGGTGACCTTGGGCAGGGGCGTGGGCTGAGGCCATGGATCTGCTATGGCGTCCGCGGGTTTCCTGATCATGGGAATATTGTCAGTAACCAGATTCCAACCACAGCCTTGGAACACAAAGAAAGGGGAATGATCAAAGTGCTCCATGTTCAGGGCAAGTCAAGGAGGGGGAAACCTACAGGAAGACGGTCGGTACCGTGGGGACCTCGATGTTGACCTCTCGGGCATGCTGAAAATACTATACATCCCACCCTGTCAGCAAAGCGACAAACAATACGAAGTACCCCTGCTATTGCCCGGTTTCGAAAGACTGCCGGTGTACAGAGCTGATCTCCGAAAAAAGCGCCGCAAGGGTTTGAACCAGGAATCATCACCTACATTTAATCCGATGCAACGCACCGTGCCAACCTCGTCCCTACTCAGAGGGGACAGCACGCGGTCGACCAAGATCCTGCTCTCGGTGACTCTACCAGGCTGAATAACCGAACTGCCAGACCACACACGAGCCCAGACGTCTTGTTTGCGGTACAGCGCGGCACCAACATCAACGGCTTGGTCCTCCGGTTCGCCAATCAGCACCCGAGAGGTCGGGCGTGCGGCAGCCTCTCGGGGCACGAATCGCATCAAACCTGTTGTAAAATGTCTGTCAGCACATGATATTCGGTGGGCTTGTTCGACGGACGGCAACATGAATTGTCCGCATGAGTAGACAGACGCACGTGTAAAGCTTGGGATTGCCATCTTTGGGACAGGCATTGATGCACTGCGACGGTCTTTTTTCTTACTGACAGCACCAATTCTATGGAAGATAAATGTACAAGAGCAACTCTGCATATGTTATCGCCGACCCCGGACGAGCTTCACTCCAACATCAATCTGTGTCGTGGTCATGCTGAGGAGAAGTTCGGAAATCCCGGACCACTTACACTGGCAGTGACCAATGCTAGCGCGGATTAATGGGCGTTGTTGCGGGGGAGCCGTGGGGCCAGGGAACGACAGCCCGGTCTCGGTCTCGGTCTCGGTCTTGGTCCGCAACACAACCCTGAAGCTCGTCCCACGCCGAGAAGTCGGTCTAGCAATGATGAAAGACGGTCTATAGCCCTCTAAGTCGAAGGTTTGAACTCGTGTCTCCTAGCTCGCCAGGATAATTGACCGCCAGCCAGCTCTCGATACTGCCTATGACGTTAGGCCACTAGGATCTCCTCTTCCACTCCATCCATCCATCTCCCCAAGCTCACCAAGGAAAACATGGCGCCCAAAGATTCACCCAAGCAGGCGCAAGATGCTTCGAGGACATATCACGAGTTTCTGCCGAATCTCGACCAGCCTCGATTCCAGACCATGCAGAAACAAGATGCCCACGAATACGCAGCCGCTTTCAAGCAAGACGGACAGCCACCGTGGCTGCACGCGCTGTACCTTCATTGGCGTGACTTGTTTAACGAGCCCTTTCGGGGGGTTACGACTGACGGTAAGTGAAACAGACATTGCGCCCTTGCTTTGACAACTCCCAGGGTTGAGTTGTGCCAGAGAATTTCTCATCTCAGGAACAAGGCTAATCGGAGATTGGGGTCGAGTGAATTAGGCCATGTGAAGCCGAACTTGTATGCCCTTCAGGATGAAGGCATGCCGATTGACGACATCGTCGCTGCAGCAGAGGCCGTACTGGCGTTGCTGACTGACGAGCAACGCTCGACTCTCGAGTATCACATCGACTCCCCGGAGTGGCGATCGTGGTCGAATCCAGAGTTCCTCCTCAGCGACAAAGGGTTGCGCCTCGACCAAGTCAGCGATGACCTCCGCTCTGCCATCCTCAAGCTCCTCGAAGCCACCCTGTCTCCCGAGGGATATCAGAAGGCCCTGGGCGCCATGCGCATCAACGGGTTCCTGGGAGAGCTGGTCCAAGCCCCGCGAATTTGCAACGAGTACTCGTACAATATTGTCTTCTTCGGGCGGCCGTCGGTGACGAGGCCTTGGGGGTTCTCATTCTACGGGCATCACCTGTGCCTCAACATCTTCTTGCACAAGACTCAGGTCGTCATGGCGCCTTGGTTCACAGGTGCCGAACCGAATGTCATCGACACCGGGCCGTACCAGGGGACGCAGATTCTTCATGCCGAAGAGGCACTTGGACTGCAACTCATGCAAAGCCTCGATCCACAGCAACAGCGAACGGCACAGGTATTCTCCTCGTACAAAGATCCCAAGATGCCAGAGGGCCGTTGGAACCACGACGACCAACTTCACCTCTGTGGAGCATACCGAGACAACCGTGTCGTCCCACTCGAAGGCCTGCCCGTATCAGCCATGCCATCCGAGGCCCGCCATCTCGTCTCCAAGATCCTGGAGCAGTACCTCTTGTACCTGCCCGCGAGAGCAAGACAGATCCGGCTGGACCAGTGCAGGGCATGGTTCGGCGAGACGTACTTCACCTGGATTGGCGGCTACGGGGACAACGACCCGTTTTACTTCCGCATACAGAGCCCCGTGATCATCGTCGAGTTCGATCACCACTCTGGGGTCTTCCTGACGAACAAGGAGCCGGCCAAGTTCCACATCCACACAATATTGCGAATGCCCAATGCTGGTGATTATGGCATGGCACTGCGACCACTGATCCGGGGCATGGAGCAGGACTTTGTGTGGAAAGGAGAGAAATAGTGAAGACAGAGATCCAATGGTACGCAATGTATGGACATATGTAGACATTGGCAACCTCCCCTTTTCCCGCGCAATATTGATCGGAACTATTCATATTTTCATTTCACACCAGTCGTTCTTATATTTGCCAGACATGTATTACATAATACAAAAACATGTTATATTCACAACTCTGCAGCATCATGGAGCGATCCCAAGGCCAATTCTCGTGAGAAGGATAAAAAGAACAAGTTCAATCACCCAAGATCCACCCCCAAGCAAGATTCCACATCGCCGCCTCCTACCTTTGACTGATCAATGACTCCAAGAAGTCAAATCCCCGTCTTTGCAACTCCCATGTGCGCGAGCCGACCTGCATCTTCCCCGCAAACGTATGTCCCTCGTCGGGCACCCGCACCATCTCGCTCCTGACCCCATTCTCCCGGAGAGCCCTGAGCAGGTCCTCGCTCAGGCTCATCGGCACCATGTTGTCCTTGTCGCCGTGAGAGATGAAGGTGGGCGGGAACGAGGGCGTTATGTTCCTGAGCGGATCGACCTTATCCCACTCCTTGCTCGGCATGATGGCCTCCAGCACGGTGCCGTTCCCGATCTGCGTCATGGCGAAGCCGACCCGCGGGTCAGTGAAGTCCGGTGCCCCGCCGGGGTTTGCCTGTCCCTCCAGGGAGACGCCGCCTCTGGTTGGGACCGGAGTTTCTCGGTACACTTGCGAGATGAAGTCCTTGGTGAGATGGGTTGGTAGTTTGTCTGCTATATGCGGTAATCGGGCGGTCCATGAGGGATCTGTAAAGTTGCAGGCGCCGTACATGTCGTAGATGCCGGCTACTGGACGCGGCACACCAAAGCCCTGTTGAATGGGGTTTGTAAGTATTCCCTGCGAAAATCAGTTGCTGGCACAGCTGAGAGACGGTACTCACGAGACTCAAGGCTAACGTGCCTCCAGATGAGGTGCCCATGGCGAAAACGTGATCGAGATCCAGAGGGTATTCTTCGCCAAACTCAGTTTGTAGAGCTGCGGACAGCCCTTCTCCTTCGTTGTACACCCACGCCAACAGATCACGGCAATCTTGCATGGGGCCTTCATACAGGTCAACCTGAGGACATAGTCGATGATTCGGGACGAGTACGATCCACGACCGATCAAGGCAGTCTCGTATCTGGTCTTTATTCACCATATCGGCATGGCCGAGCATGAAGGCGCCGCCATGAATGTCAATGACTGCGGGAGAAAGGGCGGTGTCTAGGTTAGGACGGGGTTTCTTGGAGGGGATCATGGACAGAGAAGCTGGCTTACGTGTGCAGTAGCCATTCTTGGGCTTATCCTGACTGGTTGGACGAGGCAAGTAAACGTCGACGTCGATCTCCTGACCGTCTACGACCTTGTACACGCATCTCAGCGGTCGTTTAAGTGCCTCCGCGTTTGATACCATCTCGGAACAGTGAATATGGTCGTGTTCAGCCTATCGCCGGTCGAAACATAGATGGAGATTTTCAGCAGACCTGTTCGAAACTCAAGCCTCGTAAAAACAACACGCGTCCATAATCATCATTACTGCCTCCTCCTCCTCCTCCAGTGGGACCGATCTCGCAGTGCCCGCGCCGTTCCCCGCTTCCGGGGACCCCACTTCCCCGCATCCAGCTTCCCCGGCCGGCTTTTCCGGTGCCGCATCCCGTGTCCAGACCTCGAACCCAGGCAAAGCCGGGCTGGACCCAAGTTCCACCCCCGCACCCGATTATCTGGAACACTGCAGACAGCGACTTCGGCCTCGCGATTAGTAGCAGCTCTCCAAATACTAAAGCATCTTCGGTCATATTGACCAGCCCATCTCTCTTGCGAGTTCCTGGGCCCAACTAATTTCTCTTCAAATCTCCTCTTGTTTTCCCCGGCGTTGATCACTCGCTTGTGACTGAGACACATCTTCACCTGCCTTGTACCACCATTTTTATCTTTCTGAGCCGGCATACATCATGGACGCCTTACCTCTACTCGACGTACCCCCAGAGCAGACCGGCAGCAGCTACATCGTCGACCAGCTTGAAGGCGAACGGATTTCCATCCCCGGCAGCAAGGGCACCTTTCGCATCCTTGCGTCGTCCAAACAGACTGATGGCGGCATTGCCGTGTTCTCCAGCGGCGCCGTCCTTTCAGACGCCCCTGGCTTCCACTGGCACGCCGAGGCCCATGACGTCTTCCTACCGACCAAGGGTTTCATGAGGCTGTGGAACGGCGACCAGTGCAAGGTACTGGGTGCTGGCGACTTTGCGTACATTCCCCCAGTGAGTCTGATCCCAAAAGACACCTAGCTAGGGGAGAACCACCTTCAAGGGTCCATCTCCATCTGTTTTTTTTTTTTCTGCCTTTTCTTTTTACTGACCCAGACCATCATCTTCTGCAGAAAGTTATCCACAACCCAGAGCTCATCGGCCCGCACACCGAGCAGCTTGGGCTCATCGCACCAGGCGACTGGGTGGACTTCTTCCGCTACGTCAGCGAGACGTACTCGGGCGTCATCCTCCCCGAGCACGACGATCGTGACCTCAAGTCACTGCTGATCCCCAAGGTCATGGCAGCCAAGGATCGCTTCGACGTCAACTTCGTCAGAGACTACGACCCGCCCGCCGAGTCCGAGTGGGACGGCACGGAGAACAAGCTGCCCGGCCCCCTCGAGCCGTACTTCCTCAGGGCCAACACCGGACCGCGGTGGATGCTCGGCGGTGTCATGTCGAGGCCCTTCATCCACGCGGACCAGTGCAGTGGGAAATTCGCCATCTCGAGCATCGAATCGTCAAAGGTCTACGCCAAGTCCCCGTTCACGCTCAGGAGGCTGCGGTTCGACAAGGTCGCGCACTGCTTCTGCGTGCAGGAGGGTGTCTTCAAGGTCAGGCTGGGTGAGGATGATGCCGGCGCGTGGAGTGAGGTCCGTGAGGGCCAGACCGTGTTCATCGCTGCTGGGCAGGCCTTCTCGATCGACTTCGGAAGTCGCTATGTGAGGGCCATCTCCTTCACCAACGGCACTGGTATCGAGGAGGTGATCCGGTCCGCGGGGAAGCCGTACGCTGGCTTCGTCTTGCCGGATCAGCTTGACCCTTGGGACGAGTCAGGCTTCACGGAGGCGTGTGAGAAGACTGGCGCCGTAGTGGTTTAGAATGACCCGTACATAGTAATAAGAAGCAATGACTCAAGTCTGCAGGCCTGTGTTGTGAAGAAAAATGAAGTACATCCTTGACCCGCTCGTAATCCGTCGGACATGTTGTTATAAGCAGAAAGTCTTGCTGTGAGGCTCACTTGGATTTTATATCCTACTGTGGCCTTCCTTACCGATGTCTTCTCCTGACCAGAGATCAGACCGGCTCGACACAGCACACCATAGCAAGCAAGGTTGGCCCTCATGTCCTGCGAGCCTCCCCTGCCCAACCCCCCCTTGACGTTGTTTCAATCAAACATCTACCGCTGCGCCAGTAGTGGGACAAATTGTACCGTATCTGCAAGTGCCTTGACACCGGGGAGTGCTGCAATTTATTGAGATTTGGGTTGGGATAGAGATACACCATCACGCAGAGTCCTTATGTCCTGGCCCGCCATATAACAACGGTTCAAACAAAAAACAAGAAGTAATATTTAAGTAAGCTTCACTACGTAGAAAATGAAACAGCTCACGGCTGACCAGCGACGTTCAGATCGTGCTTGGAGAATGCACGGGCGGCAACGCCCTTCTCAAACAACAGATCCAGCTCGTCAAAGCTCCTCCCCTTGGTCTCCGGCACAAAGAAGAACAAGAGGACGAGCATAATAAGTCCCATGCCAAAGAAGATCCAGCCGATGTTCCCACCCAGGTTGGCCTCGTCCGAGTTGAAGAGATACGGCAAGACAATCGTCCAGATGATGCTGACGATGCAGGACCAGGTGTAGCCAATGCCGACGGACTTTGCCCGCAGTCGTGTGGCCGAGATCTCACCAGCGACGGCCATGGACGAGCCGATGGCAGGTCCGTAGGTGATGGAGGTGAACTGAAGGGCGATGCCAATGGTCAGAAGCGACGAGTTGGAGCGCGGGACAACAGCGCCAATGCCCATGACCATGTACATGACCGAGCACAGGGCGACGCCAGCAAACATCAGGGTGCGGCGCGAGAACTTGACCATGAAGTAGATGTTGAACAGGGCCGAGACAACACCAGCGCTGATGCCGACCTGGGTCAGCATCAGGACGGTCTTGCTGTCGAGCCCGGTCTGGCTCAGGAAGTACGGCGCGTTGGACGACAGCACGGCACCGCAGACCTGCGGCATGTACATGCAGATGAGGATGATCATTGTGCGGCGCAGGTTGGAGCCGCGGAAGCACTCGATGTACGTGGCCTTGACGGCAGACAGCTGGCGCTCGTGCTCGACCGTGGCTTCGATCTGCACGATGCGTGCGCTGATGACCTCGTGGGCACCGGACAGACGCTCCATCGACCGCGTGGCCTCTTCCCTGCGGCCCTTCATCATGAGCCAGTAGGGAGACTCGGGCATGAAGGGGATGCCGACGGCGAGGACAGCAGGGAACGCCCAGGCCGCGGCGAAGAGGACCTTGTAGGCCATGGGGTCCATGATGGCGATGCGCGAGAACGTCGACGAGACGGCGATGAGCAGGCCAAGGTTCTGTGTTTTACCCGAGTCAGCAATGAACCGACAGACACTCACTGCTTCAGAGAAAAGATCGGGGAGAACTTCTTTGCTGGTGCACGATGGAATGGAATGGGATGTGACGTACCAGCATGATGATGTTTGCAGACAGTGCGATGCCGCGCATAGGCAGGGGAGCAATCTCCGAGACGTAGGTGGCCGTCGCGGTCTGCAGCATGCCCACGGCCACGCCGCTGAGGATCTTGCTTCCCAGGAAGTGCGGAGACGTCTCGGCCGTGAAGGCGACCGCGATGCCGCCGACGGAGAGCACGACGCCCACGGCCATGACCAGCTTGCGGCCGATCTTGTCCTGCGCCCAGCCCGCGCCCAGGGACCCCAGCATCATGCCGACGTTGTAGCAGGCGTTCCAGGCCGACTGCCAGTAGGCGGGGATGACGAGTGCGCCGTTGACCTCTTGGGCAAAGGTCATCCTGGAGAGAGGTGAAGCAAGGTTAGCCAACCGCTGTTTTCCTCTCACACATACACACACACATATATATAGATTATATATATGTATACATGTGATATTAAGGTGGTAGTTAGACACTTACTGGAATGCTGGCATGGCGAGGCAGACTGAGAGAACCAAGTTCTCATAACCGACGAGACATACTCCGACTATGCAATGTCAGTGTCTGTAGCATCATCAAACTTGATCTCTTTTCGAGTTCAAGCAAGAATGACAAGAGGATGAGAAAAGGGGTAAGGGTTGTAGATCAGACACCAAGGAGCGCTTACGATTTGCAAACAGAGACCACAAGACGATCTTGGGATTCTGTGCAAGGCACTGCCAGGTGGTTTGCTCCCTGTCAATCACCTCAATCACTTCCTCATCATGGAAGGCCTGGGACTTGGCGGCTCTGATGTCCTCATCCTGCCGATTTACAGTGCCACTGAGTGCCATCTTTGAGAAGGGGAGGCGAGTACAAGCAAAGTAAACAAAGTTTTCCAAGGGGGCCTCGAAGTTTAGAAATGAGTTGGCAGAAAGAAACAGTGGAAGAGGAGTGCTGCTGGGCAATCAGAGGATGTCGATGGAGGTACGACAGTGGCGCTGCGACGGCTCATATAGGGAAAAGAAATTGAGGAGATCTAGAAAGATCCTCTGAAAGTCTGGGGTCTGGGGTCTGGGGTATCATGATTCTCCTCACCGTGTCTAGGTCTAGCTGGAGCCCCATTTGCCCTTCGGATGTTCCGTCCGGAGGATGGATACGATCTAGACAAGCGGAGGAACTAGTTGCTCGCGAATTCTCCAGCCCTCCCTCATGCTTGGAGACAAAGGTCCAACGTGGGCCCGGTGATATGGTATCGCTACTATTGTTGTTAGTGCCCAGCCCGATCTTGGGGGCGGGAAAGGGGCCGCTGGTCGGGAATTCCGGGGTCTCCGCAACGCGACACACGATCGGGTCCTGTTGAGCCGACTTGCCCCTGGTATTAATGTTCTGACCGGGTCAAATGAGTCCGAGCTGCAGAAAGGGCCGAATGTCTGGGGGGCGAGCTCAAATGTGCATGTTCTCGATCGTGCATCGGAGAAAGAGTGCCCTGGCTTAGCTTGTATTGGTGGGCTCAATATCGAAGCAGAATGTGTCGTTACAACCTCAATTTCACCTAGTATCGTCCAATGTCGTCCTTTGAATATTTTCAGGCAAGCTGAGGGCGCACATGAGAAAGAAGAGAAGAATGAAAATCACAACCATCAATGGATTTGTCTACTTGGTTGTTTTGTTCTGTTCTACCGAACTTGCTGGTAGCTCTCTAACTCCATTAGGTAGACCTGGCTCGTCCATAGAATGATATTTACATTAAAGGCTTGCCTTCTCACCTGTTCAGCTACAAGTGAGTCCATTTGGCCCCCTCCTTGACCTCAAACTCCGCCCTGCAAGGCCCTACCACAATGCCATACACGCCCGGCTCAAGACACCACGCGGACTCGTCCTCGCTCCAGTAACTGCACGCCGCTTTGAGGTCCATATCGAGGGTGACAGTCTTGGACTCTCCCGGCTGCAGGAGAACTTTCTTGAATCCCTTGAGTTCTCGTTTGGGCCGCCATACGGATGTGGAGGACGTTGTTGAGGAATCAGTAGTGGGCGTCGTTGGAGTCACGTAGACCTGCACGACTTCGCGGCCAGCCACGGCACCCGTGTTAGCCACCCTGACTGAGCAGACCAGACTGTGTGCGGATGAAGCCTTTCCATCTTTCTCCACCACGCTCGCCTTCAGATCTGAATATGCAAACTCGGTATAGGAAAGCCCGTGACCGAATGGCCAGCGAACCCAGCTCGCGTCAGGATGGCGATAGCCCAGCTGCAGACCCTCTTCGTATTTAATCGTGTACTTGCCATGCTCATTCTTCATGGACGGGAAGTTGCCATGGCTCGGTGTCGACTCGAGATCCTTTGGCCATGTGGTGGCCAAGCGACCGCTAGGGTTGACCTTACCGGTGAGAATGTCGGCCAGCGCGTCCGGTCCCTCTTGTCCGTAGAAATGAGCGGCGACGACAGCATCGACGTCGTCTATAAACGGACTTACATCGATCGGGTTGCCGGAATGCAGAATCACGACCGTCTTCTTGGCCGCAGCTGCCACAGCTTTGATCAGACGCGTCTGGTTCTCGGGCAAAGTGATTGACTCCATGTCGAAGCCCTCAGACTCGTATTGACCATCCCTCCCGGCGAAGATGATGGCCGTGTCCGATGCCTTGGCCAAGCCAGCGGCCTCCTGGATGGCAACTGCTTCGTCGTAGTACTCCTCGAAGCAGAGGGTGGCTGCATAGGGCGTAGGCTCTCCCTGAATCAGCCTATCACGAGACTTCATCGTGAGCTTGATGTTATAAACTTGGTCGCCAACGAGTGGGACATCCACCCGGGACTCGAGACGGATGTGGTTGAACAGAGTCTGTTCTGGTGTCACGTCTGGCTGAACGCCAGTCAGAACCTCTTCGTCGTCGATTTGTAGCGTGAAAGCCCCTGTAGCCCGGACAGCAAGGGTATGTCGTCCAGTACTAGGCGCCTTGAGCTTCGTGGTCATGACAAGATGAGAACCGGGCACCTTCAAGCCTTCCTTGTAGCGGCCGAACATCCAGACTGTCGCTTTGTCGATGTACTCTTTGCATACAGGGGTGCTAGGTTCGTCATCGTTGTAATAGCAAACGTCGACGCCGGGTTGGCCGTTCTCCGCCTGCAGGTATTGCTTCTCTGCCACCGGGATTATGCGGCGCGTCCGCACGCCGGAGGCGTACCGCACAGTTGTCTCGTCCCCGTCGATTGCCTTCCTGATGGCCTCAACGGGAGAAAGCAGATACTGCGGGTTGCAGGACGCGCTCCCGCCCCCTGTTACGACTGGCATCTGGCCAAACTCGCCGATCACAGCAATCTTGGGATTGACAGAAGCTTGAACGGGCAGCACGTTGTTGTCGTTCTTGAGTAGTACGATGCCTCCGGCTGCCAAGTCACGAGCAACTTGAACCGTCTCGGGTGTCACTTCTGAGTACTCCTTCTGGTAGCGGTGACTGGGCCTCGTGCGATCCCTGACCTCCAGCATCTTGAGCACGCGTGCATCAATTTCCTCCATAGAGATGGCCCCTGACTCGACAGCCGCGATGAGTTTGGGGCCGCGCTGCACGGGGAAGGGCATCTCCAAGTCGAGCCCGGCCTTGATGGGCGCTTCAGTGCTGTACGTGCCGAACCAATCAGACATGAAGATGCCCTTGTAGCCCCAGTCGTTCCGGACGATGTCCAGCAAACCTTTGTTTTCCGAGCAGGCCTGTCCGTTCACCATGTTGTATCTGTGCGTTTCATCCATGTCAGCCAAATATGCCCGACGTGCGATCTGTAACTCCTCCTGAGACCAATTCGCGAAGAAGAGGAAAAGAGCAGACTCACGCAGTCATCAAGCCTACTGGGTCCGAAGAGCGCAGCAGGTGCTGCCACGCCGCCAGATAGATCTCGCGGAACGCGCGCGCATTCAGAGACAGGTCGACGTTGTAATGATGGCGCATGAACTCGGAGTCGTTGCAGACGAGGTGCTTCGCGACTGACCCCACGCCGCCGGCCTGAACCCCGTTGACGATGGCGCCGGCAAGCTGGCCGGACAGCAGGGGATCTTCGCTGAAGCACTCGAAGTTGCGACCCGCGCGCGGGTCACGGTGGATGTTGATGGTGGGACCCAAGACGAACTGCGAGCCTTTCATGTGCGCCTCTGTGACGAGGCGCTGACCGAGGCGGGTAAGCAGCTCTGCGTCCCAGGTCGAGGCCAGGCAGATGGTGTTGGGGAAGCAGGCGGTGGTCATTTCGCTGTCGTGAGCCGCGGGCCGGACGCCGTTGATGCCATCGCTGGTCTATAGACCGCACACGATTGTTTCTCGTAAGCCATTGTCTGAGGCGCCGTCTGGTCAAGATGGGGGGCAATGAAACTCACGCAGAGGCGGTTGATTCCCAGCCTGGGGACAGCGGGTGTTGATCTGAAGGTGTCGCCCGAAAGCAGTGAGACCTTTTCCTCGAGGGTGAGCTCCGAGAGCAATGCGGCGTTGTCCATTGTTGCAGCAAACCGTTGATCCTAGCTGCTAGGTTTAGTCTGTCCGTCTGTCCGTCTACCAGATGTAAGAACGCCAGGCTGGGACTGCTTTTGAGTCTTTCCCCAAGCTTAGCCCCCCTTGGAGCTTCCAGTACCCCAACATCGTCGATCCACCCAAGTCCTTCTCCAAAGGAATCCATCAGTCCATCATTCCGCCTATGTGCGCCAGTGACGAGTAGTTCGGAGGAGAGGCAGGCAGGCAGGCAGGCATGGAGCCGGAAATCCCGAGCGGCATTCCCGAGCTCGCGGTCGGCTGCGTGTAGGCAGCGAAGGAGCCGGTTGTTGATGCCGAGTCACGTTGGGACCGATGGAGTGCGAAGTTGTCATATGGCCGAGAACCGGGAGAAAACTTGGTATGGGCTTTCGTTTAGCGGATCGCAAGAGGATTTGAAGCACATGGCCGAAACCTGTCGATGTAGTCAAGTGAATGGTGCAGGCAGTGGAAGGGCTGCATTTGTTGGCGGGGTAGAAGGAGGAAGGGCTTTTGTCAAACCAGCCACAGAGGTAAGGGACGCTCTGAGAAGTCAAACTGTTGTCGTAGCCAATTTTTTTCAATTTTTTTCAATTTTTCAATTTTTTTTTTTTGTACCAGACGGTGAGGTTTAGGAGAGAAAAGATGAGAAAGATTAAGCAGTGAAGTAGCTGATCGTAGGCAGAGCACGGTGAGCCTGAACCTGAGCCATGATTGAGCCACACTGAGTCACTGAGTAAAAGCGGCATTGCCGGTAACAACTGGACGCCCTACGAATGCCCATTTTTGGGTGGGATGACTGCTGCATTATGCATTTCTGGAGTTCAGTCTGGTACTTGAAATTATAATAAACGTAAGACTACGTGCGGATATACCAGTATTCACACTACGAAGTAGAACTTAATGTTTATTACTACTTGTATTCCATTAAACTATGAAAGTAATACTACACAAGTCTTTTAATAGCGCTATCTTTAGCTTAGATATATAATATACATATATAAGAAGTTGCACTTTGTATATATAAGGATTACTATTATTATAAGTGCATATATATAAGAGTTAACATTATTACAAGGGCGTATATAGGCAATTATACTAGTATGTTAGCTAATTCATCTATTAAGCATATATTTCTCTAATTTCTTTAGCTTATAAAAGCCTAGCATGTTCTGAATTGTAGATTTACTCTCTCTTGGATTGCATACGAGTTCTCGCGTGACCCCCTTCACAGTCGCCCGTGCAATACCACTCGACACCAGGGTATCCATCTATCGGGGCAACCTAATCCCTGTATGTAACAGGCTGCTTGCAGTGCTACAGTCACACCGTATCAATCATCACAGTGCAAGTATCCCTTGAAAGAGTGAAGGAGGCGGTGGGATTCCTCCGCCCATGCTCCACTGGGATGCATCAATACCCTGCGCTGAGTACCTAGTACTGAACCTCGTGCGGATGCCAACCCGGAGCATGTCTTGCCTGGGAGCTTCCCCGGCGTGGAGGATGCCCGTCACTCGGCGGCTCTGACAGTTGCGGAGGACCGACACAACTGAAGCCCCTTCATTTTGTTTCTGGTGTCACAACACCATCCCTCTCACTACCACCATCAGAAGGATTGCAACTTGCTCATCATGATTGCTTGGTCAGAGCTGAGCGTTTGGGTCCTTGCCCCCGTCGCAGCACTTGTCGTCGGACGGGTCGTATGGTTCATCATTGCACGAAGCGATGCCTCCCTTCCACCAGGGCCAAAGCCTGCCCCGGTGATTGGAAACATCCACCAGCTCCCCAAGGGCTTGCAGTGGCTGCATCTTTACCACATGAGCAAGGAGTATGGCCCTATCATGTACTTCAGCATGGCCAGGCAATCCCTTGTTGTCCTGTCTTCTCATCGGGCGGCACATGATCTGCTGAATCGACGAGGATCACGATACTCGGACAGGCCCCGGATGGTCATGGCGGGTGAGCTGGTCACAAGAGGCATGCACATGCTTCTTCGCCAGTACGACGACAGGTATAGGCAGCATCAGAGAATGGAGGCGCCGCTGTTGACAGTGCAGTCTGCCGGCACATATCGGCCACTCCAAGACATTGAATCGCGACAACTGCTATTCGATGTCCTGGAAGAGTCCTCTGCCAACGGCGAGAAGGGCGTCGACTTCCATCACCACCACGAGCGCGCCATGGCCAGTACGATATACTGCTTAAACTACGGCTACCGCCTCAAGACCGGGTATGAGCAGGCGCTGCTTGACGGAAAGCGCGTGCAGGCTGAGTTTGCCCGTACCGGCCAGGTTGGCGCGTACATCGTCGACTCGCTCCCCTGGCTGAACATGCTGCCGAAGTTCCTTGCTCCTTGGAAGAGAGAGGGCGAGGAGCTGTACGAGCTCGAGGGGAAGCTGCATGTTGGAAACTTGGAAAGAGGCCTTGCACATAAGGGCTGGAACTTTTCGCAGTTCATGAAGGCCTCTACGGAGTCTCAGGACATGGGCACAGAGGAGTTGGCTTTTGACCTGGGCATTTTGGCCGATGCTGGGCTTGACACCTCCACTGTTGCTCTTGACTGGTTCCTGGTCGCTTGGATTCTCACAGGGTCGACATGGGCTGTTAAAGCCCAGAGGATTCTAGACGAGGTCGTTGGGAAAGACCGAATGCCAGGCTTTGAGGACCGGCCAAGGTTGGCTTACATCGATGCAATCGGTAGGTTTTCATGCATGCCCCATGATCCTAGGACCGCGGACTCCAAGGAAAATGTATAGCTCACACGTAGTCGATAGTTTCCGAGACACTTCGCTGGAGACCCGTTGTTGTGAGCGGTGTCCCTCACTTCACCAAGACCGAGGACCAATACAACGGCTACCGAATTCCCGCCAATTCCATCGTCCTGCCAAACGCCTACGCCATCACACGAGACGAAGCCGTCTTCGGTGAGAACCCCGACGATTTCAATCCCGAGCGCTGGCTCCATGATGTACCCGAGGGGACGCCTCCAGTCATGGACGCAGGCGGCTTCAACTCGACCGAGGTGAAAGACCTCCCGCACACGGGTTTTGGCTTTGGGCGCCGTATCTGTACAGGCCGCTTCATCGCCCGGAACCAACTGTTCATCCAGATGGCGCGTATGCTCTGGGCCTTTGAGGTCGATGCCGGTGTTGTGGACGAGACTACTGGCAGGCGGCATCCGGTTGATCCAATGGACTGTACCGAGGGCTTCGTCACACTGCCGAAACCGTTCCGTGCGGTCTATCGCCCGCGAGGAGACTGGGTTAGGAAGATCATCGAGCGGGATGGTCCCACGCACCATATCGACCATGCCGAGATTCTCGACCAGAGCGCGAAGCAGATGGCTTGAGTGAGAGAGACACAGCTCGAAGTGCAGTGAAAGTCTGCAAAATCTATTATGAGTTAAGCTCGACTATTCTGAAGAGTCTATAGGGTGTCGACAACTTCTATTGAGGCCGGTAGCGCTGGGTAGTCTGACTTTGGCAGAACCTCTAGCAACGCGACTCCTGTCCAAGAGCGACCATCCTTGACGGATACAAACGACAATGAAGATTGCAACCTACTTTGGACTGTACCAGATGACCATTGTCTGGATTCGAGTCGAAGGCATGTTTTTGAACGAGAGAAAAAAAAATTCACCATGCCGTGGGACTACATACTTGTCGTGTTAGTTGTTGAGGACTTGGCTGGGCTTCAATCAAAGAAGACGGCGACTTAGACCTCACTTGATGCAGGTCCTTGTTTGTGGCCGGAGTTCCTGAACAAGTCAGATAATTGAAAAGTGATATAACCTCGTGAGATGTAGGTGAAATCCGATCCAACCAATTGGCAAGATAAACACCACATTTTGGTATTCCTGCAAGTAGAGGCAACTCTTCCAATACACAACATCGACAACCATAGGGTATGAGATGGGAGACACGAACCGCCACTGACTCGGAGGTAAGCCCTACGCGATGCAGGGTCCAATCAAGGCCATGACTTACTCCTACAACTTCTCCACAGGTGGAGTTCATCTCGGTCTTCCATCCGGCTAAGCTGTTTATAGTGCTGCGACGATCTGCGCCTCTTTGACGCCAACTTTGTATAGTTACTACTAAGTTACCTTACAGCAAGCACACTTGAAAAGGCGGGCCGCTCCTCGGTCTTGCCATCATCATCGAGCAACATGCGCACCTTTACTTCGTGAGAGGCTTGACCTACAGTACATGGAATGATGCCGAGACAAGCGAGGATGGAGCTGTCAACAAGTCCCCGGCAAGCGTCAGCAGCATCGAGTCCGGGTTCAAGCAGTGGATCAAGGCCATCATCGTTGTCCACCTCCACCACTACATGTACCAAGTCGAAGCGGATGAGGGTGGTGGTGTCACAGTCAAAGGGCGGCTGTCTCACGTGCAAGTACGCAAAGCCATCCCTCTGCCTTGTTCTTGTTCTTAAAGTCTGCCGGCATCATTGACATTTCCTTCCAGGGCTCGCCGGGTCAAATGCGACGAGCAAAGACCTCTATGCCAGAGGTGCCTTAAAGCAGGTCGCCTTTGCGATGGCTATGGGCAAACACAGAGAAGAGCAGCTTCTTCCTCTTCTGCTTCTGCTTCGCCATCCACTTCACTCGTCCGTCCTGCATTGAAATCGGGCGTCCAGGCGGACACTAGCACCGAAAGACTGAGTTACCTGGCCGCCCAAGTCCTCTCCCTGGACAGCGAGGGCCTGCCCCTGACCAGCGACGGTGTCTGGGGCCGCGTGTTCCTGCAGCTCTCCCACCAGGTCGAGTGCGTCAAAGCGGCGGCTGCGGCGTTTGGCGCCGCCTACGAGGCACGGCACGGCGGCGACAACAACGTGCAGCTCTCGTCCGCCGCCTGGCGCCACTACGGCTCAGCCCTTGCTCGTCTTCGGGCCGCTTTGTCCACTGGGTCCGACAAGCTGGAGGCCGTCGCTCTGGCGTCCATGATCCTCGCCTGTGCCGAGATCATGAGCCAGCACGAAGAGAACGCGCTCAACCACTTCCTTGGCGCCATCCAGATTGTGTACAAATCAACCTCTCTGCTGCCGGGAGGTCGGGCGCCTTCTACGGAGATATCCTGCATCAAAGATGAGCTGGTCAAAGTCGACATCTTGATCGGCGGCTATGGCCTCGCCCAGACGCCGCAGATCGCGCGCTTCGAAGGCTACGGCATAAACAACGAGCCGGAAGAATACATCTTCCAGGAGCCGCACAGCGCCACCAATGCGGCTATGCGTTGCCTCTACCGATCACGTCACATCATAGACGCGGCTGCCAGGCTGCGGCACAAGTACCCTAGCTGGCGAGATCACGATGCCGCCATGTGCAAGGCGCAGTCGGACCTGGCGGTGGAGTGCCAGTCGATTCTAGACGGCCTTGCGTCTCTCGCCGCCAAGCTTCAGACCGAAGCTTCGTGGGAGTCCTCCTCTGCCCGGAAAGATGATCGCGAGGTCCTTGCAGACATCTACGGGCTTCGGACCCAGCTCACAGCGACTCTGATCTTTGTCCTCTGCATCCACGATCCGTTCGAGACGTTGTACGACGAATATATAGAACTTTTCCAAACCATCGTCAGCGACGCAGCCGCATCGTCGCGTCTGAGGCGACTCACTAAAGCAAACGCCCTGAAGCGCTTCTCAACTCGACCGGGCGTGATCGCACCGCTGTTCATAGTATGCATGAAATGCAGAGACCCGTCGCTCCGCTCCCTAGCCGGGTCCATGCTGAGGGAGCAAGGGCGCGAGGGGCCAAGTGATGGACATATCGCGGCTGCGATCGGTGCTCGGGTGACTGAGCTGGAGTCGCCGGACGAATTTCCCACACCCAAGTCTGCAGGTGATGTTCCCAGTGAGAACAGGATATTTGGGCACGGGGTCTTCCCTGAGAGGCTGACTGATGATGGCCGCAGGGTGGTGGACGTTGAGTTCAGTCGGGCGCGGGTCCCGCTGGCGCAGGGCTGGGGCGCTGTTGACTACGCAGATTTGAGTAATTGGGTGGTTTGGAAAGAGCCTATTGAAATATAAAGGCATAATTTAGAGCGTCGAGTGTGAGAAAAAGAAGAGACTCCCATGTTTGATGACTGAGGCGTTCCATTGTCAAGCTGGCTTGTGGAGCATAGATCGGTATTTGCTAAAAGGCCATTCTCTCTCGTAAGAACAGGAATGGCGCAGCAGGATACATGATTCGATGCCGGTCAGAGATACAAGTGGAGAACATCTCGGTTCTTCCCTGGTCTCTGTCCACGGGCTTACGAAGACTCTTATACACGGTCAAGTACACCGATGGGGCATCCCCCGGTGTAGAGCATGTATATATACCCTCGCACTTGGTGTCCAGAGCTACAATTGATCGTAAAGTCCTCTTTCGTTAGATAATTCAAGTCCCTTAATGTTCGATTCGACACTTCACCCGCTATTTCTCCAACCGTCCCCTTAGCGACAGGAACATCACCATGTCGGCCAACGCCTCAGAGCCACAGCCATGCACGCTCGACACATGTCCAGCCTCCCTGGGATTCGTCGGCTACCGCCCTACCATGGCGGGCAACGCTCTTTTTGCCGCAATCTACGCCGTCATGTTGCTCGCACAGGTCGGACTCGGCATAAAGGGGAAGACGTGGACGTACCTGGTGGCCATGTCGCTCGGCCTGGTTCTCGAAGTGGTCGGCTACGTTGGCCGGATCCTGCTATACAACGATCCATTCAGCTTTGACGCATTCATCCAGTCAGTTTCACATTCACGGGATGAGCTTGATGAGAGAATTCATATAAGATGAAGAAAAGTCCCCTAACAACTCGAACGTAGATACTTGGTATGCCTGACCATCGGCCCTGCCTTTCTCACAGCCGCCATCTACCTCACATTCACGCGGGTCGTGTACTCCTGCGACGCCAGATTATCCGTCATATCGCCCGTGAAGATCTCCATCGTCTTCATGACATGCGACTTCATCTGCCTCGTTCTCCAGGCCGCCGGGGGCGCCATCACGGCGACGTCGAACGGATCGTCCGACGAGGCCCAGTCGCAGCGGCAGCAGGGCGTCAACATCATGATCGGCGGCCTGGCGTTCCACGTTGTCTCGCTGTTCTTCTTCATATGCTATGCGTGCGTGTTCGCCTGGCGGTATCGGTCGGCCACGGCACGCAGCGCTCGGTATCGAGCACAGCACCGCCATGGTCTGCGTTGGAAGGCTCTGGTGGTTGGTAAGTGGTGAATCTTGCAAGCTATCACGGGGAGTTGGTGTATGTGTTGGTGGCTAATTCTCGACAGGTCTTTCTATTGCCTCTGTTACGATCTTCGCCAGGTGCATCTATCGTGTCGCAGAGTTACGGGACGGATTCGACAGCTCCCTTGCGCACGACGAGGTGGCTTTTATGGTTCTAGAAGGCGCCATGATTGTGATTGCTTGTCTCTGTCTCACTGCCTTTCACCCTGGCATGTGTTTAGATATGGACTGGAAGGTCGAGAAAGCGAAAACTCGAGGCTTCGTAGATGACGCTTCGTATGCCGACTTGGCAAATGTGCACATCAGCAAGTAGTGAAGCTTTCATGTAGGAAGTTTGGGTTCATATGTCGTCCAATACATTCTATTTCATAGACTGAGCCGTCATTCACTTAGGACATACGTCTAGAAAAGCTTTGGAGTGTCTGCTTCTCGAATGGAACCGGTTGTCAGATCACAATCAAACCGCTGCTTCAACCATGAACGGCCTTGCAGTTGCCCGTGACCTGTTTACTTGATACAATTTATTCTGCACGGCAAAGTTGACGTCCCTGCTCCGTCTCGACCTCCATCCAGCGATCATATCCCACGCACGGCTTGCACCAGAATACATCTGTCGGATCGACCTGACGCTTGATGGCAAGTAGTCTTTTGTAGTTGTGTCCCCAGAAAGTGGCCTGCCAATCTCTCTCTTCCTTCAGGCCCTTTGCAGCGAGATCCTGTCAGCATATAGGCCTCAAGTATAAAGCATTGCGAGCGGCGACTTTGTGGAACTCACCTCGTTCACATACGAGCCGCTGTTTGGCATTTGGTCCCGGATCGGCTGCCAGCCTTGGTCGAGCTGCCGGATCGCCTCTTGACCTGCTTCTCTGTCGTAGTCGGGGAACGGCTTCCAGGTGACTTGTCATGTATTGTCAGTCCCCAATCCTTGCAGCAAACTTCAAGTGTACCAAGTTCTGCACTTACTGCCGAGTATCGAAGAGTCCCTCCACGCAGGGTGCACAGCATTGGCACCTCCCGGGACATCAGCCTCTTTGACGCCCTTGCCAGCGACCATAAACGCAGCAAGACCCCAGACGGGTTCCATGGCCGGCTCAGTGATTCGTCGAAGTGTTTCCTCGTCCTCGAGCGTCTCCCTGTTAAAGTGCCTTGACACGATGTACTCGGACATGCCCACAGGCGCCCTGTCGGTGAAGTCATCAAACCAGTCGATGAAAGACTCGTAGCGCTGTGAATGTAAGAGTAGCTGCGCCTGGTCGCCCCATCGCTCCTTGGCCTCCTTCAACATCGGCTGGACTGCCTTCTCGACAGCATCATCCTCCTGCGGGTCCCAGTACAGGGCGGTCAGAATGAAGCCACCAGCTGCTTGCTTCGGCCCACTAGACTCCGGGATGGCCATGGGAGAGTTCTCGAGAGAGTGCGCGGCGAACATGTACCCGGTTATGCCGCTGTCCATGAGGTAAGGTGTCTTGGAGAGACCCCAGGGGACGAGCTCGTGCGCCGTCTCTGAGTCCGGCTTGGTGACGGCAATCAGGACAACGCCATCGAGAGGCTTGTCCTCGTGTAGTCTGAGGACAATGGAGGTGACGACGCCGAATGTCGAACCACCGCCCTGCAAGGTCTTGTAAGTAAATCGAGTGCCACAGGTACCTAGGTAGGTATGTACTGTTCAGGGGGAAGTCAGATGTAGACCACTTACACCACGCAAGGCCCAGAAGAGATCAGGATACTGATCCTCATTGACGACCAGAACCTCCCCGTCAGGCGTCACAACTTCCATCTGAAGCACGTTATCTGCTCCCAATCCAAAGTGCGGCGACAAGGCACTATGTCCTCCGCCAGTGACGAACCCTCCCAGGCCGACATTCTTGGAGCCGCCACTCGTGAACACACGGCCGTACTTCTTCGCCACTGTCTGCACGTCGTACGCCTGGGAGCCCGACCCAGCCGTCATGAAGTCTCCCTTGACAACCTTCCCCGACCCGGCGAGCTTGAACGATCCTTCCGGGTGGTATTCCATGCTGTTGAGGTTGTGCGTCCAGATCGAGAGCGCACCGGGGCCGTTGGATCGCCCCGGCACGTCGTGGCCCGTGTTCTTGACGGAGAGGCGGACGTTGTTCTCCCTTGCGAAATCCACCGCCGCTTGGACATGCGCGGCAGTGGTGGCATTCACCACGTATGCCGGGTACCCTCGTCCAGAGCACTCAGTCTCCGAGTCCGCGCCCGTCGAATTCCCACCCGGTCTTGCCCTGCGCATCCTGATCTTCGTCAGCTTTCCCTCAGCCGCGGGAGTCTCGTTCGTCCCCGCGGCGTCCAGATCCCTCGGCAGACATGACCAATCAGTCCATTGGTTGACCTGCACCGAGATCGGATCCTCAGTGTGGAACTCCTGCGTTTTCCACTGTTGGAAAACAGAGCGGCAAGCGGAAGGATCGAACTCTGGACGCGAGGAGTAGCAGACTGACGCGGCGAGGCGGGGTGCTAACAGACGGCCTGAGAGGGTTGTGTTGAGCGCGGACCACGTCTCGGCTGAGGGCCAGTCGGGGGTGAAGGGGGCAGCGCGGCAGAATCTGGTTGATGAAGGAGGTGAAGAAGAGGCTGAACACTGGGCGAGTGTGCCCGCGAGAACAAGGAGGCATAATGAGAGCATCGCGCTTAAAGGCGAGGTGGGATGTTGGGTTCCGGTGTAAGTCGACTTATACGGCCACAAGCAACGTGAACAATCGCGACACCGGTAGATTGCTGCGTACAAGTCCTCTACCACTTCACCGGAAAATAAAAACGCTTAACGTCGTCATGAAATAGCCGTTTCCGTGTGAATTGGAGTCGGTGTCTTCACACTCGTCTCCTTGCTGGCCGGAGCACACAGACAGCCTGCCCCAATGTATAGTCTCTTGAATGTGTCTTTCGGCACTACTTCATCGCCCAGTATCAATGACGAGCCCGAAATACCTTTCAACCTGGCCACTCAAGGGCATCAGGGGAGTTTCTGCCCCGGTGTCAGAGACAAAAAGAGGGAGAGAGCAGAGACAAGCAGGGCCACGGATCTCAGAACCATGGCCCTGAACAGGCATGCAGCAGCCTCTGACGCCCTCTTGCCGCCCATTCCGCAGCGATAATTCAATCGTCGATTCACATGTTCCGGAAGATGGTATTCAGAGTCTTGACCGAGACATGATCACTCTGTTCAGAGTCATTTTGTCAGTGCCGTTCCGTCTTACTACGACCACTACGAAGGGAGGGAACGCTACCCGGTCCCTGGATGCGAGCTTGGTACGTGCCCTAAGATACGTTCACCAAGGAACATTGCATCTCAGATCATTCGATTCCCTTCTTCCTCTCATCAAAATTGCAATCGCCAGGCCAATTGAGTTGCGGAGGTCCACGGCGCTCTGATCCGTTCATCTCGCTCGAGTGTTGCCACGACACGTTTACGAAGAGCTATCCAACGTGTGCACGACTTGGACCGCGATGACATGTTTTTTATGCCATTCAATGTAACCTTGATATACAAAGTCATATCACACGCTAAAATCGTAACAAAACCCCGGGCGCGGGCCTTTCGCTAGGGCGCCCATTCCGGTCCCGGCCACGGTGGTGAACCCGAGTCTATCATGAGATCCTCGTCTGGATCAAATTCCACCTCCTGCTTCTCCTCCTTCTCTTTCTCCTCTGGAACAACTATTGGTGGCGAGCTGGTATCGACCTCGAGGACTTCCTCGTCCGATCGGAAGTGTTCCTCGTCATATTCCTGTGCCTCGCTGCTGCTGCCGGTGGCTGGTCGAGGCAACGCTGACGAGGCCATCGCCGGGGTTGCAACCTTCAGTGAAGGGGCGCTCGTTGCTGGTACTTCGGCACTTGGTGGTGCAGTTTGCGCTGGAACGGGCGAATGTTCATGATGATCGTGTTCGTCCGGCTTCCCCATCGTCTTCATAGCATCGTCCTTTTGCCGTTGAGCTTCTTCTGCAAGTATCCGGGCCCCTTCCTTCATCCTCTGGGCCTCTTGCAGCTGCAGGGCATGGTCTGCCAGTCTCTGGCTCGCCGGCTTTTGTTGCTGCTTCAGAGCATCATCCGATTCGCGGCTCTTGTTATCAGAGGCTGGCTCTTGCTCGTCACGTCCCTCCTCGTTGTCACCGTCGGCCTTTGGCTCTCGCCATGAGCCCCAGAATTCATGCTTGATCAAGGCTCCCGGTGGGACGGACCCGTCGTTGGTGCTGTCCGAGTGAACCTGGCCCATGCCGAACCCGTCAATGGGCAAGACCAGCACATCCCCAAAGGCCTTTGCCTTCTTCAGGAAGGAGAGGTCGCTCGTCTCTTTAAGCATCGGGTCAGATCGCTGCAGCGTGTCGAACACCACGTCCGTCCACGCGGCCGGGCCGGTCGAGTTCATGACCTCGAAGCTCCCCGGCTTGATCTCGGAGATTGGCACGCCATGCTGTGCAGACAGGTCATCGAGCGTGTCCAGGATTCGCTCGACCATCCGCGTGAAGACCGGGTGCCCCGGTGCGGCCGCGATGGTCCACTGGCAGAGCTGCACGTCGTGTGGGATGTCTGGCCAGTTGGGCCCGTCGAGCTTGTCGAACTCGATGCCCACGACGAGACGGATGCGGTCGCGCAGGAGACGAGGGATCCAGGCGTCCACGGGTCGGATGGCGATGGTGTCCATGTCGGAGTAGACGCCGCCTTCGACGGAGAGGATTAGGTACCGAAGGAGATCAGACTTCATGCCCATGTTGGTGAGGTTGTGGTAGGCGTTGAGGAGACGTTGGTTCGAGGCGAAGTTCGTCTGAACAAACTCGTCAGCTGTGCGAGGGCCCACGAGATGACTAGATGATTCTGTCAGTGATGGTTCACAGGGCATGGAGACGAGTGTGAGAGGCGAGGCACGTGTGGTTGAGGATACGATGATTGTAGGTCGATTGTAACCGTACCATACATACAAGACGCCGACCTGAACACAACTCCAAGTGTAGAGCGACTGATCGTACTTACTATTGGTAATCCACGTTCTTCGCCAACCAGGAGCTCGTGTCTTTCAGTTTCTCAGGATCGACGTTATAGAGATCCACCGTCTTGCCACCCCCGGGCAGCATGACCTGCCATATCTTGCGAGGGATCAAACTCGGCACATGCTCATGGCTGCCTCTATGGATTTCCACAGGACGCAGTTCCGTAGGCGCGAATTTCGACGTCTTGCGTTCGACCCCAAGCGTGAAGACGGTGAAGACTGAGGTCAAGGCCAGTAAGAAACAGCAGGCCAAGAATAGTGCACGATGCCGACGAAGGACGAGGTGCTGGACGGAACCGAGCGTGGGAGAGGGCGGAGGAGGGCCGCCTTTCTCGAGGTGAATGCCCATGGTTAGGAGTCAAGCGATGCCCAGACGGAAGGACGAGGATTTGATGGATGAATGGATGATGTAGTCGAGAATGCAAGGCTGAGAAGGCGGAAGAGATCAAGTCGTGCGACTCAACCGAAGGCAGCGCTACGCCATGCGAGTGGACGACATCAACAAGCACATAGAGTTTCGCCGAACAGTTTACAAGCGACACATTGGCTAGCAAGCAAAGGGACCGGCTGGAGACAAAAGCTTCAAGATGTAACTTGCTGTTCCTCCTAGTCGGGGGGTCGCGTCTATTAATAAAACCACCGCCGGCCTAGGTACGGTATCCAAGTACAACTATGAACGGACCCTCTCGCCTCGGCCACCTCCCGGAAGTCTAGACTTGTCACCACCACACTGCCTGCCACTCATCAAAAGAGTAGGTAGGTACCTTAGGTATTGCGTGCGCAGATGCGACAGATCGAAAATGGGGGTCAGCAGATAAGTTAGACTAGCTCAATAAACCTCAGGGATCTTCCGAAGCAAGACAGCTGATGACAGGGCAGCCGAACGAGAGACAGAGCAGGGGTCCAGGTTCTCTGCTGCATGCACCGCATGTACAGTACCTACAGTATTCCATCCATGAAAGCCACGCTTTCAATCACAGCACGCTCAGTGAACTTGATCACACCACGCGGAACCCAAATCCCAATTACGAGGAACCACTAACTGCTGTAGGCACTAGTAGCCAGCCACTCAAAGTGCTGACGCCACCCGCAGTTTCCGACGCAAGCCGTACACAATAAATGAGGTTGCACGCTGTCGAATGGTCTCGACCCGGGCGTATAGCAGGGCAGGGGATGCTCCGCTTGAAGGGGGCGGGGGTCCGCGGGGCCAGTCAGTGAGTCAAGCGAATGGAGAAGAAACGGGGGGGCAGCCCAAGTCGGATTGATTGATTGATTGATTGATTGATTGATTCCTGTGGGTTTTATGGTTGTATTCTTGGTCTAAACAAGGTTATTTTTGGAAAAATCCCTGACCGACTGGTATGTGGCTTTGGCCGACTCGAACGCTACAGCATACACCAGGATGGACTTGGTCGACGATAGCTTGAAGTATATACAAGGACAGTCTTGGCTTACAACAAAGAACAGAAAAAACAGAACAGAAAAGAAGAACGGGGGTCAATCAGTAAGGATCGTACAGCTGTGCGTCAAGAGCGAAGATTGAAGCCATGGTTCCTGTTTAGGTCGCCAAGCATTCAATAGTTCAGGGGGGGGAGATCACGCATTGGCTCAAGCGGGAGTGCCACGTCCATCTGCTGTAACCAGGGTTGCCAGTGTGTCCAGGGATTGTGAAGAGCGATCGCACGAGACGGAATACAGTCTTCGAGGCGCCGATTGAATTCTCAAGATGGCGATGCAGTCATTGAAATACTCCATCGTGCACGCGACTGTGTATATTGTGGCGCGACGCCATCGAAGAGTCAGCACCACCAGATATGATATCCTCGAGCGACGGGGGACACCACACGGAGGCGACATGCCCGTGGTCGGATACAGGCACAGACCAAGTGCAGTCCATCCACCGTTGCCACCACATGGGCCAAGATGACGGGCAAGGTGCGATGGAGTGTGGTATTGAGGAAAGCCCACCGAATGAGGGTAAGTAGTAAACTACTAGAGTAGTATCATAGTATTCGAGGCCATACCGGTAGGTAGGCCAGTGGACGTAGAGCAGGAAGCGACGTTCTCGAATCGTCTCGTCGCAGCAAGCCTCACGTCTCAAAGGATGCACTTAGACAACGTCGACAGGAGAACAATACTGTACAACCGTTGGCCCAGGGAGCAGGGTCTGGGACTCTTAGACTTTTAGAGTTATATCGATTTGAGTTCATGGCAGAACAGTGCGAAAGAAGGTGAATTATCGATGAATCAATGGAAACAGCAGTCGCTCGCTTAATGCTCTACCCAACGAATCACTCCAGACTGAAGCATCTCCTCCCTCCGCAAATGCGAGCACCCCAAATTGAATATCCCTCCCTCAAAGCCTGAATATGAGACGCAACACACCGCCCATGCATGTCGCTTCCTATCAGAGACGCTAGCAGATTGATAAAGTCCTACCTCTCAGGCTTGCGTCCATACACAGTCCAGCTATAAGTTACGTTGTCAGCGCCTTCAGATCTGAGCCAGCCTCAAACGAACCCAAGAAGAAGAAGAAAAAAAGAAAACAGAGAAAAAAAGGGAAGCAGAAAAAAAAAAGAAAACAGAGAAAAAAAGAAAAAGAAAAAAAGAAAAAGAAAACGACTTACATAGGCCAGTACGCATGGATTGACTTGTCCCTGAAATCCCTCCTCACCTGCGCCAGCAACACCTCCAACTCCTCGGTCCTCCACCCCAGCCCGCCCTCGGCCCTGGGCCTGGTGAAGATGGCCAGGCTCAGCGCCTGCAGGGCCGCCACGCCGTTCTCGTACGTCCACAGGCCGACCTGCTTGTACTTGGGGTCGCGCGGCCAGCCGTTGCTCGGCCACTTCTCCTTGACCACCGTCACGTCCGCGAAGCCGGCGTCGGCGAGCCACTCCCTGTACTCGAGCGCGGTGCGCATGCTGTGCCCGTTGGCCGCGAAGCCGTCCTGCAGCAGGTTGGACCACTTGTGCATGGCGTGGTCCGGGCGGAGGGTTCCGTCGTCGCAGTGGAAGGGGTAGATGATGTCCATGAATTCCGCGTAGCCGCCTGGCACGAGATTGCTATCTGTGTGTCAGCCCTCGAGACAGACCTCTTTTTTCGTGTGTATGCCATAGCAGGGGGATGTACTCGTAGCATTGTTTTAGGTATCTGGGCCAGTTTCGGATCGACCCGGTCATGAAGCGGGAGAAGATGAAGTCAAAGGGCGCACTGAAGTTCCAGTCATCCTCCAGATCGTCGACGTAGAAAGTGACATTAGGCGGCACACTGCGTTGGGTTGGGTTTGGTTAGTCACCATCACACAGGTCATACATCTTATGGGTGTTGCGATTGGGCATACAAGGCAGGCTGAATGGGACTGAGATCAATGCCAGTAACATGGCACTCGGGATGCTCGTCAGCTGCGAAGAGGAAAGTTAAGTCATGGTCTTTCTTCCAAGGTTGCGAGCAGGGTAGGTCATACCGAATTCGATGGACCAGATGCCCGTTCCGCAGCCGGCATCTAGAACTCGCTTCGGCTCTTTAGGAATCGGAGCCATGTGCAATTTGTCGTCAAAAGTCATGAGCAGGAGGTTGTGCTGGAGATCTGCCGGGCATTGTCAGACGAGCAGACTGTATTCTGCAGGGATGATTCTCACTCACCCAGGCGCTGGTTCTCAGACTTGATCGTCACAGATCAGTCTCATGGCTGTGTCGTAGAAGCCTGCCTAGACATACCTCATCGTTAGGGAGGACATAGGCTATGAGACCTTTTAGTAGTTGTCCTTGTCCAGGCTTCCATCACCAACTTGTATGAGGTGGCTCACCTCCATCCTTGTAAGCGTGGTATGTGCGGCCGTTCTCCTGACGGTAGGCCAAGATGCTCGAAGCCAGAGACGCGGTGTCGCTAACTTGGTCCTGTATTTCCCATCAGCACTGGTTTCTCGCCAACAGACCATTGAGAATATCACCCTTCCTAGACCCTGATCTTCATCATCAAAGCCTTCATCCGGAGGCTGAACTCTAGGTTAGCATATATATGCAACGACCAACACCACCGGACGGTCCTCCGGCATCCAATGACAGAGAAATGCCTACGTTATCATCAGCTACAAGCGGGGCAGCGTCAGCGTCTTGAGGTGGAGGTGAAGAGGTAGTGTTGGCTTCGGCTCGGGCATCGCCCGGCTCTGATCTATGCGTATCGCCCATGGTAGGCGTTCCTCAGGAAAGACAAAAGCCAAACCAACAACTTGCGTCCCTAACGGCAGTGCGACACTGAGAGAGCAAGCGCGTAACAACAAACAAAGTCCTCTAATAAGGCAGCAGTGACGTCCTCCTTGTGTCTAAGCGAAGTCAGATTGTGTCGCCCAGCAGCAGAGGGGCAGGCAGGGGAAACACCTCAGACGACGACCAACAAACACGGGCAATTTACGATCCGCTCGGGGGAATGATGATCTGAGGACGGGACGGACGGGATCCCGGGAAACGAGCTGTTTGCGAATCCGCGCAGGGGTCACTGCCAGATTCCCGACTAACACGGGGTGCCAAAGGGATCTGTGAGAGGGCTGCTGCAACTGGCAAAGAAAAGAAAAGAGAAAAAAAAAAGTAGAATAAACTCTCAAACTCGCAACAAGCAGGATCGAAGGAAAATCCAGGGGAAATCAATCTCCGTCATCTCCTGGGCCCAATTCGCGCGATAACAGTCCAGTACACACTTTTTTTTGAGTTCCCGTTTCTCCTCCCCTCAATCTTGCGGTGTAATCCACATCATACCCACCTGATGATACATAGCGAGCCAACGAGGAACAAAAACGAAACGATGCCCAAATGCAAAGTCCACCCGATGTGTTGTTCTGGGGATCTGCCATGATTGGAATGGATTTGCAAAGGGAGGGGGGGGGGCCTTCTTGGCACGAATCAGAACAGCAGAAATGTGGTTTGGGGAGCAAGAGGGTGGTGGTAATGTATGTACTGTAGGTACTGCGGATTTAGTTGTCCGTAATAAGAAACGACGCCATGTAACCGCCGAATGAAGAGGCTTGAACTGCCGATGTGGGTGGTAAAAGAGACTTTCAATGGTCATGCGTACGGCAACTCCACAAGGTTGGTAGGTTGGTAGGTAGACCGTTGCAGTCGTATGGTTCAGGACAGCACAAACCTTGGGAAAGGCTTGGAGTGTGTAAAGTCTGAATAGGGACCGAGCCTCGACTACTACATAGGGACAGCACCAGGGCCGACAATGGATTTAGGTAGACTACTCGCATCGCCTTGCTGGGCCATGTCAGTACAGGAACTTGTCCGGCAGCGCCCTGAACTAGTTCGCGGTTAAAGACGGTCGCCAGTCTGAACTGCAATATAGTGCCCGTATTATACTGGCCTTCCCCGCGTCTTACTACGTTAGTACCTTACCTACTAAGTCATGCTGTTCCGTAGGTCGAACACTGGGCGTGCGGGGGTGGCTTTGACGGCCCCGAGCTGTATCTCAAGATCCTGTACTCGACTGCCAAGAGCCATCACGACAATGTCGTCAGAACCGCCGACTGCTGGGGACTGTATATATTGCCCAATAGCTATATCTACTCTAAAATAAAGTTATTCTTCGTCAGTTTGAGATACACCTCGCCCTTCCTAGTTTCCTCGTGCTCCGCCTCCTTAGTCATCATTCTTCTCTCTGCCGATCTAGACAGACATGAAGCCGCCGCCTCAGCTGCTCATCTTCCTCGCCACGGCCCTGAGCCAACTCACTGTACGTGTCGCAGCCAGGCCCTCAGACAACATGTTGCTGCCCGAAGACGGACCGTTGGATTTCGCGACTCTGGCTCTTCTGTCCGACGCTGCAGATAGCCAGGTGGCAACCGTTCTCACCAACAAAAATGTCTCCCTCAAGGGCTCGCCTCGGTCTCTGTGCCGCGAGGTCCGTCGCCTCGTCACGCCCTTCGTCTGGCCCAACTCCCACTATTTCCATGATCAGAGCTTGGTCCCGGTCATCGACGAGATGCTCGACAAGCTTGCCCAAGTCCAGCACAAGGACGGAACCTATAGCGTGGGGAACCGACATTCTCCCCCTGATACTGGCTTCCTCATCGAAGACTTTGGTATCATGGCAAGACTGCTAGACTCGGATGACCATGACAAATCGGCACACTGGGAGATGGCCATCCGGAACATCCTCATCAAGGCTGGCGATGGCCTCGCAAAGGGTGGCATTCACACCCCCAATCACAGATGGAAAGTCAGTGCCGCTCTGGCGCGCATCTCGCGCATCATCGGTGAAAATGATCTCATCGGCCGCATCGACGAGTGGCTCTCTGAGGGCATCGACATCGACCGTGACGGTATCTACTCGGAGCGCAGCGCCAACTATTTCTCCGCCGTCTCAAATCCGTCTCTTCTCACTGTGGCGCAAGAGCTCAACCGTCCTGAGCTCATCGATCACGTTCGCCAAAATCTCGAGGCGACAATCCTGCTAGCTACTACCGAAGGCGAGACTGAGACGATCCAGAGCCGGCGACAAGATCAAGCCCAAGATCCTCAATTCATCACACCCTTCTACCCGCAGTTCCGAGAGCTTGCTATCCGGGATAAGAATGGTCGCTTTGCTGCCATGGCACGCTTTATCGAGGACAATTTCGCTTCAGAGCTGGGTGACTACTTCGGTACATTCCTTGAGCGGCCTGAGTTGCTTGTCGAACTTCCCGAGGCAGAAAACCCGTTCGTCGACTTCAGGAAGCACTTTGCGGACGCTTCACTAGTTCGCGAGCGTCGTGGGAAATTGACTGTATCGACTTTCGGAGGCACAGACTTCTACGACAAAGACGGGAAGCCAACGGAATTTTTCAACACCTTTGGCTCCGGTCTGTCTACCAACCCGACTTTCTTCCGCGCATGGAACGGCCAGGCTGTGCTGGAGGCTGTGCGCCTTGTGCCAAACTTCTTCTCCATGGGCCACTTCCGGTCAGCGGGATTGAAGTACGATCAGAACTCAGGAACGACTCGGCTGCAGCAGGAGGTGCATGTGCCATACTATCTCCCAATTCCAGCTGACCTGCGGGACAAGGGTGGAGACTACAAGCTGTCCAAGTCGGTGGATGGGCGATTCTTCTCGAAGCTTGATTTCGCGAATCGCCCAACGGATTTGCGCCACCTGAGGACAAACATCACGATCGAACCAACGGAAGGAGGTTATGATCTGACTTTCCAAGTAGATGGAGAAGAAGAAGTTGAGATGACACTTGAGCTGACGTTCCGAACGGGTGGCAGGTTGGAAGGGCCTGAAGAAGCGGAGGACGAAGAGGGCAATGCCGTGTACCATCTGAAGGAGGGTATGGGCAAGTATACCGTTGGAAGTGACAGTGTTTCTTTCGGACCTGGAAACGGAGACGGGTTGATCATGGCCGCGCCTGGAGAGCAATATAGCTGGCTCAAGGGAAATCTGAAGTTGGAGGGTGAGAGAGTGTACATAACGGGCATGACGCCTATGACTTATACCCTTAGGCTGGGATTCAGCTGACGGCGATGTCGACCGTCGAGTACTTCTGCAGCAAAATATACTAGCGAACAGCAGCAATGAAATGTCTTTAGAAGCCCAGTCGCGTAGCCAGTGACCGGAAGTGCAAGTGTACTAATGTAAGATGACAAAGGTGCATGTTGGCCTGGCGCGCCGTCCGCTCTGCCCGTTTGCTGTAGCTCTTGAGGTCAAGTACAGTATTTCTCAATGAGGTTAATTCGGAGTTGCACATATCCGTAGCTTCTGCATTGCATCGTGTCAGTGGTTGGCACTATTGGCCAAGCCAATGAGGCTCTGCCGTGCTCGTCAGGTGAGACGTCGGCGTTGCCGGACTCGACTCTGATGCAATCAGGGCAGTCTTCTTACCCTGAACCCGATATGTTGGCGACTTCTCAACGTCGCATCGCCATTTACAAGTGAACAATAGACATGCCTCGAGAAAAGATTTGCTCGACAAAAAAAACGACGTTTTGTTCCATGAGGTGTGTGCGTTGCGCCGAGAAGCTTCGGGTCCGAGCTTCCGAACAGGGGCCTGTACGTAGCCTCCTCATTGCCGATTGGGGCATGACTTTTGGTGGCTGCAGGACGGCCAACATGGGTGGTGGGAAGACACTGTGAGCCAACCGTAATGTTTCCATCCAGGGTCTAGGCTGTGATGAATCATCTCTGCAGGCAGAAGCGATGTCAGATCACCCATGCGCCGAAGACCAGTGAACTTTAATGACTGGAAGCGGAGACCGAGGGGTGCAGCAGGATGAACAAAAGATCACCGGCAAGAGCAGCCTAGTCTCTCTCCTCAGATGCAGTTCTGGGAACCGTGGAACTTTGGTGGCCATCTTCGATTGCATATGCCTGAATCGCGGCTGCTGCAGCCACTACAAGTCAAGGCCATCAGCCAATGGCGAGTGCAGGATGCAAAGGGACAGTGTGTGTGCGCGTCGAGAATGAGTCTGTGTTGGTTCGGCCGTGGCCACCGTCATCACCAGCGTTATCGTAACCAACCAGACTGACGCTGTTGAGCCGAAAGACTTTGCCATGGTGAAGGCAGGCAGCTGTTCCCTCGGGGACGAAACTGCCCTGACCTGGACTGCTCAGCACTGTAGCGCGCTGCGTGAACCTCTTTGGCACCTGCACTTGCCGTTCACCAGCTCCAGCCCACACAGCGTGATAAGTCCGTGATACTGTGCACGGCTGCAGTGCAAGGCAGTCACTTCCTCAAAAGGCCAACCTTGGCCTCTTACTCTTCTCCTCCGCCACTTCCCTTCTTCTGGTACTTCATTGTCCCTCGGTCCTTCCCGACGTCGCCCAAAAATTCTCCTTCCTCCAGTCGGATCTCGTACGACACTCAAGTCCTCACAGATTCTCTCCCTGTATCGCCACCCTTGCCTCGCCCCGCCTCTCTCACCCTCACCGCGTCTTCACATGCCCGCCTTCACTCATTCTTGACTCTCTCCCTCGTTGACTTCAGTCTTTCCGTCAGAGTGAAACTGGATCATATCGCCTTGTGCGAAAGCTCACAACTCTTTGGGGACAGTCGTTGTCAGATTCGACCTTTACCATACTGAGCATTTCGACCTCTTTGCCGCACTCATGGCGGTGCAGTTGGACAAGCTGCTGGCCATCCTCGCCTATGTCTGTCCCGCGATCACCTTCGGCTACTTCATCATTGCCCGCCTCGTTGTTGTTCTTCTTCTCCAGAAGCAATCTTCCCTGCAAAAGAAGCTGGGCTCTCGCGTCCGTCATGGAGTTATCGTCTCATTCTTCGCCTTGCTCGCGACCACATATGCGGTTGAACCTGCAGGGCTCATCGTGAATGGTATCGCCGATGGCACATGGCCGAGTGATCACTTGATTGTTGGGCGTTTGTTTTGTGTCATCAGTTTTGCCGTCCAGATCTCTGAGTTACTCGACAACCGTCACCCTGTATGGTATCCTTTTCGCGGCGCATGGATTCTAAGCATCTTTGCAGAGCTTGCATCTGTTTTCATCACCAGCCTGCTCATCCGCGCTTCGCGCTGGACTATTGTCTTGACTACCCAACTGAGTTTAGGTGCTGTGCGTATCCTCTTGTTGATGTTTCTTCTTTTTGGCTCGACGCAAGCTCCTTCTCTATCCTTCGGCAAAGGGAATGCCCAGGAGCGGCAACACCTCATCCCAAAGAACACATCTGCAAATGGCAACGATTATGGCTCGGCAGGAACCAGCGGCTCCGGTGCCCAGTCGAATGCGGACTCAGATTCAGAATCCGAGTTGGATCCCACTGACAATAATTTGTATGATGTTGAAGCTAGATGGGAAAACCGCCATCAAGGACTGAGAGATCGCCTCAAGGAGTCGGGCGGCTGGGTCCAATACGCCAAAGGCTATAGCGTTCTGCTCCCTTATTTGTGGCCAACACGCAGTTTACCATTGCAGCTTCGATTCCTTGGCGTCATCCTCTGTTTATTTGCAGCTAGTGTCCTTAACCTCTTAATCCCCCGCCAAACGGCCATCATCATCGATGCCCTGAACGGCGAGGGAGCCACGAGTCCCTGGTCTGCTGCTGCCGTCTTTGTGTGCCTCAAGGCGCTGTCGTCTGAATTGGGAATCTCGCTCCTTCAAGAATGGCTCATTGTGCCTCTTCAGTTTTACTCCAAAGAGCACATGAGCCGAGCCATATACGCGCACATCATGAATCTCTCCGCCGACTTCCATGACTCCAAAACAACGTCCGATATGCAGACAGCATTCTACGGCGGCGCATCCGTGTTTGAGATTATCGAGCAGGTTCTCCTGTATGCTGCTCCAATGGCTGCGGATCTGGTCATTGCTATTGCGTACTTGTCCGCCAAATTCGGCCCGTACGAGGGTCTAATCACTATTGCGACCGGGGTGGCATTCCTTTTGCTGACTGGCAGGCTCATTGACGCCTCCCGTCAGACAACGAAAGCTCGCCGCAACGCAATGTATCGAGAGTATTTTCTGCGCTCAACTGGCTTCACTGGTTGGCACACAGTGGCGGCCTTTAATCAAATTGGATTCGAATGTAATCGGCATGCTAATGCGGTCGCCACCAGATACGCAACGGAAAAGAAGTTCAGCATGGACTGGCAGATTTCCGTGGCGATCCAAGGCATGGCCCTGACGTTCGGATTTATTGCCAGCACGTTCTTGGCTGTGTCGCGAATCCGAGCCGGCAAAGCCACATCTGGACAGTTCGCTATGCTTCTTGCATATTGGGCTCAATTGACTGGTCCCCTGAACTTCATCACTCGCATCGGCAAGCGCCTGAGCGATAACTTCATCGAAGCTGAGCACACACTTTCTATCATGCGTACTACACCAAAAGTGCAGAACAAAGCATCAGCGAGACCTCTCAAATTTGAGAAAGGCGAGGTCCAGTTTGACAAAGTGTGCTTTACCTACGACGGTAAGAAGCAAATCATTAATAATGTGAGCCTCTCCGTTCCAGGTGGACGGACGGTGGCTTTTGTCGGTGCCACAGGTGCTGGCAAATCTACCATGCTGAAGCTATTGAATCGGTTCTACGATGTAACTGCTGGTTCTATCCGAATTGATGGCCAAGACATTCGTGATGTTGACCTGTTCAGTCTTCGGGATCGCATTGGTGTCGTCCCACAGGATCCTATCCTTTTTGACGACACGGTCATCAACAACGTTCGTTACGGTAAGATTACGGCTTCGGATGAGGAAGTTTTCGAGGCCTGTCGGGCTGCCTGCATTCACGATAAGATCGAGGGCTTCACGCTAGGCTACCAGACAAAAGTTGGTGAAAGAGGCATGAAGCTGTCTGGAGGTGAACTGCAACGAGTGGCTATTGCACGCGCCATCTTGAAGCGGCCTGACCTTGTGCTGTTGGACGAGGCAACTAGCTCGATCGATACCGAGACCGAGTACAGCATTCAACAGTCCCTCAAAGAGTTATGCAAGGGCCGCACAACCTTTATTGTCGCCCATCGCCTTTCAACAATCATGAACGCCGACACGATTGTTGTTGTTGACCAGGGACAGATAATTGAACAGGGTTCCCATGATGACCTCATTGGCCGTGGTGGGAAGTACGCCAGTCTCTGGGCGAAGCAGGTGTTTTTGAAGCCCAAGGAGCCCGCGCAAAGCGATGCTGAGCCATTCGCCACAGCAATAGTCAACGACCTCACTACCGCACAGACGGAAGCAGAGACGGTAAAGGCGACTGCTGAATCTAACGAACCAGCCAATTCAAAAACCAAGGAGAACAAGACGAGTGACTCTTAGTACGCACCACTGGTCTCACCTCGGAAAGAGGTAAGATCAGGGTTCCATCCCACAACGAGCATACCTAACACTGTAATAGACTCGGACATTGAACCCTGGCGCCCCAGAGTTTATGCCTAGCCCTATGCGCGACCATGCCTCAATCCTTGGATGTAGCGCTGATCAGGTTCGGAACCGCAAGACCGAACAGTACGAACCCACGCAAACGCAACCAACACGTTGGTCAGATGAGGTCGAAACGCATGAGACACACCTGAGTGTGACGCAAGATGCGAGATCAGGAAGAGCCTCGGACCCGTCTTCAGAAGACAGCGGCAGATGGACATCCTTGGAGCACTCAACTACAACTCCTTCCACAAGTCCAGCTCTACTCGGGATTCAAGAATTGGAGCCTCCAGAAACCAAGAAGGCCGGGGCCCTGACTAAGAACTCGGACGAGAGCGGCCTTGAAGAGTCGGTTGATGATGTAAATGACCTTCCGCAGCGTTCGGAAATACAATACAAACACCCACGATACTCTAGACGCGTTCAATCCAGGAGTGAGCCATCTGGAACATCCCATCAGATTGAGGCGGTGGAGCTCAGCGACGGGGAACCTCACAATGACTCTCGAGTACTGAATGTCATCTCATCTGTGAGCTGTGCGTCGCTTGTGTATAAAATATGATCTAACAGGATGATAGAATCCCAGACGCGTCTCGGCGCCTGTGCTTGACTCATCAACCACGGAACCATCTACGAAACCCTTGGCCACCAGCTCTCTCAGCACGGTTGTGGAGACTGCGCAAGGAGAGACCATGCCTACGGACGGTACTACCCAGCGTAGTAACTCATCTGACAAAAAGCCAATATCCCCAGTTTCAAGGCCAAAGGTCAAGCTTGAGAACGTTTCTCCTGTGAAGTCTCCTGTGAAGGCCAGCGATAACTCATCCGATCCACCAACAGTTCCTAAGCATGGTCGCGATGGACGTCGCGGCAGGGGCAATTGGCCAAGATATCGACGAGGACGTGGCTACTACCGCCGCGGCAACGCCCAACAAGCTGAACGGTCTTGATCTTCCGTTTTCGATGAAGAAGAAGCGTGTCATGTTCGTCGGCTGGCTATCGCATCTTTTGGAACCGACTCTCAATATTGCATGTTAGTGTGAAGGATGCGTTTGTATCGGGTTCCGCGTGCCCGATATTGGAATGGGCACAGTGATTCTGCCACCATGACCATGATCATGGGTCGGAGATCGAGACTCAGGCAATGACTTGAGGCGCTATGGCCGGATATAAGCATATTCATGTCAAATGTGAAGGATCAAGACAGTCCTGGTATCATTTTATAGAGTATATCAGTAGTGTAGGTTCTTACGCATGGCTGTCTCTATAGAAATCATTACAGCTCTTTTCCGCCACAGTTTGCGTTCCCCAGCCATAATCACCGCGTTCATTGTTGTCCAGAGCCTCCCTGCTGGTTTCCGCCCTGACCTGGCTGTCCACCAGCACCGCCCATCATGTTCCGTGCCCTTGGATGAATGTCAGCTTCAGTCACTCTCATTTGAGCACCGGCCGGTCCCAGATCAGCCTAAAGTGGGCAACTTACATGTCAGCAATGTTGGGGTCGTTCATGAGGCTGCCAAGATCGGGCATGCCGCCACCGCTGCCGAAGCTCTCAGCCATCTGACGCAGGCGAGGGTTGCTCATGAGGTTGTTCATCATATCCGGGTTGCTCATCAGATTTTGCGCCATGCTGGCAAACATGGGATTGCTCATGATGGAGCTCAGATCAGGCATGCCACCGGCACCGCCAGCACCGCCGCCGCCACCGAACATAGAGGCCAGGCTGCCAAGATCAGGCATGCCACCAGCACCTCCCGCACCAGGCGAAGAACGAGGGAGATCGGCCTCCTCGGCCTCCATCTCCTCGACCCTCCTCTTGGCGGTCTCGAAACCCTTCTTCATAGCCTCACTGCCTCCGTTGCCCTCGTGCTCAATACCCTTTCCGTAGGCCTCCATGGCACCCTTTGCGTCCCCGAGGGCGAAACGAGCGAGGCCCAGACGGGACCAGGCTTTTGTGTAGGAAGGGTCGATGGCGACGGCGGTCTCGGCATCGGTGCGAGCAGAGGTGTGGTCCTTCGCGGCGGAGTGGGCGGCCGCGCGGTTGGAGAGGTAGATGGCGTTGCGAGGGGTGAGCTGCAGAGCGGAGGTGTAGAGCTGGATGGCGAGGGGGTAGTCCTTGGCGGCCATGGCGGCGTTGCCTTTTGACTTGAGGGCCTCTGCCTCCTTCTTCTGCTCCTCCGTGGGCTCGGAGCTAGAGCTAGAGCCGGCATCAGCGCCGGCGGAGGCGGCGGTCGCGGTGCGGAGGGCTTCGTAGGCGGAGTAGACTTGGATGAGGGACTGGGAGCCGAGGATCTCGGCCTTGGAGGAGGTGGTCAGGGTGGCGGGGTCGACCTTGAAAGAGTCGGAGATGCAGTTCAGGGCGACGTCGATGTTGTCTGCTTCTTCGGGCGAGAGGGTGCCGTCCTTGGTGGAGGAGGAGAGAAAGTCGCAGATGGCGAGGGCCAGGCGTTGCTTGGTTGTGAGGGAAGCCTGTTTGTGAATGAACGTATCAGCGGTTTGCCCTTGCGATTCCCCCAAGGATAGTGAGAGATCTTGATTCAGCTGTTCAATCAGGAACACATACCATGATGACGACGGTCGAGGATGGAGTATGTGATGGGGGAGGGAAGAGGGTGTTGGGATTGGTGATGGTGGGAGGTTTGAGGTTTCGTTTGGAGGTGCTTTTGCCCCGCTGTCTTGTTTGCGATGAGGCGGTGGGTGTCGCAGACGGGGCTTACCTTGGGCTGGAATATTCTGGGAGTTGGAGGGAGGGGCTAAGCGGGGCGGGGCGGATGGGCCACGAGGGAGGATGGTGCCTGTGAGAGAGGGACACTTTCACGTGTAATACCTATTTGTACTTTGATACGTATGCCTGGTCTGCGGCCTGATGGACAAGAGTTTTCTTTGTGAAGAAAACTCGTTAGATCTGTGGAAAACAAAGGGTTGATTTTTCGTCGTTGAGTGCTACAGTGAATCGACGTCATGATCCAACTCAGCTCGACAGAGACATCAACCACTGGTACGAGAGATGGCTGAAAGTTTGATAGTGAATGGGATTGATTGAATTGCGTTTTCGTGAGACATGATAACAGAAAGCTAAGAAACGACAAGTGAGAATACCTCGCGCCAGGCTGTGTTCCCTTCCAACTCCTTAGTCATGCCTTCTTGAACCATCCGGGTTTCAGTGCAGTGTCTGGCACCTGTATATCCATATTACAAAGTTCAACGTTCTTCCTGACAACGCCATCTGGGGCGCTTACTTCCTCTTTCTTTCAACGTTTTTGACCTTACGTGTACCCATCGCGGCGACCTTCCTTTGTTTGGCGTACACTCTCATCGCATCCCTAACCACGACATAAATGCAGCCACCAACAACGCTCCGCCCCCACTGCTCCTGCATCAGACCTCTCGCACGGTGCAATCCGATCGGCTTCGCAGTCCATGAGTAGGGCAGAGCGAGGCGAAGAAGCTCACCGGCTGCGAAGGACACAACTGGCAAGGCAAGAGCGCCGACGAAGGCGTTGGAAATATTGAGGAGGATAGTGCCGAGCGAGGGTCGGCGAGCGGGAGGAGCCTGAGGAGCTTCGTGATCTTCGGGAGCTGCCGGTTCTACAGCCTGGGGCGGCGCCAGAGCGATGGCGGGAGCGGGAGCAGCATCGTGTTCCTCCTCTTGCGCGGCATCGTTGTTCTGTGCTGTACCATCCTCTAGAGCATCATCCCAAGCATCAATGATTTGCACGCCTTGGTCGTTGTCTTCGAAAGCTGCGCCCTGGTCCCGCGGCTCATTCTCGTTCTCTGCGTTTTGGGCTGGTGGTTCGGCACCTTCAGGTCCCACCTCCTCGATGACAAGCTCCAGCTCGATGCCGGCAATGCCTCCGGCGTTGACCTCTCGCTGTATAATGCGCATATCACCACCAGCCTCATCCTCGCCTTCGAAGTCTTCATCCTCGGGATCCAGAACGTCGAGCAACCCTTGTAGCATGCCCATAATGCCGCCTTCCGCGTTGCGCTGCTCATCGCGATTATTGTTTTGACCACCATTGTTCTGGTTCTGATTGTTGCGGCCATTGTTGTTGTTCTCTTCAAGTGGCGGCAGACCGAGAAGCTGCCTGTTGAGCTTGATCTCATATGGTAGAACGGTTTCTCGCCAGAGGTTGAAGTACGTCGACCGAATGTACGGGAGGATGGCCATAGCGAGCTGGGGCGACGGGGGCCAGGTGAAGAACCCAGGGTCGTGCATAGCGTGGTACATGGTGTACTGGAGCTAGTCAGCGTGCATGACTCTTAAGGCGGTCCTAAGAAACTTACAAATGACACAAAGGGAAGAGCGAGCTTCATGCTCAAGCTCGGCAGAAGCTTATTAGTCAACAGAACGGGCGCGGCGCTCATGAGAACCAACGCTCGCTTCTGCACTTGACCTCCTGCCGCAGCATCAAACTTCATGCTCTCCCCCAATATGAACTTCCAGGTAGCTTCTCTCCCCGCCACTGCCCACATGGCTCCGATACCATACGCCTCCAACGCCAGCCCAAGCCCCATGCTAGACCCCGTAAGCAGGAGGAGCGGGCTGGCCCGGTTGAACCGCCTCGTGAAAGCTTCATTTAGGGCAAGCACAGGATCGAACGGTGTGACAAGGTGGATGTCAGACTTGCATACTGGGCAGCGGAGCGGCTTGTTCGAGCGCTCGCAGTCGGTAACCCATGACTGCATGCAGTCTTGATGCGCCTCGAGGGTACAGGGGCACGGATCGACCCAGATATCTGGAGGGTCGGACGGGAGTTGGTCGTTGAGGCAGATGAAGCAGCGGCGGGGGGCATCGGTCGGCGTGCTCGAGGGTGGTGATGGTCGCGTGTCGGTTGACATGATGAATGAGTAGCAGCTGCCGAGGCAGCGGATAGATGCGGAGGTGGGCGTCCTTCGTGCTTTGCAGGTAGCTAGTGAGGCATGGTCTTCGGTGATGAGTTTCTGAAATGTTTTTGCGTGTCAATATTGAACATGGGCCAGACAACGGCATGGGCAAAGCAGTTTGGTGCTTGTTGGTCAAGGTAAGGTGGTGGTATGGTGATGATGGCGTTTGGCATCGGAGCTGCTACAAAGTGGGGCCTGATGTCAGCGATCAGCCTACGTTATGACCCCAGCGCTAACAGCAGGTCCGCAGGAATCCCACCAATACAGATAGTGTGAACTGACGACTGTGTGGCACCATCTAGTCTATCTGTCGCTGCGCGCGCGACGGTCTGGTAAACAGGCAAGAGAAGCAGGACGAAGCACTAATCAATCCGCTATACAATATGAATCTGATAAGGCTCACACACAGAGTTGGCATCTTCCTCTCTTCATCCTGGGTGTTATGCAGGTCGTTATAGTATGGTTTGAGAGGGTACATGATATCACATCAGGAAAGCTTTGTGTTGGACACGGCAAAGGTAGGGGCAGGGCAGCCTTGACTCCGAGAGACGTGTCTACCAGGAAATTGCAAATATTTCATCACTGACGCGGAATACTAAAGATGGACTGACCCTGGACAGTCCCAAATCCGCAGATTGCTGAAATGCCTTGCTCAGTATAGTTATTTTCCAGCACGGCTATGCACTCCGCGACACAAGAATATGAACTTGTCGGCCCGTCGGGTGCTGCGTCAGGCGAATGGGCCTCGCGAACCGAGGCCTGGACAGCCATTCTGACCGAATTTGATCACAAGGGCTTGCGCAGGTAATAGGCCCTTGAATCTGGATAAAGCAGGCCATGAATACTGCCTGGCTTTCCTCAGAGGCTTCCTTCATGCCGAGATATCTGGTGTTCCAAGATGCTGACAAGGGTTATGTGTGAGTTCGTTTACCTGATTCTTGGGCAACTCAACTCCGGAGAGATCGCGCGTTTACGTCCACCGCTGTTCGGCCTGCACCCTTGGCCAAGGGGGAGAGGGCGATTCTCTTCGGTGCGCGGCGTACTAGACGAGCAGGAAGGAATTACATACTATTTGCTATACAACCATGAGAGCTGGGACGAAGCCTCACTAGGATCCAGCACGTGAGAGTCGGGCAACATAGTGTGAGTTCAGCGCAACAAAACACCTGGGAACAACAGTTCGGACACTGTTGGAAGTACTAGGGCGTTGTATTGTCACGGGAAGGCAGCATGCGCTGACATATGCAAGAGAACATGCATGTGGACGATCAAGCATCAATTTGACGATATCCTAACTTATTTCGTAGGTCCAATCTGGTAAACCCCTTCGTACCGACGTCATGCGCGGGGGATCTGAGGTCTCCCAATCCCCTCCGCCACAACGTCTCGGAAAGCAGATCCCACTATCCTCAACCGAGCAAAATCCCCATGTTCCTCGATCTTCAATTGCGATCTTCGATTGATTTATTTGTGCTAGTTCCCATCGTTAGCCTCTCTATCCATCAGGGTTGCGATGCATGCCAGGGGGGGCTTCCTTACAGGGCAGTTAGAGCAGGTGCAGGTAGAGCCGCAGCCGCAAGAGCCAGAGGAGGAGCATCCGCAGTCACCCATGATGATTGTTTGGTGTATTTTTTCCGGGGAAATTTGAGGTAGTTGTGGTTTGTTTTGAGAGTACTCTTGAAGTCGTTGGCGATGAGGAAGAGGAGAGGCACACGCCCAGCAGGGCGGGCAGTTGAGTTTAAGTACCCATAAGAGCGACTGGTTCTAGGCTTTCCTGTTTGCCTGGTGTTCGGTCGGCCGTGCGTGTCCGCCCAAGTTTCCACGCACAAACCCCTCAGTCGCCACCACTTGACCATCTGGCTGATTGCAGGCAGGAACGACCCTCATTCCACCAGTTGCCTAGCAAGTGGCTGCGGGGACACGATTGCTACTGCGGGTGATAGTGCATGTTGCAGCAACGGTGGCTCCACCACCAGAGCCTGCTACCCCTCCCCCACTTGCGACACGCCGCACAAGTCCCGCGAAGAGAAGCCACGGATGGTGCAGAGTTCGACTTCGCTACGGGGTACTGGCGGCCTATGATAGTATGTACCTAACGCTTTCCTTACTACCCAATGCGCCTTGCATGTCCAAGCGCTGGTCTAGCTGGTCTAACGCCCTACTAGGTAGGTCTATCATCCTAGCCATGCCCCCATTCCTAGCTACAGGCGTATCTACCTTCCCTAGAGGCTAGTGCCACGCTTGCACGATTTGCGGCAGTGATTCCAGTGGCGACCTCGTGACGTTCCGGGTGCAGGGCCGTCTCACCATGACTGCGCTTGCCACGCTTTCTTGAAATGCCGTGAATAGCGTAGAACGTTAATGTGCTTGACCGCATGGTGCGTGATGTAATGCTGTCGCTTTGGCGATGTACAGCAGCATGACCGCAGCTTGTACCGTCCGTGCACAGAGCTAGTTGTTGGTGTATACGTGGATCGCAAATATCAAGTCGCCGGAGGCTGTTCGACTGGGTCCGAGAGTCAATCAGGTCGTACTGGCGCGAGCTTGGCTGAGTGCTGGGAGACTCCGACCACTAGACACCAGATTGCTGTCAAAAGGAAACCGTGGACAGGACTGTGTGTGAGATCCGTGGTTTCACGTCCGTCTTTCACCTCGCATAGATCCTCGGACATTGATAGCCAGGGATCTTCCTTCAATGCCTGTACCCATCCTAGACACGGGATGCTTCGTCGCCATTTCTAGCTCAATCCTGCTCACTCTGACGGAACACGGCAGCGATGCGTTCACCTCGCATATTGTGCGTGTTAGTAGTGCTGGATAATAGCTGTTAAGGTATGCCGACGGTTTTAATGACCATTGTGGTCAACGGGTGATTTCTCACCGAACTTGTGTTTCGGATGTCAATTGGTTCTCAAGCACATCTGCCCAGTACATCACCTCGGTGAACCTGTCCAAATGACGGCGGCTTTTGGATACTCCAAAACTTTGAGCTTCTGCTGGTTCTGGAACTATAATAGTTGCGATTATACTCAACATCAACTACTATGTATGATGCCCAGTGCTTGTCTAGGGGACAATAGCAGCATCATGTTGGCCAAATCTGCGCCGTCCAGAGTCTGCACGTCAGAAGCCAATTTATTGGTGGAATGTGTAGATTGTTTGATCGGATGAAGAGAGGCCCGTGAGTGCTCATTCGTGTGATCATCTGGTGTCTTGGGTGTTCTGAATCATTGCGTCTAATTTGCCAATTGTCATCCTTCGCTCATCAGAGATGCCCTTTGAGCATATGATGTCCGTGAGGCCACGGATAAGCGTCGTGAGTGTCGCCAATCCTGGAGCAGGTGTATAATCCAGTTTTCCTTCACCCAAAATGCTCTAATAGCGATTAAGACAAGTGCAAGAACATGATGAAGTTATGACAGAATGCTAGAGGCAATAAGTTCTACTCATCGTGGTCGGCGCCCATGCTCTGCCATTAATCCGGCTCAGAGCATCATCCTCAAGACCACGCACAGCGAACGTCGGGAAGAAGTCATCTCGCCAGTTCCGTCCACTGCAATCGCAAAGATATGACCCTCTGCCTCTCCAGACTCGCAGGGCTAACTCCTGACTAGGGATGTTGGAGACGGAACCCCCGATAGTCGATAGCTCGCCCCATCTCCAATCGTCGTCTCGTCTTTGCGCACCAACCAGAAGACGGCTTTCCCTGGAGCTCCCGAATCACCAGCTCCCACATGTTTTTTTATTTAGCGCACCACGTTTCCAATTTCCTGGATCGGACCTCCAGGCCTTGTGAGGAGATTCAGTACTTCTTCTACGCTCGTAGACTTTTCCCTTGCGGTTCCTGCATCTCCAAGTGTGGCGTTGAACCCTTCTGGCACCCCGCTGCACGTCATTACTACGGCTGCCCCTAGAACTTCACACTATTGCGGGGTATTTTATCCTACCGGCCGATTCAACGACTGCTCTCCGTTCTCACGTCGTGGACTCCACGTGCGAAGTAAATTTGCCTCACTCTTTGGTCTAGTTTTTCAGAGCCTCAAACTCGTCTTGCTCATCACCAGCTGTGGTCAAAAAGCATCACATCTTAGCAGAAGAAGCAGTCATGGCTGTTCCCCACGCCGCGTCCCTCGCGGACGTCTATCCTCAGTCCGCGACTCTTGCGCAGGCTCCTCGCTGGAACTCCCTTCTCCAGGCCTTCTCCTCGGCGTACTCTCACCCTGCGACCTTCATCGCCCGCTCTCCTGGTCGCGTGAACATCATCGGCGAACACATCGACTACTCCCTTTACTCTGTCCTGCCCATGGCCATCACAGCCGATGCCATTCTCGCCGTGTCTAGCTCGGAGGCTTCATCGGACAGCTTCAAAGTCAAGATCGCGAACCTCCAGCCTGAAAAGTTCGCGTCAAAGGAGTTCACGGTGTCGCAGAAGGGTGAAGTGGAGATTAACGCAAAGGAGTTCGAGTGGACCAATTACTTCAAGAGTGGTCTCAAGGGTGCGATGGCACTGCTGAGGCAAAAGAAGGGTCAGGATTTCAAGTTCAAAGACATGAACGTTCTCATGGATGGAACTGTCCCGGTTGGAGGAGGTCTTAGCTCTAGTGCTGCATTCGTTAGTGCCAGTGCATTGGCCGTCCTGGTTGCCAACGGTGAAGACAGCGTCGACAAGACCGAGTTGACCGAGCTGGCTATCGTCAGTGAGAGATCTGTTGGTGTCAACTCCGGAGGGTAGGTTTCCCCAGAATGACTTCTCCTGCTTGCAGGCATACTAAACGCATCCCAGCATGGACCAGTCCGCTTCAGTCCTCTCTGAAAAAGGCTCTGCGCTTCACGTCTCGTTCGCTCCTCGTCTCTCGGCTCGTCCCATCGCCTTCCCGCCAACCTCTCCTGAACTAACATTCCTCATCGCCCAATCCTTCGTCACCTCCAACAAGCACGTCACTGGTCCAATTCACTACAACCTCCGTGTTGTCGAAGTATCACTCGCAGCAGCATACCTGCACGCAGTCCTCAACCCACCTGGCTCACCCCCACTACCCGAAGACGCCGGTCCCCTTGGCATCAGCCTTCATGGCTTCCATGAGGCTTACTTCTTCCACAACAACAAAGACTCAGATAACTCAGCTGGAAAGAGCCTGACCCAAGAGCAGGAGCTAGAGAAGCTCATTAGCATTACCACAGAGACACTTACTAAAGAAGAAGGTTACACGCGTGAGGAGATTGCATCCGTTCTCAACATCTCTGTCCCGGAGCTCGAGAAGCGCTTCATGTCTACGTTCCCTGTCCGCGCAGACACCTTCAAGCTCCGACAACGCGCCCTTCACGTCTACACCGAGGCTCTCCGTGTTCTCCAATTCCTCTCTCTCCTCTCTTCTTCCACCTCTAACGAATCATCTGGCACTGATACCACACCGCTCAATACCGCCCTCGGCTCACTCATGAACCAAACCCAGACGTCCTGCCGCGACTTATACGAGTGCAGCTGCTCCGAGTTGGATCGTATCTGTGAGATCTCCAAGGCGGCGGGCGCGTATGCTGCTCGGTTGACAGGCGCGGGATGGGGTGGGTGCACAGTGCACTTGGTGCCCGCCGATAAGGTTGACGATGTAAAAGCAGCGCTGGAGAAGGAATACTACAGCACATTGGAGTTGACAGAGGAGCAGAGAGCGGAGGCAGTGGTGGTGAGCCGTCCAGCCACAGGTGCGGCGATTTACAAGGTTGAGGGTGGTCAAGTGAGGTGAAGCTGTGCTTTTGTTGAAAAAGTAATGTATTGAACGCGGATAATATACAAACTAAAATTCCAATCTCTGAGTGCTTTCTGTGCAGCTTATACTCCAGCATTCAGATTTACACTCTGAATGCCTGTTCATGCTCGTCGTATCATCTACACCATTGGCCCTCGTCTCGAAGAGCACCTCCACGTCCTAGCCCAAAACCTCTGCGGGAAACTTCTGAAAGAGGCAAATACCCCGAGAAAGCCCCCTTTGATATCGGTATGGCACACCACGACGAGAAATAGAGGACACCGCGACGACAATTAAGGGCATACTTGGTCTTAGGTATGGTCCTAGGGAGATAATTATATGACAACGCCTTCAAGATCAGGATTCGATCTCAAGTCATGGATTCAATGAACTGCCAATAGTTTTGAATTAACCCTATAGATACAGTTTTGCACCAAAGTTAGAACCCTAGCGCTTTCTCAACCTGGTCTCTGTCAAAGGTGATAGACAGGGGCGGTCGATACCAATGATGGATGATGACGGTATTTTTGGCCACAAGTAATGTGGGTAGAGCCCTGTACTCTGGTGGGAGCCAAAAGAAGCGCCTGCCAGCCCACATCAACCATTCAGGTGAATCTTGAAGCCAACAAACCGGGATATTCCCACATCCACAACGAAACAGTCTCCAGTCATCCGTTCGAAGAAGGTGCACGCCTGTATCCAGGATTAGGCAACGACCTTCCCTACATATGCTCATCTTGGATAGCATGCCTTGAATGCGAGGCTCTGTGTCAACTGAAGTTATAGGTAGCCAAGTGCGGGCATCCCAGATCCTCAGAACGGGGGCTCGTCGAGCCCAAGAGTTCTTATGAATGCTGATAAGAGTTCTCCCTGTGGGCGAAAAGGCCACCCATGAATACCTTTCCGGGTCAATCTGTGAGTAACGCAATACTCTGCGGGGTGTTGCGGATTTCTGTTCAAACTTCAGAATGACGAGCCCTGGCCCTAGAAGTGGTGATGTTGAATCGGACCATGCGTCACTATCATCCATGTCTGCGTCATCGACGGACCATGCGTCACTATCATCCATGTCTGCGTCATCGAAGAGGTTGCGCGAAGCCCCAGAGCCAGAACCATTGCTGCCGTCAGGATCTTCATAGTTCTCTCCGATTTCGACCCTTCCCGCAATTGCACAGACTGCGGTTTCTAGGGTTGTGCCTGACAATGCAATTTCAAAGACGTCCAGAAAATCGGAAAGCTTGTGCCTGATAAGTTTTTGGCCTGTTGAAAGATCAACCACCTCAAGCCAATAATAGTTCTTGGGTCGCCGAGTGTATGCACATAATTTGTCATGAGCTGAGAAGGTGAAATTCTTGACATCGTCCTGGGAAAAGACAGCGTTTACCGTCTGTAGATCATCGCTTCTCGGGGAAGTGTATACTACCAAATCGCGTGAAAGACGCCGATCACTGCGGGGGTAATACAGGACGGCCAAATAAAGCTCTGAGGGGGAAACCTCCACCCCTTCCCTGGATGTCATACGTGTCGGCAATAGCAAATGTGCCTTGGGTGTCAAGGTCTCGGTATCACACAAAGCCAGAGTGTCTTGCCGCCGGGTGTCGCACAAAACCAACCCACATTCTGGGGCCAGTGCTTCGACGAACATGTAAGCGGGATCCGGCTGAACATTTCCAGACTCGATTGTGGTATCCCATAGCACAGCCTTCCTGTCGATAGTGGCCAGAAGCTTTCCAGACGGTGACAGTACGAGCTGTGGCGAGCCCATGACCCCCGAAGCGGCAGAGTGATGCCATAGTCGTTGGCGCACCTTCCCAGTTTGCACGTCCCAGACGGTGATGGTGTCCTGCCTAGTACCCAACCCTACCAGCAAATGCCCATCGCGATTCGCAACCACATACGATATGTCCGCCGAGTCTTCAAATGACTCAAAAGACAGCTGCTGGCCACCTACATCCCGCAAAGGCTCAATCCTCAGCTCGTTCCCGGTTTGGTTCAGGGCGAAATAGCCAGCAAGGTCAGGCATGTGCAGTATGAAGGGCAAGGCGTAAGAACTCCCGGTTGGTAGCTGCACCAGACTTGCGTCTGTGACATTCCAACAAACAGAGTCCCAAGGGTCCCAGGAACTCGGTCCGCGCCGTGCACAAATCACCAAATCGTGAACCCACCACAACTCGAAATCCCGCCTACCATTATGCGTTGGCAAATCCATGGGCGCATTGAAGGAGTCGTATAGTGACCACCCATCCTCGCTGTCGTAAATTTCAACAATCATCCCGCCCGAGTACCACACTGCCAAGAATCGGCTGCTTGGACTGAATGAAAATCCCCATGCCTGTTTCCCTGCTCTTGCCCCGAACTTGCGAACAAGCGAACTTGATTGAACTTTCCACATCCTGATTTCTGCCACCGCGTGAAACAATGCTATCATTTGGCCATCGGGGCTGAACACAGGTGCGCCACTGATTTCCTCGGACTCTGGCAGTGATGGTAGAAAGCTACTCTGTCGAACGTCCCATATCTTAAGACCAAGGTCGGATTCTCGCCCTCGAAATGCGATCAGGTCTGTCCTCGAAAGATCAAAGCACGGTGAAGAGTCGTCGGCGAAAGTACCGCACAATGTTGCTAAGGTAGCACCGTTCTGGCTGTCCCACACTAATATGTTTCCCGAGAAATCCATCGAGACTATGAAGCTCTCGCACTCGGAGAACTTCAATTTGCTCACATATCCTTGGTGGTCTTCGAACGCAAGTAAGCAGGGACTCAAATCACCCTCGCTCACAGTCGAGCACTTGATCAGATTGGGCCAGCGGTCGTCTACTTTGGGGCAAAGCAAATCGAGAAGCTGTCTTGGTGAGAACAGCAGACCGGAGCTATAAAGCTGTAGGGGAGCATGCTCTATAAGGGACCTAGTGCGCCTCGCAAGCATTCTGATCTCTGCGACTAGTGTTTTGAGGTCTGTCCGTTCCGGGCAGTCGAGCTAATGGCCTGTAAGTATCCCTTTACAGCACGCATAGGGCATTACGCTCACCTGGCTAACTGCCATTTCCAGCACATCAAAAAGGTTGATAACCTCAGCCGCGTTTCCTAACCATCCCATGGCTTCTATCCAATATAGCACATTCTGCTTGAGGAATCGAAGCACACGGGACCCGTATCTGCTTTGGTCGCTCTCAAGAAAGTGTCTGACCCAGTACCTACAAGCATACTCAAGATAACGCGGAATGCCATTATTGAGATGCTCAACGTCGACTGCTTCGACACGGCAGTCTGGAGTTTTGAGGTTCAATATATCCTCCTTGAGGAAGGCAACATGTTCTCCACGTCTTGCAGATTCAGTCCCTTCCATGGTGCTCAGGCAGTATTCAAGTAGCTTGCCATGGCATGACGGCTCGTCGACCCATATGTCAAGATGACCGAGGCCCGATTGCTCACTCAGACGGCGACAAGCAGTCTCGACGCGTTCTTTATCCACCAAGAAGTCTCTGAAGGATTGGTGAAAGAGTTTGACCGTATGTGGGAGATCTGGAGCCTCGAGAACTGCGGTGAACCTCATCAAGAAGCCATGCACTACATCCGGCACTGCGGACATGAGTACAGCCAGATTGTGGTAGGACAGTCCCTCTTGGAGTACAATGAGAGATCCGAGGTGATTCTGAAAAGCCTGGAACCTCTCTGCTGTCTCATCTGAGCTGAACACCGTTCTGTCTCTGGGATCCTGACCGTCGAAGAGGGCCTCTTCTATGACCAGCAGATACATAGTGTCAAGGTTTTCCGTGATAGTTGTGGATCCCTGAACCCCGGGCCTCTGGTCCATTAGGAGTTTGAACTGCTTCTCCGGGTCGAATGGATTCCTCTTGATGAATAGGTAACTCGTCATGGCTGCAATAAACAAAGGGCTAGCCTTCGAAGTTAAGGCTCGGATGTGTTGCTCTCGTGGAAAACTCTTCGGGAATCTCATATCTGCTTGGAGTCGTTGAAAATTTGCCTTGAAGAACAACTCAATGTCTGCCTTCACCATCGACTCCTCAATGTTATGCAAAGCAAAAGTATGGTGGTCGACCAGTGCCATCGATCCGTGCCGTGTCTGCTGAGTGTGGGGTTGGAATTGAGGCCGTGAGGTTGCAATGATGCGTAGCTTTAGTCCTTTAAAATTGTCCTCACCGGAAAGAAAGTCGACTACGTCGTGTCGACCGAATCGGTTGCGCACACACTCGTCGATTGCATCGATGATGAGCACGATCGGGATCTGCTTTGCAACTTCATTCGTTGAAATTGGTTTCCGAACCAGAGTCTCCCATTGGCTCGGAAGATTCAGCTCCTGATAGCCATGGTGTTGATGTAGAGCGTCTGCTATGAGTGGCCTGAACTCGGGTCGTTCAGAGAGCTGGCGGGCGATCGTCGGGATGAGCCTGCTGACATTTGCACGATCCCCTTCACCCCTGCGGAAGAAGAAACTGCCAACAACGAAGCCTTGTTTGGCCAACTTTGAGGCCATCGTAAGGGCGACTGTCGACTTCCCTGTGCCAGCCATTCCTTGTATCCAAAAGCCACGCTCAGCTTCAGGATCCTCGGCCCAACCTTGCATCTTCTTGAGAAGTTCCACTCGTGTTCCCTCTTCGCATTCTTGATGTGACTGGGCTTTATGATTGTGCACAGCACCGGTAGCACATGGAAGTCTGTTGAGGAGGTCGTGCTGGTGCTTCTCGTCCAGACCAAATGCTATAGTCCCAAAGGTCGGTCAGTCAGGATCTAAACCGCACCAGATCCGCACTCCATATCATTTCGCACCTGATTCCACCTTGAGCTTGACTGGTGGTTGCTGGAACTGTTTGGCTAAGTCTTTGATGCATGAGAGCAGCTTCTGGTAAGTCGGGTGTCTATCATGTGTAACCCTCCGTAGTTCGCGATGGCTTTCGTCGATGAACACTTCTCTCCCGATGCCTAGATCAGAGTTGTCACGGGTCACAACCTATCGAATGACTTGGATTAGCAGATTCCAGCCAGCGCCAACCTTTCCTGGGGTAGACGTACCTGTGGTAGACGCAATCCAAGCAAGAGGTACTCATGATCGGTCTCGCGGCAGTTGATGATTCGATCACCATGAGCTTGGAAAGTCCTCCGGAACTCTTTTTGCAGGTTTAAGAGTGAACTGGACCCTTCCTCTAACTGCTTCAATTGCAGGGGACTCGATCCGGACCAGTGGGTGAAAAGCGATCGTACAATCCCGGCTGTGGAGAATGCTGAACCTCGATGGGGTGTCCCCAGAAAGATGCATCCCAGCAATTGCGGGTTGACCACGGTCTCTGCTGGTTGGGAGTTGAGCAGCATGGCCTGATCTATTTAGCGAATGTGACCACAGCAAAGTACGCGACATTTATCATATACCTTTTTTACTATGATGCCTCCAAAGCTATAGCCAATCAGGATCAAAGGCCTCCTCTCGCTTTCTGAATCCTGAGAAAACATCAGCATCTTTCCAGTCCTATACACTCGTGGGCTATGACGGTCTTACCTCTAGCCCCTGTCTGGAGGACTTGATTGCACTCAATAGGTCTCTTGCGAGCTCTTCCATTGATAGGACAAGAGAATGCGACTCCCATTGCGAGTTATGGTAATACAACAGTATGCGAGCCTTCAAGTCAGGCTCAAATGGAAGAAACGAGCGTAACCAATGCGGGGCGTCTATTCCATGTGACCATGCTGTCTCTGGCGTCGAGCCAAGTCCGTGGACAGCACAGATGCTTCAGTCCCCAGCATGGTTAGTGACTCAAGTCCTTACGATCCAGGGTTTCTCTGTGGCTTACGCACTCAAGGTCTACTCCCTCGCGATCGTTGAGCACTGTTTCTACCCATTCTTTTGCGCGCTGGGGAGATTTCGGAAAGAGAAGCAGTTGAGCTGGCGACAGAATAACGCAAATTACAGCGTTGCATAGAGTCAGCAGCGTGAAGAAGAAGTGGTGACTCCACGAGTTCTGCTGGTAGGGGGCTTCGATAAGGCAAAGCAGAGACAGAATGGAAGCTGACCAGACGCGATGAAACAGTTGCGAAGAGAAGAGGGAACAAACAAAGTAGGTCACTGCAAGCGCCGACACGATGCCGCGAATCATCTTCTCGTCGGGGTCAATAATGACCTCTACCGTGAAGTTTGGAAGATGAAATCTTGAGGAGGTCCAACAGTAGGGAAGGACATACGCGATGTGCAAATGGTGAGATAAAGGATTTCCCCGCCTGGTCTTTTCAGCCTCACGGCGTCAATCATCCATACCTGGTTGGCTGAGAGTGTAGAGCAGGTCGTCATTCGCTGTCGTTGGGGCGCATGCACAACCCGTGACTCCGCCACCTCTTCGCGCGCCTGGTTTGTGACTCCAGGCAACCATTTGCTGCGGCCAACTTTCTCAACTTGCGACATCTGGGTGAATCTACCATTCAACAGCCCTCTCTTTTGCTTCTCTGACTTCGCTTGGGGTCTTTCCGCCGTTGCTCAGGGTAAGTTACACGTACCTTGCTGAGACGTAATGGGCGTAGAGCCTATTCAAGGCCCAGAGGAAGCATTGCTTCCTACGGGCTTGTACAGTGGTTTGTCTCGATGTAGTTGGAATGGCCGTTGTCTTCGTTCGGATTCTGCAACTGCCCCCGATCGCTTGCCAGGCCATCCTCAAACACGCCTGACCAGGCATGAAATCCGAACCTTCCTCCAACAGGACCTGTGCACTCGAGAACTGGACAGGTTCTCGCCATGTTTGTGGCTTGTGGCGACGCAAGACAGCTCTCATATTTCGTCACTAACGCACCAAATTGTACGTGGACGCGAGATCACGATCACGGAAAACCCTGAGCTTCACCTTGTTTGGCATAGGATGAGGGTGTTCGTCAAGCCAATCCCTGCTTTCCTCCTATCGGATGTCTTCTGGGATGTGTGCATCAACTCGACTTCTGGCGCAGACAGCGCAGTTCTCGAAGCGGCCCTAGGCTTCATGAGAAGCTATGTGTACTTGATCAGACACCCTTCGGACTTTGCCTTGGCCGTCGAGAAGGGCCTGATACCGGTAGACTGCAACGGGCAGGACGGTCGCCAACCAGCCGGCAAGGAGACGGTAGATCGAATTGACTATACGACCTTCATCATGTGGATGGAAAAGTTTTCTCAGATAGAAGACCAGTCGGTCTCTCTCCGATATCACTACGGCGACCTTCGTCTTAGCCGTCTCAACTTCTGGGCCAAATTCGCTTTGAGGCGTACGTACTTCTCCAAGGCTCACGGCAACTACCAGGCCTATTTCAGTCGGTTTTATGGTCCACTTCTCTTCGTCTTTGCTGTGTTGAGTCTTGCCATGACAGCGATTCAGCTTGGGTGGAGCTGTCAAGAGGCGTTACAGTCAGTAGATGACTGGAGACCATTGTATATGATTGGGAGATACATGAGTGTGACCATTCTCGGTATAGTTGGAAGCTTGTCTGTATTCCTAGTCGTCATGTTCCTGGCACTTGTCGCGAGAGAAACTTTGTTCGCGTTGAGAGGGAGGGCATAGCTGGGCTAGAGAAGAGTCAGACCCTTTGAGGAAGGCCCAAGATTGAACTCCGTGCATTGAATAGCATTCGAACTTGAACATCCTTGTCAAACCTTCTCTATGTTTCGAGCAGGGATCCCCAGAGCAAATTGGGTCGATTGGCCCCTCTCGAGGGTGCTCGTGGTGTCGTCGACTCATTTGTGTGATGAAATTGGCAGTGCCTGGATAACTTGCTTCGACCGAGTGAGCAACTGCACAGACGTATGAAAGCCATGTCGATGAAATTGAGTTCGTGTGCGGGCGCAGAGCGGAGATGACAAGGTAATGTCAAGATGTCAAGATCGGGGGAAAAACTGGAGCCAGCCGAGACGCTGGGTCAAAGATTACTCCCCCCCCAGCCGGCTATCCGCATCACCACCATGCAAACCTTGAACTCTTCATCCCGCGGCCCGGTAAGCGATGAACCCTCTCACATACTTTTCCAGGCCATCAACAGCTTGGTTTCACGTCGGCGAGGCTTCGTCGTTCCCCAATATTGATCCAGACGTCGACAGCGCAGACCTTTCACAGCCTAGGGAATCAAAGTGTGAGGGAGGTCCCCCGAGGTTACCTGGCTGCAAAGTCTTTAACATATCCCGAGAAGATGGAGCACGGGGCAGGGAGGTAGCGGTGCAGTCTGGAGCGTTGGAATGGGATGAGGATGATAAAGACAAGGAAGATCTAAAGGACCAGGTCATGGTCTTTCGTTATCGCGGCAGATTCTTTGCCGTTGATCATGTACGTGGCAGATACATCATGGCGTGACTACCCTGCACCCTGCAAGATCCTCGTTCACTAACTTTGCGACCTTCGCACTTAGAAATGTCCTCATGCATCATTTCCTCTCTCAAAGGGCATCCCATTCGACATAGAAGACTTTGGTGTTAAGCTGAGCATGGGCCTGACCTGTCTCAAACACAGCTGGTCGTTCGATCTGATCACAGGAGTGTCAGACCGAGCAGCGTACAGACTGCAAATCTGGCAAGTTGAAGAGCGAGGAGATGGTGGTGTATGGGTTCGGAGAAAACCTAGAATGGGTTGACCATTGATGCAAAATGCACGAGCCGCTTTCTTGTCTCTCCAAGGGGATTGCTACTGTAAGGTATTCGATTGGCTTCGCCCCCTAGAACCATAAGCCCCCAAAAGACGTGACAGACTCGGGAGGAGGTGGTATAACACGCTACGCAAAGGAACCAGTAAGACTCAACAGTGGACTTCAGGTGGCTGATGAACTTGGCTTGCATATTCTCGGTGATGCTGCATTGAGGAAGTGGTCCGTCTGCAGGGGCAACATCTGGAACCAGCGAGTGACTGAGCTCAAGGCTCGGGATGCAGGTTGTCGGAGGTGGGAGCCCTTCGCCTAGGAGGGCTGACAGAAGGCTTCGGTTGTTCTGTACTCTGTACGCGGATGCCAATTCACACATTGTGGCTGACTGGCGTATTGAAAAGTCCCTGAGAAACCGTTCTGGGAGGCTTGGCCAGCGATGGAGGTCGCCCTGGTTAGCACACGCTATCCCGGGAACCCCTGCAAATAAACAGTCTGGACCATGAAGGCTACTGTATCATTCTCCTCACTGCACGAAATTCCCAGGGCCGATGTCGCTACGTAGCAACCGCCGCGGCGGTGATCTGCATTTCAATAGCATTCGTCCTGGGATGATCCCTCGAATGACAGCCATTGCTAGTACTCCGTACTCCGTACAGTACGGTATGATACAGCCGGATAGCAACCGGGATGGTTCCCAATGCCGGGCTCCCAAGAATTGTATGGTATCAGGCGCTCTCGTCGAAGGGGTCCACTGTGGCAATGTCAATAGCAGAACTTGACAACTTGAATCCAGTAGACTAGTAGGAATGCCAATCGTCCAATGACCACGATGAGTTGTCATTTTCTTTCGCAAGCTTATCATTTCCCTTACTCGTGCCTTTCTTTGCAACAAAGAAGCTCGAGGCGTTCAGGTTTGGGGGTGGGGCGCATCGCATTTTTCATGACACCAACGTATGACCGTCAGGGATCCGCTTATTGGATGCTGAACGGGGGACGTGCGTTGGTCTAGGCGAAAGGTTCCGAGATGGGGGTGGGCGCTATTTCAAATACTGGTGCTGGTTGAACGGTGAGGATCAACGGCGCACGTTGTGTAAGTGGTTGAATAAAGCCATGTCTTTGCTTCTGGCTATTGCAGCAAGTGCTGACAGGGGCAGGAGGGTGAGCATCGTGAGACTTTGTGCCGCCGTGCCTCATTTTGGAGACTGATGTGGCTGGATGCACTCAATTTGAGGCACAGCGTGGGCAAGACGTGGCATCAGGCTGTTGAAACAAGCTCGAGAGTCGACAGCAATATATGTCCATCACAAGCCCGAACTAATTGCATCAACCGCAATAACTGTACGGAGTAAATGAGAATAGTTTTGGATCGAAGGATGCATTGTTCTTGAGAGGAAACGCAACGACGTCAATCGGAAGTTCAAGGATCACGACATACTTCTGTCCCCTCAAAGCAAAGGGATGTCATGGGCATCTTGCTTTTGGTTACGTACGGCACATCAGCCAGAATAATAAATGCATGGTGTGAATGGCGACACCACACGGCGATGATGAAAGAGACCAGCTACGTTAGTGAGTCTGTCACCACGAACCTCAGTACTGTACCTGACGTACTGGGAATGACCAGCTCCAGGCATCACGGGGCACGTGATTCTACATTCCTGAGGCGCCCACAAACATGATGCCCGACTTTCAATGCGACACGTTGCTTATTTGCAGCAGTAGGGCACATTCTTCCATCACCAACGATGCATCAACGGCGCCAACCGTCCCCGATCGCCTTGTTTCGCCTGCTCTCTCTGCGATCATACTCCAGTTACGCTCCCGTCCATACATAAAACTCCACTTGCATCCTAGCCCGCCCAGAGCACACCTACTCGCCGCAGCCCCCCATCCCAGACACGCACTAACCACGAGAGATAAGCCAGCGCCGCCTTGGGGCTGGGGTCACCGAGTAATACCGTTTACCACACAGTAACCCTCTCTCGAGCCACTCAAACGAGGCATCGCGACCGAGCTGAACTCTAGCTGACCATTCCGTGCAGTAGTACTACCGCACATATCGCCAGTTTCTTCGTGTTCTTCCCCTGCTTCTCGCATCATCAGCATTGCATTTTCACCCTTCCTGGCCCCGGTACTGCTTCGGTTCACGTCGTTTCGTCTCAGATCGACACCTCTATCTCTCACCCCGACGCCTTTGGCAAATCGCTGCCCTGCATGTGCTATCTCAACTACGCCAAGGTACCCTCGATCCGCTATCAACGGCCACCCTTGTCGCTGTCACCATCGCGCCCACCTTTCCCTTTACACTCTCTTCCCGCCCATCCGTCCTCCCCTGTTCTCTCTCACTTCCTTGCCCTTTCGCTTCCTTCAACAGTACTGTTCCTTGCTCTTCCAGTCAAGGTCAGCACGTGTGCCCCTGCGCTGGCTCCTCTTTGAGCGCTACTGCTGGGTGGACTTGAACGGCCGGCGTCCTTTAAACTCATTGCCGCCCGTAATCCGCCAGCTGCGGTGGTTTCCCCAGACATCTGCACTCACACACCCTTACATACTCCACGGAGACGATTTCTTTTATACCGAATCCCTCCGCGGTTTTCAGCGCCTGCGTGGTGAAGAGCGATCCCTGGCTTTGTTGACGCCTTTGCGGCAGGGCACAGGCTGCCGTTACCATGGCTTCGGGTCCCTCTTCGGGTCCCTGGCCAAGCGAAGGCTTGCCCCAGGATCAACTGCCGATGGATCAACAAGCGCAACCACAGGCTCAACTACGACAACAGCAACAACAAGGCAGGATGAGCACGCATTCGAGTTCGAATGGCGACGGCGATGGCGACGACCTCGACCGTCAAATGCTGCGACATCTCATGGCTCGCTACTCCGAAAAAGAGCTTGCACGCCTCATACTCGAAGAGCGAGCTTCACCAGCCTCCCGTATGTCGCTCACCGACCTGCTACGCGCCGATGAGCGTTTTATGGCTGACTTGACTGGGTTTGCAGATAATGACGCCGCATCCATCATGACCAGCAGTACTTACTCATCTATTAAATCCGAAGACGCTCACAGCATGTTTGATGCTGCCAGCATCCGAACATTCTCCACCGACAACTCATCCACCCGTGGCAGCATCCTCTCCAACATATCGAACGTATCAGCGCGCACTGCTAAACTTCTTGGGAGGAAGCACCACATCAACAGAGGCGTCACCTCAATTCCCTCTATTGAGAATGGTGACTGGGACGACAATGACACCACTAATGGCGATGCGGCCTCGATATCCAGCGCATCGAAACAGAAGAGTTCTTTCATGTGCGCCTTTTGCAAAGAGGAGAACATACAAAAGACCTGTACTAGGAAAAACGATTTGAAGCGACATATTGAGGATTTCCACAACATGAATGCGCAATGGACCTGTAAGGTCCGAGGATGCAACATGGTCTTCGACTGGCAGACTGCATACAAGACCCACCTTAAGCAGGCTCATCAAGGATCTCGTTCCAGCGTCGACGAAGCGAAGGTTGAACTGTGTCCCCAGACGGTGTTTGCATGCGGATTTGAGCATTGCTCTCAGGTTTTTGAAGCCCCATCGGATGCTGATGCCACCGCAACATTCAAGGACTACGTGGGTCATGTCGTGAAACACTTCGATGAAGGCGCCAACAGTGGCGAATGGACGTACTCAGCTAGAATTCGAAACCTTCTTCGACAGTCGGGAGTACTACGGGCTTGGACTAACTCCGTTTCAGAAGCGGAACGGAATGCCTTGGAGTGGCATCCTCAGTCCAGCTACATTCTCCGAAGGCGCCTTGAGACACGACACATCGGCGACTTGCAACTTTTGATACACTATGCTCTTGCCTTGGGCAGAGATGCGGCAAACCCGCCTCAGCTTCGCGAAGATTTCAAGATGCCTGTCCGACAGGAATGCAGCATGCCGATCCATGGACACAAGAACCGACTGCATGGTGGCTCCGTCCCGGGACCTGAGCCTGAGTTCCAGTTCAAGATCTCCAGGGCAGCGGATCCGAACATGTCAGCATTCATCGCTTCGCAGCGCAAGATTCACGTACCACGTGCCCCCGTGAGGTCGGGTCGCTCTGCCCGGCCTCCCACAATGACCATGGCGAGACAATCAGCCTCTCAGATGAATGTGCCTCAGTATGGTCACTTCCACGGTCCACCACCATCCTCAATGTTCCCACCCCATCACATGCATCAGCAGCATCAGCAGCACCCACATCATCAACCCTTTGCTATGATGTCCTCTCCCGAGCAAGGTGGCGGCATTATTGCTGACGACCTGCGCAATCTTCGTTCCATGGCCGACACCATACCTGGACATGACATCGAAATGGGCGACAGCACCATGATGGACACCTATATTGGCCCTTCGGCCGACTTCAATGGCGGTTTCAGTCACGCTCTCCAGAACGATGACAGCCCCATGCCTGGCCAGCAACAGCATGCCTTTGGCGCATATGATGGCGCTAACCACTATTGAGCATTGAGACATGCCCTCGCCTTCATGCGCAATCAACTCACGCAGACGTGGCGCGGCTCAGCACGGAACGAGACACGTGTCCGATCAGGCTGTGCCGGTTACTACATCGGCCAACGCGGCCACTTCTCCTTTTCCTGCATTTCGCATATTCAGAGCCGTAGCGGCAACTAGTCCTTGGCAAAGGATCTCCTTGATACCTTTTTTTCTTTATATTCCCTTTCTCTTCTTATGTCGGACTCTTTCTGGTGGCGTGGGGCGAGGGCTTTGTTCGTATATATGGGGACAAATGATACACGCGGACAACGTATACACGCGGATCAAATAAGGCGGGAAGCAGCAGGCGCGGTAGTGATGGGGGTTTGTGGGTGTTCTTCATGTATTGTTACTCTTGAGAAGGGCCATTTCCTGGCAAACAGGTGTGTACAGCCTTCTCGACTCTATATTAGATGGATCTGGGGGACGGTGTATGTAGTCGAGGTCGATCACGAGAGGCGATCGAGAGGATTAACAGAGGACTTGAATGTCTGTTACAACACTTGCCCACAAACTGGATGTGCTTGTGAATTAATGAGGCAGATGAACCCAACCATGAAACTAGCATTCATGCAGTTTTGCGAGAAAAAAAAACACTAATTGGTTTATAAAGGTATGGCAGCACCTTGCTATTCCCAACTCATGCAAGCCCATCCACTGGAGGCTTTGCATTAACTTCAATACATATGGAACCAACACTGGCTCTATCCCCTGAGATCTCTTTACACATTCTCGAGGGACATGTGAGGTCGCCATCTTTCAAGTCCTGCCGCCGGGCATGCATGTCACTCTAGGGTAGCTTGGAAAGCAAAGTAGGGTTCGAGCTTCACACCAATCTGTCACGCCATGACAATGGACAACTTGGAGGATCATTAAGTTGTTTGGATGTACAAGTCAACGCGATGCTTAAACATTTTTTTTTTCAAACCTTGAGCCAAACACTACTCGCCGTCGGGCCGGGTTCAGGTGAGCGAGGTGGCATGTGCACTGGCACGTAGGACAACAACAAACCTACCTACTCCTTATCCACGCAGTAGGTAGTAGCTACGAGCTCGAGGATGAGCAACGCCATCAAAACATTGGAGAATAGATTGTGTCACTACCAAGGCACGCAGACAGGCAGGCAGGCCATCCCGTATAGGAAGGACGTACGGAAAGATTACGAGTGCGACATCTTGTCAAAGCCAACGAACCCCACGTGCTCGAGAGACAAAGCTCGAGCATCCCACGGTGGTGCAAAGTGGCTACACACGACCCTGAGTTTTCTCTCCTCCACATGGGCAGGTTCGAGTCCTCGTTCTTGTGCAACAGTTCCAGCTATGTAGGTGGGTAGGTATGTTATGAGGTCCTGTATGTACCTTACCTTACCTCGTGGTCCTGAAACATCAAGCCACACGGGAAGGAAGTGGCGCTTCCTCTCAGGTCGATCAGGCGAGGGAGCAACCTTAAAAAAACAACTCTCACCAGAAAGGCCAGACTTCGCCCTCGGCCCGTGATAGGTATCGTACCTGGCGCGCCTGGTGGGCTGGAGAACAGTGTTTTTTTTTGTTCTCGAAACCATGGTACCACGCTTATTTATTGGTGGAAACAACGGATGGCGTAGAGCTATGGGATTGCAAGAGGTCGTGCTTTAGCGGATACTACGGAAAGCGACGAGTGCGTTGGACCTAGAATACATACCTGGCGCGTTTCTCCTCCTTCTAGAAGGAATGCACAGTCCTCTTCTATTCCTTGGGTGTGGTGTCAAACATGTCACGAGAACAGTCACATTGGTCCGCCTGCGTCGGGGGGAAATTGCCCGCTAGGTGACGCAAGGTGAGGGAGTCTGTGCGAGGCTGGATGGATATCGCGCGGATCACAAGGGTAGGGGTGTTTCGGATGGCGTGTTGGACGTGGAGCTTCAGAAAGCACAAGGTTCTAGCGGGGAATGGAAGGAAATATCGTGAGGCACAGGTGAGATACATAGGATAATGTTGCTCACCAAGAGTTCATAGGGAACTGCCAAAGCAAGATTGATCGCCGTGTGGCCAGACTGCCATGGGATCAGCTCCACGTAGCACAGATACACAACGGGAATGAGGCTGCCAGCGCTGCGAGACTGTCCATGACGAGGGGACTGCAATCTTCCACAGGAATAGATCACGGAGAGACCGGCGCAGGGATGTTGCGAATTGGGACATCATCATGGCTAGAAAAGGTCCGAACATCTTTGGCTGGTGTGGGTAAGGCAGAGAGAGGGGTGTACAGCTTGGGTATCACAGGCTTGCAGATGGAAAGGGATAAGATGGAGATGGACAGTGCGCTCAAAAGGAAGGTTGACCGGCTCGTGAAGAGCATCCATCGATCACGAGGATTGACGGCTAATTAGAGGACAAGGTGCATCGCAATTCAGTCGCTGAATGGCGGTCTAGGTGCCCTTATCAAAGCCTCAAAGTCAGCTTGAGACATGGGAGCCTGCATCTGTTGTTCACGTGGCTGCTCCAGGGTGCGTACCACTGAGGGGTTACGAACAGCGACTGTTCGGGATGTGGATTGGAAGAGACTCGTTAAGATGAAGGACGAGATGCTGCAGGCTGGCGGTGTGCTCTGCATACCTCGTCAATCTGAGGCAAGCAGGCTCACGACCATCATACTGCAGTCGCTAGCTCACGAGAGAAAAAGGCCTTTGTATAGTGAAGGTTGCAAGTGAGAGAGATTGCTTATTGTGCATCGCCACACGCAACGGGGACCAGAACTGGCATTCGGTGGCGAGAGGGGAGGGACGGGACAGAAGTAAACAGAGTGTGCTGCTGGTCGACAGAGGGATCACTCATGCAAACCCGGTGCGAAGGAGTTTGGTTGGACAGGTCGTGAATGAGCAAGGGGAATCCTCAGAGTTTCTGGAAGGTTACGCCACGTGGTGAACGCGTCAGAAGGGTGCACTGCACCGAAAGCTGGTTGGCTGCCAGTCCCCGAACCGAGGACGTTGAGCAACGATTTCATGTGGCTGTATATTATTGCTCATCAGCTGAACGGCCAAGGCCCGCAGGGAAGTACTGTACACTGTATCATACCCTGTACATAATGAAAGCACTGTACAGTACTCCGTACTCCGTAAATACTCCGTAGTCCGTACGGATTCCAAGCAAGCGGATTTGGTCCGTTGGCGATAAAGCTTTAGCCACCAGCCAGATGGGGAATAGCATGCAAGGTGGTGAAACACGTTCAGGGGCGCCATCATCGAAAACGTGCGTCTGGAATGGTGTGTGGGCCATGTTTGAAGTTGGTTGTCGAGTGGAGGCAAACGGTTCTGAAGCTTGCCTCAGTCTCTGCACTAGATGCCCTCTTCGTCATGTAGAGAGGAAGGTGGACTGGGCTTCTCCCAGTCGGGCACGAATAGAGGCGTATCGTCAGTGGCCGCAGGCGCACGCCACGCAGGTTGATGCCGAGCCTGCACGCCGTCTTGTAGGATTCGTTCGCAGTGCGGGGAGCTGGGTCGCTTGCGCGAATAGTTTCCCCGAATGGCATGGATTGAGTTGGGCTGAACATATTTGTAGACCGCATTGATAGTTTTGTTTGTCTCTCTGCCTGTCTGCCTGTCTGCCTGTCTGCCTGTCTGTCTGTCGGGGGTGCAATTTGTCGAAGCCACATGGGCCGATGCGAAGCAACCGTGCAGCTGAACCAAGGGTCGAACAATCGAACGCAGTTCTTCTCCAGCCCGGTATACGGATATTGCCGTTGTCGCAGCGGGGTGTCATCACCCACCCGCTGGGTCTCCTCCACCATTTCCTTGAAATTACTTTCGCGGATGATCTAATGTCTTGGGTCGATCTGGATGTGCACTGTGTGCTTTGAAAAGAAATGGGGCACGAAGTCGCCGACTGATTGATACACCAACTATCATAGACTAGGTACGCTACGTACGAGAGGCGCTGGTAGTCCGCCATGACGCCCTATCGACGGTGACGAGCTAGTCTATGAAAGACCCCGACAAGCGTGAGTTTGTCAATTAGTGCGTTTTCCGATCAGCTTGAAGAGAGTGGTGAATGGGTGTGCCAACGTTGGACACTGCTACAGCTGGTTCTTAGAAGCATTCTCGCCAGCTTGTCCTAGTCAACAAGCCAGGTCAGCGACGTTTGAGTTGTGGCTTGAAAGTTCAACGACGCGAAGTAAATGTCGCTCGTTATTTCTGTGAAAGTGTCATCAAACTCACCTCGCCTTGCAACTGCTCTGTCTTCTCAGCCCTTGGGCTGGGCAAACGGAAACGGTGCCTGTGTGAGTGGGCCACCCCGTGTCCAAGCACGCCGCGTGGGACCCAAGGCTTGCCGTATACTGTATGTAGCAAGCTTGGTCTACATGAAGGCACCGTCGCACTCAAAACCAAAGGCCAAGAAAGAACTCGGCCGTGTGACTTGATTTGGTCTCCTCATTGCCAGCGACTCGAGAGTATAGAATGCCACCCTTTGCGAGATCCGATCGCCACATGTGCCAGCTCGAACTCTATCAAAAGGGGGAAGTGGCCATGCCCACGATTGGTGTTTTCTAGAATGAAGGTAGAAGGGCTGTAGTGTGCCCCGACAGGTGGTCCGACTCCGGATTCATAGGTCTGCAAATTGCTTGTGCTTCTTGATTTGGTTGACGCTATTTCGGGATTTTCAATTGGGTGAATCAGCTCATAGCAGCCACCAGGATACCCAGGGTTGAAACCGATGGACCGGATGCAGGGGCCAGACGCCTGGGTGTCGTGTGCTGATGCGATGCAGAACCACTTGGCTTGTGGCTTTCGGGACGCTGGGTGTCAGCTCCCGTCAACATGAACCAATCCGGAGCGCTCTTGGCCTAATCCTTCCAGTGTACGGAGCACAGTACAGATACAATAGGTATAACGGCCAGCCTCCGGATCTTCGGCGGGTCCTGACCTTTTCAGCCAGGGATAAGAGATTTGTCACTGGCTCGGTTCCTGAACACTAGGATACGACAAAGCACGCGTGTGCCAGATAGCAACATCATCTTCTTTTGCTTTCCCACCACCGGCGCGCCCCGCGATGCAGATGGCACAGCACGGAGCTTCTACTCGTCTCGGTATTGCGTGGATCAACGGCGGCTACGAACGTTGCTTCTGCCGGCTGCCCATGTCTCTCATCGACCATGGCGCCGGAGAAACACTTGCGAATAGGGTGATGTCCGGGAAGAGCGCACGGATCCTGTACCTCATCCGGGCCTGGCGTGCGCACTTGATGTGGCTTCGGCGACTGTTGCCCACTGCTTCACCAAAGTCCCCTGCTAGGCACTGCCTGATCTTCACCCTCTTAGGCGCTCTCTCACTGCGCTAGACCTTGTTGGGATGGTCGAATCCTCATGGTTGCGAAGTTAGGCGATTTTTAGAAGCACTTGGCGAGCGTGTCGTTATTGGACAGGACGGTTAGGATTCCCGTTTGAGGATTCCGCACCTTTGATTCTCCTTGTGGTTGTACGGAGTATGTGTTGAGGAGAAAGTTCGGCATGGTTGAGATCATGATGATTACTATTGCCAAAGAGGGCGTCTGATGCCATGGCAGTAGCACCTGCCGTACCTGCCGCCTGGTTATTTTGTGATCAGGTGATCTCCTAAGTTCATGCCTGAGCCGGATGGCCGCAATTTCCTCTTGTCATGCCGCACGTACTGCAGAACAAGCACATCCACGTCTGGTGGAATGCTCATTGTCCGAACACAATTGACTTCGTGAAGCTGCATCGCCCCCAAAGCCTCGGAAGCACCCTACATTTTGGGATCAGGTTCGTCATTGGCGCCGACTCCGCATGCAAGACTTTAATATGTAGTCACGATCGGGGATCTGCCGCTTTTCTGGCACTGTTCAGTACATTAGGTGGACCAGTTTTCCTGGGCTGCTGTGACGGGCCAAGTTCCAACAATGCAACGTCCACCCTCCCACATTTCGAGGAAGCAAGCAATCGCACGGAAGATGGTGTGGGCCAGGTACCGTCACTTTACCATTCGCTCGGCATCTACAGGTGTGGAGAGTGGATAGTTCCAGTGCAAGCCTGTGACGCCCTCTGGTTTGGCACTGCCCTTCCCTCTCTTACTCGGGTGCGGTGGTGTTCTCCTCGACTTGTCTCTGACTCGGATCGGAATCTAAAGCCTCTGCATGTCTCGCACTAAAGCCATGCTGACGACGAGCTCTGAAGATCCATGTCAAGGTGAACGATTTTCCTGTAGCGTATGAGCTATGCCCCGTTGAACCAGGATCCTTCCGTTCTGAATTTGCACTTACCAAAGTGACCATCCCGGGTGGATGACCCTTGTCGTCGCTCTCCCAAGCGCAATTTGCTTTCGCCCACAGCGCTGGTCTGGTGTCAGGCTGGTGCAAGGCTGTTCCTGGTTAAGCCATCACACCACCCACACCTAATCTTGGGTTCTGTCAGACACCATTGTACTTGCGCATGCACGCTGTCCTGGGCGGTCGGACCAGGTACCATGCGCATTGCCCGGAAAGTCTCCTGCAAGCCCCAATTTGCGCTTGTTCAAAACGTCTCTTGCTAGGGCCATTGGTACGACCTATCAGTTCTCCACGAGGCCACGACCCAGCGGGCCAGCCCACAACAGAAGCCGTCTGCCTTGTCACTCTCATTTCGAAACCTTCTAGAAGCGAACAACCGTGGCTTCGACCACCCTGTTCTGCGATAGGGCAAGAAACAGGCTACCAAGTGTCCCCATCGCTAGCCTCTTGACGCTACGCTGTTCCCTCTCATGCTCTCACACCCCTAGTTCCTCCTCCTCTGTGTGTCTACCTATGTACGGCCTCCCACCCACACTCGTTGCTCTACCCGGACACGCGGTGCATAAGGACACACCCCTTCCCTCACCATTCTTCGTTATCCACAGTGCTCCTCTCCCCCCATCGTCCTTCTTCTATCCCCCGGCTCCCAACTGCTCATGCCCTTGGTTCTTCTAAAGTCCGGCTTCCTCTACCTTTCTAAACCTCTTCCTCATACCCGCGCTCTCTCATTCTAATATTCACTTGGCTTCCCTTCATTCGACGATACCCCTCGCTTCTTTCTCGACTATAGCATATTTTAACACGCATAGCCTTTCTGTGGATCGTTTGCCTCGGGAGGCACCTTCACTTGGAGAAGAATTACACCGACGAATGCCCTTAATCGGAGCCACGACCAGCGAATACCAACTTGCCGGCCTGGGCCTTGTTGCTTGTCATCTTCGGATACGGTGAACCATCTCGTGGAGACATACGATATCTGATCCGACGACAACCCCGAAGACGTTCTTCCATAACTAATTCGACTGCCGTGGTCCGTCTCACGCACCATTTCTACGCCAGGTGCGACAGAACGGCCCGTCAGAAAGCCTCGGACCGGGAACGCCCTTTCTTGTTCCGCTCCTGAACAATAGACAATTTCTACCACCAATCAACCTCATAGCACTTGATCCTGACTTGGCTTGTTTGGGACTTTTGCTACGACTTGGGGTATCGTGCGACCCATTGCGCCCGGACCGTTTCATACGGCAGGTTCGTGAGAATTGGGCCTTGTGGTCACTATTCCCCTCGCTGTCGACATGTTCCCCTTCAATGGACCTGAAGATGCCGGCGTGCGCCCACTCAGCGACGAGGATCACCAGCAGTTGCTCAACCTCGTTCAGAAGTATGGAGTGCCCAGCCTCATCTGCGCACTTGGCGGTGACCTGGGTCTTTCATGTAAGTCATACGTGCATGCCTCAAGCCGTTGTGCACCACTCTGTACCTTCTAAACACGGAACACTGCTGACGCTGCCTCACCTGACAGCACGAGCATCTACGTTCTCTGCTACAACATTGCTGAGCAGTGCGCCATCTCTGATGAGCTCAGATGCGTCTCACTACAGATCTGATGGTGTCTCCATTCGATCACAGTCCACCTGGCCAGATGCTGCAACTGATAATTGCTCGATTAACGACCTCGAAATCCCAACCAAGATGCCTGAACGCACGTGGCTTGACTCTCCAGTAGCCATGCAATCACCTTTCCCCGGCTCTGATGTTACCTCCCACCCTTCGCCGCCACTCGTCACACCTCCATCCAAAAAGTACCAGTGCCCGACTTGCTATCTTGACTGCAATCCCGTTGGCTTTGGTCGCAAGAGTGACTTCAAGAAGCACCTTTACAATTTCCACGGCGCTGATGTTTCGTGGCTCTGCCGTACTAAGGGCTGCCACTTGAGCTTTGCGACTGAACGTGCCTACAGCCTTCACGCCAAAGAGGTTCACCGGATGGATGCCTTACCAAATAGTGCAGCTCGAACCGAGCTCTGCCCGCAGCTCGTCTTCGCCTGTGGGTTTGCCAACTGCAAAGAGCGCATCTTCGAGGCTCAGAGCGCACAAGACTCAGCTGCAAGCCGTGACAAGTACTTTGAGCACATTGCCAAGCATTTTGAGGACCACTACAACGTTGCGGACTGGGAGTACAAGGTCCAGATTCACAACTTGATGCGCCAGCAGCGTGTTAAGCCAGTCTGGAAGACCTGCATTTGGCCCAAGGAGAAACGGACTGCGCTTGTGTGGCGTCCAAGGTCATCCGGTGACCTGAAACGTATGCTGGAGTGTCGCCACCTTGGGGAGGACATCTCTACCCTCGTTCGCCTGGCCTTTATCCTTGGAAACTCTCCGTTCACACTTCACAACACCCCGCCACCGAGCGAGATTGACTTGCATTTCTCTCTGCCATTCCGAAGCCAATGTTTAGCCGATGCCGGCACGGTCGTTCCCCAATCCTCAGGAGAGGCACCTGAGAGTCCTGTGAAGTCTGAATCAACCCCAATGTTGACACTCACTAAGCACATTTCTTATCCTACACCCTCAGTCTTCCGCCTTGGCAGTAAAAAGGACAAGCGGAAGTCCCGCCCTGGAACTCCCGGAAGCATGTCTGGCGACACAGCGATGAGCGAAGATTCTCCAAACGGACCTCACCCAGGTACACCGTTCCCGATTCCCCAAGAAGCTCCCGTGCCATTTGACGCGCCGAAATTTGCTCCCGAGCCGAACGAGCTGCCTAGACATATTTCGCCTACTTCACACCCTACCTCGCATCCTACGTCTCACCCAACCTCGCATCCTATGCAACACCAACATACGCAGGCTCAACCGCAAGCTATCCCGCAACACCAATCGCCCATCATCGACCAGTCAATGGACACTCATATGGGCACTCCGATCGGCACTCCAATGTCCCATGCCATGGATTACCACTCGGAGCACTCAATTGACCCTCCTGTTGTGTATACCATGGCCGGTCAGGACAACGTACGCGATTCGTGGTACACAATCAACGCCATGGGCTCGTACACAGCAGACCCTGCGGAAGCCAACAACTTCTACAGCGTCCGCGGGGGCAATGTCAGCCAATCCACTGTCCGCCCAGCCACTCCTACGCCTCACAAGCGTCCGGGATCTTGGGGAAAGGCTGCGACGATGGATACTATGAGGCCCATGAAGCGGTCAACTATTCCAATCGAAGGGAGCCCACATTCAAGCGTCGATATGGACGCGCCGCGAATGCATCATCAGAGCCACCAATTGCAGCAAGTCCCGAACATGTACGGCGAACCACTACCCACCTCGATGCCTATCGGCTATGGGTACGAAATGCCAATGAACGACGGATTCCAAGGCCCACACCCCGGATTCGCGCCTCAGCAGGTGCAGATGGAGCCCATGACGTTCTTCCTCGATGACGGCGAGGCTCGCATGTGATAGGGTACGAAGTATATGCCCGACCTACAGCCCTTTGGAGTCCGGCCAATCCGAACGCGCGACGAATGATACATTTGACTGGCGATTGTTTGACACATACATTACCTATTAATACTCGGCACCCTCTCATGCGGCACTGGACGGCAGCATGGAGAGGCGGCTTTCCTTTCCTGCATACCCTTTTGTTTTCATAGCACACCGACAACACGTCGAATCACGCAACGCATTCATCTCCTAGACTCTTCCCCCCTCCTTTCAATTGTTGACGTTTACCATTGGCCCCTGAAGCTTTTATTTTCATGGTGCAAGGAGATATCCCATGTGGCTTGCTACGAGCGGTGAACGAGTTTTAGATACCATTTGTTACAGCATAGCACTTGAGTCGTGCTTTTCCTTTTTTTTATACTACCCGTTGTTGTCTGACCTTTCCAAACACCGATGGTTGCGGTCTGGCTTTTCGGCTCTATTCCGGCTATCAAAACATGGATCATTCGCCTTCCTAAAGATTTCCGTCCTGTTCATTACGAGTTTGCATCCTGCTTGATGGGGGTGACCTGTCTTGATTTTGTTCCTACTTGACATCATACTTGTCTGACAGATGTGGTGCGGATGGGCATATAGAAGAGGGCATTCTAAATAAACCAACCTAATGACCACTATTCTTCCATGGATCCTGCGTGATGTATGCTCCCGGCCGGATTGAACTAAGGTAAGCGAATATGTCGCGAGACTACAGCCTCCGCTCTACCCAGTGATTACTTGAGATGCGAGAGTACCGTCTGGCACAGTGGCGCTCAACCTAGAATGGAAATGTACAACATGTATTGACAGTTTGAAGTCGGCGTTGAACTGGCCGTACATCAATGCATCGCGTATGCATGACTGATCAGAATGTATTAGAGGCCCTCCCATTGGTCACCAACGTTAGCTACCTCACTGTGGTGCCTGGGGTACAGCCATCCGCCATCGGGCGGAAGGCGATGGAGGCCGTATTCGGAGAGAGCAATCCATGGTACCACTTGAAGTCATACAGGTTGTAGGGGGTAGTGAAGTACCTGGTCTGGACCCGGGGACCCCACATGCTCGCCCCAGGATGCCGGCGATGGCCCGCCTCAGTCGAAGTACAGCGGGGTGAGCAACTCTTTACAGTGGAAATCAGTGTGTGCTACAGTGGACAGAGGAGTCAATTCGGCTGCCGTTAAACCCTGCCCACAAGCTCTGTTTGTGAGGTGCACTAACAAGGTCAGAGAAAGTAGACTACAGTAGCGGCACCGGAGCTGCAGATGACTCTTGAAAGCGGGGCCGTAGCCAATCAGCATCGTGGACTAGGCTCCAGACCGTGCCTAACGTGTAGAAGCAGCAGCAGTATTGGTTGCACCCACCGCGCCCTTGGACAGCGCTGAAGTGAGAGTGGGCGAAAGTGAGGGTCCATCTTCCACTTTCTTTTTCTCGTGCGCTTACCCGCCTCTTTTTCCTCCCCGTTCCCGTTTCCCACCCAACAACATCCCGGCCATTGGAAGTTCGATCGAGTCGCGGAACGAATAAACGACGGCTTTCTCGTCTCTGCCCCGCGTGCAGTTGCTTCCTCTTCTCATTCCTTCGTGGACTCGTTCACTCGTGATCTGCGAATTGTTCAAACCAACACACAAACACACAAAACTCTCCCGGGCCCCGTTCCCGTCCAGAATTTCGACGATGCTCCGAAGTCGCCACCACACTTCCAGGGCCCTCAAGGCTCTTGGCCAGACCAGGTCATTCACCACGACCTCAGCTGCCGCTACCGTGCAGGCCCCGAAGAAGGTTCCTTCAACTACAAGGAATCAGGCTACTGCCGCCACTGCCTCTCAGTATGTTATTCCTCGGTTGTTTTGCTGCTGCCAACGCATGAGTTTCCGAGGTCGTGTGGTGTCGGTGTGGGGAGGTGGTCAGCCAGTTCTCCGGCGCCGGAGGAATGAAGAAAAATTGCAGAGACAAGGGTTGCAACAAAGAAGACGGCAGGAACACTCGATGCGATCAATTTCTTTGTTGAATTGCGATCTTTGGAAAATGTTTGCTAACCTCATTCGTGAAGGGCTGCCCGTCCCATCCCTTCCACCGCCTTCAACACCGACAAGAGCCATGTCCAACCCCTGGTCAACCCCCGGAGACAGGAGATGGACGAGTCGTGCGTATTCCAATACCTGGGCATAATTTGTGATGGCTGGCTTACAACTGTGCAGGTTCATTGGAAAGACTGGTGGTGAAATCTTCCATGAGATGATGCTCAGACAGGGTGTCAAGCACATCTGTATGACCCTCCCCTAAACCCATTCACACCTGTATTGGAGTGCTAATAGTTCTGCTTCCTACAGTCGGTTACCCCGGTGGCGCTATTCTCCCCGTCTTCGATGCTATCTACAACTCAAAACACTTCGACTTCATTCTGCCCAGGCATGAGCAAGGTGCTGGCCACATGGCGGAGGGTTACGCCCGCGCATCTGGAAAGCCCGGTGTCGTCCTCGTTACCTCCGGTCCTGGTGCGACCAACGTCATTACCCCAATGCAGGATGCTCTCTCCGACGGTACTCCTATGGTTGTGTTCTGTGGACAGGTCGTCACCACAGCCATTGGTAGCGACGCCTTCCAGGAGGCCGATGTCGTCGGTATCTCACGTGCCTGCACCAAGTGGAACGTTATGGTCAAGAACGTTGCTGAGCTCCCTCGTCGCATCAACGAGGCATTCGAAATTGCCACCTCTGGCCGCCCCGGTCCCGTCCTCGTCGATTTGCCCAAGGATGTCACGGCTAGTGTCCTGCGCAAGGCGATCCCTACTGAGGTCACCCTCCCCGGCCTGCCCAGCGCTGCGACCCGCGCTGCTGTCGAGCTCCGCGACAGGCAGATCCAGGAGTCCATCAAGCGTGTTGCCGACCTCGTCAACATGGCCAAGCAGCCTGTGATCTACGCTGGTCAGGGTATCATTCAGTCCCCTGGTGGTCCTGAGATTCTGAAGGAGCTCGCTGATAAGTGCTCCATCCCCGTCACTACTACTCTGCACGGCCTCGGAGCCTTCGATGAGCTCGATGAGAAGTCTCTGCACATGCTGGGTATGCACGGCTCTGCTTACGCCAACATGGCTATGCAGGAGGCTGATCTGATCATCGCTCTGGGTGGCCGCTTCGACGATCGTGTCACTCTCAACGTTCCCAAGTTCGCCCCCGGTGCCCGCGCTGCCGCTGCTGAGAAGCGTGGCGGAATCGTCCAGTTCGAGATCATGCCCAAGAACATCAACAAGGTCGTCCAGGCCACCGAGGCTGTGGAGGGCGATGTTGCCACTAACCTCCGCCACCTCATGCCTCACCTTGGAGCGAAGTCCATGCAGGACCGCGCCGACTGGTTCGGCAAGATCAATGAGTGGAAGGCCAAGTGGCCGCTGTCCCACTATGAGCGCTCCGGCCGCAACGGCAAGATCAAGCCCCAGACTCTGATCGAGGAGCTCAGCAATCTCACTGCCGACCGCAAGGACAAGACCTACATCACCACCGGTGTTGGTCAGCATCAGATGTGGACTGCTCAACACTTCCGCTGGAGGCATCCTCGCACCATGATCACCTCTGGTGGTCTCGGTACTATGGGTTACGGTCTCCCGGCCTGCATCGGTGCCAAGGTCGCCCAACCCGACGCCCTCGTCATCGATATTGATGGCGACGCCTCTTTCAACATGACTCTCACTGAGCTCTCTACTGCTGCGCAGTTCAACATTGGTATCAAGGTCATTGTTCTGAACAACGAGGAGCAGGGCATGGTCACCCAATGGCAAAATCTGTTCTACGAAGATCGCTATGCGCATACTCACCAGTCCAACCCCGATTTCATCAAGCTGGCTGAGGCAATGAAGGTGCAGTGCAGGAGGGTGGAGAAGCCTGAGGACGTGAGGGATGCTCTCAAGTGGCTGATCGAGTCGGATGGCCCGGCGCTGCTGGAGGTTGTGACCGACAAGAAGGTGCCTGTCTTGCCTATGGTTCCTACTGGATCTGGTCTGCATGAGTTCCTCGTATGGGACGAGGGTAAGTTTTCATTATTCACAACTTCAACGATAATAAGAAGATGCTAACTGCTTTACAGTCAAGGACAAGAAGAGGAGAGAGCTGATGCTGGAGAGGACATGCGGTCTGCACGGCCACTAAGGGGACGAAGCTCGTGTGGCTGCGGTGGGGAAGTGTTTGAGAAGAAGAACATGCGGGTTTTTGTTTGAGCATCTAATCATGCGGCAGACTCTTGGACGTTTGCTCGCCGATCAAAAGTATTTGAGAAGGGGGAGAAGGGAGATTCATACCATTTTATCTCGTGTTCCAAAAAGTTGGCTTGGAGGAGGAAAGGGGCTTGGTGCTTCTGATGTCTTTCAGCATACCATTTAGGGGCTTAGTGAAGACTGTGAACACAGTACGAACGCGGTACGATTGCAGTGTACAAACTCTTGAGTTCCTGGTGTGACATATGACTGAGGAGGGTGAAGATCTTGCAGGCATGTTGATTGCAGGGACCAAGAACAATTCAACGACAGGATTTCACAACACCGCTAAGCTTCACCACCGGGTCTGGGTAACCACTCAGGCTTATCCCTTCCCCGCCTCCCCGGCATCCTCTCCCATCCAACCTCAGCGCCTTCAATGCTTCCGGCAGCCTTGACATACCTCATCCTGCCCAGCCCATCCTGCAACTCCCTCTCTTCAAATATCTCGTCCGGGAAGCTAGTCTGTCCCTCGGCCTTCTCGACCTTGAATCCCTCCACCCCTGGTATCCTGCCCATGCTCTCCAAGAACTTCTGAGTAGCCGCGAGAGAGACCTCTACTTTGTAGGCACCGCCCTTGGTAGCTCTGTGGTACAAGGCAGCACAGATCCCCGAGGCAAGGAGGTGGCCCGCTCCATGGTCGAGGGCTTGGCAGGGGAGAGGGAGGGCCGGCTGGCCAGTCCCCGAGGCTTCTGCTTCGGAGTAGTTCATCCCCGTACAGGTCTGCACGAGCGAGTCAAAGCCTCTGTTCTCGGCCCACGGTCCATCCGGCCCGAAGGCCGATAGCGTGGCATAGATGATGTTCGGGTTGATCCTGACCAGTTCCTCGGGTGAGAATCCCTTTGCCGCGAGACTTCCCGGGCGGTAGGACTGGAGGAACACGTCGCAGGATCTGACGAGGTCGAAGAGGGTAGCCTTGTCCCTCGCGTCGGTGAGGTCGAGGCTGACGGAACGTTTGCCGCGGGAGAATTCGACGTCGAGAACGGGCAGGTCGGGGAGGTTGGGGGATGTGATCCACAGTATGTCGGCGCCGTGGGAGGCGAGGTGCTTTCCTGCTGAGGGGGCGGCGACGACGCGGGAGAGGTCGAGGATGCGGATGCCTGAGAGACAGCGGTCTGCGGGAGGAAGGGGTGGAGGAGTGGTGGTCGGGGATGAAGGCAACGCGGTGAGGATGATGGGGTTGGAAGAAGTGTGGGACGATTGGGGGTGAGAAGCCCATTCAGCTGGAGAACGGAGGGCATAGATTGGCAGACCGGCTTTGTGTGCTGCTGTCTCGAGAGCGAGAGAGGATGGGTAGGTCAGACAAGCTGATGTGACGTCTTCTCTTGTTGCTGTTTCAGGAAGACCCAAGAGCTTCAGGGCTCCAGAGCGGTGATTGGGAAAGCCATCATGGATTCGGACGTGGCCGTTGCCTCCCGTGGGGTGGAGACCTCCTATGAGGATGCGGTCCGTGACGGAAGGGTTGCCGTCGAGTGTATAAAGCCGCTCAGATGAGTATAGAGCTGCGGCGTGGAGAGGGTCGAGTGTGACTTGGGGTGGAGAGGAGAGTGAGTTGCGATGCGCGAGGAGGAGGGCGGGTGTTAGAGAGGAGAGGAGCGTTGTAGTTGTGATGAGAAGGGGGAGATTATAGGAAGAGGGGAGCGGGAGAGGCTTTGACAAAGGGGTGAGCGTGAATGGAGGAGGGGGCACTGGAAGGGACAAGGAATGGAAGAGTTGAGTAAGGATCGCTTCGGGGGTGAGAGTTGTTGATGCCATGGCTTTGATGGAGAGTCGCAGGGCCATCAACGAACGGGCTAGTTCGGTGGATAATGCTTTCGAAGTACTTTCCAGGGAATTTAGTTAGAGCGTGAGAAACTGGAGTTGCGTTCAGACCTTTCTTGGCCCGTAATAGAGAAAATACTGGTCATTAAAAAAAAAAAAAAAAAAAAAAAAAAAAAGGATGAAGAGTTCCCGTTCAGTGACGTCGAGATTGAAATTCCGGGTATTACGGCGCTCGGGGGAGGGCCGAGATCGGGGATGTGGGGGGTTTGGCTCGGCTTAACGACACGAGAGCGAAGACCGGCGCGAATGGAGATGCCAGGATTGGGATGTTGTCGAACGGAGGGCGTCGGTTTGATGAAGATGACACGATGGGGGCCACAACGACGAAAGGTGATGGATGCAATGCTTGCTTTGTACCCTTGTGGGTGAGTTGTGGGTAGAGACGGGGTGGGGTGGTTGCTTCATCTACTCGACAGTACTAGAGGAGTACTAAGTCAGGTACTTCGACATGGTTGGCTCAGGCTCGAAGAGCAGACTGAAATTTCTGGAGGTATGATTTTCAGATGCAGGAGAAAGGCACACTGAAGATGTACAAATGAAACTTATATAATAGTAGTATTGTCAAGTCTGCGTGATCGTGGACGTACTTCTTCGTACAGTCACGTTCATCCCGCTTACCAGAGTCATGTCGGTTATCAGCCCAGATCCCTCGCGCCAGTCCATCGTCCGCCGGTGTTGCCCTTGACCCCCTCCTGCATCAGCTCTAATGCCTAGCCGATACAGCCCTATCTGGGGTCTTCTCGCAAGATACGGACGAGATACTCGTTCAGGTCCAGCATGGTGGCAGAGCGAGATGGGCTGCTAAGCCTGACTTATGTTGAGCTGTCGTCGAGGCGTGGTAAGGTTTCATTGTATCCCACATGCAGATGACCAGGGGCCTTTAATTCCATGTGGCTATGCAGGATAATCTATGATCACTCTCTTTTGAAGCTGATGCATCATGCTAGTAGCTCATTCGATGTAGAGCTGGGATGTCCAAATAAGCCGACCCTATGTGTCTTAATCAAAGCCGTGTGTGTAGGTTGATGTGAACACCAAGATTGCCCCTCTGGTATAGCTCAAGCGATTCCTCGCTCCCGATAGTGATCGGATCCATAATGAGTATGGCCAGTAGTAGGCTGTGTTCCCTTCCCATGTATAACAGAGATAATGCACAAGTGATTTCATGCACAATGACCAGACACAGATTCTCGACGGCAGACTTGGTTTGCTTTACATGAGTATGGATACATTTGTGTGCCACCTCTGCAACCAAGTTTACAAAACAATTCAACCGATTGGGGGCCAGGTTTGGAGGAATCTGGACTCATCAACGTCCATATGCACACATTTCATTCCACATGGATGGAGACTTTGGTTTCGGCACGGTGGATGATCATTATGCTACTTCTATACTCTGGTTTCCCAACGACCGAAAGATGTCGATGTACCAGACGTACCTAGGTATCCAATCGAGTAGATGACCCCATCTCGCCCCAGAGATCTACTAACCGCGAAGGATGCACTGAACGCTAATACCAGCAGCAAAGAACTGCCCAGCACCGGGAAGGAAGCCAGCCACAGCACCAGCAATCCTGGTGAGCTTGTCGCAACCCTGGCTGCCGGTGAGCTCGGAGGAGATGCGAGCCTGGTAGGCGTCGGCGCGGAGAGACCCGTCCGGGTTGTAGACGTTGATGCGCATGATGCTGGGCAGCCAGGCGCCGGGCTTGGAACCCTCGCACTCCATTCCGTGCATGGGGCAGTCGCTGTTCTGGGGGCACTGGACCCTGGCGACGGGACCGCAGGCGGCGCTCGGGCTGTTGGGGACGCCCTCCTGCCACGTCCAGCCGCTGCAGTCGCTGTAGACGGTGTAGGCGTTGGAGCCCGTGGTGCCGATGGTGCGGGCCGTCTCCCACATGGAGTGGATGAGGGCGTCGCGCATGTTCCAGCCGCTCACGCCGTTGACGGCGCCCCACTGGCCGTCGAGGATGAACCTGGCCTGCACGTTGGCGTCGGCGCCGGGCGCCTGGCAGAACTGGTGCCAGGCCCCCGTGGTCGTGTCCGAGAGGCCTCCCTCGTCGTCGCTCACGTCGTACATGCGCTGCCACAGGACCGCGAAGTAGTTCATGTCGCCCACGTTGATCATGTTGTCCGTGTACATGGCGTGCACCTTGTACTTGCCGTTGCCGCGCGCCTGGATGCTCTTGTCCCCCCCGGTCTCCTGGCGAGCGGCCTCCTCCTTGATGGCCTGGAGCCAGTCGTCGCCCTCAACCTTGAACAGGTTCGTCAAGACGTCGTCCCCCTTACGCTGAGACTGAGGGGCAGCAGCAGCCAGGGGGGTCATTGCCAGAGCGGCAAGATAAACAGAAGTGATCTTCATGGTGGATTGGTGAGAAGAGGGGGGAAATGGTAGAAAAGGAAAAAGGTCCGGTGATTCAAGAAAGAACGAAGAGTTTCAAGGACTTTGTTGAGCGAGGAAGTCTTTGACGGTTGCTGGGAACTTGTTCCTGAGAAGGTTGGTTCTGACGATGTAGAAAGAGCAAGACGTTTGCACTTCATTTTATATCTGAGAAGGTACCTATCTAAGGTATCTACCTGAGAATCCAGTCGCTATTAGATCCGAGGAGATCCTCAATGAGGAGGATCCTTCCCTTGAGTCGTCGTACCGTCGTGTCCAGGCCAACAATCATCATAGGTCAAACTATCTGCGACTTCCTCATCCCTGAACGTGGGCTGCGAGCGAAGGAGCGGCGAGGCAACGGTCATCTCCGTTTATCTTACTACATTAAGCCAAAGCTTCATCTAGGAACATGAGATAGGGAAAGCCTCATTCCTAGTTGGGACAAGGATAGGAGGCTACGCTGCAGGTTTGTGGGCACATCACGAACATAGGGTTCCACTGCTGAGGTTGCATGGGCTGCGGGCTGATGGATTCAGATGGCCGGATAATTTCAAGGTCCAAGAGTCATGGCTAAGATTTCTCCTTGTCGAACTTTGAGCTTCTCCTCCTTCCAGCGTGGGGAAGTGTCGAGGTGATATCTGCTCTCTAGTGTTTCTCACATCTCTCTCAGATCCAAAACCACAGCAAGTCACCAGTGCAAACACTGTTCAGCATAATATCCTTATTTCTCAGTGAACCCAGAAAGCTTCCGACTCTATGAGCCATAGGTTTACCAGGTTCACAGCTCCCTGGGGGACAAAGTACAGTACCAGCGTCCTTTTGCACTCCACACTCGGCATGAGTCGTGTCAAGGTCTAATCAGTTGTCGCTGCTGGCATGACGATACGCACAGGCCGACTTCTGGAAGTATGCAAGGAAGCTCGAGGAATCGGGGATATTCCTCATGCAGATAAGACTCGCAATCGAGACTAGTTCCCAGATACCTCATCTTGGCCAGACTTCAGAGGACTTGTTCTGGAACACGTGGGGACGGCTTGTCCTTGCCGAGGGGCAGTTGTAGCGTGCTCGGCCTTGAACTTTAATTCAGCCGCCTGTCTCGTCTCCTTTGACAGTCATGAGGCTCTGAACAAGGACGACTGACTCACGTAGTATAATAGTAAATAGCGGTGGTTGATTCCATTTGCATCATGTTTGAAGTACGGTTTTCTCAGTGGATCAGGCACCTTTATGCCCTATCACGGCCTGATGGATACCTGTGTGGACTGCTCCTCTTAGCTTGGGGAGACCGGTGCCTCAGTACGGTCAAGGAGATAGATAAGATAGCCTTGTGGATGTCCAGGCAGAGAAGAGAATCTCGGTCTTTGAAGACCAATGCATTTATGGGTAAGGTAGGTAGCTAGCTACCACAATGAACTTGATCATCAGCCCAGGTACGATATCACCAGCGGTAGGCCCGAGACGTACAAGGCTATAAGGCCAGGTACCCGTACGCAGCCTTTCATTCAAGCTCTCCCCGCCCCGTAGCGCGAGTTTTAAGGTTTTCGCATAGCCGTATTGAGCTTGCGGCTCCCTTCTGGGCAGGTCGGCACTGCTTCTCTTGAAGCTATGGCCGTGAGTCGGGGGGGCCAGAAGTGACTGACACATGACAGAAATTGGGCAGCGGGGGGCCTTGTGGCTTGATCCTGGGCGGCGCCTTGTTAATACACGGGCCGCCCTAGACATAATCCTTCTATGGATCCTGATACGAAGCAGCGACCGGCGGACCAATGAACGGGCTCCCGGCAAATTGAGGGCGATGGCCATTCGGAGCCTTATGCGAGTCATGCATGGCGCTGGCGCTTGTCTTCACATCAGCCGGTTAAACAGCAAGTAAGTTATGTTCTGATCATCTCGCTTACCCGGTTTGTACTAAACAGACAGCCTGACTCGCCACAGGTACTACAGTATGCAACCCGAACTGCGTCAGTTTGCATTGCAGATTGCAGATTCTAGAAAAGAAAGTTCCTTTAAAAAGCTCTAAACCTTCCAAGAACATCCCACGTGCTTCACGTAGCCAACAGAGTGCCGCCCAATGTGTAGGTAGTTTGTACGTCACCTGAGCCACCCTGTGCCGATCACCCGCCAAGAGGGACGTGGAAACGCTAATAAAGCTTGTTTCCGGAGACGGGGGGAGCGGTCGCAAACATTCCCCCGGATCGGGTTCGACAAGGGGGGGGGGGGGGGCTTGCGTGCGTCCGTTGACGTCGGATCCGTTGCCGACTTGCGCGATTATGGCGGATGAACAGCCGCGGAAGTCAGGGGGAGGAAACGCCAAGGTTCGAGTCAATGCAACCTTGGGGTAGGTAAGGTTCAGGTGTCCAAGATGGACACTTCGAAAGATCAATTCTGGAAGAGGCCATTGACGTGCCAGGCTGCATGTCATGCCCATCTCATGACCTATCAACAACACCGTGCACTGACACGTGTTGAGACATGGTCTCTTTAGAAGGGCAATGATTCAACGGCATTTCACCATTCCTAAAAGGCGAACATGCCATCCCTTTGGCCATTGCTTCTTTTCTTTTACTTCTGTAATACACTTCTTATAGTACCTAGCTTTGCCTTCGCTATTGTCCCTGCGTGTTCTAGAACATGCACGTGTCAATGACAGTGCAACCCAGGAAGGGGGAAGGGATTCATATTAGCTTTTCTTCTTTTCAGGGCGAGCTAACCGTATGTTGACAAGAGAGAGATAAGGAGGCGGCAAGGGGGAACCTGCAACGTTTCCGAATTAGAAAGCTTCATGTTTCCACTGCACACAGTTGTAAGTCTGCCCTGGTTCCCCATCTGCCTTCGTTCCCAGCAACCGCACAAACCTCTACGATGCGCTCGTCGGCCACCTTCTACCTGCTCCTTGCTGCCCTCTTGAACACGGCATCGTCTGTCGAGCTGCGTAAGATAGAGTTCGACATTTTAAAGTCGTCAAGGCCGTCGCTCTTTCTCTTCACAGCAGATGGGTGCAATGAATGCGACCGTGTCCAAGCGGTGCTGGATGAGGCATCCGCGGCGCTTGGCGCATTTCCCATCGCCACGGTCAACTGCAGGAACGAGCCTGATGCCTGTGATGAGTCTCAAATCTTCACTGTACCAACAATCAAGTATGCGACCGGCACTGGGGACTTGGTCTTATACAGGGAGGCTGCTGATGTGTCCTCGTGAGTTACACCTGTGCAATGTTTCCCTTGTAGCTACTGACCTTGCGATGGCAGCGTCGTGAACTACATCGAGAGACAATTGGGTTCTCCAGTCCAGGAATTGTCGAAGGATACCTACCTCGACTTTGCAGCATCATCTAGAACAGCGGTTATCGCTTTTCTTGGCCCATCGGCCAGTGCAGCAGATCGCGAGGCATTCGAGACCGTGGCCAATCAATGGCGAACGCATTATAGCTTCGGTTCTGTCGATGAAGCCCCAGGTGATGATTCGGCAGCGTCCTCCATCGCTGTTTATTCCCAAGACAGGGATGAAGTTGTGCATTACCGCGGGGACCTCAATGCAAAGGACATCGAGGCCTTTCTCCAAGAGGCAGCTACCCCCCTGATCTACGAATTCGACCCTGTAGTTCACGAGGAACTGGTCAAGGTGCGGCTACTCTTCATTACAGTTACATGTACTAAGCTAATTGACATTCAGGATGGGAAACCGCTTGCTCAAATCTTCTTCAAGCATCGCAGCGACAGGGCCGAGCTGGCTAAATCGCTGTTCCCCGTCGCCAAGAAGTTCAAGGACCAGATGAGCTTCGTGACGGCCCTTACATCGGACTACCACCAGCAGTGCGAGAAAATGCACCTCGATAAAGAAGTAACGCGAGGTTTCGCCATTGCAGATTCTCTGGGCCGCGCGTACCCACTGAACTCCACGGAATCCAGTGTTGATCAGATCTCCAAACACATCGAGGCCTACCTGGCAGGGACCGTTGCACCGACCATCAAGTCAGAGCCAGTGCCCGAGGTATCCGAGGAGCTGCCATTCGTCACGACTCTGGTCGGCAGCACCTTTGACGAGCTCGCGTTCGACGAGTCTCGAGATGTTCTCATCCAGTTTGGCGTTCCATGGTGCGAATACTGCAACAAGTAAGCCTCTATCCCTGATCGCGTTGAAACCTCAAATCGGTCCTTCTCATGAAGATGCTAATAAAAAAAACAAAGCCTTGTCGAAGTGATGAACCAACTTGGCTCCAAGTACGCAGACGCTGGTCTCTCTGGGAAAGTGGCCCTAGCGACCATCAATGTCGAGGATAATGACGTGCCGATCCAGATCGATAGCTATCCCTCATTAAGACTCTATCGTGCTGAGACGAATGAGGTTGTGCCGTTCAAAGGGAGCTTCCATGAAATGTTGACGGTCGAGCAGCTGGACGCTTTTATTTCAAGCGGGGGGGCACATGCCGTTAGTGTAGTCACTTCCGAAAGAAGAGAAGGACGCGATGAGCTGTAGGACACACTTGAAGAGCTATTAGAGCTTATACTACATGGGGTACATCCGTCAGTCCCATTTCATAGCTGAATTATATGTCATTTTGCAAAAGGTGCAAGACAAACTGACCTGGAGGAGAGTGGCCTGCCGCCTTGTTCAGCCCGATATTTGACCCGGTACTCAGCCTCCTTGATTTCTCTGGTCTTTAAATATTCCCTGCTTGATAAGGTTTATCCTTGTTGGTAGCAGCCACTCGTCAGTGGTGCAGTGCTCGCCTATAACATGCGGCCCATATCTGGCCGCACAGAAGCGCCAGTTTGTCCTCGGAGATGCTTAGGTTCAAGACAGGTCGCTCAACAATCATGCGTTCTGGATCAAGAAGTACGCGAGACATATTGCTGACGGTGATTAATGTAGTCCATGATGATGAAGGGGCCTATGGCCGTTGGGCCTTCGGCAGCGGTTCCGTGATGGTAGATGTGCGCATGGAGAGAAATCTTGCCCTTGGCGGGCAGGTGGGCCGCATGAACTCGGCTACTGTGCAAACGAGGTTAAAATTTGATACCTTTAGCAAGTATCAAAGTGTTAAGGATCAATTCAAACAATCTTAGAAGAGAGCAAAAGAGAACGGATTATGCGACTTTGTGTGGAATGAATTCAGAGAGAACAAAAGGGTGGCGAAGCCAAAGACGAGGAGTTTGAAGTGTGTCAAGCTCATTCCTCAGGCCACAAGTTCATTGCACGCGACACGCAGCTGTTTACAGCGAAACACAGTTGGATGGTGCGGGTGCACAGAAATTCTGCAGCATGCCACTTCCCAAGGCTGGCCGTTTCCGAGCGTCACGAGATACAAGAGAACGTGGACCATTGCTAGTTGCTGTTGGTGAGCTTGCATTAGTGGATGGACATGTGAGGCGGTTTACTTATTCTAAGTGATCAAGGCAATGAAAGCGGGGATGAAGTAGGGCTGCATTCTTTTCTGTGTTCTTTTCTGCCCCAAAGCACTCTCACAGACGGGATGTGGTAAGCGGTTCAACTGTGGAACAAATGCTCATGAGAGGTTGGACCAGGTAAGGTAATTCGTGCCTTGGTTGGTCGAGACGCTTTTCAGAAAATCCCAAAATCGGGAAAATCACGGGAAACTCCCGCATCTAGACAGAGAGAACAAGACAAAAAAGAACATGGTCCAATCCATCTGCCAATTGAAGGGTTCCATACCTGTCTGACATCTTTTGCGCGCTGTCGGGAAGATTCCGGGGCTATTTTACCATTTGCTGGCATGTCTCCGCACTGTGTTCGGTCTCCGAGTTTCCCCAGGTATTTGACACGCACTGCATGAACCAGCCGAGACCCTTGCAGCGGGACATGTCCGTTAGTTCGTCGGCTCCTTTCATCTTGCAATCCGCGACGAACCCTCATGACTTGACTGCTTTGTCTAGTATTTATACATGAAGTGTAACGGGCCTTGCAAGGAGACATGTAGCGGGGAATGGGACTGCCAGTACAGTACAATCCCTTCACTTGTACACTGCTTCCGTTCACAAGTCAGGTGGTACTTCTAAACTTACTGCTTATGAACTGTCGCGATTCACTGGAGGCCCCCCCCGTCCACTGATTTCCAGGTGAAACTCCCCACTGAACTCACACTCTGCAACACTATGGCCTCTCAAAGCACAGCCGCTGCTGTCAACGGCACACCGAGTCCATCGTCGTCGGATTTGCCCGCCATCTTCGTCCTGGATCCCTACCACGCCGATGCCATCGCGACATTGAAAGCCGCCAAGGACATCGACCTCGTGCTCCCCGGAGACGCACGGCGCAGCAGGTACCACGATGAGGCGACGGTCCTGGTGATCCGCAGCGAGTCACGGATCAGCAGGGACGACATCCAGAAATGCAGGAAGCTCCAGGCCATCGTCAAGCAAGGCGTCGGCACCGACAACATCGACCACGAGGCGGCCCGCGAGGCCGGCGTCAAGGTCTTCAACACCCCCGGCCTGAACTCCGAGTCCGTCGCGGAGCTGAGCATCGCCATGGCCCTCGCCCTGGCCCGCAGGCTGCCCGAGGTCGACAGGCGCCTGCGCGGCGGGGAGGCCATTGTGCGGAGCCAGACGCTGGGCGTCAGCCTGTACGGCAAGACCCTCGGCCTGGTCGGCATGGGTGCCATCGCCAGCGTCCTGGCCAGGAAGTGGATCGGCGCCATGGACGGGCATGTCATCGGCTACGACCCGTACTTCAGCGAGGCCCTGTGGTCGTCCGTCCCCGCCGGCAGGTTCCGCCGTGTCGCGGAGCTGGACGACGTCCTGGCCGCGGCAGACGTGGTGTCGATCCACACCCCTCTGACCAGTTCCACCAGGAACATGATCTCTGCCCCTCAGCTGGGGAAGATGAAGCAGGATGCTATCCTGCTCAATGCGGCACGGGGCGGCATCGTCAACGAGGACGATCTGCTCGATACCCTGAAGGCAGGCAGGCTGTTTGGGGTTGGTCTTGATGCCATGGTCGTAGAGCCCCCGACCGCGCAGACCTGCGAGGCGCTTCTCGACTTTCCGCGAGTCCTCATCACGCCGCACATTGGTGCCTCAACCAAGGACAACCAGAGTCGAAGTGGTGTCGCTGCTGTCGAGATTGCGCTCGGCGCTGCGAGAGGTCAGGAATTAGGGAACCGAGTAGTGTAATAATTAAATTGAGGATGAGGGCCAATGTCAACCTCGCGCATCGTGAGGGGAAGGACAGTATTTCCATCTCTTCGTCACCGGCCAGGAGTAGTGCAGTCCAGCGAACAGTCTGCTACTCCCTTAACAACGCTGACCCCGAACCTGAACGATTGCGTAGGAACTACTGCGCTTCAGTCGGCTGTGCGAAGTAGAGGGTGAATGACGCGACTTTCAGAACCATCCTAAGATACATCAACTCGGCTGGACGTTCATCCAGGGAGCTTGCAAGCTTTCTCACCGAGGATGACACCGTGTGCTGGGTGAACTTATCCTGGTTCCATCACGTTGTCTACTCCAAGATTGGGCTCCCTTTTACAACCCTCCACTGACGAAGAAAGACAGATTCTCTGAATTGCTTCCTGCAGAGATGCATTGGCGCTGCGAGATGTCAGGAATGAGAGAGCCACTGTGGGATCCTGCACAGTCTTTCCAGAAGCGAATGACCACTTGTCAACTGTTCTTCTATACTTGGGTCTTGTTAACTTCGTTATTATCCTTCTACTTGGGCCCTGCGATGGAGCCTTCCGTTGAATCCAGGTTGTCAGAAAGGCAACTCAGCCCCCCTGCCCTGCCTCTCTGTCTGGGACAGCATCACTTGTGAGTGGCAGAGAAACTTGACCATGCGCATGAGTAGTGGGATCTTATTAACTCGTCCACAAAGAATTCTTAAAAACGCTGATGGAAATAGTGCAGTTTCCACAAGAGAAGTCCGACCAAGAATAAAACACGCTGGAACTTAACTCCCCGCTGGCCACAGAAATATCATCTCCCTCTAACCGTGGAACTGAGTGTACGCATGCCACTACATTGGCCTTTCTATTGCTCGATCATCTCATTTCAAAAGCTCGTCAATGGTAACTTCATGTAGCCCCCTCCTCCTGCCCCTCCTGCTGTGCTAACACTTATCCCTGTACTTATTCCGGAAGGGGATGCTGCGGCGATACTGGTTCTTCTTCCTGTACAACGGGAGGAAGAGTAGGGAGCTGCGATGTTGGTTGTCCCTGTGCAGACCCTGGAGGAGGGTGAGACTGATACTGAGACGGGACTTGAATCATGTCAGGCGGTAGATGGACTTGAATGGGCGCACCGTTGTCCGGAAGAGTTGCGACCATTGTGTGACAGGCTGAGCAGTAGATGTTCACATCCTCGAACAAACCCGCCATGCATGGCAGACACGTCATACAGGCGCACAAGAGGCAGAGAACAGCACCGGCCATTCTATCAAGTGGTCAAGAGTCAGCTTCCACACAGTTCTCGCTACATTTACCAATGGCCCAGCGTCTTGAGAGGCTGGACACATCAGCATGGGTCTCTGAGAAACCTACATCTGCATTGAGTTCCCTTGCCTCTCGGTCGTGGTCATAGTTTGGCGATGGCACCAGGGGCAATCGATCATGGCCGGGGTGTCGGTCAGGTACTGCAGCGGTGTGACCATCGACGGCCCAGAGGATTGTTGTGAACCAAGTTGTGCAAGTTGCTGTGAGGGCTCGGCACCGGGCATTTGGGAGTCTGGGGCAGAATCCCCTTGAGGAAGTCTGTAGACAGAAGCGGTTATTAGTGACACCTTGCTACGACCAGAGGCCCTGCGTATTTTGGCCGATTAATACGCACCCTGCCTGAATGCCTCCAGGAGCCGGTGCATTGCCACCTCCCTCCCTTGGGGGAATCCCATTCTCAGATATACTAGGCAGCCCGGCCGCGGCGGGAGCAGCGTCTTGACTCGGCAAAGATGGCAAAGGAGATAAAGGTATGGAAGCCGTTGGGGCGGACATGATCAAAGATGCTGTAGAATGATGATGATGATGCCTTTATGCGATTGTTGAACCTGAGCAAACTTCCAAGTCTAGAGTCGGCGTTCAAAAGGTGAAGGATGTGCAGCAAAGGATGTGCAGCAGGAGATTGGGAGGGAGGCTTGCTCTCTTATGGGGTGGACGCATTTGCTCAAACCGCAGTCGCGAAAGGCACCTCCTGCACGCGTACAGCTCTGTGAAATTGGCAAGAATCCATTTCATGTGGCTCCTGCTGGGTATCGTATGTTCCTGGCGGATCAAGAGACTCCAAGTGATGCCGCGATGCGGTAGCGAACAGGCAGTGGCCTCTCACTCTCTCGCTTATACAACTAACGAATTTTGATACTTGCTGTGTGGAATCTGGGATGCCGTGCCCGAGCGTGTCAGGGCATATGATAGATGGGCTTTGGGAGCCTGTCACCTGGAGTCTATTGATGGCAAGTGTGCATTTATTCGGGGCGCAGAGATGGCAAAGTCGCTGTTGAGTAACGGGCGATGTAGTCAGTCAGGTTGATGCTGCTCCTCGCATTGATCACGGAGGTTGGGTTCTGCCCACTTCTATTCAAGGCTGGGATGGACGCATTGGCCGCTCACTGCCTGATCAAGCGGGAAGGTTCATCGAACATGCCGATCCATCTTTTTCAGGGAGGAGAACCAGGGATTTGGTGTTGCTGTGATCTACTGTAGCGATCTGGAAGGGATGACTGACTTATACACAGCCAATGCTGCTGCCAAGCTTGACGTGAAGGACAGGCAGAGATCAGTTCGACGAATTGCAATGGCCTACCAAAGAAAATCCAGGAATTAATATTGTTCGTCTGTGTCTCCCTGCGAGAAGTCATCGACCGCAGTAATTACTGGCCGTTGAGAAATACCGGTCGGCTTTCCAGTCGGTCGCCTGTGTACAACGCCAACGGGGCCCCCTGCGCAGCACTGCCGTTCATTGATGAGGTGACCGTGCTACACGCTGATTGTGTCCCCGTTGCTGCCCAAAGAAACTCATCGTGATCAAGACTGTGTCCAGAGCTTCCCTTATCCAATTGCATCTCCGTCACCGTTACCTAATCTCGACAGTCTCGACTTATCGCGCTATCGACGTTGTGGACTCTCGGCGCGGTACACGCCTTGCCTTTAGAGTCAAGTAACAGCGAGCATCAAGGAGGGGTTATCATACGCCTTCCGAAAGATTGTGCTCATCTGCACTCTGCTCTCGCCTATCCTACCACTTTCTTTTCTTCCTCGATTCAAGTGATACATCTTAACTTCCATCTCTTCGAATTTCTAACCTATTCAGCGATTCCCCTCTTCTCGGCATCGATACCGAATTGGCTGGCTGCCCTCTTCCTCAGCGAACATGGCGTCGTTCCCGCATCCACTTGATCCGCTCTCCCCAGAAGAGATCTCGAAGGTGATTATTGCCTACAATTATCCAGTAACAAGAAAACAGAAGCTTACAGATAACAGGCCGCTGCTATCAGCAGGACCGTGTTCCCGGGGATCTCTCTCAACTTCCGCTTCATCACTCTCAAGGAGCCGCTCAAACACCTCCTCAACCCCTTCCTCGCTGCTGAACACGCTCATCAACCGCTTGAAGCCATCAGACCACCTCGCGAGGCCCGCGTACAGGTTATTACTCCAAGCGATGAAGGCAAGCCCCAGCTCCACGAGCTCATTGTGGACATCGACAAGGCAGAGGTAGTCAGGAAGGAGTATTTGGAGGGGAAGCATTCATACATTGATACCGCGTACATGCAGGCAGTGGAGAGAGCTTGCATGGCTGACGAGAGGGTCAAGAACGAGATTGAAAAGCTCAAGCTGCCCGAGGGAACGACCGTGGTGGTCGAGCCGTGGGCGTATGCCACTGACGGCATGAATGACACGTCCGAGAGAACCAGCATGGTGAGTCCCCTTGACGCGTGAACTGGCATAGGACAGGACTGACAAATGAAATCTTCAGTGCTGGTTCTATATGCGTGTCTCAGACCACCCAGATGCAAACTACTATGCATATCCCCTCGACCTCTGCGCAGAAGTCTCTGAACGGCTGCAGGTCACGAAGATCTACCGCCTTCCGTCTTCTCCAGATGAGCGCATCCACAACGAAGACCGTCCTTACGATCACAGCAAAGTCCGACACCCATCCCTCACAGAGTATCACCCCGACCTCCGTCCTGCGCCTCGAGAGACCACCAAGCCTCTTCACATCACGCAACCTGAAGGCCCCTCCTTCACCGTCCAAGGCAACCTCCTCACCTGGGAGAAGTGGCGATTCCGCATCGGATTCAATTATCGCGAGGGCCTTGTACTTCACGACGTGCGCTACGACAACCGCAGTCTCCTCCATCGCATCTCCCTCTCTGAAATGTTCGTGCCGTACGCTGACCCCCGCGCTCCCTACCCTCGCAAAGGCGCATTTGATCTCGGTAATGACGGCGCTGGCATCAACGCCAACAACCTTCGTCTCGGATGCGACTGTCTCGGCTCCATCAGGTACTTCGATGCCTGGCACAACACTAGCACGGGCGAGCCGATGAAATTGCCCAATGTGGTCTGTTGCCATGAGCAGGATGAGGGTATCCTCTGGAAGCATACGAATTTCCGAACGGGGAATGCCGTGGTTGCTAGGGCGAGGGTTCTGGTTCTGCAGACGGTCGTGACGGTCAGCAATTATGAATACATCTTTGCATGGAGACTCGGACAGGATGCGAGTATGGAATATGAGGTGCGGGCCACGGGCATACTGTCAACCGTCCCCATCAACATTGGCGATACGGTGCCGTACGGTACGGTCGTCGCGCCGGGGGTGTTGGCGCCGTATCACCAGCATTTGTTCTGTGTGAGAATCGACCCTGCCGTGGATGGGGATGAGAACTCTTTACTTGTCGAGGAGTCGGTTGCGCTGCCTATGGGAGATGACAAGGTGCATAACCCCTTCGGAATAGGGTATGTGACCGAGACAAAGGCCGTGGAAGCGGAGACGGGGCTGGATCTGGACTTCACCAAGAACAGGGTCTTCAAGATTGTGAACGAGCACAAGAAGAATCCGGTGACTGGCACACCGGTCGGCCTCAAGCTCCTACCGAGCTACAGCCAAATGCTGCTCGCCCACCCTTCATCCTATCACGCCAGGAGATCCGAGTTCGGCGCCCACGCCGTCTGGGTCACCCGTCACGACGACGAAGAGATCTTCCCGGCCGGACGCCATACCATGCAGTCCACCGGTGGAGGCGGCATAGCCTCTGGCATCGCTGCTCGCCGAGAGCAGGGCACAAGCGAGGCGACTTCCGTGAGAGGGAAGGATATTGTGGTGTGGCACACGTTTGGATCGACGCACAATCCCAGGATTGAGGATTGGCCGGTCATGCCGATGGAGAAGATGGTCGTCGGACTGAAACCGGTGAACTTCTTTGGCGGCAATCCGGGGTTGGATGTGAAGCCGGCCAACGCGAGAGATGGGTGCAGTGTTCTGGTTGAAGGGGGGCCTGCAAATCTAGGAGGCTCGGGATGATGTTTAGATATTTGTCTTTGTCGATTTGGGTATAGGTGAGAGTACGAGTCTTTGTACACCAGTCGTTACCATGGGTATCAATTTCACATTCATTCGTTAAGCAAAACCTGGCATCGCCGCCTCCTCAGGCCTGTACCAGTCAAACGTCCCCCACATGTCAAACCCAAAGTTCAGATCGCCCGTCTCCAACCCCTCCAGGAACCCCATTGAGTCCATGACCTGCTGCCCCGGTCGAGCTGGGACGTTGTTCCCGTTCAGCGTATAGTCGAGCACACTCTGAATCACTCTTCTGCAGTTCGCCGTGTGTTCCGAAGTCGGTGCCGTGGGAGCGACCCAGCCGAGGAAGCCGACGAGAAGGCTGAGCTGTTGGATGATTGCGGAGCGCGTGATCCGGGGCGTCTCAGGGCTGGTGTAGGGGATCGGTCGGTTGGGGAGGGTGGGATAGAGGAGTTCCATGCAGAGGACGCCGCCCGCAGGGGCTCCGAACGTCATGACCTGCGACCATGAGCAAAGGACAAGTCAAAAAGGGATGTGAGAAGGGAGGGTGGTGTCTTCTTACCATCCAGAGAAAGTCCACACGTTTTCCCTCCCATCCGCCCTCGAACCGGTCTACATGCAGCCACAGCACAAGCACATGTCGCACCATCTCGAAGCTGATGAACAAAAGGCTCCCGTCATCGGGTCCGTTGTGTCTGCCGATGAAACGCTCGGCGATGAGACATGACTGGAGGTGTTCAAGCAGCAACAGAAGCCTGGAGAAGAGGACGTCGATGCTGAGGTCCAGGTCTTTGAGGTCGTCGTCGTGGTACTTGCACCATGGCGGGAAGGAGTCGAAGATGCGCTGTTCTCGCTGTTTGATCTCACTATGTGCCCCCGGTCAGCCACGTGCTGAACAGAGAGGTAGGCGCAAGGCCGAACTTACGTGATGACGGCCAACGGGGCATGCTTCGCGTTGCCGAGCGCAATCTCCATCAACTCGTCCTTGATGGTCGCGAGCATGAATCGACACCTCGGCAGTGTGGCACTTTCCATCTTCCCGCTCCTCGACCAGCCATCATCATCCAGATTCGCCACTGCTCGCTCCAACACCTCCCCGCCAGCGATCAGCGCCTCGTCGGGCAGGTCGAGTGGACTGGGAGAGGTTACGTAGCGATGGCCGAGAAGAGGCGGCCGGCCGTGGAAGGAGGAGGCGACTTTATCGAGGGTGAAGATGTTGGCGAAGAAGCGGCGCTTGAGCTCGGAGGCGAGGGATGGCTTGTGGACGGACGAGTCGGGGAGGGCATGGAGGCCGAGGAAGGTTGCTATTGCTACCGCTGCGCCATGGGAGAGCCAGCAGTCAAGACCTTGAAGAAAAATCGTGTCAGAATGTGGTTCTTTGTTCTTTTGTGTCTTTTTTTGCAATAGTCAAGAGAGGGATACTTGGGAGACTTACTTGCGTCGCCGTAGACAAGGGAGTCCACGACCATCTGTCGGATGCAAAGAAACATGATGATGCTGTTCCCATCAGAGAACGTTTTCGACAAGACCAGACAAAGCCTCAGACACTGCCTCGCGGACTCGCTCCAAAGCTGGTGGGAAACCCTCTTGTCCCAGCCCCTCGGCGGCGGTGCAGCACTTGCGCCCGAGCCATTGACATCAGGCGAGTACTCCCGGAACGTGAACAACAGTCCCAAAGACTCCCATCGCAGATCGTCGCCCGCAAACTGGTTCAGGAATGCTGCCGGGTCGGCGAGGTCGCTGTCGAAAGGTTTGGACGAATTGGCACAGATCTCAAGGGCGATGCGTTCGAGCTTGGCGTCGCTTCGGTTTGGACCTAGATCCGAGCCGTACTTTCGCTTCAGTGTTGCCATGATGCGTTCGACGGAGAGATGGCTCCATAGCTGGGCTGGTTTGCGTGGCGTGCCGAGGCCGGGGTAGGAGGGGTCGGGGATGGACCGCAGGACGTGAAGGCAGACATCACGGGTCGCTGGCGGGAGAGGGTCTGTACCGGTTGCAGGAGCTTGATGGATAGATGATGAAGCTGAGGCAGGAGTTGGGTTATTTGAGGTGGCTGTGGCCTCGTTGCTTTGGGGACCCTCGGGGTAGCCGCTGTTCAGCAGGGAGAGTGTGTTGCGAGCCTCGTCAAAGACGTTGGAGTAGCTGGTGAATCCAAGGTAGCCTTCGCTGAGAGGGATGTGGTTTCTTGTCCGAGGCGTTGGTCTCTCTGGAGGACTGGGGAGTGACGGCCTAACGTTGATACCCGTGTGTTGACTGGCTGCTGACGAAGGAACAGCTCCCGCTGGAGGAGCCGTCGTCAGCTCGTCAGCAGACGACGTAGATAGCCTGTCACGACGCTGCGCTCTCTCGGGTGCGGTAGTAGGTTGCCTTGGAGTAGACCCATACTTGGAACCCGGCCGCCGCCGCCGTCTAGGTGTCGAAGCCGAAGCCGTCTGCTCACTGATGGTGTAGACGCATCGCTCGTTCCTCTTCTGGCACCGTCGACACACCGGGTGCGCATGGTCACACGAGACCTTTCGATTTCTGCACGCATCACAAGCCTGCGGTCTGCCGTTCAGCCGGCGAAGTAGAGGCTGCTGTGGTGATCGTGCTGACGACGCCGAAGGAGGAGGTGATGCGTCAACATGATCACTCGTGGCGTTCTGCTCCGACGAATGCTGACGACTGCTACTTGGACCCGGTTGGTTTCTTAGCGTGTGCGTCATAAAATATGACGCCGGATGGACCATGGCCGAAATGGAGTGCGGACACGAATACTCGATGAGTCTTTCATGGTCGGTTTGGGCGTCGAGCCGATGTCAGTCGAGGCGAGACCGAGCGTGAACGAAGCTTGTTTCGGTGGTGGTGGTGGTGGTGGTGTTTTGCTGACAGAGCCGAGACGGAGAAAAAGAGGGTCGAGCCGAGACAAGATGCAGTGCAGTGCTCGAGCCGAACCCAGACCAAACCAGACCCCATCTCGGTCTCGGCTTGGCTGTCAACGAGGGTGTCGCATAACGTTATCGTGCTTACTCGCATCTTGGCGCCACATGGTTTTCGCGCGATGGAGCATGGAATGTGTCCTCGTGCTATCTATTGTGACTAGAGATCACGACTGCGAATCTTGGGGTCGATGTTTGACAACGTTATCCCGCATGCGGCCTCATGATTTCAAGCTTGTATTCATGATTGTTTTAGGTACTCCCCAACAGCCTTTATTCTCAACTGCTCTCCTGCTCGATTCGTAGTATAGTATTCTGTCTACCTGGAAGTGATCAACGGTTCTTCTGTTCTGACTGTCACCCTCTCGATAGGTACACCACACAATTCGACTCGACTCATTCGTGATCCAATTTGCTCTGCTACTCAGAAACAATTCTTCACGATTCTATTTCTGTATCCTTCCCCTGATTGTTAATTCACATAAACTTTACTCCACAATCAACACTCAATTGTCTCTATAAACATGATCGCTGACCAATGCATCTCCCCGTTGACGCCATTCTCCCCCGTCCGCGCCCTTCACGATCCAGTATTTTTGACAATGGCGGGCCACCAAAAAATTGGGGAAAGAAAAGGTCCCTTGCCAACTACTAAGTTAGTAGGCACTGTGCCGGCAAACAAAGTGGAGAGACCGGCGAATTGATGCGGATTCCCATCTTTTCAGCTCGTGGGGATGTGCTTTCCATCGATAAGACTCATCGTCGTACGGTTCCGATGCTCGGTTGTACCCAAAGTGCATAGAGCACGAATGGGGTTTGCGCATAAGGCTCACAGCTTGCGCACATTGCTCAGTTGGTCCTCTAGGGCAGTTTTAAAAAGATGCGCATCGCTAGATCTTGGCAGATTAGAACTAATTCAAGTTCAATTCGACGTCTTGAAGAAACTCATAGTAATTGAACCTGCCCCGTATCGGCGTGACAAAGCCAGTGTCCACTACTACGGAGACAATCATGGCTCTCGACATGGCACTATCCGGGACAAGAAGCGCCCCCATGATCTCAGCCGCTTTCCTGAATTAGAGTCGCCGTTTGAGTCAACCGGGTCGGTCACCGTACGTAGGGCACCATCTTGGTTCGGCTCGAGCAAGGGTCCCCTTTTCGGTTTGGAGCCGAGCTTGAAAGGGTTGCGTCAACTCGAGTCTAAGTGCGCCTTGCGATCGAGGTCCTGATGTGGCTTTGGTCTAGGCTAGAAGGCTTGCAGCATGTGGAATGTGGAATGTCTATATAACTGACGTTTCCCTCCTCCTCACATGTCGACTTTGTTCCCATCATCAATTCAATCAACATCTTCAACAATCACAGAGTTCTCTCTGCCCTCTGTCCATTGACTGACTACCTGCACCACAACGCCTTCAACCCTTGGTCCACCATCTTGACGCAACCACCATCACTTCACACAAGACAACCCAATTCAGAACCATCGCAATGGCTTTCTTCAAGTCCTCATCAAAATCTTCCAAGGCTGCTGCCTCTCGCACAACCCTCGTTGACGACTCTGCCTCCATCCTCTCCTCCGCACCCTCGGAGATCACCCTCGCAAAAGAGCAGATCAAGGCCCGCGCACCCTCAAGTCCCCAGCGCAACCCCTCAGCCACCAAGGCAGACCCCAACCGATCGTGGGAAGCTCGAGCCCGTAAGTCGCCCGACCTTCCGCACATCATCACCAAAAGATTGTTCTGAAGCTTAACCATGTATTTTGTCTCCAATAGATGCCTTGATGTAAAGCTTACGGCAAAGCGGGGCTTTAGTTGATCACCGGCAAAGTCGGAATCTTGGATTATTGACCGCGCATGATCTTCAGCGTGAGATGTTTGACGATTTTGAGTTAGTTTCTTCTATTTTGGATACCCAGGCCTACTAGGCTGGATGGGATATCGATACACTTGATAAGCGATGCTGCATTTTGATCATTTGCTTGGATCAGCATATTCACGAGACAACTTCAATTGAACTTTCTACCCAATGAACACAATTGACCGTTCGATGGGAGAGGACCTCTGCAGCAGAACGACTCGCTTCGAAATGAGTCTACATGTGCGGAAACTCCGGCCGTGTAGTTCAGTGTAAGATCGGACTTCACATCTCCGATCTTCGGTCAGCCGCACCAGGGTGACTACTAACGTGTCCCACCACCGCGTGGCGCACCCACAACATGGCGCAGGATCGTGATGACAGGGTCGCAACAACGTAGGTAATTAAATAGTAGCATAGATAATTCAATTTAAAACTTTAAACTTTTTTAAATACATCACCATAAAGCCCTATAACAGTAAAGAGATCCTCATCCAAGAGGGTCTCAATCGTATTTCTAATGGCAAAGAAATTCAATCCGTCGCGCAGGAACTTGGTATCCCGGAGTCTACAATGCGTCGCCGCCAAAACAGCGGCCGTTCGACTAAAGCCGCTCGCGATCCGACTCGCCGCCTATCTCAGGTTCAAGAGGAGGTTTTAGTCAAATGGATCGAGACTGAGACAAGGTGCGGCCGAGCTCCGCCAATTGCTGTGGTTCGCGCCTTTGCGCAGCATATCCTCGAGCATAGAGGCAAGCATCGTCGCCTTAGGCGCAATTAGCCATTCCGATTCTACAAACGACATCCCGAACTGCAAAAGTCGATGTCCCAAACTATTGAAGCTTCGCGATCAAGCGCAACGACAAGAGAAGCCATACAAAGATTCACTACAATATTTCGAGACTTGCTTATCGACAAATCGGTCGGATCTACACGCATCTACAATATGGATGAGACTGGTATGGCTAAGAATGCAACCACCAGTCAATTAGTTCTATATACAAACTGCAATAGAGGCACGCCAATTACGCCCGCAGGCAGTCCGGGCGCTTGGGTCACTGCAATTAAATGCATATCGGCCTCGGGTAAGGTCTTGAGGCCATATATCATCCTCACTAGTCACACCATCCAAGAGCAATAGTTCCCAGAGCATATACCTGATTTTGTATACAATTGCTCTAATTCTAGCTGGTCCAACATATACCTATTCAAGAACTAGTTAATGGACCACTTTGAGCCAAGTACTCGGCCAGTGAATCAATTACTTACACGGGTATTGGTGATAGATCGAGCAAGTTTACACATATCAGAACGTACAATAGAATTTGCACACAGGATGAATATCCATTTTATGTATTTGCCTCCCAAATCAAGTCATGCTACGCAGCCTCTCGATGTAGCACTCTTTGGCCCTTTAAAGACCTATTTTCGTTAAGAGATTGCGGCTCTTCGAACGTTCGTAGCGACCGCGCCAGTCCAGAAACAACGCTTCCTCAGCGCATACCATAGCACCCGCAAATTAGCCTTTACGAAGTCCAACATTAAATCCGGGTTTCGAGGCGCAGGCATCTTCCCTGTTAATGAAGAGCGGCCAATTAGACGATTCGTGGTGGCCAAAGATGAGGCTATTCCCAACTCGCATGCAATCACAGCACTTACACGAGATTATAAGCGGCTTGCTACAGCTATTAGCCCGCCTCCTACTAAATTAGGCGATAAGATGGTTTGGAATACGCTAAAGAAACGGTCTAATATTAATTCACAGGTAAATATAGTATACAGCGATATAAATAAGCTTCATCGAGGCATTCGCAGAATTATTACTAAGGCAGGCGATCAGATTGATCGTCAGAACGTCCGCATTGCGGCATTGGAGGCTAAGAATAGCCAGCTACAGGAGGAGATCAGGGCACAAAAACGGACGAGAAAGAAAACAGTACGAAAAGACCCCAATAAGGCTTTCGTAGAGTTTCCGGAGGTGCTTCGAGCTCGTAAGGAAGCCAACCAACAAGATGCACGAAAAGAGGCGCAAAAAGATGTAATACAAGAGGCTTAAAGGAATGATATATCTTAACGAGATATGTCATTCACATTTCAATTGTCAGATCTATCTAATATATAGTTTTATTATTGTATTTACTATTTAAATTAAAGCTATCTACATCATCTAAGTGCGCCATGTTGTGGGTGCGCCACGCGGTGGTGCCCTACGTTAGTAGGTACGTGTGACTACCCACATCTGCCATCCTTACGTCTAGTCGCGCAACGCCGTAGGCAGTCTATTTCATGCAACATAATTGTTCCAAATCTTTAAATGCAGCCGCGTGTCATTTAGTGATTTCTCTCTTAAGCCTACGGATGCCCGATGTTGGCTGACCCTCGACAGTTGCTTAAGGTAGGGTGTGACAGTGTGACTGCTCGTGGTGCTCGGCTTCGGCTTGGAGCTCTAAGATCAATGATCCATTCCCATTTCTCGGTGTGAGGACCCCGTCACGAGAACCGAGAATGGATCAATGGTTCATGTTCAGGAAACCGGTTTGTATGAAGTTCAGTGCCGGTGCAGCTCAACGGGCGGCATGACCAAATGCTCAGGGTGTGCGTTGTCCTGTTGTTTCGAGTACGCCTTGCGAGAGCGCCTGAATGGAGAGAGCGAGGGGCATTTTCTATCTTCTTTCATCTCATTATTCCTCCGAGCATGACATGTGACATACTATTATAGACGATAGTCGATATCACTTGACAGAAGATATGTTTCTGGGCCATGACTATACTTGAGCCGTGCGTCTTAGCCATTTGACACATAAGTTACCCGCCAACTTCGCCCACGATAACATAGAGCACACTGCCGTAGACCAGCCATGATCTAAGACTGGAGACCACTTTTGGACAATTAAGGTCGCTTTTGCTGAAAAACAGGCAAGGACTTGCTGTCATTGTAGTTGATGAATGGTTTTGCGTGCATTATGCTGCTGCTGGCTCGAATATACCCCTCCCTGCCGGCTCCGATGAGACCAGGGTTTGTACACTTGAGACATCACTAATGCAGGGCAATCACTTTGACGGCACAGCCCGCAACGCCCGGCTCATACACTGACGGAACGGCTGCAGCTGACCCATCGCAGCATTCCCGCATCGCGATAGACGTAGACCAACTCTTGCCTACCTTATCTCTTGGTGAACCAGGACTCTCGAACACGTCTAGATAGTCAGAGACCTCAGTAGTGGAACCTATGCTCGTGATGTGCCCACAAACCTGTGGCGTAGCCTCCTATCCTTGTCCCAACTAGGAACGAGGCTTTCTCTACCTTATATTCCTAAATAGAGCTTTAGCTTAACATAGTAAAATAAACAGAGATAAGCATACCTTGCCTCTTTTTTGCTTATAGGGCATATTAAGGGATAAAGAGGTTGCAAATAGTTTGACTTATAATAATTATTAGCCTTAATACGACGGTATAACAACTTAAGGAGGGATCCTGCTCATTAAGGATATCTTTTAGTCTAAGATCGACTAAGTTTTCAGGTAGATAGGTATCTTGTCAGATATAAAATGAAGTGCAAACGTCTTGCTCTTTGGCCTAATCCCAAATCCCTAGGTAAATGTTCTCTCTACTAATCTTCAAATGGCCTCTTCCTCCGCATACAGGCCCAGAGAGGGGCTGGAGTGGCACTGACTGATCAGAGCCAGATGATGCGTGAAGGAAACACTGGTCAAAGGCTCCCAGTTCCCAGAAGTTCCACAGTACCCAGGTGTACACACGAGCAGCCCTTCTAGGGCCAACCGCTACGAATGTATCGCCTGCAGGTGATTCAGTTCAAGTTGACACAGTCTTCCTCCACGGCATCTAGACAGACTCACACTTGCTGTGGATGACCCGTGGCTACAACCTACTGAGTCGAAGGTGATTTGGTGCCCAAAACCCTGAACATGGTCAGTACCTTCGATCACGCACCTCTTCCCAGCACAAACTGGTCGGCTGTGACAAGCGAGCGTGCAAAGAGTACCGGGTACGCCACAGGTTTGGGATACTACAGCTGCAGCATCTGACGTACTGAGCACTGACGAAGGTACTGCTCTCAGCTTCCAAGTGCAACTGAAAGGTTTACCGAATGAGAAAAAAAAAAAGAAAAGAAAAAAAAAGCGTCAGTATCAATTCTAGACAGTTTCCATCTTCGACCTTCATCCAAAGCCAAGCCGCAAGTGGGCAATGTCCAGCCCGTGCCCCGTATCCCCAGCACTGTGGAGCACGTCAGGTCGCATCTTCACAGGACGTCGCAAATCCACGCATACCAAGATCCTGAAAGCTGCCGATTCTACATCCCACCTTGATGGTAAAGCATAAACCACTTGAAAAATCGTGCCTGCAACCCTTTCGGTTCATGTTCTTGAAATGCTCCGCACGTGCCCGCCTGCCCTGCAGGATGAGGACAGCGAACTGCCCAATTAGGCAACCCACGTGCCGCCTCCTCCGGCGATGAGTGGACCAGCATCGCCGCCCACGCCGCCGCCCCGGGCCGCCGAGAGAGAGAGTTCTGAACGATGGACTGTGGAGAAGCAGAGGCAATGGCTACCTATCTTCTGTATGAGTTGATCTGGAACACCCACTCCGAGTTCACCTGGCATGCTGCGGATAGGAGGGGAGAGAGCTGCAGGATGCTGGTTTGGGTGACCGACGGGGTGTAGTAGGTTGGGAGCGTGGGCTGGATCGACGTGCTATTTGCTGCTTAGACGATATGACGAAGGTGGAGGAGTGGCTTGTGGGCTCGTGCTTTGCCACGCAGTGTACATCGTGGTTTGTGAAGGTTGAGCATTCCGAATAGAGTTAAATTGAAAGAAGGGTAGCATCCGGGACGTGACCTGGGGCCTTGCTGTTCTCTGTCCCTGGTATCGAGTCTCGTGACACTTCTTCGGTTTCTCCATTTGATCACATCACCATACAACTAATAAGTCGATTTGATTCGGAATGTTGTCCGTTTCTACACTCGTTCAGGCTCTGGTCCTGCTGCCTGCCATTGCCTCTGCCGCGAAGGAGAAGTTCGACTATGACTCTCTGAGCCTGCGTGAGGTTGGCGCCAGAAACACATTGGTGAGTGTGACAACACACTCTTTGACCCACTGCCTCTGAGCATGAGTTAAATGCAAGTCTCTCTGTAGGACTGGCGCATATGGCTTGAGAAGGATGGTGAACCCATCTCATTCTGGCACGACATCCCGCTGTACCCTGATGAGTCCAACCAGCAGATCATCAACTTCTACGTGGAGATCCCACGCTGGACGGATGGCAAAGTCGAGACGAAGCGTAACGAGCCTCTGAGTATGTCTCTCTCTCGCCCTGCTCACACAATATCGCCTAGCGTTCTCTCGTTGTTGTCTTCATTTTTTCTTCCTTTTCTTTCTCTCTCTTTTTCTCCCTTCTTCTTCCCTCCACCTCTGCCCATACCTTTAGACTAACAGTGTGTCCTGTCATAGACCCCATCTTCCACGATGACAGCCAGGGCCAAGTCCGCTTCGTCGAGTCCGTCTGGCCTCACAAGACCTACCCTGTTCTCTACGGCTCTGTTCCCCAGACGTGGGAGGACCCGAATTTTGATCATGAGTACACGGGGTACCCCGGTGACAACGACCCCGTGGATCTGTTCGATGTCAGCGGCATTGACGCGGGGTACACGGGCCAGGTGAAGCAGGTCAAGATCCTGGGCGCGTTGGCCATGGTCGATGTGAGTCTGGCCCTGCACGCATGAGACTGCTGTTTTTTTCTCTCTTTCTTTTTTCTTTTCTTGCTTCAGAGAGAGAGAGAGAGAGAGAGAGAGAGAGAGAGAGACATTTCAATACTGACTAGGCGCAGGACGATGCTACGGATTGGAAGGTCATGGCCATTGACATTCGCGACCCGGTTGCCGCTCTCGTGGACTGTAAGTGTCCCTAGCCATCTCACCCTATCATTTCCCCTTCCCTAACCAAATTTCTCTTCTTTATTCTCAGCTGTCCAAGACCTCGACAAGTACCGGCCCGGCCTCGCCAAGGCCATGTACGACTGGTTCATCTACTACAAAGTCGCCCGGGGCAAATCCACCAACACCATCGTGGGCGGCAACTACGTCAACGCGACCTTCGCCACCGACGTCGTCCGCGAGTCGCACGAGTACTGGCTCGACCTGATGCGAGGCAGGACGGAGGCGAAGAAGATCAGCCGCGACCAGACGAGCAACCCGGAGTGGCGCGAGACGTACGTGGAGAAGAAGGCGGCGACGAGGAAGTTCAAGATCCCCAAGAAGTCGAGGGTCGAGCCGGCGGCCAGGAAGCCTGAGAAGTATGAGAATTGGTATCACCTTGATGAACAGTTTAGGCTCATTGAGCTGCCGGGGCAGAAGAAGGCTTGAGCATGATCAAAGGGTGGGGGATTCAGAATGTAGACGACGTGGAGGATGAGGTAGATGAGCCACAATAAAGTCGATTCCAGCACGGATTATGCTTCCATTCTGCAAGATCAAAGTCAATCTGTGCGGCTCGCAGATTGAACAGCAAGAGTCACTATATGCATGGAGGCCAGTGGCACATCGTTGCCCCACCGCCGGCGACGCGGACCACGCCGATGCCGATGACACACTTTGAGTCGCGGCGCCGAATGACGCACAGCCCGGCACTTCTCTCCTCCAACTCCGGGGTCACTCACTCAAAGATAACCTCCGGCCTCCCATACATACTTCTTGAATAGTAGTGCCTAGGTCTGGAGTCAGGTTTGCAGATCAGAGGGCTGGCCACAGGGACAATTGGGCTCAGCTGTCTCATCAAGATTTTCGGCGTCGCCTCATCTCCATCAATACCCTCATCCACCACATCGTCAAGATGCCCCCTTCAGCCGCACCGTCCAAGTCCGGCGCATCCTTCGCAACACCCTTTCCCGAGTCAACAAGTTCGCCTGTATTGAAGTACAGGCCTCCAGCGCCGCTTCACAACCTCACTCTCATCGGCCGGTCCCGCGCCGCGTGGCACACATCCTTCATCATCCCGGAGCTCAACCTGCTGCTCGACGCGGGACTCTTCATCAGCGACAAGCACCGTCCGAAGCACATCTTCATCACGCACGGGCACAGCGATCACACGCTCGTCGTCGCAGGCTTCACCAACAGGGAGGATCCGCCGGACGTGGTCTGTCCACGCGCGGTGTGCAGGGTGCTGGATGACTACGTGCTGGCGAAGACCATGATGAACAGAGGCGGGCTTGTGCGGACCGAGGACGCGGAGAAGGCGGGACTACTGGATGATGGCGATGAAGAGGAGGATGGTCAGGAAGAGGGGAAGAAGACGAATGGGAGGAAGAAGAAACCGACGAACAAGATTGAGATCCCGCATATGCCGTACCGAGAGCACCGCACGCCAGGCGAGAGGGCCTTTCTCAACACACACTTCACCCACGCTCTATCACCAGGCGAAACGATCCCCCTCCGTCGCCTCCCTCAGATCTCAGCCACGGCCTTCGCCTGCGACCACAACGTCCCCTCCATCGGCTACCTCTTCGCCCGCACCTCCAACAAGCTCGCCCCGGAATACGCCTCCCTCCCACCCGCAGAGCTCAAGGCACTGCGTCTCTCGGGCGTGGAGATCACCAAGCCGCACACCACACCACTGTTCGCCTTCCTCGGTGACGGCACGGCCTCCACGCTGCAGGCATCCCCGCAGTGGTTGCAGGATGGCGTTCCGATGGTCATCACGGAGTGTAGCTTCCTGAGGGAGGATCACAGGGCGCAGGCGGCGAAGACGAAGCACACGATCTGGGGGGATCTGGAGGGCGTGGTGAGGAGGTGGAAGGACACGGTGTTTGTGTTGACCCATTTCAGCATGCGGTATAGCGAGGGCGAGGTGGTGAGGTTCTTCAAGGAGATGGAGGATTGTCCGAAGAACATTGTGGTTTGGGCGGATCCGGCGGCGGCGGCTTAACTTGCGTATGGACCTTGTTTGACATGGATGATGAAGAGGTGATGATAGACTGGGTGAGAGGATGAGACCTATACTCTACAGTGGCTAACAAGTAGATATCGGGGGTCAAGGGTTTCTCGGCAATAGCTTCCTGTAGCAACAGCGATTCTTATCCTTGAATGGATCAACATCGTTAACTGAGCTCGACGAAATCGCGATCGTCCCGCGTCCAAGTCAAGATGCCCGGACCAGCATCGTGCACTGAAGCCATTCTTACAGTAGTGTTATGAAGGTATTGAGAAATATCCGTGTCCTCGGCGTCCGGTTACAACGCAACGAATGCGACGTTCTTGCTGACGGGACACGCAGGGGTGTGATCTGCAGGACTGGGCATTCTGGTAGTGAGTTGCCCTCCAGCGGATTCATCTCTGATCCTTCAACGTTCGGCCAGTCTCCGAACTTTCATTCCCTCTCTCATGTCGACATGGCCGCCCAAGACCACCCTCGAGCAGCTGTGTCCGGAGCTGCAGGAGGGAATCGCAAAGAGGTCGACACAGCACAGACACCGCACGACCCAGATGTCGTCGATTTCGAAGGCGACGATGATCCTGCTCGACCGCTCAATTGGTCCACGCCGCGCAAGATCACCGCCATCACCATCATCTCCTTCAACGCCCTGCTCTCGCCGATCGGCTCGACCATCAGCGCCGGTGCGGCATCTGCCATCATGAGAGACCTCGGGACTTCCAACGAGGCCCTCGGCGCATTCATGACCACCATCTACCTACTCGGCTACGCGTTTGGACCTTTTCTCGTCGCGCCTCTCTCCGAACTGTACGGCAAGCGCATCCTGTTCCGTGTCTGTGCTTCGCTATTCTGCATCTTTAACATCGCCTGTGCTCTCGCCAATAGCTTCAACAGCCTCGTCGTATTCAGACTCTTGGCCGGCATCGCAGGCTCCTGTCCGGGAACGCTTGGCGCCAGCTCCATCGCCGACATGATCCCTCGTGAGAAGCGCGGCGCCGCCATGGCCGCGTACGTCTTGGGCCCGACATTCGGACCAACACTCGGTCCCATCATCGGTGGCAATCTGACGCCTGCTGCGGGATGGCGCTGGGGGTTCTGGCTCATGGCCATAGCCTCGGGCGTGGTAGGGCTCTTCACCTTCGCCTTCATCCGCGAGTCGTACCCCTATGCGATCCTGAAGCGCAAGACGGCTCGGCTCCGGAAGGAAACGGGGAACGACGGTCTGCGGTCGGCCTTGGACAAAGGCGACAAGACCCCGCGCGAGCTCTTCGCCGTGGCGATCCTGCGCCCTTTCAAAATGCTCGTGTCGCCCGTCGTCTTCCTGCAATCCGTCTACGCGGCGGTCATGTTCAGCTATGCGTACCTTTGCTTCACCACTTTTCCTCGCGTCTTCGGCGACCAGTACGGCTTCGACAGCGGAGCGTCCGGGTTAGCGACGATGGGAATAGGAATCGGCTTCATCATCGGGCTGGTCTTTTGCATGGTCGTCTCAGACAGGTGGGCAGCTTCTCTGGCCAAGAAGCACGGCGGTGTAGCCCACTCAACATACCGCATTCCACCGCTCATCGTCGGCGGGTTGTTCGTACCTGTGGGCTTGTTCTGGAACGGCTGGACGGCTGAGTTCCAGCTGCACTGGATCCTGCCCATTCTTGGCACAGGGGTGCTAGGTATTGGGATTGTGATTGTCTACGTGGGTATCTCCCTACCGTGTGAAAGTCTCAAGTCGGGTCAGGCACTGATATATGAAATCTCTCTTGCAGTCCACGAGCGCAACTTACTTAGTAGATGTGTACAGCGTGTATTCGGCCTCCGTCATGGCCGCCAGTGCCACTTTGCGATGCCTCTGTGGCGCGCTGCTGCCTCTTGCAGGGCCGGCCATGTTTGATGCCTTGGGAGTGGGCTGGGGGAATTCACTTCTGGGATTCATCTCAGTGGCGTTCATCCCCTTACCAGCTGTTCTTTACTATCACGGTGACAAGATACGGTAGGATATGGCTGCCTGTGCAGGCGTGGCAGCGAACCCAGCATACATGGACCTGAGCCTAATTTCGTTTCGAGGATGTTTTTCGGCATTTGATACTTGATTGTATGTCCCGTTACTGGCCCGCACAGCCACAAAGTGTGAATAAGATCTGCCAGTTTGAGATTCATTCGTCATGCCATGATGCAAACGTGCGAATCTGCCCTCTGGCGATCGAATCACAGAACTCATATATTGGGGGAGGGGGGAGCTGAGCTTCATAGAATCGGCAGGGCAGACTGATAGTTTCTCATCAAAAATTACAAGTTGGCCGGTGTGTAGTAAACAGTAGAACAGATGAATTCAGTAGTCGAGGGCAAGGAGCCGTACTTGCATGTTAATGATTCGGATATATGATCCCTTGCGCCTCTGGAGTCAGCACATATCCGGTTAGTATATTATATTCATTATACCAGATTTCATGCATGTAGTCGGTTACAAATGGAGAAACACATGCACGCCGTCTTAGAAGAGCAGGTTCTAACGTGGAAGACATGGTAAATAGACACTGCGACTTCTTGACGCTTCAATATTCCACGGTGAGCTTCTTATATGAACTTCATAGATGAGATTGCTCTCATTCCCACCAGATGACATCTTGATCTGGTTGATAGGCAATACAAATGCTGCATAAACGTCCTCTAAATACTTCGAGTGAACTATGCGTTCAGAAGCCCTGAAAGGCGCCCCTGACGAGCGGCTACCAGGCCTTTGATTGAATTCATAGTCGTTACAATGAGTGGCTTCAATAGGGTCGCGATCGTTCGGATCCGAATTGGGTTCCAGCTCAAAATTGCTTGAGTTCCAAAGTGAATGGCCAAGGAAGGTATCCTTCTGTTTAGGAAGAAGTGAAACGTTTGAAGGAACCGTAAAAAATCTACAGCCCATGGTTCTGCAGGCTGTAGTGTGAAAACGGGCTGTGGGACCCCGGGCAACATCTCGAAGATATCCATCAAACTGCTGATGTGCGCATCGAGGGCCTCATCTGCTAGGGCGATCAAGAGAAAGCTGGCCAGTTTCGGGTACATCTCTGCTATTGACAGGAAACCCGCACACGGAGGATGATCTGGGAGATCATCTGGGGGATTCCAAAAGTCCCATTCTTGAGCCAGTCGCTGCAGGATCGCTTTCAGCTTGGGGTTCCAAGGGCGCAATTGGAGATAGAGTTCGACGAGGCTATGGACTGCGCCGTCGCTCTTATCGAGCCGAAGTGTTCTCTCTATAGGGCAGTCCGGCCCGCCGTCTACAAGGCCGAAGGGCTGCCCTTGTTCCCACGCGCGTTGCAGTGACGGCAGTTGTGCTTCAGATATGAGCGACCAGGATCCTGTGTCAAGCAAAAAGCCGATCAAGCTGTACAGTACCTCAGCTGACCCTGTCTCTTCTTCATATGGAGCATGAGCGGAGAGGAAGTATGGTCCGCATCGCCTGGCGAAGTCGTCTAGGAAGGCCGTCTGGCCTGAGCCGTGATCCTGAGCAAACTCAGCATGCCTCAGGACGTTTGTTGCCGCGTATATTGTGAAAGGATGAGACGATTTGAACTTGTTTTTTGGAACCCTTCTCTGCCTTAGCTCGGGCCAAGCCTCCATTATAGCATTAATCGGTATGACCTGTCCATATGTTCTCACAAGGTCGTGCAAGGTTGCTTTCTCTGACTCCAGAACTTCGAGACAAAAGTCTCTGAGGCTCTCATGAGAGATAGTCTCGAATGCACAGCGACTGTCCGCTCCACATAGCCGCCATAAGTCTTTGGCACTGAGTACAAACTCCCGGGCGGATTCGTGCATAAATTGAGCATATCGACGGCCTTGTGCACCTCTAAACTCAATAAGACCTTTGGATATATCGATAATGTATCTTTCCATGTCTCCTGTAGTCAGATTTGCGTATAGTCTTTGGTTGGTGTCATAATGACAGTCCACCCTCATCCTGGCTGCCCACCATACCTCATCGGGGGAGTTTCTAGAGTCTCCCGCGAATAGGAGCCATTGACAGCAACTTAACAAGGCCTCACGATTCTCCGGATAACGCTTCAAGGTGTAGTCATAAAGTTCATGTAGACCGGGAGGGATATCGCTGAGTCGCGCACTCAACCTTTCTATGTAGCCGCTGTCGTAATCCATATTCAGGATCGTAACAACCAGGACGACCCACATGAAGCTGCCTTTTGCTTTGTCGTAAACCTTGCGCCGGATTTCGTTGGCTATATGGCTGTTTCCAATGTGCAGCTCGTCGCTAATGTATTGCTGCAGGTCTTTGAGGTGCGTATCCTGCGTGCTGAAATCCAGGAACATCGTGTCCATGAAAGTGATGCTTGGGTACGGCCGGCTCGCGTAACATACTCGAACCTGCCGTGCAGAGGACCATGCGGTCCGAACAATCTTTCGAAACACCTTGAGCATATCTCGAACCTCTTCGACAGGACACTCGTCTAGAGCATCAATGTAAAAGGTAACAGGTCGGTCTGCCAATGCTTCGAGGGCGGCTTCGAGAATGTCCACCAGTTCTGGAACCTGCCAGACTGCGTCCCTGTGGTGCTCATGGAGGGATTCGAGTTCCTTGACAGTTGCGCTGGGCAACTCTCTGAGTAACCAGTAGAGCAGTGTCCGATACATGCCCTCTGTGGAGTGCTCCATCGCTGTACCCCGGGCATTGAAGAAGTGAGGCAAGATGAGTTCTTCTTTTGACTTCCTCCGAGCATGTTTCACTGCAAACTTCATCATCGTCGACTTCCCGGCGCCCGCGTTTCCCTTGATCCAGAGCAAACGGTGCCGCCAGTCCGGGGGTAGGTCTGCCTGCCACGATAAATACTCTGTGGTATCAAGAAGCCAGATGCAAGTTCCGTCGTGCTCGCAATCAATAGCATTCTCACGGCTTCTCATCTCCTTGAACCAGAGCGCCTCTCGTAGAGAATGCGAGTTCTCAAACTGGGATCCATGGCCTAGATCTGTGCATCAGCACTATTTCACTTCTGGTCTCAGAGTCGTGAATCACACTTACTGTGAAAGTTGAGGTCTCGAATGTGAAGACTGGCATTCTCTGAGGCTAAAACTCCATACTGAACAGTCTGGCTGGTGTCGTGCTGATATCGTTCACCTGGAGTACCCATGGCTGCTGAGGGAGCATTTCGCTGCGACTAATGTTTCTGTCGGGCGGGCAGTTTGAACAAGGTGGGCAGGGCTGGAGTTGCCGTCGCGGTTTGGGGAGGTCGGGCAACAATCTGTCCTGGACAGGAACGCCCTGTTCCTGTTGCCAGAGCCTTGTGTTGGCGCAGCCGATGCGAGGTGATCTATCATTCGCTGCAGAAAGAGGGGTAAGCAATGTGCAAAAGATGCGCGAGACGCATTACGTTGCAGGAGGAGCTGAACTCCCTCGTACTAACTCAGCCAATCATGTCGGTACACATGAGGCACCGCCGCTCTCCTATCCTCAATGGACCATTGCAGCAACTGTTAGATTTGATCTGTGAGGTCGAAGGCTGCCTCATACCAACTATACAGTCTGCCCAAGACGTCTGACCATGAACTCGTCAAGAAACTCGATGCTTTGCTCTACATCAGGCTTGAGAAGCGACTTTCCAGCAGTCATGGGCAATCTTTCAGGGGCAGGCTGTGACAAGTAGATCCGGGCTCGCGATCGATGGGCTGCACGAAATGCCTGGAGAGAGATCAAGTCAGCAGTGAAATGGGTATGCTACATGGCCAAGATCATCGTACCTTGAGTCGCTTTATGATTTCATCAAACGTCTTGCACATCTGTACCTCAGAGTCCCTCCTGAGTAAGCATCAAGCTGACGCCGGAACGAGTCTCTGGCCAGCGCATCGCAGAACGCCCGCTGTAGGACAGGCATGGTGCGCATACGATCGGCGTCGGATAGATACACTGGCAGACCCAGGAAAGCGTCCAAAGCCTGGAAGAGAAGAGCTTGGTTCCCACTCTGACCATCAAACTTGACCCATTCCCCGCTGTTGGCATCCACGTGGCCAACGCCCCAAGCTGCGAAACCCTGGACGTGCGTAAGCCAGGCCTTCAACGCTATCTTGTCATCGTGGACCGTCTGAAGATAGCTGGAGAAGACTGGTCGTAACTGTTCCGAAATCTTCTGGACAAAGGTTGCGCAGCTCTTCAAGTCTCCTTGGTTGTAGCTAATGATTGCTTTGACCATATCTCGATATACTGGGAGAGCCTGGCGTTGTAAGTCAAAGGTCACGGAAGTTGCAAGTAAAAAAAGTATCCCAGTGCTTGGCGGCTTGGCAAGTTGCACGTACATGAATCTCCACGTTCCTGAATATTCGAAAGAAGTTCTCCTCGGAAGATCTAATTGTTGGGGACAGTGTGGGATTCACTCGAAAGATGTAGGCCTCCGACTCGTCGAAGTTGAGCACGATATTGCTGGTGACATTACCACTTTGCGAGTCACAGCCAAAGTGCTGCTGCAGCAACTTCCATGGCACATCAAGTTCGTCTGGCATGTGCACTACCTTCTCCAGCTGTGCAGCTTTGACAACTGGGATCGTTCCCCATCTAATCCCATGAACCCGGTTTGTACCATTAGACTAGAACTGTAAATATACTAGGAGAGGGTTCACTCACCTGTAAGCATGCCTGGAAACTCCGATGCAGCAATAGACTGCATTGCGTACATCACTCAGCAATCTGTCATCGTCTTGATGTCCAAAGATACCTAGAAGCTTCACCACCTGGGGAAGATCAATCTCTTCTCCTAGTCTCGTCCGGAAGGTTTCTCGGAAGGTGTTGATTCGTTGTGTATTCGTATTGTCATCAAGAGATGGAACTTCAACGGCCAGCTTCGGTGCCATCTCATCGTAGATCGTCTTATACGGTCTCAAGGCAGCCGGCCACGAAGTAAGACAATAAGTTGCCTTTGGCGGCCAACTGCCGGCACCATCACGCTGTACAAGATCATCCAACAATGTCCCAACATGGTTGGTTCCCCGTAGACTCCTGATATCCGATAGTATCGCGGCGCGGCTGTTCTTACCCGATGATTCGTAGCCCAATTTCGACTTCAGTAGTACCCTAACATTGCCTCTTGACTTCTTCAAGAGAATCGCCACAAGAAACAAGCTAAGCCATGCCGCAACGAAAAGGGGTAGGAGAAACATCTTCGCCAGTCTCGTCGGCGCAAACGAGCTGAGAGGGTAAATTTCCAAAGCTTTCGATCAGAGAGAGTCGCTGACCAAAGGAGCGGGTTTCCAAACACAGCGACGATTCGACAGTGCCATCTTTAATAGTGGAAGGCTTTCCCCCCGCATCATAACTGAACCTGCATTCTGGCTTCCACTCCTACTTAGGTTCGAAACATCTCCTTTGCGTGGCTAAATAGCACGCTAATCCTCGTGTGAACGTCCAGGGATCAGCCTGAACAACGAAAACAGGGGGGCCCTTGGACCTTTGATGCAGACACCACCTCACCATGTACATAAGCACAGAAACCATTCGGTAGCTAGGATTCCGTCCGCTAGTCTCCTATTTGCCCCCACGAAGTTCAGCCCTTATCGGCTGGGTGGCAGCGGCAAACGATGCGTACAACATGAATTCTCTCGTACGTCGATGTCGTCAACCGGTCCTTATTCCAATTCTTCCCTTTCTGATAGAGGGCTACTAGTTGTACGCGTTCCGCAGCCTAGAGCACAGTACTTGTGGTGGCTACATATATCTAATAAGGGTTCAGCTTTTCGATAGCCAGCCCTGTTCGACTTTGTTTCTGGTGTAGGCCAGTGGGAAGTGGGAGTAATCTAGGAGGTACCTTACTACCTGTCCTCTTAGCGAAGCGTCTGACGATCCCGGCGGCCTTCAGACGAGATGGATGCGAGGACCGTGGCTCATTTTGATGGCGTATAGTCGGACCCGAATCCATGATTGCATCAGATGTCTAGAAATGCAGCGGAGAGCCCACTTCGCGATCCGTTCTAGGAGCCTCTGCGTCCGAAGTTGACAAGGCTGATCTCTCAGACAAAGCACTACGCGAATGCGAATGCGAGGTCATAGACAAACTAACTCTCATCATTACTCATGCATTAATCTGTGATGTTGAGGGACAGGTATAAAACCACCTTTTGACATTCACTACGTCCAGGTCGTAAGACATGTTTATACTTGAGAAGTGTGAATTCCGGATATCACAAACTTATCTCCGTGACATCTCATCCTGGCCCTACTGTACATTTCAGACGGGATGAGACAAGGATCTTCGAACGAGCACAAAAGGAGACAAGGCAGTTTTCATCAGCGTTAATTAATAATGTTTTAAAGGGCGCAGATTCACAAGTGACAGAACCAGCACCGGGGTACTTCGGTCCAAGTCCACAGCAGCAGCTCCTCCGCTGGTCCGTCACTCATCCACATTTCCCTGCGCGTTTTCCCTCCGCTGGCTAAACCAGAAAAAAGGACTTATGATTGTTGCTTGCCTATGCCGTGTGCTGCCGTTGTAATAGTAGTAGTTTCATTCCCATAAACACCGGTGGTAGTGTGTTGTGTAAAAAGACGAGGAAAAAAGCAGATGCATATGAAAAAGACAAGAAGGAGACTAGATGCTTCCATAACGGATTCGATCCAACTCTCCCTTCTGGTCATGGTCGCGGATTCCCGAACGGCGCCAATGACCAAGACATGATACAGGATGGTGAACAGCGATTGTTCCGAGTCAAAAGTTCGGCATTTTACCGGCCTTCCGCTAAATCGCTTCCCATCTTGCCCTCGCCGAGGGACTTGAGGTCCGTATCCTTGATCCAGAAGGTCGGTTTCTCCTCAATGAACTTCTTGTGGAACAGCTCGAGGAACTGACCAGGCAATTGCTTCCCAATAAGAATCTTGATCCAGTTCGTCTTGCCAGTCCACAAGTGCTGAATAAACTTGCCGTCACAGCCAGAGTGGCTCTCCGGGAAACCGTTGGCCTCAGTGCAAGGCAGGGAGATGATGTCAGGGGCCGGGTAGTCGTAACGGATATAAGTACCGAAACCGCCCTGGTCAGTAGGCTTGCCGGGTCGGTTGGTGCGGAAGTCAACGCAGTCAGGGTGCTTGCCACCAGGCTCGGGGCACTCCTCCCAGGCATCCAGAATCTCGTACGACTTCTTGTTGTTCTGAAGAACAATGAAGCCGGTGTTAAGGTACACGCCGCCGAACTTGTCCTCGTTATTCGGGTGCTTGGGGTCATAGGCCAGGGCGAATGAGTTGGTGCTGGGATGAAGTCCCCAGTAGTTCATGAGCCACTCGAAGGGAATATCAAGGTGGTGAATAACGGCATCAGAGTCCATGAACACGCAGGCATCGTGGTGCTTCAGGATTTCTCGAATGATAGCAGGCTTGGCCCATGAGGCACGGCGATCGGTGGGAGCCACGAAATCGACAAAGTAGTACTTGTAACCGTGTATTTTAGCTTTGATATGTTAGCCAAGCTTATCTCGCAAAGGCGCGTGGCGGCAAACTCACAGTAGAGCCAGTGGTTAAGAATGCCCAGAGAAAGACCGTGGACCTTCTGACGCCTGTCCTGGTCCCAGGACATGAACTTGTCGGACCAGAGCTCGCCCTCTTTGTCCCAGGCACGGTTATCGATGTCGATGATGCAGAAGTTCTTGCCGAGTGGTTTAGTCCAGAGCTTCTTCTCGGGCAGTTTGTATTCGAAGGCACCAAAGTCGGACCACGGGCTTTGATCGACACCGATAGTTGGCTTCATGACATGCTTGAGGTACCATTGACGAAGAGCCTCCTCGTCTTCGATCTCGCTAGCAGGCACTTGAGGGCTAGTCTCGAGGCCAGAGTCGGCCTTGGGCGCAGACTCGGGCTTTGTCTCTGGTGCCTTCTCGGGCTTTGTCTCTGGTGCCTTCTCAGGATTGGTCTCTGGTGCCTTCTCAGGATTGGTCTCTGGTGCTTTCTCGGGCTCGGTCTCTGGTGCCTTCTCAGGCTCGGTTTTCGGGGCTTTCTCAGGCTCGGGAATGACGTCGTGCGCAGGGGCGGCTGGAGCAGCCGACTTCTCGTCGGTCTTTGGGGTCTCAATCAGGGTACCGTCGTCGGTGACATCAACGTTGGGCTTCGGACGGCTGTCAGGAAGAAGTGGTTAGCTCGTGTGCTCCGTTGATGATCGACCCCAAGGAGCGCAAGGGTTCATGGCCGCCCCAGGCACGCAGCGGTGCGAGGCTCCTGAGGCGGCGGGCAGCGGTCGGAGTCACTCACCCTTCGGTAGGCAGATCCCATGATTCAACGTTGTGGTAGGCCAGGCCGACGAAGGCGGCAAGGAAGAAGACAGCGGCGAGCACGAAGAGCGTCGCGCGGTTTGAACGAATTGGACCCATGACTGTGGAAGGCTATCGCATCGCTCGAAGGTAGGAGTCCAGAGTTGGCGAAGTTCAGTCTGCTGTCTGAATCGCCCGGTTGCGATGAAGGAGAAATACCACAAGAACCCCAGAACGTGAAGCAGGGGGTTGGGCTGGATGGAAAGGGGACAAAGAAAGAGAGAAAGAATTGAGACAAGCTGGCGAACAGGGCTGTCGCAGACGCGGCGTGGTTCAGAAATTACAAGGAAGTGGAATGTAAAGTGGAGAGTCAGGCAGCTGGTAGTCTTGGTAGTTTCGGGTTCAAAAGAGTGAATAGACTGGGATGAAGAAGACAATTCAAACACGAAGAGTCCTCGTGATGCGACGCGATGGCTTCGATGGACGGCGTGTGCGAAAAAAAAGAGAGGAGAGGAGAGGAAGAAGCAAGTCTATTCCTTACCTCTCTGTGTAGTAGTAGTAGATACCTCTCGGCCGGGACGGGATGGTCTGGATGGAGATTGGGGTGGGAGAGGGTAGGGGGGATGGACAAAGCTCAGCAATCACAGAAACCGGATTTTAGCGAGGCACAGCAGGAGAGTGTCTGCTGCTACTGCAGGGCAGGCACCGATACAGAGCACAATAGGGACGGGAGATGCCGAAAGTAAGATTAGCACGCCAGCCATCTTCCCTAACGACTACTCACATGGCAAGCAGTGTAGGACGTTGTTAAGGGTGGTGGGACTGGGCAAAAAAGGGGCAGAGCAATGCAACCCATTGTACTCCGTAATTGTGGTTGTAGGGCGGGAATCAGAGAAGACCGATGCGATGCGTGGCGCGTGCTACGTACCTTACCTGTAGTACGTTGAAGTGGTCTATTCAGTGGGGCAGCCACTACCGTCCTGCCCGTGTTCAACGCCCCCAGTCCAACGCGAGGACTTTACTGTACCAGGACTAGGCACTCCGTAGTGCTCGTGGTTCCAGAGGGTCGCTGGGCTAATAAGTGTTACTTGTCAAGTTATCACTACACTCCATCAGTAGACTAAGCTCACATTGGCATCCGGTGCTCGAAAAGGGGCCACGCAAGCATCATGTACTGTACCGTCCGTACCCATCGTACAGAACGAACAACCCTTGTCCCGTGGATCTTAGGCAAGCTGCCAAGATGCCAAGATCGGTGCCAGTCGCATGTTGCGTCAGCCACTAACAGAGCAGCATTGCCGCCTTAGGTTCTTACCCAGTGACCCTCGTGTTCTCAGGTGCCGAGACGTGGTTCCCCCTGACTGGTTACAATTTAAAGTCGCGAGACCTGTACTCCGTACCTCGCTGCAGAAAGCACCTTAACCCGGGTAAGCTTACATGCGATGATCCAGTTCAGGGTCGATGAAAGAAAGGAAGATGAGAGACCCCGGATCGTCAAATTTCAATTTCCAAGGCGTAGGACTGGTTCTCTGTCTCACTCTGCACTACATATCTGCATTGCGACCCCATCATTTTTCAGCACTAGTAGACTACTCCACCAAGTGCAGCCTTCCAATCCATCCTAGCCACTCATCGATCGAGCATTGACGTGGACCCCCCTGACCGTTGGCATCTTGTTCAATGCGGCTCCGAACCAATCTGTCGAGGCCGTTGGCTTCGGGTTTCCGCCGTAGGGATTATGCTCCACAGCATGTCTTATCTTCTTTCATCAAGGGCGGTGCTCGCAGCAGGGGCTCTGACTCGGAATCTCCATGGCTTTATCGGGCAATAGATGCTTGTAAATCGCGTTCATTTTAAGTGCTCTAGCACGCGTTCCACGTCCACACTAAGCTGGCTACTTGGTACGTAGCATCTACGCAGGACGAACAACTGAGAAATTGTATGCGAAATAGTATGGATGGCTTCGAAAGACATTTGAAGCTGCCCTCTTCGATGTTACCCAGAGTCACACATACTGTAATAGTCTCGAGAGAGTTCTTCGGAACGTGGCCTTTGCCAGTGAATTGAACGCGGAACTACGCAATTAATCGTATCAAAGAGACTGGAAAAGGCAAGAAGTCACGTGTGCCTTTGCTTCGTTCGCTTGAATCTATATTGTCGAATTATGTGATTAGCTGCCTTGCTGTACATCTGCGTTTAGCATGGACTGCGCTGCCCGCACAACACAAACTATCGTCGGGCATGCGATGCCTCTATCCTTGTGCACCAATCTCTGCCATGGGCAACCTGATAAGCACATAGTCTCGGCTCCAGCACGATTCCTACAATTCCAGCCAGACAGATTCCCGCGCTATCACTGACACTCGTCGCCCCCAGGCTGAACTCCCGATCCTCTGCAGGCACCTTCTCCATAATATCCGCAAAGCAGTTGACATACACTGCACCACCGAGCAGACCCTCCCAGAAGATGATCAAGAAGACCACGTAGACAGACGGGAGAAAGTAAAGCATTGCGTGGAGTGTGAGGAGTACTAGATTGCCAAGCTGGAGCAGCGAGGGAAGATAAAGGTGACGAATTCGGAGGAATGCGATAGAGGAGCGGGAGATGAAAACCCCGAGCTGGTAGAGGAAGCTGTAGAAAGGGTAGAAACCGCGAAATTCATGGAAGGGGGACTCTTCCACAGGGAAGAGGAGGGTTGGTGCGACGCCTTGGTTAATAATATACTCGGAGATGTACACCAAAAGCATGGGGCCCATGTAAGGGATGAAGAGAGCCTTGACACGGCGGATGTTGCGCTCGAAGGTGACGTGGTCATGGTCGTGGGAGTGTGGTGCGTATGCCGTAGCTGTGACAGAGCCACCTGGAGCAAGGAGTGCTGAAGAGGCTACGCCTGGGGCAGTCTCGTCGTCTTCATCGATATCCTCTCTGTCTTCTTCTTCGTCCCGTTCAGGCACGGCTTCGTAGCTTTTCGCCTGATTGCCTTGCTTCAATGGTCCGCGCGGCAGCACGACAAAGAAGCTAATCAGCATCACTACAGGCAGACAAGCTGAGAAGAGTAAGCTGTCTCTGACGCTGAATCTCCACCATTCTGTCATCATCACATAGAGTCCAGCACCAACCAACCCAGCTGCTCCCGTACCAGATCCCCATCCTGCCAGGCTGATCGTCCCATAGAAATGTGTCAACCCCAGGAAGCTCAGCTCACCGCCCCCACTGCTCAAGCTCGCAAATACAACGCCAACGAGCTTCACAGCAACGGAGCGATCGGCCGGCGTCAATGCGACAAGGAGCATGCCAGATGCGGATAAGGCAATAAAGACGAGGACGCGTATCGAGTAGGGTACACGGTGTATGAAGTATGGAGCGATAAGCTTGACGAGAAATGACGGAAGAACATCGGCGAGGAGGACGATGCCTTTCGGGAGAGTGCCGACAAGGTCTTGGGCAGCGGAGAGTATAATGACGTAGAGAACGTTATTGATAAGGCCTGTAGAGAGTCAGTGCCAGGAAATTCATGCCCATATTCCATCTAAGGGTGCTCAGCATACCGAGAAACCAGAACGCCACGACAACGCGCATGTCTGGGTGGTGAAAGATGCTCTGCATCTTCGCTGAATAGATAGCCCAGGAGGACGATGGAGAGCCAGGTATGGGCAGCAGTCCTGTGGAAGCAGGAGAGCGACCGTTCATTGTGGGCGAGGTTGAGGCGACGCTAAGTACTATAATCTTGCACTGGGATGAGACATGATGTGGTGATCGGCTGAGACCAATACGGACGGAATGCTGAGGGTGGTGACCTGTGAAGGAGAAGGTCGAAGTCAATGTGATTCTGTCACGGGACAAGGAGCATTTGGCTGACGTAACGGGCCTAAGTGGCAGACACGGGCTGGGGTTGCTATCAGCACAGGTACGGCGGGCGATAGCTTCTTTGTTGCCAAAACTCTCCATCACTTTGCACTGGGGTGGCAATAGCCTATACTAGTATGGGGGTACTAACCTGAATTAGTTAGGGTATATAATTAAAAGCTAGGGATTTATACATAAAGTAAGTATTAGTCTAAATTAAAGCCCCTTTATAAGAATTAAATACTTTAAAAGAATATTTTTCCTTCTTTTATATATATATAAGCTAAGGTTAAATTTCTTTTACAAACCTTACTTTTCCTTCTTATATACCTCTTAAAATAATAAGAGCAATTACAACTAGCAGCAACTACAACTAGCAGTAACTATAACTAGTAGTAACTATAACTAGCAGCAATTACAACTAGCAGCAACTACAACTAGCAGCAATTACAACTAGCAGCAACTACAACTAATAGCAATTATAACTAGCAGTAATTATAACTAATAGTAACTATAACTATAACCATTATAAAGAACTATAACTATAACCATTATAAAGAACTATAACTATAACCATTATAAAGAACTATAACTATAACCATTATAAAGAACTATAACTATAACCATTATAAAGAACTATAACTATAACCATTATAAAGAACTATAACTATAACCATTATAAAGAACTACAACCATTATAGTAACTATGGGGTTAAGGTTAGGGTTAGAATTATATATAATTATAATTATATAATATAGATCTATATTACGTAATATTCTCGCCAAGTACTACTTTTAAACTAAACAGGGTATTTATAGTAAAATCAAAGGGTAGGCGTACTAAAGAATTAGCAGTCGAAAAGAGTTTTGGCAACAAAGAAGCTATCGCCCGCCGTAACAGGTGCAGCGGAGGTGGTAGATAAGGGTGGGGTGTCCTGAGCCTTATTAAGGGGCAGCGACATCGAACCACATGTGTTAGAGTAGAGACACCTTGAGCACAGGGATTTGATGATTGGATTCAGAACTTGTGAGATTCTCATGCTATATGTGCAAATATGTCGCGTTTAACACAGACGCAGAAAATGATTGATGCTTCGCCAAACATACACGCTCAACAAGCGTCAAGGCAACAGCGACAGCTACCTTACCTACAATTATAGGTGCCGTTGTGTGATCCGCACAGGGAAGTCTTCGATAAGCCAAATTCCCTAGGCAGGTCCCATTAGCTCATGCATTCAGATTATGACCTTTAGAGCTTTGGCTTACCGCGTTGATAATGTGAAGTGGCCTTTCTGGGCGAGCCATAGCAAAGTCGAAGCGTCTTAATAACTAGCATAGGCGACATTAGTGGACCGTAGTTCACGAGATGTAAGCGGCAAGCAGGCCTACCTCGACAAAGATCTTGTTGATCTCCATGAAGGCCACTGGCTTTCCAAGGCATTGATACTTGCCGGTAGAGAACACCAGGTCAACAACGCTAGACATGGTTGCAATCTTTTCCTCATCGTCTATGAGCCAACGCTCAGGAAGGAAGAGGCTTGCGTCTTCACCGAATACTTCCTTCGAGTGATACACACCGAAAGGCGAAGTGCCAATCTGCGTTCCGCCAGGGATGAACTTTCCGTTGATCACGTCTCCCTCAGGCGGTACAGTCTTGAACAGAGGTCCGGCAGCAGGGGCCTTGATACGCAGCCCCTCCTTCACTGCAGCTTGGAGGTAAGGAAGCTGACGGGCTTCAGCGTCGGTGACAGGCGTTGAGATCTTGCCGGCCTTGATGCCGTCGTCAATCTCCTTCTGAAGCTTGCTGTAAGCACAAGGATTGCTGAGAAGGTTGACGAGCATGACACGGATGGTGGTTGCGGAGGTATCGCTTCCTGCGACGACGTTGAGGAGTGATTCTCGAGAGGCTTCTTCTTGGTCAAGACCATGGCGAATGAAAGAGCCAAGCATGTCGGGTTGCGATGTGGCATGTGGACCGAAACGCTCAGCGACCTTCTTATTGGCCACGCTTTACATGCTATCAACAAAATGTCAACGACGATGATGGTGGGGAGCACTCACCCGATGAATGCACCGAACCCGATTTTGTCCGTTTCCTTTGGCAGGGCGCTTCTGAACAGGCGAGAATGGAGAATTGTGACAACAGCAGGCAGGTTTGCCATCACCAGAGCAACAGGGAAGAAGGAGCGAGTGATCTTGATGAAGTCAAAGACGTCCGTATCCTCCTCGATATACCCGAAGGGTTGTCCAAAAGCAAGGTCACTGATTACATCCAAAGAGAAGAACTGAATCTTCTGAGCGATGTCTACGGGGTGATACTGGTCATCCTTGGAAAGATACTTGGTTTCAAGAAGATGGATTAGCTTTGCGACGTGTTCGTCGACAGTGCCCTCCATTGACTCGTTCTCTTTGCCCGAGTACTAGAAAGAGTAAGCGGCTGTCATGGTTGGTACAGTGCGGCACGGCGAGGGAAGTGATCCGTGTCAGATATCACTGGAAGAGGATTGTGTCAAGGCGAAGCCACTTACACCTGCTGCCATCTTCTTACGCAATGCCGTATGGGCTTCCTCATCACGCATAGAGAACAGGTTATCCTTCCCCGGCTCGAAGCGGAGTGCATTGTACCCTAGGGTTGATGTCAACGAATGCCAAGATTGGATCCCGCGGTGAGGCGTGGCAGCTCATGAGATGTCACATACATGGCCCTCGGGAGTATTTTGAACGAATAGCCATCATGCGACGCAGGACATTGGGGTCGGCAGTGGCCAATTCATTTAACCCGATGCGCACGAGAGATCCTGAGAGGAACAGTCAGTCACGCGTGGCAACTCAAGGAGACAGCGACAGCAAGGCCAACCCAGCGCAGCACTCACCATACTTGTCATTCAATTCCTGGATGGCGTACGGCTGTTGTCCTTTGAGTGACTGCCTAACCATCCAAAATTTGGAGATCGACGCCCAGAAGGGTCCTGGAATGTGAGACAAGCGGTACCAGGCGCGGAAAGTATCCGCAAGAAACCAGATTGTCACAGTGCCAGCAAGCCCCGTTGCGACGGCCGTGCTGGACAGCGAGCGCCAGGCCTTGACCGCGTTCCGGAGCACATCTCCGAGGAACACCTGAATACTGGTTGGGCTGGCCATCTTCCTCGTCACCTGTTGGTCACACTGCAGTTGTGCGACGCAATCAGGAGGGGTACGCAATAAGTAAGGGGGAACACCAGTTGCTCGCACGGAGCTAAGGAGAAGGGCCAACGAGACAGAAGCGACGGCTGAGAGCTAATCTGAAGAGAGTGGAGGAAATGGCCCCCATTCGCACTACGCATCAGAATCGAAGACCACGAGGAGGACGCGACGAAGGCCACGCGGGAGCTAACATTACTAATTCCGCTAACCTCAGCGGCCCGGAAAGATTCGTGGGGTTCTCAGGCGTAGGCGTCCGCCCCCCAAGGTCCGTTCCGCCGCCAAGTGGGCGTGGGCAGCGCCTGAAGGCCCTTAGACGGACCTCAGTCCGTCCCTAGCACCACTGTAGATGCCACTGATGATCCTTCGAAAGGACTCAGCCAAGGGGAATACACCCACCCTCGCCCCGCCCTGCCGTGACTTTTAACATTAATTCTCCTTTCGACCTCCCCTTTGTTTTGGTGGTTATTTTATTTAACCTTGCCCAGTAACCCACAATCCTGCCTGACGAAGATCTGGACATCCCACCTCCCAACCCATCACATCTCCTTGCCTTGACAGTTTTGAACAGCAAGGGGCGCACTGAATCATGCCAGACTCCCAGGCCCCTCAGCCAGGGGTGGTTCCTTCTTCGGCGGCACTGCCAGCCACAAACGATCCTCCCGATTTAAGCGAAGGACCCACCATCGAGGTCCAAGATGCAATGGTCTGTGGCCCCTGAAGGTTGTGATAACGGTGCGGCCGTTGACTTACTGACTTTTGAGCTTCGTTCAGCAGCCTGCTGAAACCGATGATGATGATGCCGACTCTGCACTTGGAGAAGTGAGTTGTTGTTACTCACTAAAACTATGCCCTCGTTGACAGACGAGGATCTGTGTACGGCACTGACCCGCTCGCCAGGAGCCTGAGTCCTCGGTCGCGTCGTTGTCGTCAAGCGTCCTTGCGTACCACGAAGAAAATGGCCGAAGCTATCACGGTCTAAGCAGAGGAAGTAAGTCTTCCCCTGACGATCCTTGTAACATCATCCGGTAGTTGCTGAGAAGGGCGGCTGCTGACTCACGAACAGAATATGTTCTACCAAATGACAGCGTACGTTGTTTCCAAGATTGAGCAATGACTCGGGAAGAAAATTGAAAGCACTTCGCTGACTATCGTGTCAATATGTAGTCAGAAAATGAAAGACTAGGTATGAGTAGCGTCCACAAATAGTCCTCCGTACCATGTGCTAATCTATTTTGAAATAGACCTTCAGCACGAGCTGTATATCCGGACATTAGAAGGAGAGCTGGCTCTATGCCCCAAGGCCAAAGGAGCCTCGAATGTCTTGGATATGGGTACAGGGACTGGAAGTTGGGCAATGGACTATGGTACGCATTGCTTTCCTACCTTCACCGACTGAAACTAGTGCTGACCCTGTTGACAGCGGACCTGCACCCAGACGCTCAGGTTCGCGATCTTGCCCTTCTTTCCTACATGTCCGTACTGACCGATATAGGTAACGGGTGTTGATTTGAGCCCCATCCAACCGGACTTGTATGTCTCTGAGCCACGTGCCATTTGTGATGACGCTTTGTTGGTGATGCATGCTGACTGGACGCATTACGCAGTGTTCCCCCCAACCTCACTTTCGAGATCGACGACCTTGAGAAGGAATGGACATGGCGCACCAAATTCGACTTCATCTTTGCTCGTATGATGCTCGGATGCTTCGAAGACCTGCCCGGTATGATCAAAGTCGCCTTTGACAACCTCGAACCTGGCGGGTACCTCGAGCTTCAAGACATGGCCCTTCCCGCGCGCTCCGATGATGGCACTCTTAGTCCCGACAGTTCACTTTCACTATGGTGCCAATACTGCCTTGAAGCAGGCAAGAATCTTGGTCGACCAGTGTTTCCCGTTGAGGAGTACAAGAAGTATCTTGCGGACGCCGGATTTGAGAACATTGTCGAGGTGCAAAAGAAGTGGCCAACAAATACCTGGCCGAGAGACAAAGAACATAAGGAGTTAGGGAGGTGGGCTTATGCGAACCTGGCCGGAGGGCTAGAAGGATTGTCTCTTGCGCATTTCACGAGAGGACTCGGGTGGACGCCCGAGGCCACAAGGGTTTTCTGCGCGGCGACGAGACGTGACTTGAAGGACACGAAGATACACGCCTATTGGCCAATGTAAGTTGCTGCCCTGACTCTGTTTGATCCTGTGAGTTTGAGCTAATGGAATGCTGCCGCAGCTATTTTGTCTACGGACGGAAGCCTTACTGAGCTTCAACACACTCAGGCGAGTACATGATCATCACGACCAGAAGACCCGCAGCATCACCAGGGGGCTGAGCCGGAGTCAGGGGTTCTTGGGCGAATTGGAAAGACATCTCCTGCGTCGGATCTTTGATTATAGACCTTAGCAGATATAGCATATTTATGATTGACGACATTTATGTTCACGGTATTAACCGAATATTAACAGCCCAGTGAACAGCAATAACAAGTCACTGGTTTTGTGCTTAACATCGAATACCTTTTACGCGTTGTGCATGTGTTTCTAGCGAGTTCTTCATCGCTGACATTGATCTCTAATCATCGTACTCATACAGTTCCCAGACGCTCATGCCTTCTGATACCCTTTGCGTGCCTATTGAGGCCCAAATCGCTCAGGGTGCTGTGCTTCCCGACTCGCCTCCACCACGCTTCCAGGAGCCTCATACCCTTCGGCCGATATAGAGCCAGGCACGCTCTCCGGCTCGTGGTAGTTCTCGCCCTTCCACTTTTGACCACCAGGGCCGGGAGGGTTCTTGCCCACGTTTGACTCGCTTGCGTCCTCACCTTGGGTGGCAATGTCGTTGACAGAGCCTAGACCGTGGGGCTTGGGGACGCGTGCCGGGACGACGTCGTTGTCATTGTCACCTGTGTGGTCGAGCTTGTCGAGGGGACCGCCTTTCCCTTCGTAGTGCTGGCCACGAGTTTGACTGATGTTCATTTAGTGTCATGTTGTTGAAATTTTGTGAGACCAGGCGAGATAGACTTACCGGCCACGGTCATCGAGGATGCCACCTTCGCTAGGAGGAATGCGTTTGTTGTAGCCTGCATTGGTGCTCAACTCGTCACCCTGAATAACCTCCGCCGTGTCGAATTTTCTTTCTGCGAAAGCAGCGTTGGCACCTCCATCATCGACGGTGTTGATACCATGGTCGCCAGTCTTTGCACCCTTGGTGTTGAGGTCGGCCTCGGCCTGCTTGGAGATCTGCTCCAAATCGACCATTATGACGGCTGTCACTGTTGTGGAATTGTAGATAGAGGAAGTGGGGTTTTAGAGAGTTCGATGAGAATGATGTGTATGAATGAGATATTCACGATGAAAAATAGCAGCAGGCACCATCTGACTTTTGTAGCTCTGCCAGGAAAGGGCGACCGGAGCCTGGACCGACGACGTCATGGAGGGACATGACTTCACCTATCTGCCTGATGAAATCACCATGTGGGGGAGGGCAAGAGCTTTCTCTTCGAAAAAGGCAGCCTCTCTCGATAGCACCTGGCATGAGTGTCGAGGTTAAGAACACTGGATCTCATGTGGAGGAATCGTGGGTATGGCTCCGGAGGTTCTAGTCCTGAAGGTATCAAGATTGTCAGCAGATCGTGCAAACCGCTCCACGGATTGCCGCGAAGAATGATTCAATACGCTAAGAGAAAGAACGATGGAACTGTGGTCAAGTAGTCTAGGATTGCCAAACTGGATGGACATTTCCTGTTGGGCATGATGTGTCGGGCGATGCGGACGTTTGGGTTGAAAGTTGAGTTTAAAGGTTATTGTCAGGACCCTGGTCATCCGCGAGTCAACCTTGCATGCTGGAGCTCGGCAGTGCCAGGAAGGAGAAGTGGGTTCAGACATGCTTGTGGCAAATCAGCGCCTGCCATCGCTGTTGTATTGCCGAAGAGTATTGCTATTTGGGCATCAGTTATTTGGGTATTAGAGCTTGTGGCTATTTCTCAACAGAGCTGAAGCCTTTTCTTTATATGCTCTACTATAAATATTAGCTAGGAGTTTTCTACTTTCTATATCGTTTCATTATCGTTGCTGTTCTAGTTGCTGTTGTAGGCATTATTTAAGATGTTATGTTAGGCACATTTAGCTTAGGAAAATGTATGCTGCTACTCATAATGTAGAGTTTTCCTGGAATAGGCGGGCTGGAGCGCGTCTTTATAAGCAGACGAATGCCTTTCCTTTAAGACGGAACCAAGGAATCACGGTCAAGCAGATGCTGGATCCCAGTATGTGCGCGCGTGTTTTTCGAACGTAGACGATGACCTTCACTTTATCATTTACTCCCCCGTGAACCTTCGCCTGATTAAACAATCTTTTCTCGTCAGAGATGGAGCATCCATGCTCGGTACAAGATGCTTGGGTGTATGGAGACAGAAAGAATGCCTGAAAGATGCCGCATCTATCAATAGAAGGAAGACGCTCGGTCCTCGAGAATTCATCTACTTGAAGATGGTGTTTTTATGACGTTGTTACTAATTGTCGCTAGGGTAGTTTAAGCCTGACGAGTGCCCCCCACTGTGACGCGGTTGTCGCCGATCTCGTCCCTGGAAATGCGCCGGTAGATCGTCGGCCTACAATTTTTAGGAAGAGCGGTTCCCAGTAATTCATGGTCGAATATCGCGACATTCGTTGTTGTCCATTCAGCATCGTTGACCTGCGCTCTTAAACGTACTACGTTTAACAATACAAGTTTGGCTCGTGTACTCTACCGCCGTCACAATGTCAGACAAAGACGCTTGCCCGGTCGACCACAAGACCCGCGACGCATGGCTCGCCCAAGCCCGTGCATCCGAAGCCGCGAAACAAGCATCTTCCTCAACACCACCACCTGCAGTCTGTCCCGTCGACCACAGTGCCATGTCCAAGCCCTCGGAAACATGGACACAAACATTCACGTCATATCTGCCTTGGTCGTCATCAACACACACTGCCACATCTCATCCCGCCTCACCAAATCACAGCACACCAGCCTTAGACACCGACCGTACCGTCTCCAGCATCCCTCGATCTACATCCAACCCAGATGCCTGCCCAGTTGAGCATGGTGCCTCAGCGAATGCGGAGACTACAGAGTCGGAGACATCCAAAGGTGGGAACTGGGTTTACCCTTCCGAAAAGATGTTCTTCGAAGCGATGAAGAGGAAAGGATACGATGCCAGGGTCGCGGACATGAAGACCGTGGTGCCGATCCACAATGCCGTCAACGAAAGGGCCTGGGAGGAGATCAAGAAGTGGGAGGCGCCGTACCTCCAGGACTCAAAGTACGATCCTCTGAATGGCCCTAGACTCTAAGCACGCATGCTGACCAGATATTTCTCACAGATGTGACGGCCCCAAACTCGAATCATTTGCCAACAAGATGGAGCGGATGACTCCTACCGCCCGCATAAATACCATACTCGGCTACACCCCGCCATTCGACCGTCACGACTGGGTCATCGACCGCTGCGGCACTCGTGTCGACTACGTGATCGATTTCTACACCGGGCGACCTGGGGGCAGTGCTGGAGGACCAAGCTTCTATTTGGATGTCAGGCCAAAGTTCAACACTTGGGAGGGCTGCAAAATGAGAGCTATGAGGTGGACGGGCTTGGCATGAGGTCGTTTGCCAGCAGCTTGTAAGTTGATGTGTACATGTGTTCGAAATTTTTTGTATTATATACATCGGCGTTTGGCACGCACAGATACGCTGGGTCATCATAGAGGTAGCACTTGAGGCGCAATGTAACATCTCCATTTCTTCTTTCAGATCTATGGGACTCCTTGCCATTCAGTCGTATCATCGTGTCCAGTGTCATTTCGTGCTTCTTAGCTTACTGCACCATTCCACCACCCCTTACTGCTTCTTCTTCTCCACTGGAATCACCTCGATCCGTACTGGCGGTCCTGTCTCGAGCGCCTGTGTCTTGAGGTTCCACCCTGCCACTTCCATACGCAGCCAGAGTTTCTCGAAACCCTCCGCTGCAGTTTCGGCCCATGCATCATCGTTCATCTGTGCCTCCGTGCCGTCTTTGAGCCGCCGCGCAGTACTGATGGCTTCATACCACGCTCTCAAAATGTCCATAACCGTGGCATCGGGGCCCAAGATGATACGTATGTCATCTAGTCCTCCTACCGCAGCTCCACGGTACACCTGCAGTTTGGTAGAACCTGAGATCTCATAGCTGAGGGTTGGGAAAGCGCGTTCACCGACTCGCATAGCATGTGGCCAGCTTTTCGCCATCTTGATAATTGCTAGAGCCTTGCCGTTATCATCCTTGGCACGGCACTTCCAGTGCAGGATGTTCTCACGAGCTGCCACTTGGTGAGGGGAGAGCACCTTCCCACTGCGCAGATACTCCTCGAATAGCTTGGTAGCACGTTGGCGGTTAAGCGTATCCATACATACACTGCAGACGCCGCGGAAATTCATCCAAAGGTGCATCAGCACAAGGACTGTCATGAGGTGCAGAACAGTAAAACGGTCCTGCACGTACCGAACGACAAGTGTCCCGACGAGCAGACCAACGAGACCAACGGCCGTCTCTTGGCTAGCTTCCTTTGCGTTGAGCTCTGCCAGATTGTCGTGTTTGGCAAAGTGAACGCTCAAAGCCGCCTTGCTCGCCCCAGCTGCGACGCCACACAAAGCTCGCAGAGCTTCACCTATTCCCAGTGCGGTGAATTTGCCCCAGGGACCCAGCATCGGACTGTACAGTTCTAAAAAGAATGCTGTATCATTGAAGAGATCTGCCAGGAATCGGAAGCATTTGGCTTCAGGCTCAATACGCAATCCAAATTGCTGAGCAAAGATGATGGTGGCAATCCGGGACATGGCATCTTTCATGATGGTCAGGAGCATGGCGAAGGTAGCTGACGAGTCTGCATCGCCAACACCAAGGCCCTCAAGAAGGGCACGGTTGGCAAGTAGGCTGACAATGGTGGAGAAGAAGGCTTGCAGGGAGTCGTAGACTTGATAGGATATGTAGTCGTTTGAGACGGAGTGTGGGTAGCCGACGGGGAGGAAGGCGTCAAAGAACGTCTTTCGCCATTCTCGAAGAGACGTGTAAATAGTGCTGGCTGACTGTCCTTCGGCGAGAATCTGGAATGGTTAGGCAACGAACCTTGAATGAAAGGGGGTGAGAGCTTACGGGTGAGAGCCCCCCAGCGGGAGATTGAAGCCAGCGACGTTGCACATTGCCGGAACGATCGAGTTCGCGGATCTCGACATTGCCATTCGGGCCACCGCCAGAGGATTCTGGCCCTTGCGACATATTGCGGGAGTTTTTGGCCGCCTGGACCGTGAATCCGGTGACGAGCGATGGCAGGAGACTGTTGAGGTTTCAACGCTGTTGCAAGACTAAAGAGCCGACCGCTGACTGGCAGCCTCCTTTTCAGAAGCCGCGTGTTCCAAACGTGAGTCTTTTGAGGCGTTAAAGAATCAATCTCAGTACTCGGGCCATCTTGTCACAGCAATTTTCGGTGGCTAATGGTGAAAAAGAAGAAAAGGGTCGGAGGCTGTGAATTGTGGTGAGGTGAGGTTAAGAAGAGGTGACGGAGGCTTGTGGTGTGCAGCTGCCTTGCCAGTTGCTGAACAGGTGCAGCCATCTGCAAGAGACCGAGCGGAACACTAACCTTTCGCAATCAAAATTGCGGCGCACACTTGGCAATTGAATAAAAAGCCAGCTTCGCATGGTCTTTTCTTTTTTAGGCAATCGCAAGCATTGTTGGAAGCGAAGTATAGCTTGGGAGTTTCGACTTTCGTTTGCAGCTCGGATTGCACGCCTTGATATATCTTCATCTCTATGAAATTGCCATGTCATAAGGTAATATAAGTCCCCGTACTTCGTATCTACAGATTTTGCATTTCACCAGCCTTCCTCTACCTTTGCACGGGAGAACCGTCCTCTGCCACAAGGTACTCATCCGTCTTCCTTGGTCCATCGCCAACTCCAGTCATGATAACCCGGCTAACACCATCTTTCAGAGTAGCAGAAACTCCCTCATCCAGCTTGACCGCTGAGCTGACACCAGAAGCACCCTCTTTCCAACCTGAAACACCAGCGAGAGCTTGGTGGAAAGCACCGACGACAGTCGCCGCGTTCTTCTCCTCATAGTACACAACGCAGTTCGGACCAGCGTCAAAAGTGTACGCGGCGATGGTCTCCCCAGCCTGTGCGTTGACAGCTTCAACTGCGCGGATGGCAGCGCGAGATACGTCGTTCATATAAAAGATAGGAGGGTAGGTATCGGAGCAGCAAGAGTGGAATGAGTTGCTGTCACGCATGGTGACCTCGGCAAAGGCAGGGAAGTCGCGAGCATGGATGGCCTTCTCCATTAGCTCCATGTTGGCGGGGACAATCTTGGTGATCCGCTCCTGGAACAATCCAGAGGTCGCAACAGTCTGCTGCATTCCCGATGATGAGGACACACCCTTCTTGGCGGCGCTGACGACGAGAATCAGGGCCCGCATCTCAGGCCAGTGCTCGGCAGGAGCGACGAGGTCTGCCTTTGAGTCACTGCCATCGGCAGCCTCGCCCATTCTCCATGCGACGTAACCACCAAAGAGACTCCTGCAAGCAGAGCCAGAACCTTGTCTCGCGATAAGAGAGAGGTCGGAGGGAGAGTCGGGAAGCTCGTAGAGGCTGGCGATTGCCTGAACGAGAGCAGCAAAGCCAGCAGCCGAAGAAGCCAGGCCAGCGGCGGTGGGGAAGTTGTTCTCGGAAACGAGGCGGAGGGGCATAGCGGCGAGCTTGGGGAGAGAGGAATCGGCCTCCTCCAGACGAGTGCGGCGAGCGCGAAGCTCACGGAAGCAAGCCTGGGTGCGAGCACCAGTGATATCCGAAGGCTCGTTGTTCAGGGTCAAGGAGTCGCCATCAGGGAAGGATGCGGAGCAGGAGGCGGTGGTGAGGGTGCGTAGGTCGGATTGGGAGAGGGTGACGGAGATGGAGGAGTTCGTCGGGAGATTGAGCTTAGCATCACGCTTGCCCCAGTATCTGAAGACTTGATGTCAGTAAAGCTTCCTGAGCTGTACCCTCAACAGGACTTCGATAAGGAAAGGCGGACAGACTTGACAACAGCGATGTTGACAGGCGCCGTGGTGCTGGCGCGGTAGACCTTGGTGTCAACCATGATGAAAGTTGTACTGGTAGCAGCTAGCAGAGGCCCCTATGCAGAAGTTATTCTCTTAGGCCCGACTTGTAACAGGTGCTTATCCCGAAAACTGGAGAGGAAAAGCAGAGTCGCAGGGCCAAGGAATTGAGAGGAAGTCGGTGAGGTGAAATGAAATACCGTCGCCTCGAAAAGAAAGGAGGAGCTTTGACGCGGGGCTGCCATTACTAGCGCGGGGTCGGCCCCTGGACGAGGGGTCCAGAAGGGTTACGTAACCCTGACAATCTGACTATGGCTTCATGTTAAGACAAGCTTGAAGACTCATATGTAGAGTAACCTTCATAATTATCGGGCATATCAAACAACTAGAAGTCATCAAAAAGGATTCAAGTCATCATAAACAGTCGTGAGTTGTCAACATGGATAATTGATTTTGACGCAACGAACGCTGGCATATACTTTGTAATCGACCTCCATAACTAACTCATCTTGGTGATCGAATGCGCATCGCTTCCAATTCAGCGCCGACAAGGCGGCAGTCAGAATTCACCTCAAAGCTTCAAGTAGTCCCCTCGCCTCTTGCCCATTAGCGTTTGTCCAGCTTCGCCCATCTTAGCCTTTACTGAACGGCATTTAGCCACGGCCATCTCTCCGAAACCAAGAACTGGACGCTGGGGTACAGGAGCAATCTCTTGAAGCGGCTGGGTCTCCTTGACATCCTTGACAAGCCTGTAGCACGCCATTCGAAGATTTGATGAGTTCCCCTGGCTGTCCTTTGAGATTTGCTTCGAGGACGCACGATCAGCGCTCAGATGAGAGGCGCTGGATGTGGCTGGTGAGAATCTGGAAGCGAGACTTTTGATGCCTCTTCGGAAGAATCCTGGGGGAGGGTAGGGGCTTGAGCTTCGAGGCGCCTTCTTTTCTCCCAAGCGCACTCTGGTGCGACTGGCACGTTCCGGTTGGATGACATGAATGTGGGTAGACCTTCCCCGATCAGGGCCTTGCCTTTCAAGCATAGGACCATCATATCCTGAGACATCGGCAGCTTCGCCCATGCCCTGACGGCGAATGAGTGAGATCCGCAGAGGTGATGATGTGTATGACTTGATTGAGGCATGGTGCCGGGTTGTTGGAGTAGGGACAGCTCGTCGTTTGTTTCTCAGAGACCTGTCCTCGACACTGCAAAGAGCAGAAGGCAAAGATGTATTTCCATTCTCTCGCCAAGGAGGAAGCTCCTCGACCATGATGTTATACTCCGCAGCCGCTGTTTCTGGCCGCATGTGATACCAGCGATCATGGATAGGGCTATATCTTGAGACCATCTTGGAGCAAGGGTTGTAGCACAGCAGAGGGAGGTCTTTCTTTTGACGGGATTTCTCTGAGAAGCCCTCATTGAAGGAGCTCAACTGGCTTGAGACAGTTGGCTTTTGATAAGTCGACTTCTTCGTGGCACTCATCTTGATTTAAGTGAAGCTGAGCTGCTTAGGAATAGATATATGCGCCAGTGGCCAGTGTGCCTTGTGATATGTGGTCGAATGAAGCGAGAAGAAGCAAGGAACAGTGATGATGAGAGAGTGAAGTCAGAGCAAATTTACAGCAAGTTGTAGGTTCACAGAATATATGGCCATCCAAATACATCTCCGAATAAGACTCAGAGTAAATAGTATATATCTTCTAGTCCGAAAGCATGTTTGAAGACAGTCGTCTTTGGCTTTCCTAGGTGGGGGCATAGCACATATGCTTCACCAGCACGAAACATACTCTGAAGTAGAGGCTACACCCTCGCTTAGATAGCGACCCTCTCAAACTTGAGTTCAGTTGGCCTGCAAGATGCATTCAGAGTGTGTTTTAAGGTCCCACTTGACCACACTTCTGTATCTCAAGATGGGAGTCCTTTTCTTTCCTGGTTACGGATAGTAAGGTATCCACTACACATTAAACTTGAGCCCGACATATAGTACTTCTCATTGGGTTTTGATCTCGCCACTTGTCTCGGGGTTGTGCCAATTGGCATAGGAGAGTGGAAACAAGACGGTCAACGAACAAACGATATCACAAGCGAGATACCCAGTATCTGAGACCATTAAGGAGGACTATGTATCACCCAATTAGCTAGAGACAGCGAATTCAGTCTAATTATTTCTATTTCAACCATGGACTTGTGCCTAGGCGTAAATATAGCAAAGGGGTGTGCCACCAAGGGTGTTGAAGAAGTCCTTGATAGGACGAGTCGTGCCAATGGCGCCCATCTTGATCAGGTCGTTGACCGTGGCATTCCGGCTAGGTGGGTTATTCTGAAGAGTCATGGTGCCGGCGACCTTGTTCGCTTCCTTGGGATGGAGGATCTGGTGAATCCAGTAGAGTCTATCGAACATGGCATGATGCAAGAAGAAGGCAGGATCGTTGGGACTGGAGTAAAGATCGGTGTTGTCGCCGTTGATGGCGTAGTGTCCGGTTGTGTGAAGACCGAGAAACTGGTCAGGGTATCGACCCTGGATCTCGGACCAGAAGCTGCGATGAGTCTTCGAGGCTTCGCCGATGGTGACGTTAAGGAGATACTCCGTCCTGTACCACCTGCCCATGGCGTAGCTATTAAGGTCCCGAGAAACACAGCGTGGGTTGTGATCTGCCAAAGCCTCGACTATAGGACCTAGGCCATCCATCGCCGGGTTGAAGGGACCGATATTGGCTTGAGCGCTGAAGAGGGTGGTTAGCAGGTATCGAAGTCAAGCCTCTTGCAACCCTGAGGACTTACTTCTTGAATGGACCACTCTTAATACAGCCACCACCGGCCCCAGACGGCAGGTAGATGTGGCGAGCACCCCCAAGGCTGCCGTTGTGGGCAACAAATTCACCGTCACCTCCCATGCTAGTATCGCTGCCATCGAAGACAGGGCTCTTGGTAAGATCTTTAGTGTCTTCGAACCAGTTCCAGTACTGTCAAATTTGTGAGTGCGCTGGCCCATCCCTGATGGAAGTAGGTATACTTACAGGCTGGGTGCCTTTGTAGCCACACTCCTCGATGAGGGCAGTCTCGTAAGACCAGACGAAGGCGCGGTGCCAGGTCAGGAAAGTACCGCTGCCGTGAGCCTCAGTGGTGAGATTGACGTGCTGCGCAACGAAGTCATCGTAGCGGTTCTGAGCGGCAGACCACTCAGTAGGGCCCTTGGAGGGCAGCTCACGCAGGCACTGGACAGCCTTGATGTACTGCTTGCGCTCCTGCGCGGACAGAGATGACCTATGATTGTCTGTAAGCCAAGCTGCTGACCATGTCCGGTGTTCGAGAATGTGACGTACCAGTTCTTGCGAATGCGAGCGTTGGTCAAGGTGCATCGCTTGGCACCTCTCTTGGACTTGTCATGGCTATCCAATGCGTCCTCTGCAGCGGCCTGCAACTCAAGTAGCGCATCGACCGCATCGGTAGATGGGTCAATCTCTGGCAGGACAGGATTACTCTGACGTGTCTCAAGCCTAGCACTTTCAAGAGGGACAGCGCGTATGTGCCCCAGGGAGGTGATGGCAACTGCAACCAGAGCCCTTGAGAAGTGCATGTCGGAGATGTTAAGGGTGGCAGAGAGGGCAAAGAAGCGGAGCAAGTAACCAAAAGGAGAGATTTGCAGTGTTACAGAAGGTCAACCGTGAAGCAGAATCCTGGTTGCCACGAGGTGATGGATGAAACTCGTGGTTGCGAATCGGCATGCCCTTATGTATTCCAACTGGTTAATGGCCGAGCGGTCAGCAATTTGCGCAGAACCCCTGTACACTTCGCGATGACAAGGTCCGTTGAAAGAGAATTCGGTTCGTACCTGGGGCTCCAGTCCCATTGATCAAGAAGACATGGAGTTTTGGAAGGTCTATCTAGGTACCAGGGCATCTGAGAAGGCCCCTTAGGCGAGCGTTGGTCCCTGCACTGCGCCGATGTTCGGGTTACTGGGATTTGAAAATTACGAGGCAGACTCGCGGACGGGAATAATTGACGGTAAGAGAGATGAAGATCCGGTGCAACACCACTTCGCCCTAGTATCGGTCGGCAAAGTCTGCTAGGCTACAAGACAAAGTCACCAGCATGTCAGCTTCATGGGCCAATAGGAGGCATGCCGTGGCGATGTTGGCATGCAGGCAGGGGTTCATGTCTGGACGCGGATGCAGAGTGAGTTCTCTCCGTTTCGGAAACCTGGTCGTTGGCTCGACCCCGGCAGTTTCTCGTAGGACGGCGGGATCAAATCTAAGGTCTTGGACAGGTACTTAGGCAGAGGAGAACAGGAAGTCGGTACATCAGGACTCAGTTTTTTAACAAGTCACCAGGGCGAGTGCTGAGCATCGTCAGTCTCAAAAGATACCTTGAGGTCACAAGATGAGGAGGACTCGGCGTAGAAAGGTTCTGGAATGCGTGGCGACTTTCTCCCTTGGGAGAATTACGGAATGGAGCTCGAGATTATACTAAGGAAAATTATGGAACTCAGATGACCAGTGGAATATTCCACGAAAGTCAATTGCCTCAACATCAATCGACAGCAGAGATGCAGTTAAGGTGGGAGGGAGGACTTGGTTCTGGCAAGCAAGAAGAGAGATAGATAAGGTACCTTAACAATATCAGTGTACGCTCCGCAGTCAAAAGGTTTAAAGGTGGGAGAAGGTATTTTACCGGAGAATAAAAACTGTAAATTATGAAGGGAGGGGAATTGCCACCTATCCGTCTGGCGTGTGGCATGAGGCACAGTAAGCATATATCAACCTATCAAGGACAACAACCTGGCTCATGATCTACGTGCTTACCCACAAGTTAGAGAGAATGGTCTTATCCACCAAGAGGATACCGGCTACTTTCTCGGTTCCCCGGCCTCTGCCTGAATCCAGGGACCCCCAGGCAATATTGTCAAAGTTCATACGCGGACAGGAAAAGGAAGACCTTAATTCCACGCAGCCTGTAAGTTACACCTTATTCTGGTAAGGGTAGCTTGGCCCAACGGGTCGCGATGAAACGGGGTGTATTTGCAGGGATCTTGCTTCTTCGCGGACATATACCGAATCACGATGGGGCTCGACATGGTTGGACGGGTGTAATGCTCCGTACCTGGAGCAAGAGGAGGAAAGAGATCAGCGATGTTGCTCCGTTCGGAACCAACACTGTGATCTCGCTACCCGTTCATTAGACTTGCCTCCCTATTTCGTAGTATGTTTGTGGCATTTATGGTTTAGGAAGGCAGGCCTGCAGCATCCGGTACACCACTTGATTTGTGTTGAAGCGCGACCTTTAAGATCGGACCGGTGTTGAGCGATGACAGGGGGGTCCTTCATTCGAAAATGGGCAGTTTGCTTGTACACCGAGTGAAGGCGAACATGGTTATTCGGAGTTAAAGGTGCCAATGCATCTTGCTTTAACATGATGCAGCCCATGCTTCTCTTCCACTGTTACAGATCGTTGAGCAGTTCCTAAAGTGCCATCTTTTTCGTTCTTTCTGCGCTTGATTGAGTTTTTGCTGGACAGAGTGAGAAGATTGGAAGCAACGGGATCACCACGATGTCTATTTCTGCACCTACGAACTTGCCTGATTCCGCGGCATCCGAAAGCAATCTGGGCTGGATTCTCGGTGTCAGTGTGATTGCACACGTTATTGCTATTGTCTTTGTTGGGTTGAGAATCTACACCAGAGTTGCTGTCGTCAAGACCTTTGGCAGGGACGATGTGATGCTTCTTCTAGCCATCGTAAGTTCGGGATGCTTGATTTCTACCTTGCCGTGATCCAAACGACTTCTGACTCTTCATCCCCTCTTCTTACTAGGCCTGCGCTTTTGGAGGCGGCATGGTCACGTACATAATAGCTGCGCAATATGGTCTTGGACGACATCGGCAGTTTATCGACCCGAAGGACTATACTACATACCTGAAGATGACGTTCATCCAGGCCCTGGTATCCACGATTGGAAGTCTTCTTTTCCTCAAGCTCTCCATTGGTTTCTCCCTGATCAGAATGAGCCAACAGAGGTGGTACACGCGGGTGATCTGGGGTTTCATCGGTAAGAAGCGAACGCCCCGAATCCATGATAGAGCATGAGTCAATGACAAAGCCGATCCATCAAATATCCGGCCTGATGACTTGTGAGAGCCGTGCTGACATGGAATTCATCATTAGCCTTTGTTGTTCTTTACACTACAATCTCCTACATCGAATGGTTCCTTGTGTGCGAGCCACTTGAAGGCTTCTGGGATAAGAGCATTGATGCAAAATGCCTGCCGCAAGAGACGCACAAGGCCTTTGCCTTGCTGAACACCTGTAAGGAAGTATTGAGAAAATCGATTCTACGAAGCTGACTTGAGATGCAGCATGCAACATTCTTACCGATGTCGCTTTCGCAACCCTGCCAATCCCTATAATCTGGATTCTGCAGATGCCAAAAAAGACGAGACTCTATCTGATTGGCATTCTCAGCCTCGGATATGTGTATGCATATCTCCTTCATTCTCGATACTGGAACTCGAAATTGACCCTTTCCGCAGTGCCGTCATGATCGGGGTTGTCAAGGTCGTTTGTCAGAACGTGTTCCGTGGGATCTACGACCAGTCATTGTAAGACAGGCAACTAACATTGGACAAATCCTTCCCACTGACCACTCAATCGCAGCCATAACTGGATTCAATTCTGGGGATTGTATGTTCATCAAGCCTCCTTATCGCAGGACACTCCTACTAACACAACACGAAACAGCCTTCAGATCAACGTCGGTATCATCGCCGCATGCGCACCCACCCTCCGACCTCTCGTCTCTGGCATCCTCAACCTCTCCAGTGATGCCTCAAGAGGCTCCCCCAGTAACAAAGCGAGCGGCTACGGCGGTGCATCGCGCAACACCGGCATCATGGGCGCGCACCGAACGAAGAGCAACGGCTGGGTCAAGACCGACAACCAGAGTGACGATTTCCAGCTCGAGGAGCGCTACAGCATGCAGAAATATGGCCATCGGCATCAAACGAATATTGGTGTTGGTGGGAGTCGATCAGGCAGCGAAGAGCTGATAATTCAGGGAGATGGTGATAACACGGGGATCATGAGGACTACTGTCATCACGGTGTCCTAATTCCCTAAAAGGCCTGGAACATGCAGAAGAACTTAGGATATGATGATGGTTTTGCTGTGCAGAACGTTTATCCAATTGGTGTGAACTCGATTATGGGGTCGAGCATGTGTACTGTAATTGACCACCGAGCAAATGAGGCTGATGGCCACTCCATTGCGCAAGACGTAAACACTTGCTTTCATTTAGTCAATCTCATGAGGCTCATCGACTAGTTATAAAGCCTTCGAGGGGACATATTCAGAGCCTTGAAATTGCCACGGAGAATACTGTAGCCTACCCTGGATTAGCCATTGCGCGGTGCGTTCTCGCGTATACCGTGTGTCCACATTGCTTCTCTTCGCAGATTAATCAGTCAATGAGACTTGTGCCTATTCCTATTCCCATGAATACTTAGACAGTCAAAAGGCTCTGCCGTACCGAGTCGTTCACAGGAAGCCACCTCATCTTACAAGGATGTGAAAGTCCAAGACGGAACCAGAGGCTGGACACGAGTCGAGCCCACACTGTCACCTTTGACCTTTCGAGGCCCTGAAAACACATCGAATCATTGGAAACGTTAATGCAAATCGTATCGAGGAAACTATTTTCTGTCATACAGCCAGATCAAGTCCAACTTTGACTACCACAAGTGAAGCCTCACATTGCGGCCACTGGTAACGAGGTGACCCACCGATCATCAGCTCTGGGTCTGTGACGTCAAGGTCGCGGCAGGCGGAGCTTAAGCTCCCCTGCACTTCAAGGCAGGCACTCAACCCCAAATGTCAATCCCTCCCTTACCAAGGTATTGTCACATCTTGGCCAAAGAGCTTAATTCCATTTTAGTTTCCTTCAAAATCTCTCTATATCGGTGCATCACTTCTCCCTTTTCATTGACGTCCCCATCCAGAAGACGCCCGTAATGAGCCATGCCCTGCGCGTAGCAACCTTGCGCGTGTCGTTCACCGCGTCTGCGACCAGTCGAGCCGCTTCTCAGAACTACCAGCGGCCGATACAAAGACTATCAGCCGGGATAATATCGCCGTCTTGGACCCGGTCGGTCTCCACGACACATTCCTTCCGCAATGACCTTAAGGAGGAGGAAAATAAGGAGCAAAGGCACCGCATGTTGAAGAAGCATGAGGATGAAGTCAAGACCACCAAGAGTGTCCAGCGGAAGGCGGACGACAGGCCATGGCAGAGAGAGAGCAGCGGAGCTCAACCTGCCTCTACGTCGCCTGATCCCTCACAGGGCGATAGGTCTAAAGGTATGGTGCATGCTGTTGAAGTCTGTGTGTCTGGGTGCTCATGCTAACCTTAACAGGTCGCCTTCTCACAACACCAACACGCTTGCTCAAGCTGATCCTTCCTCTTCCTTTTCATCCCGAACAAGAGTACATCAACGAAAAAAATGAGTTGACTAGCAAACGACCAAATCCGAATGATATGGTCGAGCCACTCGCACTTCTCGTCCATCCTCAACAACCCCTCTCCTACCTCGAGCGGCTTATTCAGGCAGAAATTCCACCCATGAAGGTTGGGGAAAAAGAGAAGCTTCCTGATGTGCTTTTCCGCGCAGAAGCCGATTTCGAGGAAGATCCCGGCAAACAGGACAAAGAGCGACCGCGCGACAACGTCGCATCATACTCTGGCCTAGGCCGAGAAGGCCCCCAAAAGAAAGAGACCAATTGGGTCCGATGGAGCAGCAGCACAGAAGTTGGTGACTTCATTAGAGATGCAGCGCGAGGGCGTGAATTTGCCATTGCTATACAAGGTCACCCGTCCGAGCTTCGAGTGGCAGTACCGAGCTTCAAAGACAGGACCTATTACATGCGGATGAGATTACGGCGTATGTCGCGGGAGATTGATCAAATGGCAAAGATCAAGAACGAGTGCGATAGCCTGGCACACAAGGGAGCACATCGGCTTGCCCAGGGCGGCTTCGCAGCTTTGGCCGGATGGTGGGGGATCGTCTATTACGTGACTTTTCACACGGACGCGGGGTGGGATCTGGTCGAGCCCGTCACGTATCTAGCTGGTTTGACAACTATCATGGGTGGTTATTTGTGGTTCCTTTTCATCAGCAAAGATCTCAGCTACAAGGCCGCGATGAATGTCACTGTGTCGAGGAGGCAGAACGCACTTTACCAAGAACGAGGCTTCGATCAGCAGAAGTGGGAACACCTCGTACACGAGGCAAACTCCCTGCGAAGAGAGATCAAGTTTGTAGCAAGTGAGTATGACCAGGAGTGGGATGAGATGAAGGACTTGGGAGGCGAAGAGGTGAAGGAGGTACTTGAGAAGGAGGACAAGAGCGAAAAGAAGAAGCGCCGCGACAAGCATGACGATTCTGAAGATGAGAAGAGGGATGACAAGGAAGGTCGGAAGAAGGAGAACCGAAAGGAACAGGATTGAGGATGATGGATGATCTCCTTGTTCACCATCATTTTTTGTTTTCGACCGATACCATGTACTCACAGTGCGAACTGATTTTTAGCGAAGCATCCAAAATGCGACGAATACATTGCAGCATGCGCGTGATATGAAGGTTCTGCTAGTGCATCTTCGTGCAGTCTTGGAAGATGCACAAGAGGTCTGAACATGCACGGAACCTTACTCGAAAGATGCTGGGCAGATGTCAAGAGGCATGCATAATACTACCGCGGGAGAGGGACACGGCTACTAACGGGAATGAGGTCACTGACATGGGAAAACTGAGGAATGACAGCTCAGGTAATGGTCAGCACAGTCCGTCGGGTACGTCGCACATGGTAAAGGTCGGGTTCAATAGGCGCAAATACAGTGCGAACAGAGATGCCAGCTTCGTCAGGCCACCCCTCCCCCGCCTCAATCCATCACCCCACCAGCTCCCTTGAAGCGCTTCAGCCCACATGAATATCTTTCTCATGATGCGCATCATGACTGCACCTTTTTGTCTCTTCATGGTGCAGCACCAAGGCATGGATCGTTGAGTTGCGCTGCTCTTCCCTGATTCTCCGCGTGCGCACAAAGCGTTATCCGACCACATATAGAGCGCGGCCTTTAAGCTCCGGAACTCCTTCATCCATTCATCACGCGAGCTCTGAACCCCTCCCTTTAGAAGTCCGAGCAAGATGGCGCCTCAATTCGTTCGGTTGCCAGACGGCCAGACATTCACCGTTACGCCTGTGTTTGCTGGTTGGTCTTTCAAGAGTCATGACTGGACGACACCGCACAGTCATATACCTATTGGCTGGACTATTGTCCTGCGCACAGAAGAAGGCGAAGATGATGTGGATTGGAAGGACACTTCGATGAAGGTAGATGGCGACGACACCGAGGAAGCACGATCGCGGCCTGTCCGACATACGCGACCATTCCGTCAACCGACTCTTCAAAACGACACTGTCTTTATCTCGTCAATGAATCTCCCCTCCAGTTCCGAATTCAAAGCACCAGCTAGTCCAACCCGTCAGATAGCAATGATGCTCTGGGTCACACTCTATTGGTACTTCCACCAGACTCCACCGGCGCCTCAGATGGTCAATGCGGCATCTCGTGCGACCCTCGCGGACGGCCGACCTCATGGCGAGTGGAGAATCAATATCAAGAAGGACGGCGTGCTGAGGGGCAAGAACTTGCTGCCAAAGCTGGAGAGGATGGGGTTGATCGCATCAATGAGTAATGCTGTTGGTGTGGAGGAGGATGACTCCGGCGAAAGCTGGGACAATATGTTTGTTTCCCGAAGAGCGTTCTGGCAGACTCCTGGACGGCTGTTCCTCTTCAGACTGCAACGCGCTCCGGGGACGTCATATCCTGGCTCTCCAATTGGCAGCCGACCGGGATCTCCGTCGCGGTCAGACTCACCGCAGCCGCAGGGTCATCATTATCGGAACAGCAGCTCAGCGTCGCCTCATTTAGGCGCACACAGGAATCTTGACTCAGATATGCCTGTGTCGCCTCTGCCATCAACGATGGGGAACGCTCCTCATTATGTGATGAGCCAGTACGTCTCGACTTCACACCTGCCGACGTACTTTCCCCCGCCTGCATTGCAGTACGTTATGACGAACAACATTCGACACCCGTTGCGACCGAAGCCTCCCCGACTAGGTGAGACATTCTATTCCCGGTTCGTACCAAGTGTTGGACAGTATCTTGGGTTCCGTGTCGCCTCATCATCCTCACAACCTGTGCCGTATCTGGGACCCGTTGGCCCCTCGCCCCCGACGGAAACGCAGACAACGACCATGAGTGACATAGAATTACTCAAGATGTGGATGTCTCAACCCCGAGTCAGCAAATTCTGGGGGCAATATGAGGAGGGATTCCTAGAGAGTAACCTCAAATCGCGCCACTCCTTCCCAGCGATTGGAATGTGGGACGGTGTTCCCTTTGGCTACTTCGAGATCTACTGGGTCAAGGAGGATATTCTAGGTCAACACCTCAGCGGTGAAGCAAGTGACTGGGATCGCGGATTTCATTGCTTTGTTGGCGAAGAGTGGGCGAGGGGAAGACTTCCGACGTGGTCTACAGCATTGTGCCACTGGTGCTTCGGTGTCGACTACAGAACTATGAACGTTTGCCTCGAACCGAGATGCGACAACAAGAAGTGAGTTGCCTTGCCGCGAAGACTGATTAATGAGTGTCGCTCTAAACTTTCTAGGTTCCTTGCCCGGTTGGTAGAATCCGGGTTCTCGCAGGAGAAGCAAATATCGTTCCCGCATAAGCAGTCGTGGTTCGTTCGCATGAGGAGAGATATGTGGGAGGGACCGGCGTTGTAACGATGTAACGAAGATACGAGGTGTTTGAGGACATTTACAGCTACAACGAAGTGATTAGAAAGACCCGAAACTGGGTTGAGACTTTCAACTTGCACACTTGTCCCTCACCAACGGACGGCATGGAGAGTGAATGGTATTGGCCGGTGATTGAAGTCGAAGATGACCTCTGTTACGCCAGAAGATGCCTCCATTCCGACAAATGCTAGTACCTGCTACACCGGCCTGCAGGAGAACTGAGCACAGAATTCAGCTTCTCCAGGAAGGTAGGCAGACTTCTACTTTGGAGACCTGTTCTTCGAAGATGCACATAATGTAGTCGTCGCATCGCCACCATTGTCCTGTTATGTGCAAATGGCATAAGGTCTGACCATACGTATCGTTGTGCAGGAAGGTTTATCACGCGCAAGTGAGATTCTACTTCCATGAGTCTTGGAACTCAGGACGATGGTTTGGTTTCAACTATCCATTTGAACTCACGCAAACGCTACTCTATGGTTGACCTGGCAGTCTAGCCTCTAAAGGACTCGCTCATCTTGACAAGACGTTCGTGAAACGCAATTTCCTTTCTCTTCCCACGCAAGACTCCTTTCCCAGACGATCACCTTTCTGAAATGCTCGGCCTTCGTGATGTGGTCGGAGTCTCGTCCAGGAACCGGATAGCACGACTGGGCAGGATTGGCGATGGGGGTCGTCCGTCCACAATCACCTTGCCGCCGAGTTTTCGCACCGCAGGAAGCTGTTGTAACAGAGGTGGACGAGCGCGGCCAGTCTCATCTTCACTTTGTATATGGGATTCGGTATCACTCGTCACGTTTCTGTGTGCGATCAGGCCCTTGCCCCGTCCGAAATGATGCAGGACCCGGCCGCGGACTCGGGACACAGGGTGCGTCGGGTCGACCTCCTCGCCGCTCATCATGGACAAGCTACGACTGAAGCTGCGGGGCGCATAGTAGCCCAGTTTGCCAAGCGGGATGCTGAGGCCGTGGACCACCTGAGCGGGAGGGGTTAGCAATGATGCCCGTGAAAAGTTTGACACCTTTGGCAACTTGGAACCTACGATACTGCACACAGCCAGGAACCATACGACAACGCGCACGACCTCTTCGAGCTGAGTGAGATCTGGGGTCGGGTTTCTCTCCTCGGCGAGTTTCTCGATGAACTCGAGGGTAACGAAGAGATAGAAGATGGCCGAGACGCCGATGGGACCGAAGAAGCCAACAAAAATGGCCTGCCTTGTTCGTTCAATCTGAGGGATCCAGCGGTGGATTGCAAACACAAATGGAAGTCGCCGGAAGATCAAGACCAAAATGCCCAAGGCAACCAAGCGATAGATCGGAATCACCTCGTTATCCAGAAACGAGTGCCACGGGATGACGGCTCCGTACCACATGAAGATGGTCACGTTAAGAATCATATCAATCGTAGGCTGGAAAGAATCGTCCTCGGTCTTTTGGCGGAACCAGTCATCCCATGTAAAAGCGTTGCCGGCGATGAAGCAGGCCAGGACATCGTCACTCCCAATCATGCCGCAGGTGCCCACGATGAAAAGGGCCAGAGAAATAGCAAAGACGAGGAAACTCTCCCTATCGACGAAATTTCGATCCTCGGCCCATCTCAGCAGGGTTTTGGCAAGTAAGCCAACCACAGCGCCATAGACGACGCTCAGGAGAATGGTGTACCCCCAAGTCTCGCCGATCCACTGGCCCATGGCTACCGCGCCGGCATGGGCACCGCCATACTCACCATGCGCGCCGACGTACTTGATGAGGAACAGGGCGAAGAAAAGAAACGGGTAGCCCAGCCCGTCGTTGGCCCCCGATTCGCCGATGATGAGATCCTGCAGGTCCTTGGGGATGTTATGGTCTGCGAACCTGCCCTTGACAATGACGTTGGACAGGACGGGGTCTGTGGGCGTCACGCAGGCGCCAACGGCGAGAGCATGCAGGAAGGGGAAGCCGGGCACCATGGCCCAGACGAGGAGACTTGTAGCGAGCCACATGCAAGTCATGATGGGCCCGACGAGCAGGGCCATGGGCTTCCAGTTGGTGCGGAGGTACCTGCTCGGCAGCTGGACTCCAGCGAGCACGAGCTGGACACCGAGGACCAGGCGCGAGAAGGCCAGGGTGACGGCCTCGACGTTCCTCTCCGACCCTGCATAGTCGAGCGGTCTGATGAGGTTGGCTGCCCTAGGAGAGAAAGTTACCCCGGCGAGAAGACTGAGAACTAGTACCAAGAGGAAAGAGGATTTGTCAGTCAGGAATTGGTCCAAAGGAGTTCGCAATACCAGAACGAGAAAGTGAGTATGTTCTTTATTTTTCTCAAACCTCGGGGGGAAAAACTCACGGGCTTCAGAAAGGTAGAACGTTTCCTTGAGCAGAAATGAGACGAGGCCGAAGAGCGAGATCCATCCACCGAGCAAGCTCACGATGATGTTGAAGTTTGTGAGCGCGAGGGTAGGCATGTTAGTCGAGGCCCTTCTTTAGTGAGCGCAATAGAGGTAAAATTAGCAACCCGGAGATATCTGTCCCGGTTATACTGATATTTAGTTCTCAGTTCTCAGAATTAGGAAGACGCCGAATAGTTTGCTCTGTCGTAGATCATTCGAGGTTGTACGTCAAGATGTAAATGGAGTGAAGCTTGGCAGAAACACTTGGCGATGCGTTTGCTGCAAGTGCCGGGCCGTGCTGAGGCCTGGGGAGCCAAGAGAATTAGCTAAGTACCGCTGTACACTCGGCGACGACGGGACATCTGGCTGGAAGATTGAACAGGCAGAGGTAATCGACTTACTGCAGCTGCGTTACCAGCACTGAGTAATGGTGTAAGAGAAAACGGCGCAGGGGGGCAAGGCAAAGATCTTCTACCTTCACCAAATGAACGTAAAGAAACACCAGAAAAAAAATGGATTTAAAACACCACCAGCTACAGAAATTGAGATTAAGAAGCGATCGAATTTTCAAGATGAATTCGACTTGATCAGATATGGGGGCAGAGAGACCTCATCGTGGATTCCCCCAGGCCCCGGGCTGCAGCGGGTTCGCTGGGGGCCCACGTCGTGCATCTCCGTTTAACCGCCTGCCATCCAGTGGCTGTTACCTGTCGACCGAACCCCGCTAAACCGAACTCATACTGGTGCAGGGTCCAGATCGCCTCGCACAACAGGCTTCTGACCTTGACCGCAATGAATCTTGCATGAGGGTGGAAATAGCGCCAACTGCAGAGTCACGATTGGGAGACAAGAAGTAGAAGATATCGAACTGAGGCCAATATCCCCATCTCTCTTGATACCACCACGCAGACGCCTCTACTGCAGGGAAGATCACCGCATCCCGTCCGAACGCCTACCGAGCGTTGTCACGACCGCCCTCGCCCATCGCAAAGCGTCAGAGAACTATGATCTAAGATCGCAATGTTCCTTCGAGATACGCGAGATTGGCACTTTGATGCAATTCCAATGCAATCTTGTCGGTCAGAGCCCGGATGTCGAGCTCAGCACCGATCACCACCGAGGGCAATGTACCCAATCGAGGAGTATGGGAAATACGTCACTAGCGACATGCTCCAGCGCAACAGAAAGTGCGTGCTCGCACCTCCCTTTCCCCATCTTACCATGTAAACGCATGGGAATGCTTGTCGAGGAGCTTTCTGTTGAAGTGTGGACACCCTTTGAACCTTCAAGATGGGCTGGCAAGCTTTGTTTGACCAAGCACTCCAAGGGTCCCTACAAACTCGGCTACTTGTTTGAGCCTAAAAGCCTGAAAACTTCTGTACTGACGTTGATCAAATTTCTTCCTGATTAGCGTATAGAAGGTCAGTTCGCTCTTTTCTTTCTTCTTCTTCGGAAACGTCATTTTCTAGCTCCGATGTTTAGGTCAAACCTACCGATTCAAGCTGAATTTCAAGTCCTTTGCAGCACGAGAATGTTTCACGGAGACATCACAATACCTCAAGCAGCGTGACAATACCGACCGCATCAAATCTGTGGAACCACTACATAACCAACAGCTGAAGCTATAGGTGCTATGGCGAATTTTACGGACAACCCAAGTGCGAAAGTTGACGACCACTTTGTTGCGAGCCACTGCTACACGATCTCCACGAGGGTGGTGAAAAAGCCGTGCCGGAATGGGATTGCTCATTGCCAGGGTTCACACCATACGGCAACTTGCGATGAGCACTGGAAGCTGCTTCAAGAGCGCCTATGTCCTTGCTGTGTGTGCCTTCTCGACGAGGGGTTCGCGTATGAATCAGTGCGCGAACTTGAGCTGAAGCCTATGGCGAGCCGCGAGCCCGGATTCAAAACAGCAGATGGAAGGAATATGAAGGCTGATGGTGGGAAAGATACAGACAACGAAGAAGCTAGCAAAGGGGACCTCTGAAGTGGGAAACGTCACTTCAGCGGGCATATCTGGGCACAAAGATTCAGAACAGTCACAAACACGGCTGTTGCTCACAGTGGGCTTGTCTGCTGTGTAAAACAATATTCACCTAGTTGCTTGACAAAGCTCAGGTCCGCTGCCAGCATATATTGTCTGATATAGCTGACGCCGGCAAATCTGTCCCTCTTTCCATGGACAGGCATGACCTGTAGTCCTTTCTGTCACGTACACAATCTGGTGCTTTCCATGAAATCACCTTCGTATCCGGCGTCAACGTGGGATCTTAGTCCCAGACTGCCTGATGCGGAAATTTATCCCACCTGTCCCGAGTGAGGCTTGGCGGATCCTCGTTGGACCCTTGTCTACCTGATAAGATGCTATCGTGAAGGGGTTTGCGGGAAGGCCTTTCTCATCCCACAGCCTCCTTATATGATCCTGATCCTCATGAAATAACACGAAAATATGGTCATCTTGATGGCACAGGTATCAATAATTTCTTCATCGAGATGCGGCGGAATTCTGCCCGTTCAGATAAGAACCCATGATAGTCGCGTATCGCGCCATTCCGCACCGGAATGGCATTTAGCGTCCCCTCTCTCGTCCTGGTACCTATGCGCTTCCAGAATTCGCCAGTAGATCGCATTTTGTAACGTCCTTTCAGCCCTCCGAAATGTCGTCAACGGGCGATCAGGAGCAGTCCAGGTTCTTCTGCCATTGCGGCAAGTCCTTCATCCGCAAAGAGCATCTGCGGCGTCACGAGTCGAGCCACGCCGCTCCGGCTTTTGTCTGTTCCGTATGCCAGCGCTCATTCACGCGAAAGTAGGTCATCTTTGCCACACAAAACCAGATCGGCACCGTACGGAGACCTGACCTTTTTCGGTGCCAAGTGATCTTTTGCGCAGACATGTCGCTCTTCATGGGGAGAAGGGGACTCCTGCGCCACGACGCGCCAAGGCTTGCAATGCCTGTCATGAGAGCAAGGTCAAGTGCGACGGGGGCGAGCGTTGCTCTCTCTGCGTGAAGAGGGGCATCGTCTGTTCGTACAATCGGGATGGACAGCCGACCACCTCTGATGCCATGCAGGGTGTTGAGCAAGCAACGGCCGCCACTTCTGTCGGTCCTGCGTCCTCGGCGACTACACGCGCCAGCGATGCAGAGGAGACAGAGAGCGGCCTCAGTCTTGTGCTGGATCTCCTGCAGAGAGGCATCAAACTCCCCACACGTGCCGGCATCCCGGAAGAGCTCTTGGGCGTCGAGAAGTGGTGGGAGCGATGCAGCGACAAGTACCGGCTTGGCTTTCACAACCACTGGCCCATCCTGCACTATCCTACCATTCAAGACTTCCCACGCAACTCAATGTGGGTGGAGGCAACGATCGCCATGGTGGCAACGTGGTCATCGTACGGTCCGGGGACCACTGCACGGAAACAAGCGCTGGATATCCATGACCGTCTGATGGCGACGGCTCTGAACGAAATTATGAATTGCGCCATGCACGATGACCTCGAGAGCCAGCCATGGCCGTGGGAAATCTGGTGTATAGCACTGATCAATGTCGTGTTTGCGCTAGAGACTGGGGTACGTTGCCTCCTGATGGGATGGACTGGGAACGCCGCTTGCTGATGGTCTTACAGAGAGCTGCATTGATGCGTCGAGCTGAGCGAGTGTTCGACATGGTTTTGTCTGATTGTCGCCAGAGAGGTTCTTTCATCCCCGAGAAGATTCACCGCCATCAACAAGTGCACATCCCAGGCCAATTCCCACCCTGGGTCTTCAAGAACACAGGGCAGTTCTACGTGTACGTGATCCTGTCAAAGATCCACCCCGGCCCGCTGAGATATATACATGACTGACCATGTGCAGAATTGCGGCTGTCATGTTCAAGATTGACACAGTTCTCTCGCTTGCTGGGAACAGAGCGCCGAGGATGAGGCGTGAAGAACTGCACGTCTTCCTGCCTGCTCCCTTCACTCTGTGGAACGCCTTCGGCCTGGGCCACCATTTCGAACGCATCCCTCACGTAATGCGCGAGCCCGAGAAGTACACCATCTCACAGCTTCTGCGAATCTCCAGCATCGACTTCCCAGTCTTCTACGAGGACCTCCAGCTTCTACTGTGTGAAGCCGTGCAGTGCACTTGGCAGCTTGCGCAGACTCGAAGGATGGACGCGAACCTGGTCAGCACGGTCGAGAGCTTGCAGCCTTTGGACATCAAGAAGAAACTCATCATGTGTTGCAAGGAGATTCGGCGTCTCAACCGGTCGATGCGAGATGACTCCCTGGACTTCGAGACGCGGAAGCTGCTCATGTGGGTGTATCGGGGCAAGGAAGAGCCAGGAGATCCAGGATGGGAAGACATAATCGCGGCCAGGATACTCTCGTTGAGCACAAGCACACTCATGCTGCAGTGCTTGGCGAATATGAACCTCCACTCGGACGTAGAGCTGCTCAAGTCCCACGTCACGGAGCCGAAAGCAGGTTCGCAGGAAGCCATGCAGACGGCAGCGCACATTGCGGCCTGGGCCCATTCAGCCGACGGCAGGCTGGCATTCCTCCACGCGATGGCCACGTTTATCCACTACGACAAGGTCTCGCCCACGGAGTTTGCGGTGCACACCGACATCTGCGCCGCACTCGCCGTCACGACGGCGTCGGTCATCATCCAGGTCTGGCTCAACTACACGCTCCGCGACGATAGAGCGAACGCCAGCGTGTGGGGTCACGGCACGATCAACCTGAAGATGGACTGGATCCGTGACGCGGCAGACCTGCCAGAGGAGATCATGAGATGGGCGCAGACGGGCACGCCCATCGCTGCCCTGGACGGGTGGTCGCTGAGGAGTGACATGTATGGGATACTGCTCGCGAGGATTCTCGGCAAGCTGCAGAGAGTGAGGGAGCATTGGCCCATGTGTGAGCCGGTGGCTGCCGCATTAGAAGACCAGGTTCGAATGCAGACTTGAATGAGGACGTGAGATACGTCTACTCTGGATTGTACACGTCAGCCCACCCCCGCCGCCGCAATTCCACGATCGCTTATCCTGGCGTTGAAGGATTGTGCGTATACCGAGCATGGGTCATCCGGCCTGCTGATCTGCCGGAGGCGCGCAACTCGAGATTTAGAAGGACCAACAAGCTATTTTCCCCTTGTATCTCGGCCTTGTTTGGGCGAAGCTCTACTGGCACTTGTTCGGTTGAATGAGAAGTGCGGGTGAAGATGGGCTGGCGATTTCGGACGAGTAACGGCTGAACCGCTCAGCGTCACCAGCACAGCCCTACAACAACGCAAGACAGGAATAGTCGTATGCGCGCGTGCAATACGGTCTCACGTATGGTCTAGTCAAGCCCATTCATGGAAGTTGACGTGTACAGTGAAATTCACCACTTGGAGTTAAGAATGTCAGTGACTTGTCGGGGTTGGAAAGACTATGAGTAGCTCTGGCCAAGACTTCTCAGTAGCCAATCTACTACGCTTCGGAACTATGGCTCACACATTCTCTTTTCCCATTGGTGATGGCTCATTGTGTCTTGCACAAATGCAATCATGCACTTCATCCCCAGGCTTCAACTCTACCGCTTCGATGGCGCCTGCTCGATCATGTGCCACACGATCTGGAGATCCCATTTGAGACTGTCCTGGTTGATCCTGGCCTGAATGGCACAGATCACAAGAGGGAAGTTTCTCGCCGGAAGACTGTTGCAAGATTGATCACATTCACAACGTGCCAGTATTGACCGTGGACGGGGTTCGTCTCACAGAGGGCGCAGCTATTCTAACATATGTGTTGCCTCTCTCAACTCTCAAGGATGTGCCTTGAGGGGGGGGCGAGGATCTACTCAACCGCGCGTTCGTTGTATCATGGATTAACTGCTTTTCTGGAACCATGCATTCTTATGGTGGCGGCTATGGCCTCCCCTACCGTCCGGTCAAGTTCATGGGCAATGAGGAGCATTACCCCATGGTTCAAGAGAAAAGATGGAAGCGTCTCAAGATCTGCTACGACAGGATCGAGACACATCTGGAGGGGAAGGAGTACTTTGTCGGCGACGATGTGACGATCGTGGACTACTACTCGACTGTCTTTTGGCTCTGGGGCAATAAGCAGGGCTTCGGACTGACGGAGAAGTATCCCAATTACGGCAGAGTCGTCAAGAAGATGAAGGCGAGGAAAGGCTGTTCGAGAAGCTCTTATTGAGGAAAAGAAGGCCATCACGTTCGGATGAGAGCAGAGGAAGCGGCCAGGTCAATTGACATTCGTTCACCGACGATGCATGTGCCACGAGTAAATCGTCGAGGCAAACAATTCTGCAACTGCCGTTGTGTGTGACCGCTTAGTTTCTATGTCACTCAATCACAGCCGTGACACATCACGATATCATCATCTTGGTGGGGTTCTATAACTGTCCACTCCTATTTGTCCTGGAACAGAACAATCTATTGCTCAACAACCTTCACATTCACGTGATGCTTTTTCGATTCGAGAGCAATCCCGTCCTGACGAGCATGAGCGATTCCAACATGGACTCTACCATTGATCCTTCGCAGATCGCAGCTGGCCTCGACAGACCACCTGCAAATGGCCACCAAAGGCGAAAGAGTGTAAGGTGGGTGGACGAAGAGATCCCCGGGGCTGACCTCGTGGAGGCACCACACGGCCAGACCTCCTCCTCCTCAGTCATGGAACCGGCAGCTCGTGACTGGAAGCGCAATTTCATGATCTCACAGGGCCTCCCTCCACCCATCATCCGCATCCTGATGACCAAGGTCCCCAGCAACTACGAGGCCGGCACCCTCGAGCACGCCTGTTTCATGGCTGGTCGACTTGACGAGAGACCGAGCGACGCCCTCATCCAGACTGTCGAGTCGTGCCTCAGGGACGTTTCGGTAGATGACCAGCGTGTGCTGTTCGACTATCTGGGTTGGGAGTTTACCTGCGAGAGCTGTGGGCTGCCGTGGCCTGCGTTTGACTATGTAGCCGGGGAGTTCATCCTCTCGAAAGCAGACGGGACAGCGACACTTATGAGTGGACCGTGTAGTATATGCAGCATTACCTTTGGTGCTCAGCCATGAGCCGCATGGGGGGCAGAGATTGGATATCCGTGGACTAACAGCCTGCAATGGGCCAGTTGGCGATAAGAACAGGGGTCGTAAACGGGCGGACATTACTCGGTTCCCGTCCAAGGTCTCTGAAAATGCGAAAAGCATCGTTGCCAAGAGACCTCTGTTCATGTGAATTGCGCAGCCACAAACTGCAGGCCAAGCTCCCTGGATGTTACATCGGCCGCTTACACATGGCATCGCTTAGCTGCACCACCCTCAGACGTACAGACAGAATCTGCAAGAGTTCTCTCTACCTTGTGACTTGACCCCACTCCCAGTTAAATGGCTTACATTCATTCTGTCTCACGTCCGCGGCTCCGATCGTCCGGGGAGGTGGAGTAACAGGCCGATGCACGGAGCGGTCCATGGATTCAGCTTCATAAACTCTTTTGTTGTTGGGATACCTATGAGATTCTAATCCGTACTTCTACAGACGGGCATATTCATCACATCTTTCACGCTTGTGCCCTCTGGTCCGTTCAGACTTGGCCCGTTCATTCGATCGTCCTTAGCCCCTCCTCTTCGTCATGATGATGCATCTTCTCAGCCGGCGTGGGCCTCATAGCGGCGATCACGAAGCTCGTCGCCGCAGCCTAGGCAGCTTTCATCCTCAGGGTCGTTCTGGAGTCAGTGATCATCTAGCGAGCATCTTGCAAAGCGCGAGCGGTCCACAACGCACGACGGCGCAGGCTCAAGCAGAGCGACGCCAATACTCGTCTGCGTTGCCAGCACCAAACATGCCAGACAATGACGATGACGTTGGCCACTCCGCATCCAACGATCCCTTGTCCGTCTCCTCAACCCTCATCGGCCTGATAGCTACATCCACGCAGGCAACACTCTCCCTCGGCTCCCTCCCCGCCCAGAACGTTCGCTCCGCTGCTCGAAGCTTCAAGCTCTCCGTGCAGCTTCTCTTCAAGATCCTCAGGACACTCCGCACAGAAAACCGCACCCCATCGGCCGCGACGGTCTCCGCACGCACCACGCTTGTTGAGTTAGATGTTCTCATCGTGGCGTTGACGGAGAGCGTCCTGGCCTTCTCAAAGCTAGCAGAGACGATTGATGCCATCGCTCGTGAGGCAGCCGAGTTTGACGTTCCGCTCCAGCACGCGTTCGAAGGGCACAGGGGGACAATGGACCTGTGTACAGGCAGGATCAGAGCGGCTGACAAGGTGCTCACGAAGCTCCTGAGTGTGCTGCAGGTGTAAGTCGTTCCAAGTCTTTGCCCTGTGATGGAAACACAGGGGTTCTATGCTGACAACGTCGGCATAGCGGAGACGACGCAGAAGCAGCACGCCATTACAGTCAGGCTAAGTCACTTGCCATCTCCATCCTCTCGTCCAGCGACGACGACAACGACCTCCCGTCGCGCCTACACCTCATGGGCGACACTTTCCACTGTCTCGCGCACATCCCGGCCTCGCGCCTGGCGGCACTCAAACCAGCGCCTCCGCCGGGGTACTCCGTCCGACGACCAATCGACGAAGAGCCGCCGTCGTACTCGGATAGCAGGGGTGAAGAAACGACGATCCTCGCTGGGTTAGGCACGGTGTTTGCCGGGCTTACGCTCGATGATGTGGGGAGTTTGGCATTGGTGAGGATACCGATAGAGGCCCGTGAGGTTACTTGGGGTAGGTTCTTTGCGGATGACTATGCGGCGAGGATGGATGGGCCGTTGGGCGAGGCACTTGCGGCTGGAGGGTGGAAAGGGAAAGCCGAGACGCTTGTGGCTTTGCTAGGCGTGAGCGAACTGTTGCCAAGGTGAGGGGAGTGCTATGCTTTGAACACCAAGAATCACTCAATAGGGGCAGGAGGACGGAGGACGGAGGACCAGGACAAATGATGTTCATGTATATGCGTGAGGTTCAGCAGTATATACACCCAGTAGCTGAAATGCATGATTCCCCAAGCCGGCTTCCTTATGTCCCCTCAAGCCCTTTGTTTCGAAAGTATTAACCAAAAAAATGCCATTATTCCCATGCCTCGTCCTCGTCCTCTTTCCTCGTGTACAAGCTCATCCTGCTGCTGCCACCACACCAGACCATGCTATCACCGGGGCAGCGGAAATTGCACTCCTTGTTGTCAGTCGCGTTCCTCCCTGCCGTGGCACCAGTGTTGCCCTTCCAGTTCACTTCGTTGTTGCACCAGCATTCCCGACCGTACTCGACGCCAACCCACTTGTAGTTCCAGCAGCGCTCGAGACAGCTCTGGATGGTCATATCGTCGCCGTCGTTGTAGATCTGGCGCGTGAGCAGCCGGCCGGAGGAGGGCTCGACGGCGCAGGAGTAGAATGTGAAGTTGCCGTTGCCGGGGTCGATGATGGGCGCCGTGGGGGAGACGGATGCTGAGGTCGAGGTCCTTGTTGACGAGGAGACGCTGCGCTCTGTAACTGAGGAGGTTGACGTCGTCGTCTCGGTCTTGATCTCGGTGGTGGAGGTTGATACTCTTGGGGTTGAGCTGGAGCTGGGGACCGAGCTTGATTGAGAGGCTGACGACGAAGCAATGCTGCTGCTGCTGCTGCTGCTGCTGCTGCTCACGGATGTTGTGCTTGCGGTCTCCAGCATGTACAGCTCGAGCCTGTTACCGGCACCGCAGTACTGGAGAGGGTTGCCAGCACATTTGAAGCTGCAGTCAAGCTGGTTCGTGGCCTTGACGCTGCCATTTCCAAGCGTGTTTCCACACCAACACTCTCGGCCGTACTCAGTTCCGAAGTAGGTGAAGCCAGCGCAGAAGGTGGCGCAAGAGTTCAGGGTCATGTCGTCTCTGGCGTACGTCTTGCCAGACAGCGCACGGACGTTGGTGCCCTCGGTCCAACAGCCTTGAAGCTTGTAATCGCCAACACGACTGGTCCTGGAAGGGGTAGTTGGCACTGGTGCTCCTGTACTTGAGCTTGTGGTTGTAGAGGGGCCAGTGCTGGGGGTCGAGCTTATGGATGTGGATGCTCCAGGGGTAGAAGATGTCGATGTCGATCCGCCGGGGGTAGAAGATGTCGATGTCGATCCGCCGGGGGTAGAGGTCGTGGAGATCGATGTGCCAGGGGCGGTCGTCGGGATGCTGCCATCGTCGAGCTGATACACATTCAGACGAGAGCCGCCACCGCAGAGCTCAGTGGTGTTGCCCTTGCAGGCCATGTTGCACTCAGCAGCGGGAGCAGGGTTGGCTCCAGCACGGAGAGCGCTTCCACAGAAGCATTCGCCAGCGTACTCGACGCCAGCGAACGGGTAGCTGCGGCCAAGGCAGGCCTCGACGCAGTTCTCTACGGTGGGAGTCTGGAGGGTGACCTGCTGCTGAAGAGCACGGCCAGTGGTTGCCTCAGTGTGGCAGCCGATGTGCTTGTAGCCGAGGACACCGGCGTTGGCAACAGGCTTGGGTGCAGTACCACCACCGCCACCTCCAGTCTGACCATCATCTGGACGAGTGTAGTTGCCATCAAAGGTGAGAGAGTCGGCAAACAGCGAGATGTAAGAGCCTCCTGCACCCTCGTTCTCACCGTTGCCTCCACAGACCTGGTGAATGTCACCACGGCAGGCGAAGTTGCAGTTGATATCGTCCACCTTGACGGCAGGGATCTTGTTGCCACCCCAACACTCCCGAGTGTACTGTGTTCCACAGAAGGTGAGGCCGCGGGTGGCGCAGGTCTCGATGCACAGGGGGTTGGTGTTGTTGTCGTTCCCGTAGAGCTGGGACTGCAGCTGGCGGCCAGGAGTGTTCTCCTTGAAGCAGCCGATGTAGCGGTACTGACCTTGGCCGCCAGGCAGCAGCGGCGGTGCTTGCTCGGCGACGGAGTTGCAGAAGAAGTCAATCACGTGCTTCTCGAATGTGGCGTCGTTGGTGTTCATCGTCCATGTGGCGGTGCCGTTCCTGGGATCCGTGTTCCACTGTCGCTTGGCCGACGTACAGGTGATGACGGCAGTCGCATTCTCTCCAGGCCCAAGAGATGTGCCCTCGCCCAGATCGATGGAGTTGGCCGCACGGATGATGCTGCTACCCCCGGCTGGGGGCTTCGAGACGGTCAGGTACAGACGAACAGCGCCCTTGGGTGCGACGTTGGAAACACGCATACGAAGAGAGCGAGACGTGTTCTCGGTGACGTTGCCAAAGGTGAAGGGCTTGCCCTCCTCGTACTCAACCCAGCCCTCACCGTCGGTCGTCTGGAACTCAACGAGGGCTTTGGGGCCCGGACCAGACGAGCCAGCAATGGTGACAGCCTTGGTCCCGCCGTTGGTGACGAACTTGAGGAACGCGCTGAAGTCACCGCTCTCGGAAGAGTCGAATCTGACAGTCAGAGTGGCTCCCGTGTTGGCTTCGACCTCAGCAGGGATATCGGAGATGCGGAACTTGCCAACCACAAGGTCCCCAGAGCCGCTGAAGCTCTTGAAAGGGCCGTTGGCCGACTCGGTGGAGTATTGAACCTCGTTGACGGTGAGGAGCGAGTTGCCCCTGTTGGTGACCTGGATGTTCTCGACCGCGCTGTTGGGGTCTTGGCCGGTGATGACACCCTGGAAGAAGACGGAGTTGGGGCTGACGAAGAGGAGAGCATCAGCGCTAGAGCCGGTGCCAGTGAGCCTCGTGCTGGAGCGAGAGGCGAATCCTTGGGCGTTGTTGGTCGTGTTGAAGGCAACGTCCGTGGTGAGAAAGCCGACAGTGGAGGGCTTGAAGGCAGCCTCGAATGTCACGGTCTTTCCAGCGGCGAGCTGGAGCGGGAGCATAGGGTTTCCTGACAGAATGAAGTTCTTGTCCTCCGCGAGGCCCATGCTGGTGATCTCAAGGTTGATGAGGGCCTCGCAGGTAATCGTCCTGGTTGCGCTCGTGACGGCAATGTCGACGGTACCGAAGTCGACTGTGCCTGAGCAGTTGAGGGGCTGGTTGATGGGAGCGCCGAATCCGTAGACGTAGCCCTGGTTGCTGCACTGGTACATCATGCCGTCGCCGAAGACAGGGCGGCCAAACTTCATGGAGCCAGGAACGCTGAAGGAGTTGAGGAGGACCATCTCGCCGTCCCTGGGGACAGCATCGTAGATGCGAAGGTGAGATCCCTGGACGTCGGTGATCCAGAGCATGCCGGTACCGGGCTGGCCGTTGAGCGAGGTGACGGTGCCGTGACTTACACCAAGGATGTAGGCGTTGTTGACGGGGGTGTCGGCGACCTTGGTGAAGGCAGGCCTGCCGTTGTTGCAGGAGAACTTGAAGACGTGCGAGGGGAACTGGATCACGTTGATGTAGATGTAGCCGCCCTCGAGCGGGTAGACGCCGGCACCAGCGTAGACCGAGTTCTCGTTCTGATAGACCTGGATCACATCGTCCAGTCCGTCAGGCCCGTTTCGGTAGCCCCCGAGATTGTCGAGGTTGAGCCAATACGTCTTGCCACTCTTGCCGGTCACGACACCGATGCGCTTGTACTCGCCGCAGGAGAACTCGCTGGGCAGGATCTCCAGAGGCGACGTGCCCAGATCCTGATCGGCGCCGTCGAGAGCTTGCTTCTCCCAGGGCATGAAGAAGTCGACGACATCGAGGCTCCCGTCTTCGTTCTGCGTCATGTGCACGGCAGCCTGCTCGAGAGCGGCGGGGGGGTTGAAGCCAGCGACGGGGACGTTGGCGAGCTGGGACGAGTTTCCGTTACCGGAGGCGAAGAAGATGCTGCCTGCGTCGTCGGAGGCGAGGCCGCCGCCGGACATCCAGATACCGCCGCCCTTGAGCGGGCTGGGGACACCCTCGCCGTGCATGGAGAAGTGCTCCACGGTCTCGCCGGTGGTCTTGTCCCAGCCCATGATCCAGCCGGTGAAGTTGTGGTGCACGCAGTGGCTGGCAAAGCCGGCGTAGATGTACTGGCCGGTATGGAGCAGAGCAGGGCGCTGGAGGTGGATGCCTCCTCCGAACAGGCGGGCTGGGTTGTTGCGCGCGGGAATGCCCTCGAGGTCGACTGGGAAGTTGGGTCGCTCGGAGAGATCGTTCGCATCAAGAGCGTGCACGAAGATGCGGGCTTCGTCACGGCCCTGGGCAACGTTCAGGCGGCTCTGGTCCCTGTACGTCTTGGAAGTGAGGTACAGAGTGTCGGTGTCGGGATCAATGACACCGGTGGAGGTGATGCCGATGTTGGGGTTGATGTCGACGCAACCATCGAGATCCGCAGTCAGGAAGGGGATGTGCAGGTTCCTGGAAGCGAGGATCTCGCCCGTTCGCGCATTGAGCTTGTACACATTGTTCTGCGTCGTGGAGATGTACACGTATTGCTTGTCGTCGCCCGAGGGCGTGTAGACGAGTGGCTGCGAAAACATCTCCTCGGCAGCACCACCATATCGGCCCGGAAGCTGTGTCCTGAAGATCTGGCCGAACTGGGCGCTGCCGACGATGGCGGGGTCCATGTTGTGGTTCCTGAAGACGAGGTCGAGTATTAGCTTCATCCTACAAGGTCATGATCGACAGACATATGGCTCTCTCTCTCTCTCTTTTCTCTCAGCATGGCCATCCGAGGACCAATTGCCAGAGAACATGCCACTGTCTCTCGGACGTTCAGTCAAACTCACGTCTGGTATCCCGTCCTGGAGTTATCACCTCCCCAGGTAATGGTATCCGTGTCGGCAAGGCCATTGGCCAAGCCGGCGAAGGCCAACAGCGTCGCGAGAAGCTTCATCGTGGCGACAGCGAATGGGTACCGCAACGACGACAACAACAACGAGAGAGAAGTTGACGTTGACGAGGAACCTGGCTCATGATCCCCGGGGGGCAGCGACGACACGAACGTTCTTTTATGAACTCTGCCCCCCTTCCCCCCTTCCAGGTACCCAGTCCATTGCCATGGATCCGCATCTTAACGAACGATGCAATGTGCAGGCGGGCAATGTACACGCGGAGCAGGCCCTCCCATTTTCCCACATACAAACACAGACAACTCTACTGTACAGTACAGGCACAGCTTCTGCTTTAGCGAGGAGAACCCAGTTTCGGCTGAAGACAGTGCACGCGCCGAACGGGAGGGGCCCACGTGTTGGACGCAGGTCCCCTGGTCGAAGGTGGTGTGGACAGTTCAAAGTCAAGGCTAGGTCGAAGCGGGCAGGAGATGGCGCCAGGAACGCGCATGATTGGGCTTCATGGGCCTCTGCCAAGCAGGGCTGGGTCCGTACGGTTCGCCCGGGGAGCCCCTACTAGTCAAGGGTGCTAATGCTAAGGTTGTGGTTATGCTGTTCTTGACTTTGTTGCTCTTTTGTAGTCAGTGTTGTTGGTGTTGGTACATTAGACACTTGGCCTGCAGCTCTGCATGGGCCCCCCTGGCGAAATGAAAGACAAAGGAATTTGTTTGTCCTTGTCTTGTCTTCTCTAGTTACATAGTCTACTAAGTTCGTCTCTACTGGGACAGGGTCATTGTGGGATTGAGCAAGTCCGCCGATTACGCTGGGATCAACGCACGTACCTTCAGCAACCTACTTCAATCGCATCAAGCTTCATCGCTGAACACACCACTCGACATGAGCCCTGGCATGCCTCGAACACGAGCATGTACTGCACTGTACGGGTCATCGGCAACAAGACGGAAAATTAAGAACGGGCTGGGCATGTCGACAAGGCACACCCTCCTGCAATTCAGCCGAGATAGCATAGCGCCTGTTGGGTAGAATATGTGCATGTAGACAACGGACAGAGAGAGCGAGAGGCCTGCAATTCCATCCCAGCTTCCCGATGCAGGTAGGCCACGACAGGGCCTTTGCTCCCTCCCAAGACAAGGCCAAGGAGGGCAGTGCGTTATGCTATCTACAGTATCCGCTTGATGTCGCCTCTGTGTGCCTTTTCGTCCGATTTCCCAGACCAAACTGCAACTCTGCCTTTCCGGTGGGAGATTCCGAGGATCCCGTCGGCGAGGGTGGTTGTTGACATGCAGGCAGTGCAGTGCAGATCACCGGATGGAACTGCACCGCTGGAAATGGATCTCAAGAAGCAATATTCGCCTCCTTTCGCTATCGTTTGACGGTTCCGGATTTATCCCTCCAGCAGGTTAAAAAAAATAAAGGGAATCCAGCGAATGCGAAAAATCGCGAGATTGCTCTGCCCAGGCCCAAACAATCTCCCGCGTGCCCAAACGGGGAGCCAACATCGTCAATCCGACGCGAGCCACCACCACCACCACCACGCATGTACATACATAGGTACGTGTAAATTGCACTCATGCTCTTTGCTCACCTGGACCCAGATTCGCCAAGCTGTGGCCTCGCCCGGATCGACAGGATGCGACTCTGCGCAGAGGTGGATCAGGAGGAGACGCGACTCCCTTCACATGCACTCTGATCGATTCGCTTGTGGCGACATGTCGAATGCATGTCCACTGAGTTGCACCTGCGTCTAGAAGTAGAGACACTTTGAAGGTCTAGACGTTTGCGCATCGTCCTTCACTCCAGAACAGGAGGCTGCTCAAAGAGCCAGGCTGACCTCTGCCGTATATGTACACCATGCAACCTGGTAGATCACTCTTTGGATCTTTCCTGAGAGTTCTTCTGTCTTCCCCCCCGCCAATCGTGAAGCTCCAGGTCTGTTCGTCATCGATGCCTCGCAACGCTCCTGGGGGTGGGGTGGCGCGACGCTACAGGCCGTTGAGCCGAGCAGACTATTTGACGCCACCGCTTGCAGGCGTCAGTGTGAAGGATGTCAAGGAAGAACAGGTTCCTCAATGTTCGCATACCGCACATAGACATGCTGAGAGACATTTCAATACTTGGACTAATCTTGATGTAGACTATTTTCTCACAAGGTAAGACCCTGTATTGCCAACCTCCATGCCTTAGGTGGGGGGGCTCAAGATGCAGCGGGTTGTGCATCTTCTCTGGTGACTCTTCAGTTCCTCCGTTTGAACATGAGAATGGGCAAATGCTGACGGGATCGTTCTCTGCGAAAAGAAAGCACGGGACAGCGACCCAACGTGGAACTCGTCATTTCCCATACGCCTACGTTTGTCGCTGCAAGAGGCACAGCTTCATGGATGTGGAGGAGGGTTGATTGTTTATATTGTGGTGAATGGGCTGCTGCTCATCCTGGAGTGTAAGTCGCAGTACGACATGGTGTGTACGATGAGCGGTAGATCCAGGTTCAAAATGTGGAGGAACAGAATGTTCAGAGCATATCGCTGTATAGTCTACGATGCATGAATGTACTTGAATCCTGAGATCTTGATACCTCTCTCATCCTGGGAGGCTATTATCGTCGGTCAGATGGCCAGTCAATCCAAGTCGCTCCAGGTGATGGTTGCCACCCTGAACCGTGAAGCTTTGCGCATCGCATCTGCCCAGGAACGTTGTTATATTCAGGTAGACTTCTCATGGAACATGGGACTACAGGATCTCGATAATTGAGAGAGTGATGCAGGCTCTGCTTGCTGCGGCGATGTCAAGATAAATGCTGGACAATTGAGTGGCCTGCTTCACTCACCTCTATTCTCACCCAGAACGAACATCTAGACTATCCCAAAAAAAAATTACAACATCGTCCCTGTCAGATGATTCTGTGGACGAACGTTCCCAGAGAAAGAGAAAAGAAAAGAAGAAAAAAAGGAGAGATGTACTCGAGTTTCTCGCTATAATAAGCATCCACACGCCGTTGTAACCCCACTGTGTGAGCACGACAAGCTGCACTGTTGAGCTAGGGCTCCCGCGGCGAGAGTCCACACGAGAATCCACAGTCACAGAACAAGAAAAAGAAAAGAGGAAAAGAAGACCAAAAAACATACAACAGCCGGTATTCGCTGGTCGTCACCGACCCAACTACTAATCAGCCCCTCAGCAGTTTAACTAGGGGAGAGCGGACGGGATCCCGTGTTCTCTACTGGGTATGGTCGTATGTGACTGCTCAAGGTGCAACTGGATGCTATATTGATGTTCGAGTGGACCAGGAACGACTACTTCACCTTCATGTCACAGGCTGTCCGCAGCGTCCAGCTTCACACACCATCATGTCATTCTACGGTAATCGAAGTATACGCAGATGCTTCCAGCAAACCCATGATGCATCCCAATAAAGGCATTGGACCTTTCTTCGATTGGACTTGTACGAGGGTTATGTCAGTGCTGAGCTCTATGGATTAATATCGCGCTCCGGTCTCATCCAATGTTCTACTACAGTGCATATGCTCTTCAGTCTTGAACGCAAGGAATCCCATGTCGCTTGCGGCTGACCCGATCCTCTCCAGTCGCACCCTGGGCAGCGGCCTGGCCACAACGCCCATGCAGGTACGAGATTCGCGGTTCCTGGTTCCTGCATATTGTGGATACTTCCGTTCCCGTCTCGTTCCATGTGCAATGGAGCGTCGATTCTGACCACCCTATCTTCCGTGCGCTGCATGTGTGTGTCTCCGGATTGGCTGCCATTGCGGCTCCAGCCCGACCAGTATGATAGGGGGATGTAAGCCGAAGTCCAAACAGGGACATATGAAGGCTGACAATGGCTCAACTATTTGGCTCCTCAGTCCCCCCCTCTCTCTTCTCGCAGACGGACTGAGTAAGGCATTCGAAAGGCATTGGCTGCTGCTCTTGAATTATTCTCAATATTGGTTCGTGGCTGCCATGCAATGCAACGGTTCATCCCCCTTGACGGAACTATTGATCCTTTTGAACTTGGCTCCTGCTGACGGTACCATCTTCAGAGCCACATGGGGGTTCTTTTCATACTTCTTGCGGTGGTATTCCGTTGCGAAACGGCAGAAGAAGAGAACCCTCAATCCTCTGATTAGGCAGGTAGCCAGACTTGTGTTGTCTCCCATTTGCTGGTCTGGCTTGACAAGATGGGCTGGGATTGCTGGGGATTGGCTCTCTGTCAAGCACAAAGCAGAAGCACTCGAGTCAGTTCCCGATAGCAGACGGCGAACAGATCTTTGGATTTTGGAGAGGAAACTCTCGGGAGAGTGTCTCTGCTGCGTCGTATTGAAGCTGTACTGAGGGCTCGCTCGATGCAAGTATAAGTAGAGGGCATGTTCTCTCGGCGTTTATTCTTCTCTGGCTTCAACTCACCATCGCAACAGTGTCTTTGATTCTTCCATATACTTCACTTCACTCCTTTCCTTGCAGCTAAGAACACTTCAGCACCACTCCTTTCGCTCGCTGTGTAGCTATTATTTACATCACAAACTCTTTATAACCTTACACACTTCTTGGATAATATCATATCATACCAGTCATCCTCCAGCCGTCAATATGAAGTTCATCGCCGCTCTTGCACTTGCTTCTATTGCAGCCGGCCTACCCGCAAAGAAGGGAAAGGTCGGAAGCACCAGGGTGTCAGGTAACTTCACCGTCCTGGACACGGATGCCCCCGGCGGCATCAAGAAGGGTCTTGCTTACAATGACGCCAACCTCATTGGCATCCTCGCTCGGGAGGGATCTGCGAGGTGAGTCTAGGTCCAAAGCCACCACCCCCGTTTGTAGTTCATGTGAGGAGAAGAAGAAAAGAAAAGAAAAGACGCTCTGGTATACTGATAGACTCGTATCACTAGCTGGGCCTACAACTGGGGCGCAGCCCTGGACGCACCGCAGTTCCAGGGCATCCCCATGTGCTGGGGCGCGGGCGTCGACTGCGACGTGAACGGCATCAACGAGAAGCTGGACAGAGGCGACACGCCCTGGGTCCTGGGCTACAACGAGCCGGATATGCCGCGCGACGCCGGCGGCTCGCTGCTGACGCCCCAGCAGGCGTACGATGCATGGGGCAACGACATGTTCCGGTTCCAGGAGCGCGGTGCCAAGCTTGTCTGCCCGGGCATCAGTTCCTACGACACGGACGTCAGCACGTTGACCGGCTTCGAGTCTGGTCTCACATGTACGTTTCACCTCTTGAGTAACAACCGTCAACACCGCTCTAGGAGGAGGAAAAAAGAAAAGAAGAAAAAGAAGAAAGAAGAAAAAGAAGAAAGAAAACTGACCCTTCTCCTCTCGATAGGGCTCCGCCGATGGGCGACTTGGACCAACAACCCGGGCGAGTTCCGCTGCGACGCCCAGGCTCTGCACTGGTACGGCGTCGAGGGCCAGAGCGGCGCCGACCAGGGCGGGCTCTTCATCCAGTACATCGACCAGGCGCACAACACGGTCAACGAGATCTTCGGCCGCGAGATGGACATCTGGATCACCGAGTTCGCGCCCCTCCCCATCGGCGACGTCGGGGTCCTGGCCGAGTTCCTGCGCACCGTCATCCCGTGGCTGAACCAGCAGGCGTGGGTGGCTCGGTACTCTCCCTTCATGGCGGAGAACCTCGTCAGCGATGGGGATCTGAACGATGCCGGGCGCGCGTTTGTCGAGACGGTGTAGGCGCGTGCGGCATGGGAGGGGAGTTATGTGTAAGCCAGATGTTGGGAGGACAGTATTACCATGTTAAATACGAGGTTTGGTATACGAAGTGCCTGGGGAAATGGGGAGCAAAGGATATAACTCGGAGATTGAGGCAAGTATGAATGATTGAGTAAACTATACACGACTGTCTTGGTATCTGGTCCTATGAAATGTGCCCATTTTCTGGATTCATGCGTGAGTGCCTACTCTATACTGCGCAGGGAATAAAGACGTTGGCGTAAGTATATGTAGACCAGATGGAGTGATGGAACTAATAATCATTCGAGACATGAAGAGTACATGTGATTAGCTGTATATATGTAGTAAATAAGGTATATTAAGTGTATACTCGTATCCCATATGTGAGCCATGCATACCTACCCACTTTGAGCCTTATTGTGCCTCTTCGTGTACTGTACCTGTTGTTGTTGCTGCGAATAGCGTCACTCACCCAGGGCTGGCCAGGGGCTTAGGCATTTAGCATATTCACTGCCAAATACACAGGTGCATTTTAATACGCACAATTTACGTGGAGATTTCATATCAATAATTATGATCGACCCAACACTCATTTCTTTTTTTTTTTTTTTGGTCTCATGTGCCGCAGTAACGTTTTATTCCCTGCGCGGTGTATTGACGCTCCCAGAGGCTATGCCAGAAACAAGTCACTTTGATGAGGGGCACTCGCCTCTGCCATGTTGTCCAGCAGACCACGCTTTGTCTGCCCTGCATCAATACCGCAATCTCCTCTCCTATTATATTCGCCCCTGATTCATCTTCAATGGACTGTTTCCATCTCCTTGATGCGACTGCAATGCCGGCAATCGTGTACTTGTAAGTTAGTACTTCCCTTCAGGCCCACTTGAAGCGACTCTCGGCTATGCGCTGTGGGACGACGGATCGGCTCCGATCATACGACGGCGATGGCGGCAAACGTCACCCGACTCCGTCTTCAACTTGAGATTCTTGGCGGGCATCGTGGTCGCCTTGGCTGCAACGCAATTGGTAATGTAGGTAGTTTCTCAAGCTTTGTTGATAATGATGCGTCACAGTAGTCGGTACAGCCACCCGTTCTCGAGCCATGCAGTTTGCTCCAGCTGCCATGTAAGCCAATGACTTCTAAGCTTATGATCATACAATAACATGTTATCGACACCGACTGATGCACCACCACGAGAGGAAGGACTGCAGTCGGCCCGGCTTCAAGTGACGGTCCTCATCCTTCACCACCAACAACCCTCCGTGACTCCGCTGTTTGTGCATTCCTGTCTCCCTCCCTCTTCCCGTATAGCGCCCGGAGGAACGGCAATGCGGGGTCGTGACAACGTTGTCTCTCGTGGCATTTATACTGTACTTAAAAAGACCATTGACTTGGACGGCGGTGGAAGCGCAACTATACAATTCATCCACCATCCATTGTGAACCTCGACGCAGACAACGCAAGCTGTCCAACGCTCCTAACTGCCTTGCACAAGTCTCAGTACCTATTTCCCTGAGCAGGTCAAAGTCTCAGTGTTCACCTGAGCAAGTCTAACCATAAATACTACGAATCGGGGAGGAAGAAAAGGGAACACATCCATCACCACTATGCGCGCGCTTCGCTACCACAACCCGGGCGACCTCCGCTTAGAGCACGACATACCTGAGCCCATCTGCTCCGACACGCAGGTCAAGATCAAGCCGGCCTTCGTGGGCATCTGCGGCACAGACCTCCACGAGTACTCGAGCTCGACCTTCATCCCGGAGTGCGGCCATCCTCACCCCGTCACCGGCGAGGCCCGACCCGTCACCATCGGCCACGAGTTCTCCGGCACCGTCGTCGAGGTCGGCCAGCACGCGACCAACAAGTCCATCAAGGTCGGGTCCAGAGTCGCCTGCCGCCCGACCGTCTGCTGCTTCACGTGTCCTGCCTGCAAAGAGGGCCACTACAGCTGCTGCGCGACGCCTGGCTTCCTCGGCTTGTCTGGCGGTGGCGGCGGCTTGAGCGATGCCATCTGTGTCGGGAGTGAGTTTGTGCATGCCCTGCCGGACAACATCGACTTGGACGTTGGAGGTGAGTGTCTGTCCCTTGCGAATGAGTCGTGGCGGTTTTTAACTAACTATATATCCCTTTTCAAGCCCTCGTCGAGCCTCTCGCGGTGTGCTGGCGCGCCGTCTCCGAGAGCAACATCCAAGCCGGCGCCGACGTCCTGGTCCTGGGAGCCGGTCCCATCGGCCTCGGCGTCGTCCAGTGCTGCAAGGCCATGGGCGCGCGCAGCATCACCGTCGCCGAGGTCGCCACCGAGCGCCAGGCGCTGGCGAGGAGGTTCGGCGCCACCAGCGTCGTCAACCCCGTGACGGACGACCTCGTCGGCGCCGTGAGGGACGCCAGCGAGGACGGCTCGGGCGCGGCGGCGTCCTTTGACTGCGCCGGCCTCCGGCAGACGCTCGAGGCCGCGTGTCTGGCCACCAGGCCGAGGGGCATGGTCATCAACGTGGCCATCTGGGAGAAGCCGGTGGCCTTTGACCTGAATCTGCTGGTGTTTGGGGAGAAGAAGTTGCACGCCGGTAAGTCAAGACCTCTTTTTTTTTTTCCTTTTTCTTTTTTCCTTCTTCTTTTTCTTCTCTCTTTTTTTCTTTTCTTTTTTTTTTCTTCTTCTCTATGGCTAGCTAACTACTGCCCTGATTGCCAGTCTTGGGTTATCGCAAAGAAGACTTCGAGAACGTGATTGCAGCGCTGAGAGATGGTTCGCTCCAGCCCGAGGCAATGATCACCCGCAAGATCGCCATCGACAGAGTGGTGGAAGACGGCTTCGAAGCGCTGGTCAAGGACAAGAACAACCAGGTCAAGATCCTCGTTGATCTCCACGCTTCTTGAGGTAGATGATAGCCTTGCTCGGTGCCTCGGCAAGCATGTATCAAGACAGCGACAGTCTCTCTACGTTCTTTTTTCTGTATTATTCAGTGTCCACGAGATCAGCTGGTCACTACGACTCGCCGAAAGTCAAGTAGTCTGAGTGTAAACTCTGCCACGTTTTTAAGTACACGCCATCGCTCTAGATCGAAGTGTGACCGCAGCGCAGAAACCTTGGCCGATACACACTCAGCTGTGCTATAAAGGACTCTCTCTCATGGCTTCTCTCAAGACTTTACCATGTCTCAAAGGTCCTACCAGCAAGTCCTGACCTTGAAATATCGTGAAATCGTTCACTGCAACCCCACCGTCTTACGACACACACACACACACACACACAGAAAAGAGAGCCTTGGCTACGGTCATCCAGCAAGCACAGCCCATAATGGTCAGGTTCACGGTCCTCAGCCTCATCGCCGCCGCCTCTGGCGTTCTGGCTGGGAAAGATCTGGTCCTCGAGGCCAAGTTCGACCCGACCAACGCCGACACGGTCGAGGACGCAGCATGGAACTGCGTCGTCGACTTCGCCCGCGACAACCCCGACGACATCTGCGGCAAGGCCGTCAACTACGGTCCCCGCCAGAAGTTCGCCGACATGTGCGCTCTGGGCGACGTGCTGCTCTACGACACGCTCCAGTACGAGTTCTGCAGACAGTCGGAGATCAGTGAGCAGCTTGCCACCTCATTCACGCAGCAGACAATACCGCCGCGTGATATAGTCTTCTTGTCCTCCTCCATACTGACTACATCGCCAGGGAGGAAGCGAAAGTCACCACCCCCGAGCAAGCGTCCGTGTGTGAGATGCATGGAGCGGTCAGCCGCCACTCCTTCTTCTTCTTCGCCTACAAGACCAGTCGTGAAGATCAACTTGACCGAGAACATATTCACCGCACCTGCGACACTGACCATCACCCCGTCTGGCGAGCCTGTTGCGACGGTGACCATTTCTCATCATCCGGTTCTGAAAGTCGTCACGGTGGCATACAACAGACTCGCCCGAACAACCCTCGAGACAATCGTCAAGACTACAGCCACGACAGGAGGTGCTTCGCTGGCGATCCGCACTCGTGTCCCCGAGGCAGCGACGGAGCATGAGATGGACAAGAGGATGTGTCCTGGGATGCCGCCCTGGTCCATGAGGGGCATTGTAGAGGGTGGCGGTGTCGCTGAGCCAACTCCGAGGCCGACTCTGGAGGTGTGAGGCTCTGTTTTACATGTTTGTGCTGAAGAGGAGGTAGATTGGTCAGGTGAGCTGTTAGTATGATGAAAAGCTTTGTCCATTTCATGGGGAGTTTTGTTTAACTATCACTGTCGATCCGTGGTTGTTGCTTTACTGGCAGAGTGTAATGGAGAATTAAGCATCCCATCGCCTCAGCTTTATCAAGCAAGATCTCCGACGACCATACGTTTGGCGAAGGCTTCCAGGTCCCATGCGCTGAGGTTCCTTTCTGGCCACGACGAATGGGGCGTCGAAGAGCGTCTTTATACTTCCATTTCCTAAAAGTCTCAATTTAGCTTTCGGAGTAGTAGGTTTCTGCAATGTTACGGCTGAACCAAGTCAGTCTTGTCTCCAAGGGTGCATCTCCGACGGGGATGATATATATAGTAGCTAGTAAGTACGACAAGACGAAGCGATCTCTGCCTCGATGAGAACAACAACTTCACAGTCCAATCCGACGATCATATTCACTCACCCGGGCCCATATCCTACCAGCGCCATCTCGCCAACAAGATGAAGAGGACCGCCATCGCACTCGCCTTCCTAGCCCTTGCCTCTCACACCACGGCCGCCAGTGACAAAGATGACAAGGGTAGAGTAGGCCACTCCAAGTCCTACAAGGACATCGACTGGACGCTGGTCAAGTACGACCCGGACACGGCCGACACGGTGGAGGACGCGGCGTGGAACTGCATCGTCGACTTCGCCGAGATCGAGCCGGACTGGGCGTGCGACTTCCGCAACTCCATCGCCCAGGACTACGCCGACATGTGCACGCCCACCGGCAACGTCGAGATGATGAGGCGCCTGGTGTACCCGTTCTGCGACTTGCGCACCAAGACCAAGCCGCAGAAGAGGCCGTTCCTCAAGAAGAACCAGGGTCAGGCGTCGGGAGTCAAGGTCGACGTGGATGTGAGCGTCGATGTGAATGTCTTGACCGGTGGTGGTAGTGGTGCGACGACGACGGTCACTGCTGCAGGGCGCCCGGTCGTGGTCAACGTCGATGCGAGCCACTCCAAGACTTCGACATCTCGCAAAGCGATGCATAGCGCCACCACGAGCTCACCCTCAAAGTCAGTCACTGTCACGAGAATGGTGTCGGTCCCGACTGTGTTCAAGACGGTGACCGTCACGCGGTCTCATGAGGCGCCTCCCGAGCCGGCCTGGGAGACGAGTGCAGGTGAGGAGATTGATCATGAGCACCATGAGGAATCATATCACGAAGATGACCGCTGCATGGAGGATTCATGTTTTGTTCATGATGAGGGTTGCGAGTCGATGTTCTGTTAGGATTTCCATGCCCGGTTCTGCGCTGGCTGATTCTACTTCACGGTTGCCAACATGACTACGGAGTCGCACCCTCGTTTGCCTTGGTCATGCGTCCTCAGAGCGGTTCTTGTGCCGTGCGAAGTGACGACGTCTCTGGACCCAATGGTGGAGAGATCTGTAAGTGAGGTGATCAACACCACTTTGAACCAGGATGATCAGGGCTGAGACTACATCTTCAGCTACTAGAGAAATATAAAGTTCTTCATCACCTTCACCTTGATCTAGATGTATAAAGCTAAAATAAGAGACTGATTCGCGCTTCCTGCTTGTTGTAAATCCTGTGACTGTCAATCGGATGGCCGACCCAGAGCCCAGCCTCGGGGATGGAGTACACAAGTCAACAGTCAGTGTCAGAGTCGCCCCTTTTCAACGAGGCTGTGGCTCTTATTTCACCTATCCAGCTGAGGTAAAAGCTAGTGAAGCGGACCAGGAGAGTTTTGACTTTGGCCGAATAGGTGAAATTCAGACAGATCATGACATGGTGATAAGATGGCAAGTGTGTGTGTGTTTAGTGTCAAGACCATTGAGTCACTGCGCGGTGTAAGTGAGTTGTATCCGCGACAACACACAATAAGGCACGATTGCTCAGCCTCTTACACATAAAATGGCTATCATTCACAGTAAAAGAAGGCAATAGATATGCTGAAAAGGTTTCTTTCCAAGAGTCCAGCAGCTGAGGAAACCACTCTGCATCCCAAACTCGAGAACAACAACCAGCCACTTCTAGCACGTCTGATAGACCATGTGCAAATACCACTACTGCCCCGTCATCTGCCCCGGAAGCCACCACAGCCACAGCGGCATCTTCCTGGACCGGCGACAGAGGGAACCCTGCGGCCGGCCGGGCTCGGCGAGGAAGATATGCACGCGCCCGCCGCACTCTATTCTCGTGCAGGGCTGCGAGGGGCGCGACCCGAGGGCTGCTGCCGGCGGAGATGCGTCCCTGCCGACGTTTCCCGTGGCTCTTTGCGAGTTGTGTCGACTGGTCGAGACGGAGTGGGCGCAGGTACCGGGGTTCGAATAGTGGACGGGATATGTTGTCGTTGAGGGGATTGTGTCTCGTGAGAAGATGAAGCTTGGAATCAGGCACATTGCACTGGGTAATGGACGCATGATTCATAGTTCAGCGGCACTGGCAAGTACTGAAGTAAGAAATAAAGGATAAAGGATAAAGGATAAAGAATGCAAGAATAGAAGTGATGTGGCTCTCGTCTATCTCGGCCGTCATCAGAACCTCCCAACGCCCATGACCCGAAGTGCCCTGCACCTCAAGTAGGTACTTACAAGTTACCACCTGACCCAAGTCTCTACACAAGCCTCCTACCCAAGCTCAGTTTACCCCTCGAGTCTTTCAGAAATGCCCCAGCACCCTCTCCTTCAGAGGCAGCTTCCCGCCGTTGGCCCTCGTCCTCTCCACCGCAAAGGTGCTCCACGTCCCCTCGCCCTCCGTCGTCTCCGTCTGCGCCACGGACAGCCTGGGCTGGCCGGGGAACCTGAAGCCACCCGGCGGCACGCCTGGCGGAGGAGCATACCGGTCTGGCGTCCGGGTCGGATAGGCTGCTGCCGCCGGCGGAGGAGGGGGGACCATGGGCGGTACGGTCGGCGCAGGGTAGAGTTGGAAATTGGCCATTGTCGGTTGCTGGCTCCTTGGACTCGCTGGTGCCCATCTCGGTGAGAGGTTCTGGTTGTTATAGTTGTTGTTCACACCGGGGCTGACCGGGTTGACGGGCACTGCGGCTGCTGTCGTGTCGTTTCGGGGGATGTCTTGCTCGTAGCTAGCAGGTTGGAAGTCCCGGTTGAAGTTGTTCTGCTCATAGCCTTGGTTGAAGTTGTTCCTCTCATAGCCTTCATTGAAGTTATTCGTCTCATACCCTTGGTTCGAGTCATTCTGGTAGGCTGCGCCAATGGCTTCGTCCATGATACTCGAATGCGTTCGCTGCACGCGCACCGGAGGAGGCGCACTGAGACGGAACGGCGGAGGAGGGTCTGGAGGAAGGGATTTCTCGTCCGGGAGGCGCTCGAGGTGGTCTTGGTTGGAGCGGCGCCTCTTGCGGAAGAAGAAGATGCCGGCCACGATGAGAAGAGCGGCAATTGCTAGTGAGGCTGGTCAGCAGGGGCCATTCCCATTCATCTACTGCGTCGTGAAAGTCGAGTCGGATTTCTTCTTCTTACCCAGGGTTCCAAGCACGATGCCCACGTCTGCACCCCTGCCGCTGCCGCCAGAATCTCCGTCGCTGATCTGGCTCGACTGGGCAGCGTCACCTGTCGAACCAGCTGAGTCGCTGGAAAGAGTCGAAGTCGCCTCGATGACGCCGGTTGATCCATCGCTGTCAGGGATCGGCGGCTCGTTGATCGCCGTTTCGGTAGAGTCTGCAACAGTCTCCGTTGGCCTTGACCCAGTGGCAGTTGTCGTCTGAGGAAGTTGGGCAGATGACGACGATACTTCTTCCAAAGCTGCTTCCTCGTCGGGTTGGGATGACTCGTTCGGTGCTGCAGGAACGAGAGTCTGGAATCCAGGGACGAGTGTCTGGAATCCGGGGTTCGTGGCAGACGATGCTGGTATACTTGCACTGGCTCCAGGCGGTTGAGTGATCTCGGTCTCCTCGTCGGAGTCGATCTCTTCAGGGTCTGAGTCGGATTCCGATGTGGCGGCGCCGTCAATATCCGAGTCGCTGGATTCGCTGGACTCTGAGCTGTCCTCTGACTCCTCCTCTGACTCCTCCTCTGAACCGTCCTCATCATCATCTTCTTCCTCTTTGTCGTCCTCATCCTCATCTTCTTCCTCCTCAGGCGCCGGTGCAGGAGCAATCACTTGTCGCCTTCGCAGAGCTCTCGCTTGTCGTGATGCAGCAAAGGACGAAGTTTGCTCAACATCCCTTCTTCCGCGTCTCATGGTCCGACTGGAGATCGAGTTTTCATCATCGGAGTCGTGCTCCAGATCACTGCTGCTGCTCTGCCGCACCCGAACACTCCTGGTCAACTTGGATTTCTTCTGAACGCTGCACCATCAGGTTAGATTTAGATCTTCCCTATATCACTAGTAGCATACTCACGTAAAGGCCGCCCGAGGCGCTGGGCGGAATCCAGCCGTTGTGGTCATGTTGGAAACGGCTCTGAAGAGTTTACTCTCCAACAGAAAGTATATGACAAAGACAAAGAGGCGCCAGGCCAAGAGAAGAGAGAATAGCGCAACACCACGAAATGAACACGCCGTCAAGGCTCTGAAAGACAAATATCGAACAAAGGAAAAACAACAAGAGCAAGAAAAGGACAAAGGGTGACGAAAACCCGGATTCCCTCCTTCGGCCGAGTGCAGACAAGGCCATCCGTTTAAAGAGCAGCAAGCACTTCTCGCCTCCTCCTGATCGCCGCATACTCCGTACAGTTCGTTCCAATCCGTGTTCTCTATTCATAGACGAAACGTTTCGGGAATTTCTTTTCCACTACTTAAACATACATAGTATAGGTAGGGAGAGCGGCCTTGTCACCGGTTCAAAGTGGAGGGTCCGAGCGAAGTTGCCGCACGCATTGTTTCAGACCCCGGGCCAAAACTAGACTTCAAACAAAGCTGCACCGATAAGAATGGACGATCACGGCACTGGATTGGTCGATTCGCTCTTTTGACATTGTATGCTTAAATATAGGGACTTTTTTACCTTTGAATCGATTTGCCACAGGTTCGGAAAGGTGGTCGGTCGTGTGGCCAACTGAAGGCTGGTCTGTTGGTTGCTGTAACTTCCTTGACCCAGCCTCTTCACTTTGACGACTGGGGACGAAAACGAAGTCGCTGATCCCGTGCGCGATAGGAATTACGGTGATTTTGAAACTGAACTGGTCGATCAGAGCGATTTGCAACTCAATCGCAAGAGTCGCACAGAAGAACCATGGATGCGTTATCTGGACAGTCACAAGACTTCGAACAAGGATCGAGAGCAAATTGGCATCTTATGTTAGCTTTATCCCTTTGACTGTGCACTACTACCAGGTCCCACTGAGGCATCTTGTTTGTGGCGAAGGCTGGTACTAGGATTTTACCACGCATAAACAGGGATCAAGAATCGATCGACTAACAGCTATTAACAGTGAGATACTTCAAGTCCCTACCAACTACCACCATAGTAAATATCACTCGCCGAAGGCGACCGCCTATTCGCTACGAATTCAAGTCTGGTAGTAGTCCACAGTCAAAGGGATACAACCGTGTTTAGATTGAAATTAAATTAATTAATGAACTAATATGTTTCTAATAGTTCAATATGTCTCCTTATCCTCCATAATCCCAATGTAAGGTGGTATCAATTACCTTCGTTGTAAACACCTCTACTAGTAGGTCGCAAAGCCTGGTGACTGCCGACGGGATGGACCAGCACGCCGAGAAGAGAAGCAATGGAAGAATTCCTGCCTTCATTACAAGTCCCGACGCAAGCGCAAGTAGAGGCAGAGCTGGTTCTTCCCTCTATCTCCTGGCAATCTACTTGCCTTACTCGCCATTTCATCGGCAGTCACAAGACATCGCGACCCACTGGGAGAGAGGTTTGTAACGAAGGTGATCAACAGCTAACAGGAGCGATGCTACATCTGAAGCTACAGTACCAGGGAATGACTGATTCATCGACCACCCTGACCTCAATCTAGATGTATAGATCTGAGATAAGACGCTGATTCGCTCTCGATCCTTGTACGAGGTCTTGTGACGGACATCTTCAAGTGCGCAGTTGATCACGACATCGTCGGCTCCCTGAAGCCATCTGCCTCCGTCACTGTCCACCGTGGCCCTCATCCTGGCAATCTCCATATTGAGCACGACGCAGCACGCTATCGCCGACAGGAAGTACCGAGCAATCACAACACATGGCGTCCCGCGTGCTGATGTAGTTCGAGCCAGACAGGGTCAGCGTGCCGAGGATTAAGTTGCCGATGGCGCCCAGGGACGTCACCCAGGAGATGATGACGAACCGGTACGTCTCCCGTCGCAGCCTGAGCTTCGCAGAGGGCTGCTTTGAGGACAGAGTGAACTGGTCCTTGAGGACGCGGGCTACACGACTTCTTCTCCTTCTTCTTCTTCTCTGGTCACGGCCGTCTGCCTCGGTAGCGAGCACCACTTTCGTCCGTAACTTGGCTGCAGCGTAGCTCCCAGCGTTGACCACGAACGACGTCCCCACCCACAGAGCCGGCATGTAGATGGCTTCTGGGGAGAAGCTACACACGGTCAGGGTGCAGAGTTGAACCGTGACGTGGACGACATTCGACGCAGCACTGGAATCAACCACGTACTCCAGCAACCATCACTGATGTGGCGGTGAAGCAGTTGTACTCGGGCACTGGCAGCACATCCTCCCATCCTCTCGAGCAGTTGCAGGTGGTCCGCGTACTGGAGCGCCCTGGTGGGCGTGACGCCTGGCGTGCCAACGGCCAACACCAAGAGCGAGGAGCGGTCGTCGGGAGGGCCAGAAAGGCTGATCTGCGGTGTGTTTGATCCCAGAAGGGACCAGCGCGGCCGGGAGGATGCCGAGAAGCACTGTCGCCGAGGCCACTACACCAACACCCGCGTCAGCCAATTTCCATATCCCTCCCCTTCAAAAAGAAAACAAAGTTGGTTATCTCCGAGTATTTTGCGTACTGTTTACCTTCCACGACTCCTTCATCTCGTCGGTCAAGCAGTTCGATGACCCGAGAGGCTCGGCAAGACGGGAGCTGCCGGCCCTGTTCCTCACATATGGGACTTCACTCGATCCATGTAGTGCCCCAACACCTGACTGCAGTTCTCCCCTCGGGATCTCTTGCAGGGCGTCATCGAAGTTGGGCAAGAAATACTGGAAGTTGACGGGCTTGGCTGAGGCCCGTCACGAGGAGGTGGAGCAGGGCGATCCCCGCCAGCCCTGTTCGGGCTGCAAATGCTGTTCCCATCGGAGTACCGTGGTGTCTGGGAGGATGGGTGAGAGGCCGTAAAAGCAGAGCGCTGACTTCAGAATGAACTTTCGTTCACTCTACTTTGGTGGAAGTGGCATCTGCAAATGTTGAGACTGTTAAGAGAGATATTGGAGGAGGGGGGTGCTTCGACATCAGGCTGGCGAGGGTGGTGTGACACCGAAGATTCGGCTCTGCAAGCGGACACATCACATCAGGCTGCGGTCCTCTGCGGACCTGCGAGTGGAATTGACTCTCTCTCGGCCAGTGGATGTCTTAGTAATCATTGGAATTGTCTCCAATGTGGTCTGGCATGCTTTTGCTTCTAAGCTTGCCAGGGAACTGCTCTCAGCTTGGGGGCCATGCGCTCTTTCGGGGCATACTGTGCCGTGGGCTGAGTGGGCAGCAGATGGGTCTGGTGACGAACAAAGAACAAGGTCGATTAGGAACGTAAAAAATAACGGAAGATCTACAAGAACATTATCGAAATGGTTGCAGTTACGTCGATGCAGACAATTCCTCTCGAGGTTCCCTTGCGTGGTCCCGGCGATACGGCACTGGGCACCGGCCCGTCCCGCCCAGTGCCAAAACAGTGCGACTCATTTTTTTGGGTACTAATTCACCATCACACGTGCTGAGCCTTGGCCACAACCTTCACATGGGAAGTGTACTTATACTAGGTACCTTGGGGCCCCGGGCATTTTCTGGTCAGAGAATTCGCTGTGGCAAGCTGACGGGGCCCGTCACCTGACCAGCTGTGTAAGGGTGGCCCCTCTGTAAGGTATCCATTAGCTGCCATATAAGCCGGTCAGCTGCTATAATAGACTTACCTAAATAGGCAGGGTTAGGTATAGGTTTAGGTACGGGTTTGGGTTATTTACTATTCAGAAGGAAGAAGCAAAATAAGCTAGTAGCTAGATTCATAAAGGGCGCTTCAATGAATTCAAAATACAGCCAATTCATCAAGAAATCGCGACATACCTTATACAGGTGCGCCTATAGGTACGTATGTGTTGTGTAAGTGGGTGTGTACGTACTAAGGTATGTAAGTTGCGTCTGTTGTGTGTGTGTGGGGATAGTGGCATATAATGGCTAGTAGGTATGGACGGCTAGGCCAGGCCAGGGAAGTTATTACGATAGGCTACGGGCCTGACTGGCGATGATACAGATTATGGTTCCTTACTAGGTCTGTAAGGTGATAAGACTGGTAAGGTGACGGTCCTCGTCAGGATGACCGCAGGTTTCGCCAACCAATGGTCAGATAATAAGCCTCGTTAGATCACCATATGCCTCTTCTGACGAGGAAAATCCTGACCAGCCTGCAAACTTTTCCTAACCAGAAAATGCGCGGGGCTTCAAGGTAGTTCTCAGAGGCAAGATGGATTCGCAGTTGGGGTTCAGTTTGCTCGATCCTGTGCCTTCGTCCGAAGTAAGACACTGATCGTAGGCACACTGCCCAAGCGGTCCATACCTCCACGTTCCTCCACATGAGTGTCCCTGAAAGTGTATTCATGGTTTCCCTCCAAACCCCATATCATATACATTCGTGTTATTTACTTTAAATTATCGTACTCACTCATTTTCTGTCAATTATTCACGTCGTGAAGCTGGCGCTGTACCTGCTAAACATGTACTTATAGTAGCCACTGTTTGTTTGGCAGCCGGGACTGTGACGAAATATAGGGGGCTTTAACTGCTACAGCGAGTAGTGGATCCACACTTTTGCTGTACGCGACAGGGACAAGCAGCCACCCTACACGACGCCGTCCTTAGGTACTATATCTACAGATTTCAGGCATGTCTCCGAGTATTGATTGATTCCCACAGTGCAGGATTGAGATGCACATCTTTCGCTTGACCTTGCCGTCTTTGACCTTGATCGACAAGTCGTCGGGTCTTGTCGTGGGATCCCTTCTAACAGAGTTCCTACAAATGATCATCGGCCAATGGGGGGATGTATTTCACCATATGAGGTGGCTTCGGACAGCACCTCGTTACTTCGGACCCTCTCTCAAGGACAGCGATTGAACGATAGCGACCAAGTTGCCGTAAGCAAATACAAGGTCAATTGTAACTTACTTCCTTGATTGGCAGTCTTATTCACTGCCGGCTAACACTGCGAGTCATGAACACAACCTGCTTGCGGGCCCTCCTGGTCCAGGGATCCAAGTCGAGCAAAAGCGTGTTTCGAGTGTTATCGTCGAGGCTACCACGGCGCTGCAGCCCATTCAAGCATAGCATGCGAGAATATCATGCGACACCTGAAAGAGGATGCATGACGTTCATATCGTGGTGTATGTATGTGTGTAGCCGCACGACATGTGTTTTCGCAAGCAAGTACCCTGCCTGACTGACCCTTGTCGATTCCAACAGGTAACTTACAGTACAGTGCTCCGTATGATAGTCTATCATATGCACGTAATGAATTCTCCTTTGCCCAGCCAAGATCGCCCAACAAGGAAGCCCAGCAAGCCACCATCTTCACAATGGCTTTGTCTCCCGGCTGAAGATCACACCACTTGGGCATCCTTCGCGTGGTCTCAGCTCCTTCCACTACTTCCACCCGCATTCAATGGCGTCGTTACCGATAAAGGACCTCCAGCTCCGCTTCCTTCCATTCAGAAGGAAAAGGAACAAGCCTTCTGGGCCCCCATGCACCGACGCTACTGTAATATATGTACAGTAGAAGGGGAATCCCTGCACCAGAGCTGAAAGAGCGCCCCTCCCCTCGTGGCAGTACAGTAGTCCAGGGGTCCTAGGTACAATAGTCTAGTGGGTGGATGTGGGATAAAACGACTTGGACCAAGTTAGGGTAGTCTCAAGCCCAGTGTTGCATGGCTATTCGCAATCTAGATCAACGCCACCAGGGGGCCTAGAGCGGCCGCCGGTGTGAAGAAAAAAAGAGAGTGTCGAGTCAGGTCGCTGAGGACCAATGCTGGCGTCGTTTTATCAGGCGAAAAAAAAAAAAAAACGGCGCTGGCGACTGGATTGCAATTGCACGGGCTGGCCGAGGGGAACCCAACGGGACACACGAACAAATCGGCTTTTCTTCAAGTTGGTGATTGCCGACGAACCCTCGTCTCAGCTTGCGCAGACTAGTCGAACCTTTTCTCCAGAGAACGTGGCATCACGATCTTCTACAGTACTGTAGACTGACTAATTACCTGGTGTGTGTACAGATACAGTATCATACTAACGTACCAAGATACTGTACTGTGTGTACCTGGTGGGCGCTCGGACACCGCGCGTGAGAGAGAAGGCCGAATTCTAGCGGGTTTCGTCTCCAGATTTGACTCCAGATTTTCCCAGAGAGGATTCATCTCTGGCGACATGTCCGAGTTTAGCTCCTTGGCCTTCTCGGCATGGTGGCGCTCCTTTTTCACTGCCACGGGATGCCACGATGCTTGAACTGCCGTTGACAACCTTTTTTATATAACAACGTCTCCGGCCCCCGTGGAAACCGGCTCTGAGTCAAATATCTCCAACGATCTCGTCGTCGCCCCTAACATCCAGCAATTATCTCGAAACACTCTTCCCCGACCAAGGCAAGGCAAAGGGCTCACGATGGCTGTGGGTGAGCTGGCTGTAGTGAGCCAGTCTCTGAACCCCTTGACTCCGAGCTTGCACCAGGGTCTCACGGCCATCACGGTCCTGGCCTTGATCTCCTTCACGGGGTCTACGTGCCTCTGCTTCTACCTCGGCTACAAGCTCGTGGCGTGGCACTTCTTCCTCGATGGAAGTTCGCGAGTGGAGGAGCAGCAGCAGCAGCATCAGCAGCAGCATCATCATTCGGAGCGGAGCGGCCGCCATGGCTTCCAGCGGACCGTCGACTTCGCTCTGGGGATCGACGGCGTCTTCACCGACAACAGCAGCAAGCAGGCGGTGGCGGGCACGAAGATGACGGACCTGCAGACGGGAGAAGAAGAAGACACCACCACCACCACCACCACCAAATTCCAGCAGAGCAGAGCTTCGAGGACAAGGCGCAAGAAGAGCCCGCCCAACCAGTTCCTCGTCCTGGTCTTCAACCTCCTCCTGGCCGACATGCACCAGGCGACGGCCTTCCTCCTCAACGTCGCGTGGCTGCGGCACGACGGCATCCAGGTCGGCACGGCGACCTGCTTCACGCAGGGCCTGTTCGTGTCCCTGGGCGACCTGGCCTCCAGCTGCTTCATCACCTCCATCGCCGTCCACACGTACCTGGCCGTCGTGCACGGCGCGCAGCCGTCGCAGAACGCCCTGTATGTCTGGATCGGCCTGACCTGGTTCTTCGTCTATGCCATCTCGCTCATCCCCATCATCGCCACCAAGAACGGCGCTCAGTTTGGCGGCTTCTTTGTCCGAGCTGGAGCCTGGGTGAGTTTCTTCTTCTTCTTCTTCTTCTTCTTCTTCTTCTTCTTCTTCTTTTTTGTGAATTATGCTGACCATGGATGCGTATTCAGTGCTGGATGAACACCAAATACGAAATCCTCCGTCTCGTCACGCACTACCTCTTCATCTTCATCGCCATCGGCACAACCTCCATCCTCTACCTGCTCATCTTCCTCTTCCTCCGCCGCCGCGCGAGGCAGCTCCTCGACACCGACCCCAAGGCGGCCGACGACGACGAGCGCACCGAGACCGAGCTCCAGCTGACGCGCAACCCGGCCTTCCTGATCTACCCGGTCATCTACGTGCTCTGCACCCTGCCGCTGGCCCTCGGCCGCATCGCCACCATGGCCGGCGCGGACGTGCCGCTGGGCTACTTCTGCTTCGCGGGGGCCATGATCGCGTCCAACGGCACCTTCGACTGCCTCCTCTTCGGCACCACGAGGAACGTCATCATCTTCGCGTCCAGGTACGACACGGGCCGGTCCGAGGTCGGCCTCGCCACCTTCAGGTTCCTGCACAACAAAGGCAACGGCAACCGCCGGTTCGGCAACTTCATCTTCATCCAGGGCGGCGGCGGCGGGCGGCAGAGGCCACAGGATCACGTCGCCGGCGGCTGGTGGTCGTGGCAGCGCCTCGCGGGGAGGCCCGACGAGACCCTCCACCATCACCATCATCACAAGCCGACGCGCAGTATCAGCCAGGAGGCGCTGCGGGGACCGGCGATCCAGATGGACACGGTGACGAGTGTCGTGGTCGAGACGGACCACGACAAGGACAGGGACGTGAGGTACCCGGATCCGAACGCCAGTGCGAGTCCATCGCTCAGCAGCGGCGGGGAGAACACCAATACTACTAGAGGTTATTAATGGGCAGGGGAGGAAGCGGTCTGGAGTTCAGGCATATAATGACCCGTCATTGCATTGATAGATCACGCATCAGGGAGGCATAGCGATTGAATGGATGATTTACGATTGACCAAAACCAAAAGAGGGACCTCAGTCGTGTCTTCACCCACAACTGCTATATTATAGATGTTAGAATCAGCTCATGTCTCCCCCAACATGATCCTGAATCTCCTCCAGTCGTGCGAATCGGGGCCTCGCAAACCCCCCCTGTCGCCCATGTCGGGTGGCTTACGGTCGTCTCCTCCCACTAACACCAAGACGGGACCATGTGGCTTGCTGTCCGGCGCGCGCATTGACTCGCCCGACGAGGAGCCACTGGATCTAACGCAGCTCGGCCAACTGTCCGACGAGAATCCGAAACAATAACTTCAATCAAGTCCTTGGGGGCTCGAAGAATTACGTTGTGCGGGTGAGTGATCCCCCCCCCCTGAACTCACGTAAAACCCGGACACACACACACACGCCCATTTTGCCTTCATTGCAGCGTTCGTCGTCCCGTGATATACCTCTCCCACGCACTCGTCATCCTGAGCACGCCAACATCAATCTCCTTGTACACGTCGATGCTCACCCGCGACGAGTGCCAGACGTTGTGATGCGGCTCCTTGCAGGTGACCTCGAACGAGAGCGTATACGGCCCGACGAGGAAAGGCCGTCGTCCGTCCGGAGGGCCCTCTTTCCGGAGCGCCGCCAGGACGCCGGGCTCGAGGTCGAAGCGGATCACGAAGTGGTACGTCGAGTACCCTTGCTCGGGGAACATGTTCGCCACGGCCACGCGCTGGCCCTGGTCCTGGCGCATCTGGCCCGGTGTCGTCGGCCCGTCGATGGCCGTCAGCGTGCACGTGTTGCCCTCCGCGGCGTGGAGGCGGTCCGTGGCCACGACCACCAGGAACCTCTCCCCGGCCTTGACGACGTTCGAGGGAGGGCCCGAGGCTGCCAGGCGCGGGTATCCTACCATCCGAGGCCCTTGGTTCGCCATGGTGTCGTGGGTTGTGTCAGTAGTGTTCTTTCACTGGAAGATCAGCTGTCTGGTCTGTGCTTTCGCTCTTCAGGGTCGAATGCAATAGTCTAAGGTCCTCGAGGAACATACGAATATAGGATTGACCCGCAGTGGAGGGAGTTGCCAGCCTCTGCCTTTTAAGGCTCTGTAGAGACGAAGCTGACGCAATAATGCCCCTGCGTCAAGGGCGGCATTCTGTGGTATCGCATCACGAGCACTCTCCGCCTGTGAGTGTGAGGGCGTGCAAGGCTGAGCAGGCATTGCACTGATCAGTCACGCCCGTTGGTAAAAAAAAGAAAGTAAGGATGGCCAGTAACGGTACCGGATGTATACTATAGTAGTACTATAGCAGAGTGTCATGAACCCTCTGCATCCTCTCCGATCCCCTTCAGCTGGGCGTCATAAGGTGCTGCAATACTGTTGCCGGCAGGAGCGTTGGTTGTAAGGGTGATTGGGTGTTGTGCTTGCCCTCGTCCGCCCTCTGACCTTGAGACGGACCATCACTTCTACACATCAAAAGCGTGGCTTCACAGTCAGCCGCATCAATGGTGTAAGAACAGTCCAGTTCGTCCGAAGATCTCTGTCAGTAGCTTGTGATACGAAAGGGGTCAGATGCCGTACTTGATCGTGAGGTCATGTCTACAATCTTGTTTTAAGCAGCAGAAACAGAAGGCGTGCATATATTTCTTATCAAGTGTCATTTATCGTTAGCGAACAAATGAAAACCGAGAGTTCAAGTTGCCAGTAGCTCAGTCGCCCACCGCCTGTGTCTAGTAAATGTGCAGCTTCATTCAAATTGTATTCTTAAGTGCCAGTTGGTATACAAACGGAACCACATGAAAATAGTAAGAGCAATACACCTGCGAAGTAACGTCAAATCTACAAACATAGATATCGAAGCACCTCCAGAGTTTGACTTTATATAATTTGAAGGTTGATTTTATACAAGCAGAAGGACTTGGAGGGTCTTACACATATTTCGCAAGGCAACCTAGAAAAAAGATAAAGAGATCATGTAAATACTCTCCTGGTAAGGGCTAGAAACCTGAAGTTCATGAGATTCGCACTTTAATTACATCTTCTCAATCACATGGAACTTCTCTGCTGATTAGTCCAGTGTGAAGCCGCGGTATTCTGGCCACGGTCATCGACTCAACCCCCTTCTCCTTTGACGGTTTTACACTCAACGCATACATCCTTGAGATTTTCTAGGTCGGTTGTGAACGTACTGGAGGAACTCGCCGAGCGCTGAATTCGCGAACTATACCTGGCTGCCGTACGTCGAAAGAGTCATGCCTTTGAGCAGTTCATAGTGCATTGGAACGCATGTTACTATGTGTAGTGTACTAGGTAGGAGATTACAGTACTCTTGCGACTTCATTCAAAGGTCTCCCTACTTCGAGTGCTGAAACTCTCGACTCTTTTCCTTTTTTTTTTTTTCACCCTTTTCTCTTTCAAATCCAGCCTTGCGCTTTGTAGTCAAGGCCGCCACAAAGATGTGTTCTAGGGAGCGAAGAACCGAACTTGAACACGATGCAATCAAAGCCTGGGTAGTCTTCTTGATGTACAGTTTTAATTGCGGCCGTAAAATACAAAGTCTAACGCGGCAGAAACACAGAGTATCAATGACAGTCCCTTTGAGTAGTGGACAATTGCTCTTGCAAAGGACCTGCAAAATTGAGTCAAAGGCGACCAGAAGTCCAAAGGCAGTAGACCTCTAGAATGAAACTTCTTTGTGCTAGAACCATCGCAACTCCCATCTTCTGTATTTTGACAGAGACTTCATTCTGGATAAAAGGCGTGGAAGGTTCCGAAGTTTGAATTCACTTCTCATCCCCTCATCACTTCCTCACCACCCTCTCATCAGTCCCAGGCCATCACAGGTAAGTCTCACAAATCCTCTTCATCCTCAGCAGCCTGGAGCCGCTGTTCCCAAACACCGTCGACATGTCTCGCACCTCAGATCTCTCCGTCATCTCCCAGTCCGACAGCCAGGCCTGTCCGACCGGACGCTGCGTGAAGATTCTGAAGGTCGTCAACTGCCCCCCTTGCCGGACCCTGGGCACTCAGATGGTGGGTATGATGAGATGCTCTTCCCTCGACGCCTGGACACACCACATGACAGACGACGTGCAGTGGGATCGCTTTCAGGAGGAGGACTGGACGATCGCACCCTGCGACGACTGCATCGCAAAGGGCCACCCAGCCAATCCTACCCCTCCCGTTCGTGAACCGACCCGCCACTCCGACGACACGACATCTGACGAATCTTCCCACAGCCGCGCCATTGTACGAAGCCTGGCTGCCTCTGCGCTCAACGGCACAGCGGCGAGCGATGCCGATGGAGAAGACGCCGATATCTCTGCCCGCTTCGAGCTGTTCGCCGTTGGCTCCGAGAGTGGCTCCTCCGACAGCGCGTCCTGTCACGACCCTAAGCAGGATCGCCGGCACAACGTGGCTGGCGTCGCCTCCAACCGCCTGCAGCTGTGGATCGGCGAGGCCCAATCTCTCGACCAGAATGAACCTGACCGAGAGGCGCAGATGATCAAGCTCTGGCGCGATGCTGAAAACGATGAGGGTGCCAGAACCCCTACTCTCCTGCAATCCGACGCTTCATCAAGTGGTGAAGCCCCCAAGGGTGCAGAGTCTCTTGATCAGGAAGACTCTGACCGAGAGGCGCAGATGAAGAAGCTCTGGCGCGATGCTGAGAATGATCAGGGTGCCAAAACCCCTACTCTCCTGCAGTCCGATACTTCATCAATCGACGGACCCCAGAGTGCAGACGACGCTGATGTGCAGTCTGAGCTTGCCAACCTGGACCTCGAGGAGCCAAACTCCTCGCTCCTCGCCTCTCCATCCGTCTCCAGCACTGATGCTGCCTCCGATGGACCTGAGAAGTCAGACCCTGCTGCTGCTGCTGCTGATGACTGCTCTGGACGTCAGCAATCCTCCAGCCCCGGCCCCCTCAGACCTACCGCCGCTCCCTTCCAGCCCACGCTTCCCGACGGTAGTAGTCAACACTCCAACTCTGGCTCTCTCCGAGCCACCGCCGCTCCCTTCCAGCCTACCCTTCCCGAGGCCGGTCAGCCTCCCAAGCGTGGCTCCCTGCGACCCAACGCCTGCCCCTTCCAGCCTGCACCTCCCGTTCCCTTCATGCCTCTCGTCCCCGAGGGTCCCCAGTCTGCGGTTCCCGAGTTCTATCACTGCCCCTTCCCCGAGCTCGTTCAGCCCATCAGCATGAGCCTCTTCCAGCCCCCCGCCTTCCCGGGCTCTCCAAGCTCCAGCTTTGACTCGTGGTCTGACTCCCACTCCGGTTACTTCCCCTCACTTTACACCGAGGACGGCTCCGAAGACGGCTATCCCGCCTCCACCCCGCCCTTCATGCCTACGATCTACTATTGATTGTAGATGCTGAAAAGGGCGACAAAAGAGAATTTTTTTATTTTTTTTTTGGAGCCAGGTACAAGTGTACGTGCTCAGATATCTCACACCATGTCCATATTAGTGGATTCTTCTGGCTCGACAGACCGTCAGAACAGCAGCAGGGCTGCCGGGGACGAGTCGTGATGCCTCTCGCGCAAAGCTGCGCACCCCTCGATTGGAGTTGACAAGTGTCGGTTTCTTCGAGGGCGTTTCTGTTTATAAGACAGTAGACAAGTGTCGCTGCCATGATTACAACTTTCAATGCACATTCATTTCTCATTCCAACAACCAGTAGCAGCGCTGACAAGTGATTGATTACATGTGATGCCGCTGAATTGTTCCCCATTGTATTCTTCCAGTGCTAAGCTAACCCTGTTTACCTATCTTCGGATACATAGACTAACATAATAGGTATTACATGTTCCTGAAGCCTTTTCGACTGTGATACGGCAAAGACGCATTTCTTACATGATAACTGATCTTCCTTATTCCTCTCCAGCTATTCCTGTCTCGCGAGGAGTTATCCAGAAAGCAGTGGTTTCATGGGCAAACCGACACAAGCATGGATTATCCTGGGTGTGTCTTCGCTTAATCCTCCGGGACATCCGGCTTTAAGATATAGCTTCTGCCATCCAGTTTACCCTTGTGTCCTACAGTGGGCTGAGCGGGGGGCCAGGCTTAAGTTGAAGGCCTCAAGAACATCTTACTTAGTTCACAACAGGCTTTCCTGTTTCCTCTGCAATTGCATTGAGAATGTATCGTGGTCGTAAATATAATACATGAATACCGTCTGTCCCATGTACTCTGAGATTAGTGACATTGAAGGAAGAACCTTAACAGGATTTAGACAGGAGCTGTCTGGCCCGCCGCTTGGTGTTCCTTATCAACACTTCGTCCCATCAAACCGCAGTGTTTTAAAAACTGCCTGGCGACCAGGCGCGCAATTCCTGAATCCTCGGATCTTAAAAGACTCGTCGCTCGGGTGCATCCTCAAAGAAGCCGCCTTCGGAGTGGCGGGCAGCAGGCTTCTCATTCATCGTGTGCTCAGCATTGATGTCTTCGTCGAATGCGTATAGAGGAGGGAAATGATCGACATCTTTGCGAAGGATGTACTTATTGAGGTACCAGGGAAGCTTGCGGAGGTAGTAGCCCGCGTGGTCGGCGTTGCGAACGTTGAAGACGCTGTCCAACTCCTCCAGCGTGAGGCCCTTGGTCTCTGGCAAGAAGAAGTACGCAAATACAGCTCCGAAAACATTCCACGCGGCGTACCAGAGGAATCCGCCCGTCACACCAAACGCCTTCTCGATGGATGGCCATGTGAAGGAGATGATGAAGTTGAACCCCCATGTGATGGCAGTGGCAGATGACATACCAATGTCACGAATGTGGAGTGGGAAAGCCTCAGCACTGTAGGTGAATGGAACAGGACCTTCCGAGGGGGAGTATGCACCCATAAACAAGTACAATCCAGTCATGACAAGAGGAATCTTGGCTGAATGTGCATCGGGGAGCGTGAAAACTCCAGCAGTGAAGATCAGACAAGCAGCCATAGTAGGGAAACCAACCAGGAGGAGGTTCCGGCGACCAAAAGTATCGATGGTGTAGATTGCCGGGATGGCAAAGATCCAATTGATCAAGCCACCGCCCAAGGAAGCCAGAAGAGCACGGTTTCGACCCAGACCAGCCGTGCGAAAGATGGAGGTGGAGTAGTAGGCAATGACGTTGACACCACAGAACTGCTGCATGAACATGACAAACCAAGAGCTTTGGGCAGCTCGGTAGTTGCGGCGGACAGTGAAGAATTCCTTCAGGAGGTTACGACCCTCACGCTGAGCGCGCTCAACCTCGAGAAGCTTGTAGGCATAGTACATATCGCGGGCAGCCTGGAGCTGGGTGTGGCGCAGACGGCAGGTTGATTCAAACGCCTTGTCGTAGCGGCCCTTCTCCATGTACCACCTAGGGGACTCTGGGCAGAAGTAGACCTGAAGCATGACGAGCAGTGGGGGGATGGAGGTTGAAGCCAGCATCCATCGCCACTGGGTATCCTCACCGAAGATCGTGACGTCCGAGAATGCAACGGAGACGACGAACCCGAGGCATATACCGAAGGCGGTCCACATCTGCCACATCATGGTAAGAGCGCCACGGATATTCTTGGGAGTGGACTCAGCCGAATAGACAGGGGTGGTAGAGGATTTAGCACCGACTGCGAAACCAAGCGTGAAGCGAGCGACAAGGAGATTGGCGTAACTGAGAGATGGTTATCAATCTGCTCATAACAGTGAAAGGGAGTTGCCAAAGTGGGAAACCTACTTGTTCGCCACAGCCATCCAGAAACCAGTAATGACAGATATGGCGCATGAGAAAAAGATGGTGAAGCGACGTCCTCCAATCTTGTTCAATACCGGGTTTGTCCAGCATCCGATGAGTGCAGAGCAGAGGTAGGGAGCACCGTTCATCAAACCGCGCAGCCACTCATTCGTGATATCGAGCTCTAGGTAATAGAATTCCTACGTTCCTGTTAGGCAAAACCTCATGACAGAGCTTGGTGAAATGGAGCTTACCTGAGCACCGTTGACGGCGGTCTGATCCATGCCCTGGACGATGGCAGATCCTGCGCACAAAGTGCAGAGAAAGTACAGCATGAATGGTTGGTCCCAACGGTTAGTCTCCTCCCTGCGGAGACGGTATTTCTCATCTTCATTGATCTCCGAAATGTGTTCCCATCCGCCTGGGGTGTTCATGTGCTGCGCGAGCAGCGCCCCCTTGCGGAAGATTTCCCGGTGCTCCTCCAGGCCCCTCGTAGTGACGAAGGCATCCACGTCGGCCAGAATGTCGTCGCGGGTGAGGCCGGCCAAAGGGTTCTTGAGCTTCTGGATCTCTGTGGCAGAATCACGGCGAGGACCTTTCTCGCCCCTCACGGTGCCCTCTCCGACTGCTGTTGAGTTCAGGCTCGAAGCACGTCCCTCTGCCTGGGCAGGAGCCTCGACGTCATGTCTTGGCTCAGGCATCTTGCTTTCAGTTCTCTAATTGATGCTCGCAGCTTGGAAGGGGTCCAGGCGCGCCGAATTCTGCGTGAGGAGTTGGGTATTTATGTAGAGGCTGATGCCCTTTGGTCTATTGGGCCAAGACCAGCTGGGATGACAATGTCAACTTTCCCGAGTAATGGGACTTCTGAGCAAAATGAGGATTCTTAGTGAAACAAAACAAATAGAACCAAGAGTCGGGAATGATGGTGTCTCGCTCAGTTATAAAGTGCGCATCCCGCGTAACCAAGCGTTCAATATGGATCCTTCAAGGCCGGGGACATCCCAAGAGCAGCCACCATCTGGAGTTGGATTCTGGAGATTGTGGACCTTTGCAACCTTAAGGGCTTGCAAAGGAGGATGCAGTCTTCGGTCATCACCCCCAAGGCAACACGCCAAGAATATATGCCAAGGCTGATCAGCGGCAGTTCATCCTTGTACGTCGTAGTCGCAATAGGGCGTGGGCTTGGAGCTACATGTCTATCGTGCGGCCGAGCCAGCCTTGAGGGACGGCAGAAGGCTAGAATCCAAAATGACGTGGATGAACCACAAGGACCAAGCCATCTGCATCCTCTTGCGTCGTAGGCGATACCGTTGGAAGTCATCATGCGACAAAGGGTAGAAGCGACGCACAATCGTACACAACGTAAGCTGAAAGGGCCTCGGTCCTCCCTCGCCAGCCCTGGGCTACTCACCCTGGCATTGGCAATTTTGTTCTCAAACAGGAGGGCCGGTTGCGATGGCCGTAACGTTATTCGCTTGTTTGTTGTGGGAATGGTGTCCAGCTTGGTAGAGGCCCGCCTGTATACAACGGTTCCTTGGCGAGTTCTCCTCTTCATACCAGTGCCGCCTCCAAGTCTGCTCGCGGTGGTCCGCCAAGCAATGAACTAAAAGTTCTCGAAATGTTTTGTCGTTTTCGAGCTGGCACATAAAAGTACACCGACATTTGCGAACTTCGTGAGGTCAATTGGCCTTCATCCTGCATCGCTAGGGGGAATGCTGGGTGTGCTCGAAATCTGCCCTTTGTTACGTCAGGCCAAAGCTCCAATATAACCCCCCGATCGTCTCGCTCTGCACACACAGATGCATATGAGTGGCATGCAACACAATCAACCTTAATGCCGGTAAGCTTAAGTGGTAGCGCCGCATGTCATGTAGCATACGTGCCATGGGTTTGAGGAGACTGAGACGGGAGTGTTCCTCAATGGAGGGTGTGCGGCGCGGCATTCGTCACCGCGGCTCCGTCTTCCTGCACAGTTGACGTAATTTTTCTGGGCGACATTTGGTCCCTGTCGCCGCAATCGATGACCCGTCCCTAGTAAACGTCGTCTCTCACCTTGGCTAACGGCCAAGCTGCCGAGCGTCGAGGACATCCACCACCTCGTGCCTGCTCATCAACGGGAGCTCATCGAACGATTGCGGGCGTCCAACTCCAAATCAGGCGAGATTTTCACCATGGTCATCCCACCACAAGGGCATGGCTGCACTCGGCGTTGGACCGCTTGCCTTGGGCACGCACGAGCACGTGCTGCTTATCCTAAAGCCTAAGGGTAGTTACTTGTCAATCTTCCATTTGTAGTGCATTTGTTGCGCAAGGTGAGACAGTTCAACTTTATCTCGTGAGTACATTCCCCCTTGTTGTCAACGTCTCCGACAAACGTCAGCAAGGATTGGAAGGCGATCTAGAAAAGACGGCAATGTAGAAGCGATGTTACAGTCGCGGGTAAAAACGACCAAGGCGATAGCCAGATTCAGAACTCACGGTGAGTATGACACTTCTGAGAGGCCAGAGACTCGCGATGGGTTTTTGCATCAAACAACCTCAGGTTGGACTCTGCCAACACGCAGACGGGCAATTTGCGGAGCATCGCCCTTCAGATGTTGTGGCTGGAGCACCAAGGCCCTTGGCTGTTGCCTGCGATATGATCGATTTTGTGCACATCTCCAATCACTTGCAATCATGTTTCCCGTGACGGATCGAGCGCCATTGGACAGAATCTTCGACCCACCATTGTCCCGATGAGACAGCGAAGCCTGTGCCATCGCAGAAGCACCTTGCCAGCGTCTTGGTCCATCTGATCATCCGGATGCCCCACGGGGAACCATTGCCTAGCCGAGAGTGCCTCCCGCGTGTTCACTAGTTGCCCAGGACTTGGCGGGTGAAGGAGTTGATGGTTATCGAAAGTGCATTGGGAGGGGGGGGGGAGAACTAATGAGAGGCTGGTTCTGCAGATCCCTTGACACCAGATGTCGAGAAGATCGAGACTATGATACGTCCTGTGGAGGCTCTCGAATGGGCGCGGCGTAGTAGGTCAATCAGGGCGAAATTGCGCATTTGCCAACTACGAACCCTCCTGATCCACGATTAGTCTAGAATTTCTAATAGCAGACAACGACACAAGCAGTCTGCAGAGGAGACTGATATTTCGAGTCTCTAGATCATGTTGTGAAGAAGGTGACGAAGAGGTTGGCTCTGCTAGGGTGCCTCCAATAATGATAAGCCATAAGGAAGAAGTTGCGATTACTCACGAAGGATGATCGTGCCGACATGAATTGAGATACTTGCTCCTTTCCATCAAGAAGACTCGAGAAGTATGCTCTTCCGTCAGGTGAATATCCCGAGGTTCTATCCAGTCAACGATCGCAATAGTAGCACCGGAAAGAAGAATGTGTGGGAATGCTGTCGTTGAAGTTTAGCTGAATAGCTGGCGAGAGACAAAAGGGCAGCAAGTCGTACTTTTAGACGTGAGTGGTCTGTAGAAGACCCTGGTTTGTGTGGTGGCGTGTTCGTGTGCGATTCATGTGGAATTGGAAGCCATCACCAGAGACGTCGTCCCACCTACCACAGCTATCGGTCCTCGCCAGCTGTTCACGACGGTCAACTTGACGACTGCCAGCGCCGGTTGCTTTTCGGTTGCCAAATGGACTGCTTCCTTGCTGCCTAACGGTTCCTGACCAGATCAGCTGGCGGACACTACCTCACCGGTCCTTCCTCTGTTTTCACACTCCCGACAATCTCTGATCTCAATTGAAGCATTTCTTCACCTACTCTTTGAGGCAGAGTGCATCAATATATCTTGCTTCATCAAGTTCCCTTCTTCTTCCTCCATCATGTGCGTCGAGCATATTTCTATAGCACTGTGCGCACCGACGAAAGCGCCAGAGCTGTCCTTCACTTGCGGGCAACTTCATCTCATTGCCGGACGACGAGAGGTCTGTGAGAGTTCAAAGGGTGGATGCGTGTGCTTCTTCGCAACATGTGGCAGGATCACGCAGATGTCGATGCCGACCACTGTGGACTGGGCCGATATCCCCAAGATCCGGTGTCTGGCCTGCACCAAGCGTGAAGATCACGTGGGAACTGCCCGGGAGAACCGAGATCTCCTCGAGTCCCCTCTTCTCACGCGCAATCCAGTCATACCTTCTGAGCAAGACTCTTTCACGGATGCTTTGCGCGGACTGTGGCATGGTTCCGACTTCTGTCCCTTTCACAAGACGAAGGAGGAGCTGGCGGCTACCGAGGGTGAGTCCGAGTTCAGGCCTCATTCAGTAATCACGTATTAATCTCAGGACAGATTCCAAGATTTCCACGAGCGCCTGCAACCAGATGGAGAGCCCCAAATCTGGTAAGGGAAGTGTCGCGAGCAGCCAAGGTACGTTTGCGTTGACGCTCTAGCTCTCGAGGGGCCGATTTTGCTAAGAAGCAACAGTCGCGCCTTCCACCAAAAGCTTTCCTTCTTCTGCAATCGATGCATTCAAGCCAAAGCGTGGCCTCGCTGCGAGCCAGTGGGCGAACGTAGAAGACTATGTGCCGCAGCCAAAGTTCATGCCTCGACCCCGTCGTCCCGTTCCGATTGTTCGTCCCCCTAGTTCGCACTCATCAAAGCGAGTGAAGAGCCCGGAATCTCGCTCCGCAAACTCTGCCTCGGAAAAAGAAAATGATGTGAACATCAAATCACCCGACCTCCAGGCTTCCCTCAAGGGCAAATGGATACCGCCACATCTTCGCTATCTGAACGAGGAGCAAGCCAATCTGGTGACTGTGGGCGGAAGCGCACAATGAGCCGCCTGCCCTCTGAAAAGTCACGAAATTCGCGAAACAGTATCGATCCGGGACAGTATTTTCAGTGAGTCGACACGCATTCACAAGACCTAAATCTAAGCCCGGCATGGAGAGGAGCCGTTGGCGGAGAGCCGGCGTTGCCGAGAAGGATGTCGACTATCTGATTGCAACAAAGAGCTGTAACGGAAGTGTCGGATTTATCAGCAAAGTGAGCTTGCAAGACTCTTTTGAGAAGGCGAGAAATCAATTGAAACTTTGATCATGACTATTGGTTGCTTTGCGTTGCTTGCGTCTTCAGCTCCTTTGACCGTTTGTCAGCAAGTCCAGGCTAAGCGCGCGGCATGCCCACGAATGCCGATGACGATAGAAAGTATAAGTATGCCGAATTCGTACCCGTTGCTATCCACTTCACCCGCGTGACCTTGACAGAGACAACTGCATAATAACGCCTCTCATTCCCATCATGACCTCGAACAACGACCAGCTTGGAAAAACAGAGCCCAGGGTATTCCAAACAAGATGGAAGTCCCCGCTCACGGGTTTTGAGAACGAGCCACCGCTGCCGAATGACAAGGCCGAGGACGGGAAGAGCTTCGTGAACCCCCCTCGGGAGGGGTTGAGCAGCTCATATGAGAGGTTTGAGGACCCGCTTGAGAACGGGCGCCGAGGTGGTTTGTAAGTTTTCTCGATACTTCTGCGATCGATTCATAAACTCAAAAAGCATCTGGCTGATTCGAGATTAGCGACGTGCACATTTATTATTTCCAGGGCAACAAGGAGCAGACGCAGTACGCTCACGAGCTCTGGGAGAGAATCCGTCGAGAGTGTAAGTGGCCACCAACCACGCGCGTCACTCCCATTCACCAGAAGTTTTGAAGAAAAGAAAAAATGTTGAAATAACTTTGAGTGCTGACCCTATTTTCCCCGTAGTCCCTGAACTCCGCATCTACAAAGTCTGGGACGGTCCTGTCGGTCCCCACCCCGTGGCCATGTTCGAGGTCAACATCTTCACCCCGGCACAGTTCGGCGCCTTCATCCCATGGCTAAGTGTGTGGCGGGGTCCGCTTTCGGCGTTGGTCCATCCGAACAGCACGCATATCGAAGGGGAGACGCTGGCGGAGAGGGTCGTGAGGGATCATACGGTCAGGGCGACGTGGTTGGGGGAGAGGATCCCGTTGGATACCGAGCCTTTGATGAATTTGTGATGAGTGAGTGGGCTTGGCAGGTTCTTTGTCGCGTTCTGCGTCGCTTGAAAGCTGGTCTTTGTGTGAGGGACGCTGGGTGTTTCTCCTGTTGAGTCTCGCGTTGTTGGTGTATGCTGTCAATCGTCGATCGGTCGGATCTTGCGGTAGTAGTTTAGATTGACAAACGCAGGGTGCGACAGATCATGTTTCATCTGTGTTATTCAGGCGTGATGGGATGAAAGACCTGCGGTGGTGAGAACATCGCCAATGAACATGGTGCTGCAGATTCGAATAAGGAACTACAAAGGTCCCCTTTCAAGGTCATTGAACATTCAAGTTCTTTCGCAATGCCATAGAGGCCGTAAAAGATGAGTCCAACTCCGCAGATGGCTGGTGTATAATAGAATACACATCTTCTGTGCCTCTTCGCTGTTTCTGTTTCTGTTTCCGCTCCTCATCTCCCTCCATTCTGCAACTTCTTCGACTCTCAGCAACATTCAACACAGGCAAATTCAGCCCACCGCATCTCGGGACCCCGTTCAGAGCTTTCCTCAGCACAGCAACATTTCGCACCGCACCTAATTTCACAGCCGACCCAGCCTGTCCGATAACACCTGACCCACCGGTAAGTCATGCCTTCCGACACCAAGTCCCCCGAGGCGGATGTGCTGGATGAATTGCTCGAGACCCTCGAAGAAGACCTGCCCAGCTCCAAGCCGAGGGAGCCGAAGACAAAAGATGCCGATAGTGATCCCATCATCAACACATCGAGCGAACCTGAAGATGAGGAGGATCATACTCCCGAAGTCGAACTTGACAATGATGTCGCCATGACCGATGCCCCTGCTCTGTGTGATGAGTCGCTCTGCGCTATTCCAGCCGGCTGGATTGGCTTTGACACGATTATGAGTGGCTGCTGAGCGGCTTCATGGATGGGTGTTGGTGGTGGTGGTAGTGGTAGGTTATAAGTTTCTTGCTGTTCCTGTTGTCTTTATTGCTGATTTGCTTCTGATTTCTATTGCGAGCTCCATGAATTGAAAGAAAAAAAAACCAGCCACCAGAATATGATGCCTGTGTCTTTTTGCGCCTTGGATGTATCACCTGGCCTTCATTTTGTCGACTATTTTTCTCTCTGATTCATTAGAGTGCAGGTCATCCTAAGGCTTTGAGTTGAGTACTGTGGCGAAGCCCAAGTTCACTATACACAATCTAATCAAATGCCATGGTGGTATGCTATAGGAACACATTCAATCAGGTGTAGCGTACACGTTTATTCCACTATTTTTCATTCACTTAGGGAATATGTTCATGATATTTGTCGTAACTATCTTGAGTTTGCTATCCAGAGAGAGTTCCCTTGTTGATTACACAACCTCGTTCCTCTTCTCGATCTGCTCTCCATGAGCATGCTCCTCCTCTGCGGTCCTCGCCTTCTCGTCGTAGGCCTGATCCTGCCTTTCGGCATCTTGGTTTCCGTAGAGGCCAATCTTGTACCAGGGCAGGTCGAAGAGTCTGTCCATACTCTCGAGGCTGCGTCCACCGGTCTCAGGCACAGAGACGAACACCCACAAGCCACCAAGAATGGTAACAGCAGCGAAGCACCAGAAGGTTCCCTTGGGGGAAATGCCGCCGTCGGCAGTGGGGAGAAGCATGTTGGGGACGGCACGAGAGTTTCCATACTGGTTGGCGAAGTGAAGGGTCATGGCCCAAGAGGTTGCCAGAGCACGAACACGGAGGGGGAAGAGCTCGGCAGTGAGGAGATACTGCATAGAGTTCCAACCGAGGGCCCATCCCATGCCTGAGATGTAGATCATGGCAATGGCTCCGCGGCTGGCACCTTTCTTGGACTCCGGCAGCTGGAAGTTCTTCACAACTCCCAGCTCGGGAACAGCGGTCAGGAATCCTGCAACATAGATCATGGCAATAGCCTGGAGAGTAATGCCGAGAAGCAGGGAACGCTTGCGACCAATGACATCGACAAGGAAGAGCGCGCAGCAAAGAGCGGAGAAGAGCTTGACGAGACCGAAAACGGCAGTGACGAGCAGACTTGTCTCGCTGCCTGTGATGCCAAGGATCTTGAAGAGATCCGGGGCGTAGAGGGTGATGGAGCCAGCACCAGACCACTGAGAGAGGAACTGGACCATAGAGGCCATGTACAGGCGGTACAGGTTGCTCTTGTTGAGGAAGAGCTCCTTGAGCTTGCCCTTCCAGCCAACACCTTTGGTAGCCTCCAGCTCATGCTCATAGCCGGCCTGGATCTCAGCAATCTCGCGAACAATGTAGTCGGAGTCGATGGACTGGTGGCGCAGGTGAGCCATGACGGCGGTGGCCTCAGCCTGCTTGCCTTGCTTGATGAGGAACCTGGGGCTTTCATATTGGAAGAAGCTGAGGATGAAGATGATGCCAGAGAACATGATGTGGAGAGAAGTGGGCACGACCCATTGGTTGTAGCTTTGGTCGCTGATGTGACGGTGGGCGCCGTAGTTGGCGAAGTAAGCCAGGACGATACCAAGGTACACAGATCCTGTGAAGAAACATGTGCACAGTCCACGGATGCAAGCGGGAGCAATTTCTCCAAGGTAGACGGGGCCAATGACCGGAGTCTGGCCGACACCGAGGCCTGCAATCAACCGACCAGCATATATAGCGGTAAGGTTGCCCGATGTGCCACCAATCATGAAGATTACGATACCGAGAGCCCACAGAACACATAGTTGCCGGACAGCCCAGATACGCCCGAGACGATCGCAGATGACGAAAGCACTGTGCAAGAGCAAGAAGTCAGTACATGCTGAAAGAGATATTTGAAAAAAAGAAAAAAAAGAAAGAAAGGGGGGGATAGGGAGGACGCGGTTGACGTTGAAGGACTTACAAGAGAGCACCAGCAATGGAGCCAAGCTGGACCATGGCCGAAACATTGGCCTTGATATCAGCCCGCTCTGACACCGAATACGAATCATAGTTGATGGCATGCTGGAAATCGGCCGAGTTGAAAGCCCCAGAGATCAGACCCTCGTCAACACCTCGTGCCGCGCCGAGGAGACCGAAAGAAACAACAGCGAACCAGAGACGCCAGTTGAAGACGCCCTCGGGCTCGCCAAGGTTCTTCAGGTTGAAGACGTTGACTGGTTTCTTGACACCTCCCGCCATCTTGGAAAGATGTTTCTTAGCTGGCAAAATGGAACAGATGAGAAGAAAGAAAGGAAGTCGAAGGGAGAATAGAAGAGAAAGATGAGGTGATGGGAATGGCGAGAGACACGAGAGAAACTTTGGAAGAGGCGAGGAGATGGTGGTGGCTATTTATCGATCTGCCGTGAGGACTGTCTTCTGGCTCACCTCTTCTTCCTCTCCCTCTCCCTCACCCCATGCCAACCCCATGGGAACCACACTTGGGGTAACCTGGGGACTTCTCTTGACTAGGTAAGTTGCACACTTCTGATGACCGTACCATGGTGCAGTAAGCGAAAAGCATGGCTCCTTAGGCTTGAGTGTATCTGTGATAGGTACTAACTTACCATCGCTACATTGAGCTTGAAGGTTCCCAAGGTCCACTGTATCCCCACTATGATACTGCCTTAACAGGTATCTTAAGCACTGCACCCCGCCGGGGGAGTCTTTTAGCACCAACTTCTCCGCACTGAATGAAATACGGGGGTGGTCATGCCAGGGAACAGAAAGAAACCTTTGGGGCGCAAGCCTTGTCAACTTAGTTGGTCTGGTCTCAGTGGGGACGCATATCGGTGTTGGTGCCCGCCCTGCACATGGCATGGTAGGTAATAGGCGGGCACCCCGTTTGGCCTTGCGGTGGCGTGTGTGCTTACTCTCTCCATACCGGAGAACTGTGATTTGGCAGAGGATGCAGATTCGGTGGATTTGGGGGCGGTGCTGTCCCTGCGCTGAGGATGAAGTCTTAGCCTTGGTTCCGTTAGTGTTCTGATAGGTAAATAGTCTGCACGTATGGCTTGAAGCATGTTCTCGCAACGTGCTGCTGTTGCTTGGAAGTTTTTGCAACCTCAGTTCTTGGGGTCGTCCGGTGCAGCCATGCCATGAGCCCCGAGCGGAGAAAAATGACACGGGTGACGGAAGGGAGAGAACTCCCGATGGACGGGATGTGGACGATCATGTTCCTCATTGGAGTTGAAAGGGACATTGGGATGCGTGGGATGCATGGGATGGAGGGGCAAGGCCAGGCAGCGACGACGGACTTTCTCCAGCCCACTTCTCCTCACTGTGAGGAGACCAGCCTCGCCCTCAACAGACCATGGCCCCAGACTCGCGCGGATGTATGGATCCAGCGCTCATTTAAACTCCTTCTAGTAAGTTGTCTACTGTACGAATTGTCTTGCATAAGTGGATACTAGACTATACTACACACTATTTCGTCCCTCTCCCCCATCCATCTTGTAGAGGATCTAGACTAACTTAGTAGTTAATCGCACCCGGCGCTTCTCCTTCGCAGAGGCAGACATCAACGTACGTTCGTTTCTGTTCCGTACGCTTTTGCCAAGGCGCCAATGCCAGACCCTGCCAAGACCAAAGTGCCATCCCGACGTGCCGTCTTGGCCGAGTCGATCATGCAGCGCGCCGTCATTGTGGCTTGCCGGTGAATGTCGCCTTGGCGAGTCTTTCGATTCTTGTCGTCAGTAAAAGAAAAGGAAATGGGCGCATTCTTGAAGGGGAAAATCGGCGGACACAGATGGCTTGAAATGATTCAGTGGTACTGCAAACCTTTGAGGGTTTGCGTTTGCCTTACTCTCCTTTTGGTTACATTTCAAGTGGAAGGTGTCTGTTGCTCCGTTTGCTGGAGAGCGAAAGTCGGTCCCGCCGCTGGCGGGTGACTGAAGTTCCCACTTGTGGTTGGTTCCCACCACCAACAAAGTATCCGTCGATGGAGATGGGCCGTTGTTTTGGAGGCATGCACACGGAGTTTCTCCGTCTGAGAGAATGGATAACTTCGCCCGTGCGTGTGTGATGCCAACGATGGAGGTGCAGGCGTTCCGAACACGAATGGGTTGCATGTGCAGGCCCTCTGTGCTGGCTAGTGGCTTGCTCTGCAGGTTTGCGACGGCATCTGAGGGACTGGCGAAGCAGTGGAAGGCAGTTGTAGTGGTATAGGGCAGAGAGACTGTTGTCCCAAGAGATAGAGTCCCATACTGCCCTTGGCCAAGACAAACAAAGTCGACATCCCAGGCCTTCGACACAGGGTGGTTCCAAGCATTGGCAACAGAATCCCACACAGCTCGCATTTCTCCGAGGCTTCGTAACTGTTTCGCTCATCACCAATTTGTCACCTGTACGGATACTCCCACGGAGAAGTCTCGTTCCATTGCAGGGATACGGACCTCCATATTCCCTAGCGCCCGCCCAACTCGCTCTCCAGCCTTCGGCACACCCATCGGCTGTTCACCGAGAACATCTCCCTTGCTTTGTGTTTTCCTTACGTATCTCGGTTTTCGAATTCGCTTCCGAGTGAGTCCCCTCGGCAATCCACCAACGGCTCGGTGTTACACTCTCGGGGTGCCTCGTTTGGGAAGTCCCAGAAAATGTTCTAGAATCTGCTGCAGGGTTTTATGCATATCTGGCGCAATGTCCATCCCTGAAACAGGCGGAAGTTCGGGTGGTTCAGGGAAGTTTATTGGTCTTCATACCAAAATTGGACATCATCGTACCATTTGAAGTGTCGCCTCAGTCGCGTGAAGAAACGTTATGGGATGCCCTCAGAGCAGCGGGAGAACTCCTCAGACCCAATATCTGCCCCATACCCCGTATTCTTCCTCTGTCCCGCGGAATTGGAACTCCACACGCACCACCTCCTTAAAACCCTCCTTCGCTGTTGGCTCCTTGAACTTTGCCTTGAACGTTCGAAAGGCCATTCCTGGGAGAATCTCCCGCTTCTCTGGGTTGAGTGATGGGTTGAGTGCCCTTGCTGCGTTGTTGTGCTCACATACCACCAGTGGTGTCTTGAGCCAGACACACCGTGCGGGAACCTTGTGCTTCTTGGCGAGGTTGATCCAGACCGCACGGACGTCGGCGTCGGCGTTGGTATTGTCTGTCACAAATCCACCGTCAATATGTGTGCAACGGGACATACACGCCGAGGGGCTGAGGGGCTGAGGAGCATACCTATTGCGACAGATTTGCCGGCTGAGAGATGCTCATCTGCCACCTTGACGCACTTGTCTCGCGACTTGAGAATATCCTGGTTGATACGCTCATACCCTAATGGTTTAAGGTGTCTCCAGAAGAAGGTCGACTTTCCGGCGCCCGGTGGAGCACACATCACCACAACTTCCTGCGTGTCTTTTGGCTTCTCAAACACCACCGTGGCATCTTCGCTGCGCGGGTGATCTGCCAGGTCGAATTCTCGTGTGAAGCTCCGTGGCTCCTCGCCTAAGAAGAATTCCTCCGGCGTCTGAAATGTGATGCCTCCTACGTTGTGTGCGAAGTTCCGGTCTGAACAGCTGAAGTCTTTTGTTGTTGCAGTCGTTCCACCCCCCGTGGCTACAGTGGCCGTCCTTCCACCGGCATCACCCACGAAAAAGCTGTTCGCAAGATCAATCGTATCGGGACTGATATCGTAGTCATCGCAAAGCTCCGTCCACATGCCCGTCCGTGGTTTCCTGTAAATGTCATGTGCCGTCGCAGCGTAGACTGTTGTTGGGATATCGAGGTGTGTTAGGACCGCATTGACCTTCTGCTTGAAGGCTGTCACCCTTGCGCTTGCCTTTGTTTTCGCAGCCTGCGGGCCTTTGTAGTTTGCATCGAAATGGATTGTCAAGCCACCTTGGTTGGAGATGATGGCAACCTGGTAGCCATCTTTGTAGAGCTCCCGCACCCGGCCAGGGACACTATGGTGCCACCATTTCCAATCTGTCGCTTCGTTGGCGTGCGTTCTGCCGGATGCTGTGGTTATGAGAGTTGAATCAAGGTCGAATGCAGCGATTTTGCGCCGGCTGCCTGGCTTCTCGCTCGGAGTTCCCTCTGGCTGGTACTTCCCAACAAGCAGTGTCGCCGGACTGTCCTCCGTCGGACCTCTTTGCGACCATGTTGTCTTTTCCTTGGGCTTTTGTGACGTAGGCTTGAAGAAATTGTTGACCACGCTGCCTGCAGATAGTTAGTCGCCCATCAGAAGCTTGGTGTAGGAAGGTCATTCACTCGTGGTGCCACTGTGCAGCTTTCGTTTGACCGGTGGTGGCGAAATGGGCCTGTCATTGGCTTTCCGCTTGGCAGTAGGCGTCGGCGAAGTCATTGCACAGATGCAGATCCGTCGCACAGCAACTTTTGTGCAGAGCATCTAGGTGTCGTTGAAGCTAGAGTGTGACGTGGATCGTGAAGCTTGGATCGCGTCTCCTGCCACTTCTCGGCGACGCGCGATCACGTGGGGCACTTTATGCTCTCAACGCTCACAGCAACCACCTCTCACCTCACCTCATCTCTCAAAGGAGGAATCGCCAGTTTCGAGAACAATGCAGCAATAATAGCACAGATACAGTTTCCAAGGAATTTCTCGGGACTTCTGCCCTCGCCAAGCGCTCCTGGCTCATTTCCCCCGTTCAATCCGCCCACCATGTACGAGCTCTTCCTCACAGCGTTCGTCGAAGACGCCGACCTCTCAGCTGCATGCGCCGTCCTCAGCGGCCTCTGCGGCATGCCCGCGTGGGAATCGCTCAGCCGTGTCCTCTACTTTCAAGGTGTTGGCCGACCAAGCGGAATCTCCAATCAGTCGTCCATTGAGCGTCCGTTGCGGAAAGACGTTGGAATCTTTTGGAAAGACCTGCATCAGAGCCTCAGCCGGCAATCCTTTGTCCTACAAGCCCGTTATGAAGTCCAGAAAGACCGAGACATGGGACCGCAGGCCCAAGCTGCGGATTTGGACAGCACTGCGGGCGTGCTGCGATTCACAGATTTCCCCGATGCGCCAAATGCGCGGCCAATCGTGGTGCAGAGAAAGAAGGTTGAGATTTGGGAGCAGAAGAAGTTGCCATCAATATTACGGGACAACAACTATCAGTACGTCATTCACGACCTCGCTTAGGACTTGCATTTGTTGACAGTTTCCAGATTCAAGACAGAGACCGTGGAGGAGATGCTGCGATTCTTCCGCGACGAGCTCGAATTCACCCTCACACGCCACTACTTCACCCACCCCATCTCAGCCTACCAGCCTCTCGCCACAAAATCTCAACCCACTGTCCCTCTGTCAACCCTCCCGGCATGGGAGGACCTCACACCAATGGACTCGCAACGACGGTGGGTGTTGCAGATCAAGACTCATGTCTTGCAGGACACGCGGCCAGATGAAGTCCGGCGGGGGCAGGAGGCTCTTCTTGCTGTTATGGAGGAGTTGAGTGGGGTTTTCGAGTTCAAGGTGATCGATAGGAAGGTGCATGATACAAGGGCTGTCTTGCCACATGCTCGTCAGGACCCGGCGATGCTCAAGAAGAAGTGAGGGAATGGGCAAGGCAAAGTTACGTAAGTGTGGCTTTTTCATGAAGATCGAGAGTGATGGGTTCTCGCTCTGAATAGCTCAAGCGGAAAGGGCTGTCCATCAGTTGTCGCACGGCGGCCAAGGGCAACATGACTGGAGGGTATGGGATGCTTGGTAATGGTCTTTTTGTTCCGTTACCCTTCTCATGGCCACGAAACGGACACATTATAAATGGAGGCTAATCAAAAGGCAACGCCGATCAAGACATGTTTGGAGAGTAACACAAGTCTGGCTATCTCGGTCTCCTCATTCAATCCGACTTCTTCCAAGCTTGATCCGCATCTGTTGTTTGTGTCAATATGGACCTCCTTTTTCGGGCGCTCTCACAGGACTTACCAGGGTGTACTTCCATGCCCTCAATATGCTCCCTAATTTCCTTCTTCCTCCTCCAATCCTCACCAAACCTCCTGTCTCTGTCGCTCACAGCCTCGTCCCAATCCGTCATTTGTCCATCTTCCGTATAGCTAGTCATCAACTTCGGCTCCCCCAATGGCAGCTTATCTCCACGGTCTGTCTGCCACAGATGAAAGACCTTGCCGTACAGTGTGACAACCTGCTCCATCTCTCGGTTCTCGGCAGCCTCCCACGCTGCAGATGGAAGTGCCGGGTTGGGATTCGGCATGATGAGCATACCAGACTTGACCTCGTAGACGTGGGAGTGCCAGAGGCGGCGTTCGGATGGATCCAGAGTCTCATAGAGAGAAGCGGTGATCATGTATTCGATGCCGATGAGTCGTGCGTCTGCACGAGGAGAGTCGTAGAGGAGACACTGGCGCACCTCATCATCTGGGGAGGCGGACATGTTAGCAACTTCGAAGTCATGGTCTGCACAGGGTGGAAGCAGTACTGAGATGTGCGCAGTAGTGGTTCGTCTCGACTTTGCGACTGCGATCATCTGCGTAGACGTGGAACGCATTGAGATGCGCGCAGACATTCTTCAAAGGCGCAAAGTCCTAGACACTCGTGTCAGAGTTACCTTCATCAGGGCTCCTGTCAGACAGTGGAACGAACTTGCACGAGGGCTGCGCCCGTGGTCAGCACCTTGTTTTCGGTGGACAAAGGCTGTCCTGGAACGTGGCTAGACGAATTGGCAGAAGACATTGTTCACAGCATGAAGTGTAGACGAAGTAGGACTATGTGGGTGTTGGTGTGCTTATGGAAGAGCTGAAGCGCGCAGCGAGGTGATGGTATCCGACAAGACGATGGTGCAACCTCTACGTCATTGGCCAGATCCCTTCCCTGTAGGTACGTATCTTCAATTTGAAGGCCGTGATCCATTCTCTGCCAATGTCAAGCTGACTGGTTGTGGGTAGGATCTCTAGGAAGCTTTACTCCGAACCACTACCTTACACCTTTAACCTGCGTGGCGTTAGTTCACTTCGATATTGCACATATCAATCCCTCATGACAAGGAGGGGAAATATTTTGGTGAGGACTTGTTGCAATTGACTTTCTATGGACCCCATATGAACCATCTGCAGCATCCCATATGCGAGCAGGAATATCGTTCCAGCGCCCTCAGAACGAACAAGCCCCCGGGTTTTTCCAGTCGCCCACTAGCCCACCAGCTTCTGCACCTCCTCCAGCAGATCAAACAGTTCCTTCATCTCGCGCTTCGTTCCCTTGTCCAGTTTCTTGAGACCAGCCATGCCCTTCTCTTGCCAGGCGAGGACGGCGTGCACTCGATCGCAGACTTTGACCCAGATATCCTGTTCATTCATGGTCCAAGACAACAGCGCATCGACCTTGGAGTGGAGCAGAAGCAGATTCGCACGAGTGTCATCAGCAAAAATATACGACGTCCAGCTTCCACCGCGGGCCTCGGTGAGTAGCTCGCTGTCTTCGATGAGTTCCAGGAGCGCTCGTCGGGTAGTGCGAAGGCTGCACAAGTTCTGCTGGATGACGGGACCGTGGTATCTCAGGGTACCAGTGAAGGCGATGAGGGCGGTAATGAAGTGGTCTTTGGCATCTCGGATATCCTGCCGTTCATTCCGAGTCGTATTGTCAGCCGGAGAGTTGAGGCCATGACCTTCTTCGTATGCAGTTACTATGTCAGCCAGTTCCCGTGTTGCCTTCTCAATATCGTCGTGATGCAGTGCCGCCAGCTCCAGGAGTTGATCGTCGAGATAGCCGAGCTGGATTTGCTCCAGTTGCTGTTTGATCTCCACAGGGGCTATGGCCAAGTTGTTTGTAGACCAGAAGAGAGAATGGTTGAACTGGCAATCGAAGCCAAGAGGGCAGAAGGTATCGGCGTGTGGGTCAATGGGCAGGTAGGTGAGTCCGGGGTGCGTGTTGACATCAGCGTCAAGGTGAACAGTAATGGGTTGAGTGAGCACGTTCAGGCCGGCGTGACCAACCCGCATGAGTCCGCGAAGGATGAAGAAGATCGTGTAAACACGGAAGAGTGCGAGGCAGATACGGAACAAAACGATGGCAGGACGAGTAGGCTTGATCTGGCGTTCAGTCTGCACTTTACCCGGCTCAGGCTGGGGCAGGGGGACAACCATCGGGGCTTGACCCTCAATGGAAGGGCTCGGAGGATTCTCCGTCATTGTGGGTTGTTCGTAGCAGTTTCCCATCTGGCTGGAGGGTGATATCGTAAAGCAAAGGCTTAGAACGAAGATCGAGAGCAGAAAATGATACTTGAGAACGTAGTACTTGTCGAGAGTTGCAGGATAGCAGAGAATTGGAAGATGTGGAAGAGGGTTGGAGAATTGAAGAGAGATTCTGGCTCATAGCCAGGCTTTAAATACTCAAGGACGATATGGCATAAGACCGAAAGGCATATCTGTCCAAAGCAGCGTTGGCTCTGACCTTGACTCTCCAACCGGCACCTTGCATGCTATGGCCAGCCATATCTCAGGGGGGAAGTGACACGCAATCCTACAGCCTTGAGCAACTCCCGCCTCATCTCAAGCAGATCCCGGTGACTCATTGACATCTACAAGCCATAAATCTCTCCGTATCACGAAGATGAGTGGTCCGCGGAAGCAAACAAGCAATCCGAGACGGTGGCCAGCCGCGTGAATAGTGCTAGGTCCAGATAGCGTTGCAGGATCTATTGGCAGGAACCTGCTGACCGCAATGTCAAAGGTCCCAATGACGAATATTCATCCTCCTTTACCAGGACGTGTTCAGAATTCATTGGCTCATGGTGTACGCAATCTCCCGTCAGGACTATCCGTTGCACGGGTTTCAAGGCCTGAATATGATATATCAAATGAGGCTGTTGAATCCAGGCCTCAGGCAAGCCAAACACCACTCTTGGGTATCTTCAGCAGCACTATCCAAATTGTCGGTCAAACAAAAATCACGAAGTGTTTGAATAGGAGCTGGAGCAACGGAGATGTCCGAAACCTATTGAACGACAATTAGCAGTGTCCATCTGGACGGCGTTGGTGGCTTGGTTGAACGTCTCTGGACGTTCCGGGTTTGAGAACAATATTATCCAGCACCACAAGGATAATACCACCAGGAATAAGAACAGCAAGGAATTGATCGATTAGCAAGACCTGACTGAGCCGCTTTCAAATCATTCTTGCCACGTCCTCTGCGGCCATCCGTCATTAGTTCGTGGCAAGATTGCTTCTTGCCTCCTCCTCCTTGTTCACTGCCCTTCTCTGCCGCTCGACTGGATTCCTCTCCTTCTCACTGTCTTCAGCCGCCATGGTAACCTGAAGCTCTGAAGATACTGTCAATCTACTAGGTAGCTATCATGGGTGACATGATCTCAACACCGTGAGAGCGAGCATCTTTCGAACGCCAGAGTCAATCTTAGAATACGAACACGTTGAGTACAGATTGGTTGGATTCCTCGAATCTAGCTTAAGACATGCAGATGAATGTCCCGAGATAATTGAGCAGCGAAGATTGACTTGGAGAAGCTGTTGACCCAAACCCCGACAACGGCCAACCATGCATCTTCATATTCTTAGTTCGTCCACTGCCTTCGTTACCTAGTTCGATTTAACCTACTCTATACTTACAAAAGCCATGAAGACACAAGCCCCCTCATTCCAAGGCTGTTGCCATCATTGCTGTTGCACTGTGATATCAAGGACTGTCACAGTCGTCATTCCTATGGCTGCCCATGGTCTCTCCTTTGACTCCTGTACCACCCATCATCAAGCATCAACCATCTCAACCTTATCTCCCGCCAAGAAACACGGTGTCGCGTAAGGGTTGTCTGCTCCCCACCACGACTGTACCACCATTTTCACACGCCAGACCCTCCCCCGCCTTTTGCCATGGGAGCTTGAGCTCATCAGCCCACCATTTTCTCCCTGTCCGCCTCAGGCTACTAAGTCCCCCAAGGGCTATATCATATCAGAACTTCACATATATGGTCAGGCTTCGGGGCACGCACGGGCTGCTTTTGTTTCAGGTTTCTGCTTTTTCCCTATCTGGGTAGCTATGTAGTAATGTTTCAGGCTTGTGTTTCTCTCCTGGTAGACCTGGGCTGTTTACATGAAAAAAACGCATGTCTGTTTGGCTGCGTCGAGATCGTGATGGTACAACAACAAAGTGTGAAGCCCAGCTCAGGTTCGTCGTCTCATTGCTACGACCCCGCGCCTGTGGACGATACTCGCTCTCCCTCCTCCCAAGAAAACACAAAAAGTAGGAAATCACCAAGAGGTTCTGATCCTCGTTGATGGTGGTATTTCCTCCCCTCCCTGCAATGTCGTCTTGACGCCCCGAGGCGGCGATTCCATGCCCATGTCCGTGTCTATAGTCCCCGTCTAGATTTTTTTGGTGGCCTTTTCCCTAGTCACCCATCGCTGGAAGTTTGTAGAAAATAAACAATAAGAGTGATGAGAGTAAATGGCGTTGCCACAGCTCTCGTGAATTCGTGACCGTCGTGGCGTGAGTTGGAACATTTTCTTGTTCGTAGTAATTGGAAAGGAATGACATGAGTTGCGTATCTCATAAACGAAATTAGATCGAAAGTGTTCATCATCGTGAAGCATGAAGAGAATACATGTGTGGCGTTGTTGACTCCACTTCGTATGTCGTGCTTCTGGGCGTGGGCGTGGGCGTGGTTCGGAAGAGCATCATTTCTTGATGCCGACCTTTTCAACGAGGTTCTTCCAGAAACGGCTTCCCTTGCGATCTTCGCTGTGTGCTCGCACCATGACTTCGTCGCGCACCATGGGGCCGACAATGTCCTCATCGCCACGGTCAGGAAACTTGTCGCTCGCGTCCAGCATCTGGGTGATAGCGCTTGGTGCAGCAGCGTCCAGGCGTGGCCAGTGATGTGCATCGGGGGATACGTCCGCGCTCGCAGCCATGCGTCCTCCCATGAAGCTGGCACTACCAGCGCGGCTCCGACCTCGGGCACGTCCGCGGCTTCGAGATCGAGAGTTGCTCGCGGAGGCAGGTGCAGAGTGGAAAACCATCGTTTGACGGACCAGGCCATCGTGAATCGTCTGCCAGCGCAGATCCGTCTCAGCCCACTTCGCCTCAGTGAGCGCGTAGATATTACTTGTCTGGCCATAATTCTCGCCAGTTCGGACGAGGTGCTTGGTATAGTTGACCTTGGCCATTTCCCAGTCCTCACGGAACTTCGTCAGCGTGTCGGGTACAACAATCTCGGGATCGTAAGGCTGCGGCGTGATGGTAAAGTTTGCATGGCCGAGGCGATCAGACCATTCGTCATGGTCCTGAACTATGAGAGGCAAGGCCAGGGGAAGCTCGGTTCCACTGCCTCCAAATCGGAATGACGAGAAAGATGGCTTACTGCTGAGCGACGGGCGAGACAAGAAGGTGGACACGGTAGGAGAGGTCTGCACTTCTGTGTTTGTACCGAATGGCGCGGAAACAACCATGGGCGACTGCAGAGGTGACTCTTGTGGCTGCTCAGGCAAATGCATCGTCATCAAAGGTGGAAGCAGTGGCGTTGTTGCAAGCGCACGATCTCTCTCGAGATCGATCCTCTCCTCTGCGGTCATCAGGGTCCCCTCAGAAACTCGTCTGTTCGTCTCCTCCGGGTTTGGGAAGTACGAAATCGGCTGTGGTGTGGCTGCTGCAGAGCTATCGAAAGAGCGACCCCGTGATTGAGTAGAGGCAGAGATGGAAGAGGGGCGGGAGGGGAGGTGAGGCATGGCGGTTTCAAAGCTGAGCTCGGTGGTAGGGGAAGAGATCAGATTGGGTCTGCGCGTTGATCTCCAGCGGTTGATGTTGGACAAATGAGTGCCAATGCGCGAGGTGAGTCCATAAAAGGGAGCATCGGAGTTTGTTCGACGCCGCCCAGGCCAGCGCTGCTCTGGACCGACGTCGCTATCGCTCATGAAGCCAGCATCATAGTCGATCTCGTTCTCGGTAACGAAGTCCCCGGGGAAAATACTGCCTGCACTGGTGCGGTGCTCGCAGGGTCGGTCGCACAGACAGCTGTACAGGCCAAAGTGGCTTGTCGGCGCATACTCGTGCTCCTCCGCGCGCTCGAAGGGCTCTTCCTCGACATCTGGCAACGAACGCTTCGCGGGCTTGACAGCAGATTGTGGAAGCTGGTGGAGATACTGCAGGGTTTGCGGAGTAGGTTTGGTTGGTTGTTGGGGCTGGATTGGTGACGATGGAAGGTCTGATAAGTGGGAGGGAAGCTCGAGTGACGATGTTGAGCTAGAGTATCGCACGTGACGGGCGGAGAAAGTCGGTGTCAGTGGTGAGGCGATGTCTGAAGATGATGAATTGGTGGTTGCTGATGAGTAGAAATGCGCGAGATCACCGTCGCAGACACTCTTGGTGACAGAAGCGTGGTCATGGTGGTCCTTGTTCAGTTTCCTAGACTCGACGATCTTCGGCAACAACAACGGTTTGAGTTTGGGCGACATCTTGTCCGCGATCAAGGCTCTCTCAGCCGGGCTCGGGTAGCCCACCGCAATGGCAAGGTCGAAAGACACTCGTTACTCCTTCCTCGTCCAACAGATGGTTCGTGTGGCTAATGGAATGTGTCGATATATGGGATTGAAGGAGGAAAGAGAAAGAAGAAGCACCAGAGGCTGAAGAAGAACGGGTGTGGGCGGGCAAATAGACCAACACCAATGGGAGCAATGGCGGCGCACTGCCTCGCGGTGGTGGGAGAGCTTATGCGCTCTGGTCCGGGTCGTGGTCCCGGTGGAAGATGGTGGGCACTCTGCTCGTGGGTGGATGCCGACGGTTGTGGGCTCGAGCAAGCGTGTCGCGGACCCGTGGTGGGAGGCCGTGATGGTGGTGTGGACCTTTTCGTGGATACTTCTTCTCAACTTTGGCCTTTTGCTCTGTATCTTCCTGGCCTAGGCGGATCCCAGTTGGCGGAACTGAGCAGGGAAGCGATCCCAGCAGCAAAACAGCAGAAAGGCCCAAGAGCAAGGATGGGGAGTCAGTTGCGGACGGAAAGGCTTGTCTGTCGCCGTCTCCGTGACGCCCTAGACTATCTAGTAGTCCGTGCCAAGGTACTGTTGCGATGTTATATGTCAAAGCTCGCTCCAACCACGCCGAAGTTGTTTGTCAGTGCGTAAAGAGGCGGGGCGACAGGGCCAGTAGCGTTTGTTGCTTTGGGAGCTCAGTGTTGTATTGTTCACACGATGTGTCGAATGGTGGTGAAAATGTATGTTGCACGGTGTTACAACATATGACGGACAGATACTGTGAGGCTGCAGTGGCTGATGCTTCCAACGTCTAATGCTGCTGCTTAATATATTGTCTTCAAGGACGGAGAACACATGTCTGGCAGACAGCATCAGCGATATGTCAATAGGTCTGCCAGTCCACGTGTTATTCATTTGGGCGCGAATGCCTATGATGCGCTGGCTCGTGGGGTCGGCAAAGTGGTTAATTCTGGTCCCGTGCCTATGTACGGTTTCTTGCTGGCGGTCAACGTAGAACCAATCATGCGGACGTCACTTCGGCTGGTTGCGACAACGTGCAAACTGGGCTCTACGCGCTCCGTCTGTTGAAGATATTCCTCAGGACTGGTGTGCAGATCCGGCCAGCGGTTGCAGCTTGCGGGGTTTCTGCAGGTCCAGCGCGCTGAGTAGGGAGACGGTGGTGCAATCTTGTGGTTCTATCAGCACTCTCACCACGTTTGCATGAGGTAGATGGTGTCAGTGCTGGACGCGGTCTACGGACGCGAGCGGGAAGGCTGTTTGGCGGGCTTGCATCTGCTTCAGGTGGTCCTCATCAATGGTGGTGAAGGCGGGCTGGATTGTGTGTGCACCCTGACTTTTCTATGCTGTCATGGCTGGCCGCTGCTGCTGCCTCTTCTGTGCTAAACTCTGCTGTTGATGGGGGGTGGTCCGTGAGCAAGGAAAACGTGGAAGGCCAGAACCGTTTCCTTGCCGTCACTGCCCAACGCCCAACGGTTAACGCTTACCGAATCAGGATGCCGTTTGCGAGGTGATGAGATACCCACGTCACTTTCTTTGTCATTGCAGAGATGACATCGACCTGCGCTGACCTGACCGTGGACCACATCTCTCTGCCCACATGCCTCCGATGCGTCTTGTATCATAATTCGTGCTCTCAGAACGTCCGTCTTTAACTCCACAACCCACAATCCATCGCTTCTCCACGCTGGTCTGCGCAATCTCCAAGACTGTCACAACAAACAAGAAGCACCGGTGCTTCAGGCTAACACCGACGGCGTGCTTGACTGGCCCACCCCGAGAGTCTAATGGGCACCATGCCCTTGTCCTTGTCTGTGTCAATGGTGTCCTCGCCCTGCTTTGCCTGCGCCGTGGGCGCGGAAACAAGGTGGATGCCACTAAAGGGCGGAGTGTACAGCGATTGTGCACTGAGTTGTTGTCCTTGGGACCCTCGGCCAACGAATCACCAATGCTGAGTCAAGCAGAAAGCAAGCACGGAACGAGGCTACACCGTGCCCTCTTATTATCGCCGACCACGAGCGGGTTATCTGCTGGAAGTACCTAATGTCATTGGAAGCCCGCCTGCAAAAGGGCAAACAAACACCGCAGAGCAGCGGCATCAGAGGCCGGTTTCCGCGCTTGACTTCCCTGTCATCCCCCCTACAGACTCCAGCCACCGACGCATCCAACCCTTGCGCAAAAACTGGCAAACAAGCACCCAAGCGCAGGCCCTGATCGCGTGTTTCCTCTGTTCTCGGTTCGCTTCCCTGGCCCATCAGACTATCGCTTTCTGTCCGGGTACAGTAGGTATGAGCCACCGCTGATGCGAGGTCGGGGCTGCAGTCTCTTCTAGCCTTCCAAGTTCAAGGTATGCTTGGAGCACAGTGCTTGGGTCTCATCAGTCCGTCCTGTTTTTGGCACATGTTACCCTCAATTGACGCCGTCTCGTCCAAACTTTCACTTCATTTCCACGACATGAAGTTCAAAATGACTCGTCGTACAGAATTCACTTATGTCATTACTTCAGGCCCACCATCTGAATGAGAAGAAGCAAAGACATGATGACCTTGACTTCTGCGGTGACGCGAACCCCGCGCCTCAGACTCTCGCCGTAGCAGTCCAAGCCACTACAAACTTACAGCGTACAGCGGCCCAGTCGCTGTGATGACTGGGAACCTGGCCGCTGTCGAGCGCTCGGAACACGCCTGTTTCCGCTGACTTTCTGTCTTCCCCGCCCCACCCAGTGAGCCCCACATAACCTACACAAAAAACTCTGCAACTGTCCTGTGTGCTCTCAAACTGAGAGAGTCATCAGTGATGAAGAGATTTCAGGACGCCTGGAAATGCCCGGCTCTGCCTCGGTCGGTGGCCAATGTTTCCTGCAGGATGACAACAACATCACAAGCTTCTAGAACGACAATGAGATTGTGCGCCAACTCTCCTCGTTGGTCTCGGTCTCTGCTCACATGTGAGGTATCCGTTGGTGGCATCTTCCTTCAGGCGAAACTGCGCCTCATTGGCGAAACTTTGGCCGATAACAAAGCAGCCTCAGCAAAGAAGCCATCTCATTGCGTGCCCAGCTGCCTGTCGTGGACTAGCTTCTAGGAGAAGCACACACTGTACTTAAGAGGCGCCTGAAAGGTTTGTCGCGACCTTTTTACCAGTCCTTTACTACAAACAGTGGACGTGTATCATAGTAAGTGGCTCAGGAGGTCTGACGGGTGGTTATTAGCAAGCCTAGCTGGCTCAAGACGCATGGAATGCTGGGAGCGGGAGGTCGAGCCAAAGAGTCGGGTCCTCATTCCTACTTCCCAATCAGTCGAAGATGTGCACCTTTAAAGAGAATCCCGACTCTGACTTATACATACCATTCGTCATAGTTAGCGCACCCTGGTCAAGCTGTCACGATCGTGAATATAGCCGCTCTCTGGAGACTGAAGCTACCGCCGCGATCGGGCAGCATCGAGATGCGCGCGCGTAGAGCCATTGTCTACGCTGTGCCATGGTGGGAACCCAAAAATCAGAGGCCGCAGTCCACAATCCTTCAGCTGCGCAAGAGCTTACAAAGGCCTGGAGCCTACCCTCGGCTCCCATTGCTACTCCAACGAACACATGTGCCCTGGCACACGGCTGCTCATTCTGTTGTGCGTAGCAAGACAAGTTGCGGCAAAAATCAACGCGCGATTCCTGAGCTTGCCGTGTTCAAGGTTGTGTTTGTCCTGTTTCGATTGTTGTGTGGCTTCACACCATCTCGCTTTGCTCGAAACTTTACGTGTGAGCCAAGAGAGGCTCTGTGCCTACCGGGCGAGTCACCCGAGGAGGCGCTGGCGAGGTGGCTGTTTCGTTTTACCATGTCGCCGTTCTGGTCATGCTGCAACACAACCTTGATTGAGCTATTGCCGTCCAGAGCTTCTCTCAGAAGCGCCTCGCCATCTCAGCTTTCTTCTGCCACATGTGGCGTTATCTTGCCAGGACAAGCCGTAACGGCCATCCCAACAATTAAAGCGCCACACCGTCTTGACGTAGAAGTTCCGGTCAAAAGCGGCAGCTTGCATGATGCCCAACCGGTTTCTCGTCGGAAGCCACAGCAGAGTGCTTCTTGTCCTGCCATGTGGCGGCCGGATATCCAAGCATTATAAGGTGACGGATGAAGACATTGTGCAGCGGTGAACAGCTCAGGACGACTACCTTTGGTGGCTGCCCATAATGAGTTTTTCGGACCGACAGTTCCTTGACAAAGGTATCAACGTGGCATTCACCCCATGGCCAGACGTGGCTCAAGATGCTACGTATACAAGACTCAGTATGTTCGAACTGGCGGTATCATTACAACCACTTACACCAGCAAGAACTTGAAGGTCCTTCCGGAAGGATCCGGTGTAGACCTCGAACGGGCAAGAGCCAAGCACGGCATGTCGACAAACCACACTGCGTCGACTACCGTACGCTGCTGTGTCCATTGTTCTTCCCCCCCAACTTCTTCCACACAGTTATCGTTATGCAATAAACGATGGCGTAGCTCAAACCAAGTGGCGGTCACGTCAGGTGGGCAGGGTTATCTTGCCATCGTAGCACAGCGTTGTCAATTGCATCCCCGTCGACTGAGCACCCAATGCTGCGAGACGTTGGCCGCCTTTACGCCTAGGTATCACCACAACGCTCTCCCAAGTGCTCTCCGGGATCTGGTTGGCCATTTTCTAAAGTGCAACTCCCCCGACCCGATCAGTTCCCCGCAGACGTCGTCTTCATATAGATGAGACGAGCATCGGGTTTTGCAGGGCAGGAGGTACAACCTCCGAGATGCTGAAGTACGTATCCCGAACATACCCTGCTTCTGTGCTGCATTCCTTATCGCTTGTGTTGCATGTCGGTCTGCTCCTCACGATGCTCTTACGACCAGGCCTGTCCGATTCGCGAGTCACCCAGATCGCGGGGTTCCAAGACCATGCCTAACCCTGTTCGTTCTGATGGGCCCATTGCAAGCTCAATGAAGAGCTTGCGTAAGTGTGGGTGGTCTGCTGTTGTGAGCCTCGAACCCCCTCCATTCCTCTAAGCTAAACTGATATCCGTTGTGTTCCATGCGTGCAGCGTTTGCGCTATTTACAGTGCCTCTAGGTCACTGTGAGAGCAATGACTCGCAACCTGGGGGAAGCTGTGCTTGACAGGACCCTTGATCCTTGCATTCCGTAGACTTTTTATGTCCTGGTTCATAGACATGACAAGGCATTGCTATTCTCCCGAGTCAATTGTCGTCATCGTCGGTTCTCAGTCTGAGCTTGCTGCTCCGCAACGGCTCCATCACTGATATCGCTGTGATCTCCCCTCTGCGTGAACAGCGCGCGGAGCAGCGGGGAGAGGGGAACGAGGCATTTCCAAATAATGTGATAAACCCGGTCCAGGAAACAACTTTGGTGGCTTGCGAACCTTCCGGTGGGCTACTTGTGCTGCGCAATTCTTGCGTGCTGCCAGTGGTTCTTGGTACCTTGCATTAGTGTGTGATGACCTGATTGAGTTTACAAGGGATTTCGGGTTTTCGGAGGTGATTGTGACTGAGAGTGCGAAAGAGGGACGAAGGAGTTAATTGCAGGCCAGGTAAATGAGTTCCGGAAATAATGACCTGACGTTAAGGTTCATTGGAGAGTGGCAGGGCCTGGTATCTTAGTCTTGACTGCGCTTTTGAAGTCGGGCTTGATTTAACGACGGAAATGTGGAAGTGTACATACCTGTGTGGTGGATAAAGGGTCCTGTCAGAATGTAGGTCGTGCATTAGTGTCGACGGTGAGTGAAGAATCAGACTTCGAATGTGAGGTGCAGAGTTTTGCTGCTGAAGGAGAATGAGCTGACTCACGGAGACGACTGATGAAATGAGCAGATTTTTGCAGGGTAGGATTGGGGGTCGTGACGAGGGCAGAAGATGTTGTTCGTGATGTTGTTGGGTATGCTTACTGATCCTGTACACCCACCACTGGTCACGGAAAGCTGTTGGGATCTCTTTTCACAATCACACTCTATGGTTGGGTATGCCTTGATAAGAATTTGCAACTATTAGAAACTATCTTGGATGCGTTTGGGTACCGCCCAACAAATGGATGCCCTCTCGCCTGGCCGATAAGCTGGTTCCATGGTCTGTTGGAGGAGTGATGTGGGCGCCAAGGTCGATTATAGGGTAGACATGTTCCTCCTGGCCTCTCAACTCCACGCCCCATGACCTACCCGGTACTCAGTACGCTTATCTTATCGCTATCAGAGATAAGGGTTATCCTATCCGAGTCGCGGTTGAAACACCACGCGGCCGGTAATCTGTGCGATCGCAATCTGCGGATCTTGAACCAAATTCCGGTCATGCACGTCGATCGTGAATTTCTCGCGGCTCCCCAAAGTCCTGCCATTGATTCATGGAAACTGAGTCTTCTCCTGCAACACGCGTTGGCCGAAAACCGGACTCTGCCCCTGAGAAGCAAACCCGAGATTGTGACGTGCCCTGAAGCCACTGTAATTACCCCACTAAATCCTTGAGCCTTCCCCTGATTCCCACTGACGCCCGGCCCCGAGATGGCACTGGGGCCCCCAAACTCCACACCCTATGACGACGTTGGCTAACTGGGAAGCGTTACCACGCCTCAACGGCCACCTCTCGACTTCATCCTGAATTTCAGACTTCGCCATCACCCATCCTGCATCACCTTCCGCTCGCCGGCTCTTCTCCCGACCATCCACAACTCCCTCGCGCCGGCCTACATGCTCTCTCCTGCCCCTTCACCTACCTGAGTGCGAGCCCAGCCAGCTTTGGACACGATGTCCTCCGCGCGGCCGCCCATCGAGGGCCTGCTTCCACAAACCCATCACTACGACCACGACCACGAGAAGCCTTCGGCTGCCGGTCCAAGGCGGAACACGGGAAGGGACAAGATTCGATGCCTTGACGGCCTACGAGGCATTGCTTGTCTCCTAGTCTTCAATTATCACTTCCTGTGGCCATGGACCCCAGCCATCATGCTGGGTTATGGCGCTCTACCGCCTCGTGCGCCGGAGCCATACACATCATGGCTTTCCTGGCCCATCCTGTGCCTTCTTAACCGTGGCAGGCCCATGGTTGCTATTTTCTTCGCCATCTCCGGTTACGTCCTCTGCAGGCACATCCTTCGCGCCATTCATGAACGACGGCTTGATGCGGCATATCAAGGACTGGCTTCGTCCGTGTTCCGGCGAGTCTTTCGGCTGTACATTCCGCCAACCATCAGCATGTTCATTGTCGCTGTGCTGGCGCAGACGGGCGCATTCCGCTCCGAGTTCAGCATCTACAAGGGCCCTGACTCCCACTACATCAACGGCACAGTGTCTGTGGGCAAGCTGGCTTCTACCTCGCTCTGCACGAATGGCACGATCCATGGCTTGGGACCAGCTGACGTTGCCGGTGTCTTTGGTGTGGCGGACCCGGACATCGTGGGCAATGAGACCATCTGGGGTGACCAGCACGTTTGCGTGAACATGACCTCACGTGCCTTCAGCCCTGCGCTTCTATACACCATCCCTGACCCCCTCAAGCGCCAGAAGCCCAATACGACAGCCATCAGTCTTGGCCTCGAAGAGGATCCTACCAAGAGCCAAGATGCGGCTGAGGAGGCATTCTACAAGAAGGCTGCAGGCGGTGTGAGCATGAATCTCCGCATGCCAAAGAAGATGTCCAAGGCGAAGAAGAAGACCATCGAGAGGGAACTTAAATGGATTCAATTTGGAGGTTCATGGGAAGAGCACCCCTTCATCCACGACAACGTCACGTATGCTATGCAGAACTTCACAAGGTCGTACGCGGAGTGGGCGAATCCTTTCAACTTTGGCCATTACCACCCGCGGTATGACCCTCATACTTTCACCATTCCGATGGAGTTGAGGGGGTCCATGGTACTCTATATTTTCTTGCTGGGAACTGCCGCTCTACAGTATAAGTGGCGGCTGCGCATCGCGTCCGTGTTGACCGCTTACAGCTTGACGCTTGGACGATGGGACATGGCTACGTTCCTCGGCGGCATGACGTTGTCGGAGATGGACATCCGTAACAGCGATGCGATGGACCCTCCCAAAGAAGGCTCCATGATTCCATCTGCGGCACGCGCTCAACGAGATGCAGCCGCGGGCTTCTTCCATACTCCACGCGGAAAGCGAATTACCCGCTGGGCGACTATAATCCTCGCCCTCTACCTCCTCTCATACCCAGATTCGGGAGCGGAATATACTCCTGGATTCATCTTCCTCTCTGATTGGGTTCCCAAATACTACATCCCTCTATCAGGGTGGATGTTCTACCAGGCTATGGGTGCCCTCCTCCTTTTGCCTTGTGTTCTCCGCAGTCCGCTCCTCGTACGTCTCCTCGAGAGTCAACCCGCGCAATACATGGGCCGTATTAGCTTCTCGTTCTATCTTGTGCATGGACCGGTCCTGCACTGCCTCGGGTTCTGGATCATGCCGCGACTTTTCGATTACTTCGGACAGCAGGTGGGCATGGTGATTGGGTATATCTTCCTGTTAGCCTTGACGCTTTGGTTGAGTGGATGGTGGTACCGCAAGGTCGACTTGTGGAGTATGGGTGTGGGCAAGAGGGTTGAGAAGATGATGACGGAGGGGCAGTAATGAGGGGATCTGCTCCGATCTGATCTGATCTGGGGGGAACGTCATCAAGATCGAATACATGCACGCGCGCATTGGTCTTGCTGTAGGCAAGATGAAGTTGGGATGCATAAGACCGGCGCAAATAGTCCGGGTGTGTGGTTCTGCATGAGCTGATACCCTATGTGATAATATGTTATTGAGACAATGTACGTCTGTTTGAACCTATCGTTTTTGGAACAGGCCATGGATAGCCTCTGACCATCTCTTCGACAATTTGAATCTGCCCGCACTGTAATAAACACGCCCCAAGCCTGATTGATATTTGGGCGACGATAGTGGTGTGCAGATCGGGAGCATGAGCTCCGAGTCAAAATCACTAGCTGGGTTGTCTTCATGCAAGCCACAACGTCGAGCTCCAATGTGTCAACAGGTAGGCAAGTAATTCGGCCGATCTTGTCAAGGCAAAGGGTTTGGGACGAGACAAGATGGGAAGATCTATGACGGCCGTGTGCAGATTGGGTTGTATGTATTTGTTGGCGATCTGAATGGTTGTTTCTTTGCCTGTTCAGTGAGAGAGATCAGGTGCGTGTCCAGTCGGTTGCTGCATTGGGGGTGGCAGGTTGTCAAAGTGGAGGATCGTGAATGTCATCACAGATCTATGCCCAACTATGACAAGAAGAGACACCCTTGCATGCTCTCGAAGAATGTGGCAACGGGCATTTCTCGATCTCAAGACCGAGACATTTGCATTGCACACCACGTCCTCAGCACGCAGCGAAGCACATGATACCTCCTTGGCTCTCTGCTGCGCAATGCCGTCCAGTATCCTACGTCTTGGTCATTGTTGGCACTATTGACCAATTCAGCGGCTTCTAAAAAGACTAGCCAGGCCATTGCGACGGCCACCTCGTCCGTTATGCATCGTAACTATTCAGCTGGGCGTGTTTTGGTGATGTGCAGACTAACTGATACTGTCATCTGGTTGCGGATTGCACACGCTCCCCACATGACGTCAAGCAATCCACGCCAACTTCCGTCTTTCAGCTTTCCAGGTGCTATATACCAACAACAATTACCAGCCTTTGCCCGCTGCGCCCTCCACTAAAGAATACCGCAACAGGTTTAACGGGGGGTTTCTGTGGGGTTCTGTGAGGCGCCTTGCACAATGTTCATTCGTTGACTTTCGATGTACAAGCATGTGGAGGGGTGTGGTATCGCAAGCACCTTGTTTGTGGCTTGCAGGATGATCGTCACCGGTCTTGGGTGTCAGTCCACTTGAGTAACCGATCGCCCCTGGGTTCATATATTCTGCTCTTGCACATCATTTTCTGCTCCCTCTTCTCAGGAATTCGCAGATGTGAGGTACCGTTTGCGCTTGTGCTTGTATACTCGAGCGTGCCGGAGCCACCTAGTCCTGTGCTCAATACCGCCACGATGAACTCCTCATCAGACTCACCACCAGCCTCGACCCCGTCAGCGACTACTACCTCCTCAAATCATCAACAAGAGCCAGAACGAGTCCTTGACGACGAGCCTCAATCTCCCACCGCAAGCCATGCCCTCGCCTCCGAAACAGTGCGTATAGCTCCAGGTGAAGACCCCGAGCAGCATCCTCAGGGTGCGGCGCAACAAGAGTATGATCCAGCCAACGACACCGAAGTCGAAGTGAAGAACCTAGGATGGAACAAGAAAGCCTCCGATATACCGGCCCCTGTCGTCGGCGGTCTACGGAATGAGGAGCTGTGGACGTTGGTGAGGAGGTTCGACAAGCAGGTGTTCCATGTGAAGAAAATCGAGGAGCGGCCCTTGGCGGATTTGGACATGAACATCGCCGATGACGAAGAATTCTCGCCAGAAAAGTTGAGAGCGCAATTGGAGAGACTGTACATGGTTGTCCTCGTCTCTCTCTTCTCTTTCTGGAAACATGTTGTCAGGTTACGCTCCTGGCGAGAACAGAAGCGCTCGGCTGTTTTCTTGGGAGTCTACGTTGTCGCATGGGTATTCGATCTTCTGGTCCCAACCATCACCGCATTCTTCATGGTGTTGATACTCTACCCGCGTTCGAGGGAGTTTTGCTTCCCCCCAGTCCCACCATCGCTGATCGATCCCACGACGGGAGGTGTCCAGAAGCCACCCGCTGGATTGCTTGCCTCAGAGGGAAGTGTGACAGGTGCCCCCGAGAAACACGAGGGCGAAGCTGTAGAGCAAGAGGCGCACAGCTTTGTGAATAGCATTTCGACGGTATGTTCTGGTGTACGTACCCTTATGCGACCCTCATGATGTGGCCTCGCCAAACTGATTGTTGCTTATGGCATGTAGCTTGTTGTTAGTACCGCTGCCGGGAAACATCCGGAAGCAGACCCTCACGAAGACAAAAGCGCCCCCGATCCGACCGAATTGACCGAGTTTGTCTCGGATGCTCGCGATAAGACCAAGGGAACAAATCCAAGCATTGAGCACAACAAGGCAAAGAAGCCAGTCTCCGCGGCCGTGTGGGATAAGGCTCGCCCAACGATGCACCTTGTTGCTGACTTCGTTGACACATGGGAACGCTTCGGTAATGCTCTCAGCCCTGTGACGCCCTTCCCGCGGCGACGTCCCCGTGCGAGACTGGCAGCCTGTCTCCTGCCGATTTTCCTCACCTCGCTCTTCCTCACGCCATACATGGTCACCAAGGGCATGACGTTTGCAGCTGGCTTTGGCTTCTTCGGTGACCCGATTCTCACGCCTGCGTTGGATTTCCTCAACCGGAAAATCCCCAACTGGCAGAAGTTCCTGGAGCTAAGACACACGCTCCTCAGAGGGATTCCGACGAATGCTCAATTGACAATCACCCTACTGCGAGTAGGCGAGAGGGCAAAGGCACCCATCCCGCCACCACCGGAGAGTGACGTGCCTGCTCCCATCGAGCCTCATCCGCAAGCAAAAGAGAACCTTGAGCGTATGGGTAAGTCACTCACCGAATCCCTGCAACTCTACAGGATCCTTGGCTAACACCACTACTAGAAGGCGTAACAAAGGAAGAGCTTCATCACGCGGTAACCCCTGACGATCACCTCCACGAAGAGTATACCGAAGCTACTGCCCCGAAGAAGAAGATGAAGAAATCCGAACGCATCATCAACCTCCTGAAGAACACCACCGCCGGCGGCGTTCATACTGCCCTGACAGCTGACCGCGCCAAAGCAGCCGCTGGCCGCAAACACGCTCTCGCCCGCCGCGGCGCCGTCCGCACAAACTCCACGCCCCCGACCGGTCCCGTGTGCTTCCCTGCTCGCTTCAAGGGTGAGAAGGGACACGCTTACATCACTGAGACAAGCACGTCTCCAGCACTGAGCTGGACGAGCGACATCGATGATCCGAAGAAGACGCAATGGACTGTTGCCGTTGGAGACGTAGCTGAGGTCAAGAAGATGGGAGGCCTGGGGTGGAAGAGTAAGATTGTGGTTGGATGGGCGCTAGGTAGGGAGATCCTGGATGGATTATTGGTGAAGACGGTGAACGGTGAAGAGTGGCACTTGACGGCCGTGGAGAGGAGGGATGAGTTGTTCAACAGAGTGATTGCAATGGGCACGCAGATGTGGGAGTCATGGTAAGGGAGGTGGTTTTGGGGGACATGCGTAAGGTACCTGAGGATACGGCGTTGAAGGATTGCAACATGTTTCTCGACATGCCCAAAAAGAAACGATACGATGAAAAAGAAGAGAACTTTATATCCTGCAAAAGCGGTGGCGATTGGCGTTCAAAAGTGAGGCTTACTTGGAGTACCGTTCTTCTTGAAATGTGGTATCCATTCAGGGGGTCTTATGCTTTGTGAGCACACTCCAAGGAGCTCACTTCTTCTAACAACTAGTGGGGAGCTAATGCAGGAGTAACGACACAAGATGAACTGACATTTTGCCACAGCTTATTGGTCTCATCTCTACCTTCTAAAAAAACGTAGGGGGGAAAGAACGACGCTTAGGTATGGAGCTGAATGTAAGGGGCCAGCAACACTTGAGAAGTTTTCTCGTGATATTAATTGTCGCACCGCGTCAGTAGACGTTCGCAAGCTTGACAAACAGGATGTGACATTCTGTTGGACGTATATTTTCTAGTATAGGCTGAGCGACATGAGGTCGAGATCTTGGATACCAAGATCGGTGTGACCAAGTATGTATGTAAAAGGGAGGGGGTATCCGGTAATAACAGCAGACCAATGACGCCTTCACCAACCCGAGCTTTCCATTCTTTCAATCAAATAATGCATTTTTATTCGCTCCCCCCCCTCTTAAATGTGCACCTCGAAGCTCTCCAAGAGTGAGTGTGTATTTCATACTCGCGTCATCGGTGGTGGGTTGATGCGTTCATGGTGTTTGCTGTTGTGGAGTCGCGGAAAGGGTGGACGAAAATAGAAAGGAGTATATGGGCCCATCAGGAGGTGGGCTCAGGGGAAGAAAAGGTATTAGAATGAAAGGTCAAACGCTGTACGCTGAGAAACACGTAGTAGAGGAAAGGTCGAAAAGGGGAAACCACAGTGATTGTGTGTGTGTGCGCGCGCGCGCGTGTGTGTGTGTGTGACGATAAGCCATCATTTTTGGTCGTGTTTGTATGACTCCGGTCGGAGATAACGATCCAGCCTCTCCCACCCTTCCTCAGGTAGGTCCACGACCGAGTCATTCAGCGTGTCGATGATGAAACGGCTTGCTGCAAAGGAAAAAAAATCGTTAGCCTCGTGCCCTTTTCGTTTCTTCTCTTGAGAGAGCTTGCCGAGTGGTACTCACGCATCAGGTCCAAGCCGTCTTCACCAGCCTCGACCGCAACTTCCATCCTTGTCGAGTTGTAACACCCGTACTCATCTTGCAGCTGGAGCATACAACGCCACAACTCAGAGACATCATCGGCAGGGATGTGTGAGCAGCTGCGTTCCGAACAAGTGCTGGATTTGCGACCTTGGTCGGTGAGGTGTGCAGGAGGCGTCGAGGAGCGACTGCTCCCGGCGGAAGATGATGTGTTCATGTTGTTGTTCTTGTTGTTGCGACGAGAGAGGCGGTCGCGAGCGGAACGCATCGACTGGGTGATAAGGTTGGTTGTATTAGAATGAGTGGAGGAAACGGAAGAGGCGGTGGATGGTCTTCTCGTATGATACATAGTCGTGATGTAAACAAGTACCGTTACATGCAGTAGTGGGATGTGATGCCGTTATATCTGGAGTTGGGAGTTGGGAGTTGGGAGTTGGGAGATCAGTACTAGTCGCGTTCGGGCCGTGTATAATGTCGCCTGGTTTGAATATTCCAAGAAAAGGGATGCCTAACCTTCAAAGCCGGGCGTGTGTCGGGTATTATATCTTTTATTTGCTTGTCATGCAAAACGAGCAGCGAAACACACTCGTCATGGACGGGACCCTTGCATTCCGGGTGCCGCCTCACACTTATACTTGTGCCCGACGCCAAAGTAGCGGGACTGCCGGCACCATCCTGGATAGGACACGACCCTCCTCGGACTGCGCAACCCTTACGGCATTGACATTGACAAGACATGTGTCAGGTCCGTTGGATGGGCTGGATTGCCCCCTCCCGAAAGGTGCACCATTCGTTGCGTATTGCGTACTCTGACCGCACCATACCCAGCTTGTGCTTGGTTCTAAGTTTTCGGGCATCAGGACTGGAGGGGCGCTCGGGGATGTGTGTCAAGGCATCCTAGTCGATGATCCGCCTGCGCCGCTAAAATGCTTGTCCTTCTTTCTTCCAAGGCGATGCGGCCTCATTTGCCTTTGCTTTCTTTCCTTGTTTCGGACGAGCCACCTCAGGTAGTCAAGGACTCTCTGAATGCGCGTTGCCTAATAGCGCTACTCCCTTCTAATAGTTGATTTTGGTGGAGTGGCTTGCGAGCCTGTCGCAGGTCCTCGGGCTCCGGGCCCCGTTCGGTGCTCGACAGCCAGGAACTGAGGCGTGTGACTCTGGTCCAGTTGACAGAGGCGTTGTCCACATGGTCTCAGTCGCTGAACTGAATCGCTGGTCTAGATTGGCATGATAAGATTGGGATCATGACCACTGAGCCACCCAACGGCCGTCATCGTCTGACGAGTGCGTGTAACAATTTTGCAAACCAGTGACTTAGCTTCTTCCGCTGATCATGATGACGGGGGGGGACAACAAATCGTTCCGGGGCATGCTGTGAAGAATTGCGAGTCCGGGCTCCTTACCATGCTGGGAATAACAGATTCGTAGCACTGCCAGCCTGTCACGGCACCTCTAGAAGCGGGGCCGGCATTTGGATGACTGGGACCCCCCTGCTCCGTTGCTCCGTGATCCGGCTAAGCGTGCACGCTCTTCCTTGCGATCGAAGCCCAATTTCAACCATATTGCTGCGGCGAAGAGTCAACAGGTATTGATGATACGTGATTCTCTAAGCTGATCTTCCGACAAGCGGCGTGGTCGTGGTTGTGTGTCTTTATGGCGTTCCTAACTTACAGTACAAGGTGAGATCAGTCTTCCACCCCCACGAAATCCCGTATGTTCACATTTCTGTCGAATGAGAAACCTGCAGCAGTGGCGCTTCAGTGATGTATGTCTGGCGATCCTGCTACCTTTGTTAGTGGCCGCCTGGAGTCCAAATCATGAGGCCACTGCGAACTAGATCTAGTCACGGGACGCATGCCTGCAGTAGTCACGTCCATCCAATTATGGCTTCCTCACATTCACCGCACAGCCTCCAGGTACCGTAGACTTCATGAGAATGGCTTGGTTCCGGGAGTCGCAACCTTTGAGGATAGCTTGGAATGGCAGCTGGGGCCTGGATTCACAACCACAGGTGTGCTGAAGCTCGCAGCAAATGCTGAGGCCGTCTTGTGTTTGACGCCCCCTTCGCATGGCAAGGTCATCCGGTTCGTATTTGCAGCAAGTCGTCGGAACAATGGCACCCATGGGATGATATTCTGCACGACAGGATTTAGTGTTGCGTCCAGCAACTGAGACAAACGCCTTTGTCGTGCGGAGCTTATCAGTCTGTCTGGGTGGCAGCCATGACGGGGTCGCCTCCATGCGCCGCCCTCCGGTGACGGAGTCAGCTGGCGATGGCGTCACAGTGAACGCGACCCGACTCGTCTTATCTTCAGTGATGTTCAGTCCTGCTTCGACCTGCGATGGTAATTGCATCGCGGGCCGTGCAGATTCAGGGGAGGCCCTTGAACTGGCTGATCGATGCATTCGATAAGGTTTGGCCGTTGTGACGGTTGATGATCAAGAATGTGCTCTCGGTGATGTAGATCTGCGGAAGTTAGATGCGGAGACTTTGCCCACGTCTCTTCAGAGGACAGCACTCAATTGATGACAAGTAGCTGCGTGCGATGCCGACCCTCGAATCAATGACTTCTGCCGCTCCTAGTGGCTCGCATGACGCTTGCTCTCAATAGTTGCTGTCACGGAGAGATGTAACTACTCCGCGCAAGCATAGAGCTCTCGCGGCGACTAAGGGTGGGTTCTTGCTGGAATGAGGTACCGAAGCCAAGAAGTGCCCGCAAGCTATCACGATGGTGGCATCCTTCTAGCCATAGTTAGTAGTGCTACCGAGCACCAAGTGCTGAGCCGAAGCTTTCAGAGATGGCATGGCTTCCGATGTGGAAAGTAATTAGTTAGCTGAAGCGGCATATCACACTTCGCAAGCCACTAACAACAATAGGGCTGATGCAGATGTGGACAGGGTTGGCGGAGGCCGCAAGCGGATACCTGATGATGGAAATTGCAGCTGGCTGGAGGTGGTTTTGGATACGAAGAAACGTGACGAGTAATAAAGTCACGTGATACCATATTGCTGACAACTCCCTCGCCCACCAACTAATCCACTAGAGCACCCATTGACACATCACAGCCAGGCGGTTGCGATTGCGATCAAGACAGTTAACTTGGGATTAGCCAAGTACCGAGGTGACTATTCCATTAGCATTGCAGCCTGGCTGAGCTGAACCAAGAATTGGCCCCGAGCTGGTCCGAGGAATGGACGCCGACGCTGGAGGCAGGAGAGGCCCCCAGCCTTAGGGGCGACTGAAAGCAATTCCAGCACCATTGCTCGCTCTTGGAGTCATCCGTGGTATGTATCAGTTCAGAGCATTCGTCAAGGGATAAATGCATCTTTTATGCTTGATCGTCTGATCACGAGCCGCACTCAGCTCAGCTCTAAAGCCAATTATTGACTGCTCACGTTAGTGGCGTCGACCATCCCCAGGCTGACCAGGAATGCATGCTGGGCGGATCCTCTTCCACCCCTTGCTATTGGCTCCTGGAGCCCCTGAGGACTCGTTAGATCCTGCCTCTCGAAGCAGCTTTCCCCCTTCTGTGCCCCCCTTCAGCGCTCATGGTGCCTGCCGCATGCGCTGGAACAGGCAATACAGGGGGCACATTCCCTCGTTGGGTCAGATCCGAACCCCCTTTTCCCTGGACTTCTCGCGTCTGATGCAGTACTGTCGATTCCGTGCTGACGGGTGCCGCTTTGGTTTTTTTTGGCCGCCAGTCGTCTTCCATCGCCCTTCTTACTCTTGTCCAGCTCTGTCGTGGTGCGTTTGACGGCCTGCTCGCTCCTTACACAACTACCTCGACCTGATATCAGAGAAGTGTCTTCCTAGTCTTCAAGGTTGGACTCTCACGGACTTGACGCTCCTTTAGGCCCTCCCCCCTGGTGTTTCCACGCTTGGACCTCCTGCACCGACGATCCTTTCACGAGCTGCGACTTTTCCAGCCTCGACGCGAGACTTGACACTCAATTCTGTCCAGACAGTTGTCAAGACGCGACGATTTCCCATACTTACGGCCTCATTAAGCCGTCGGACGCGTCTCACGAAACTCAGACCGTTGTGTTCCCCGGGAAGATAGCTGCGACCGCCACAAGGCGCATCGGACGCAGTTCGCCGCTCCCGATATCCTCCCGTCTCGGTGACACCAACCCTACATCTCCGGGTCGTCGTCTAACGTTGAGATTTGCTCTGGCTCCGCCCATACCTCACCTCTCCTCCGCAAGCCGACTGTCGATTGCCAGCGTGAGCGGCTTTCGACCAGTCTGCACTCTTTAGCCCACAACGGCTTTCGAAAAGTCTAGTGCTCCCGGCCTCCTCCGTGGGGTGAGGGCATCGAAATCTACCAGAAGCATGGTGTCTCCACGTGGTCGCCGTTATGTCGCCATTGCGGCAGTGTTCGCCCTTGTGCTGATTATGTTCCTGCTTGCCGACGGGCCAAAGAACTCAGCGCGTGGCTACCTTGACCAATACCTCGACCATACTCCTGGTGCTGGAGTAACGTCTGCAGGCAGCAGGGGAAAGGGGAAGCCACGATACCTTCCTGACCCAACGTGGGTTCCTCCGCCAGTGAAAGACCCATTCCACTCGCTTGCAACTTCCAAGGAGGCACCCCCAATCCCCGAGTGGAATCAACCCAAACACGAGCTTCACGTCAAGTACGATCTCGAGTATGCGCCACCGCTCTTCATCGGCTTCACTCGCTCCTGGCCGATGCTTCTTCAGACCGTCGTCTCATACATCACTGCTGGCTGGCCAGCCAACCAGATTTATGTCATTGAGAACACGGGCGTTCAACGTGCCAACGCCAAGGGGCAGCTCACTCTTCAGAACCCCTTCTACATGAATCACGAGTCACTCAACAAGCTCGGTGTCAATATCGTGCAGGCGCCTGTGCTCATGTCGTTCGCCCAGCTGCAGAACTACTATATGTATCTCTCGCACCAGTATCAGTGGCCATACTATTACTGGTCTCACCAAGACGTGATTGCTCTGTCCTATGAGGATGGTCAGGTGGGACTCACTGCAAAGGCCCATGAAGAGGGATACAAGACTATTTACGAGCTGGCACTTGAAGAGCTGAACCGCACTCTTGGGACGGGTGAGCGCTGGGGCCAGCGTCTTTTTTCGTTTGACAACTTCGCGCTTGTGAATCGTGAGGCATTCGAAGATGTCGGCGGCTGGGACAATTTCATTCCGTACTACATGACCGAGTGCGACATGCACTCGCGCCTCTTGATGGGCAACTGGACTATCAAGGACGCCCATGCCGGCATCATCAACGACGTCGGCTCTATTCTGGACGACCTCCGCGTCCTGTACCGTGACGAGTCCATCGAGCCCTCATACAGCGACCTGAACCCCTCGAAACCGACCCTCAACAAGCGCGACGCTGCCCCGGTCGACATGAAATCAGCGGAAACGTCAAGTCTCCAGAAGCGAGCTGTCGCTCCTGACACTCCAGGCGAGCCTTCCTCGATCACCTACTTCCGCAAGCTTCAACGCATGACTGCGCACATGCAGAAATTCAAGCGAGAGTCCAAGAACCGTCAGAACTGGCTCGGTGGTCAGCGTGGCGGCAAAGACGAGCCCTTCTACTACCATTCAAGGGGTATCCAGCAGGGCATCGACGTACTCACCGCCGCTGGCAAGGAGGTTTTCGCTGAGAAGTGGGGACACCGCGGCTGTGATCTGGTCTCTGGCGCTGGCCTCAAGCTTGAGGACCAGTGGAGAGTTGCCAGAGACTGGGAGTAAAGGGAACCAGGACGCTGAGCGAATGCGCAATGTACGATTTCCCGGTGCCCTTTCCTTGATTGTGAGAGATGGATTCTCTCGGTTCCCCTGCTTGTCCATCCATGCATAACGGCGTCTGCGTAATGATGGGGACCACCTTGGACCTGACCGGCTTCGGATCATCTGGCCATTCTTCGATTCTACACGTTACTCTTCGCGTTGCCTATCGGATGAGGGCAAGAGCGGCATGCGTGCATCGATCGCCGAGGTTACTTTATCTCGCGATCACGGCAGACCTGTACGGCCTTATAACATGCAGGTACTTGGGAGTGGCAATTTACACCCGCATGTTCTTATCCCGACGTCTGTTCTTCGTCATACTCATGTTTGACGTCCTACTTGCAACTGCGGCGATTTCATCTTTGCTTCTTCTTTTTCTACGTAATTCGATTCTTGAACGAAGGAGGAGTGTGAGGGGATGGAGGGGATTCCGTAGTGCTCGCATTGGCTGGCTTGGATGGGACCACAGCTTTTGTATGTGATGGTGAATGAAAACGATACCAAATTAAAATTAACATGAGAATGAAAGTTCAACAAAGGGATGTACCCTGCCACGAGTGACGTATCCATCGCGAAAGTTGAGGCGCGTGCTGTGCAAGTCCCAACTTGCAAGGCAAAACTTGACAACTTAGACAGCTGTGCGTTCACAGCTCCATCGTCAAAATGACGTCGTCACAGGTCGTCTATCTGAGCTCCCTCGCAAGCTTTCCTCCAAGCCGTGGCGGACTCGGATCGCTCAGAAGGATGCGGGCAATGACGGTTCATTTTTCGGAGCACACTCCGTGATCGACACGCCTCAAGCAGATCATGGAGGGGGTGTAGCGATGGGGAAGAACCAGAAGAGCATTGTATGCGATTGTTGTGAAATCCCCCCCCCCCCCCTTTTAACTTTACAAGCCTTGTAAATCAAGTTTTGGGTCCCTTTGATGCATCACGATGGTGTGTAGGAAGGAGGAGTAATAAACCCGCCCTGGTTGTTTGGTGGCGGTTCTGGCGGTCTGAGAATTGAAGGGGGACTGTGATCTGGACATGTGATTTCGGTTGATTGATTTCCTGGCGCTGTGAGAGGAGGAGGAGGTGGAGGAGGGGAGGAGGGGAGAGCCTAAAGCTATCCGAACAAGCTACCCCAGCTTTTTCTCCCCCATTTGTCACGAGGGGTTAATTATCGACGAGGGCTTTTTTGCTAGTCGTTGAAGATAAGACAGTGCTTGTAGGTACTCAGGTATCTACAGTAAGGTATTAATCAGTATGGCCACCGCTTATGGCGGATATTCAAATTGATAAGAGAGATGCCAGTCATCTGGTTCTTCTCAAGTGGTCCGCGCGTGGAAGGGACGGGGAGTAGAATAGGTACCTACCTTAAGGGTATGTGCGACAGGGGCTTTTCCTCCAACTCCCGGATCGACAGTGCGTCACGTAGTTCCAAAATTGTCAGAACGTCCCCCTTCTTCCTTGACCAAAAGCCCAGGTCAGCCAACCTACCCGACGGAATGGATGGGGTGTACCTGGAAGGTGCTGCAGAGCCAAAACAAGTGGTGTATCTTTCCTTTTCTTTTTTTTCCCTTTCTCACAGTGCATTGTTGGATACAGGACAGTAGGTAGTAGAACCTCTGAGAGCGTTACTTAACACTTATTACCTCATGAGTCAGTCATAGCACGTTTTTAACAACCCAAACCTACCTAGGTAGACGCTGTTCTGGCGGGTTTGGTGTGGAGGGGAGGAGGAGGAGGAAAACCTACCGTGGAAGTCTTAGCTTCCGAGGAGTTTTCGGATGGGTCTGAGGATTTTAAGGTTTTACGGTCTATTCCTTCGTTTGGATTCTTCGTGGAAAAGGTGGCTTTTCTTTTGGCTGGTGGGAGTCAAGGCTCCGATGATCGGGAGGGGGGGGGGGAACTCTCAATGAGTCGTATCGATGGGTTTGGGGTTTATGCCTTCATTAGAGCGGCAGACAGTCACACGCACAAAGAGAGAAGGAGAGAGGTGCAATATGAAAGTTGTCATGGTATTTCTGCCATTCAGTCGAGTCCGGCCATCCCTAGAGATGGGGAAACTCGATACAGATCAACAAGCGAGAAGAATCGCGCGGATAGGTTTCTCGAGACTTGAATCTCTGTCGTTGTAAAAACATGATGCTGCTGCTGCTGTTACTCCACCCTCCAATCAGATCCAGATGCTTCCATCCTTCCATTCCGTATGCAAGCGAGAGACGGATCAAAACACATGTGCAGAAAATACAGAAAAACGCCAAAGTCGATGTCCGGTGGATGTCTATGGACCGTTGTGGGAGTAGTAAAAAGGTGATGAGAGCGAGGGTATCGTTGTCGTGAGCGAGTGAGATCGTGAGGTAAGAGGTGTGAGAGGATGCCGATGGTCTTGTTGATCGGTAGAGAGAGAGAGAGGGGTAGAGGAGTTGGTGAGAAGGTAAGGTTGGTGACGTGTATCGGGGGTATCGTGAATGGTAAATGATGATAGTGTAAGGCGCGAGTCTATCAATGAGAGCCTGTTGTCGCATGCAGTTGTATAGGTGGCATGAAGGTGCCTGACGAACTCCAGGTCCGGCAGGACATGCAGTGAAAGCATCCGTTGTCGTCTTTTGAGCCATCAAGGCGCGACTGTTGTACTGTTGCTGTTGCTGTTGTTGTTGCCCGTCCGCAAGGGTCGCACACACAATTACTGATGCGCCCGTCTCCTGACGCGCTCGCGTCCGCGCCTCTCATCTTCGCTGCCGCTGGAACTGCTACTGCCGCTGCTCAGACGGCGGCGCTCCTCCTCATACCATTCACTGAGGCTCTTGCCGCCGAAAGTCAAATCATCATCGTCGATGAGGGTGGGTTGGCACCAGGAGTCGAGGGCCTGGATGTTGGGGAGGTAGTAGTAGTAGGAGTCGGCGGAGGTAGCCGTTGCGGCTTGTGTTTGTTGTTTAGGTTGTTCTGCTTTGGGAGACATTGTGGATAGATAGATTTATTTGTCTTTGTTGTGAGGAGGAGAAGAAAAAAAGAAATTCCAGAGAAGGGAGGCGTAAATCCGGGGGACGAGGTGGGCGGGGAGGAGGATTATGTAGGATGAGACGAAGTCTGCCAGGTGTGAGGAAATGAAGGAGCTGAGCACAGACGGGATTTGCTTCTGTTGGTGGCGATGATGAGGGTAAGACTATCGCGGATCCGCTCCGGTGTGAAAGTGGCGACGCCGGGGACCTTGGCTTGAGGCGGGGTTTCTGAAGAGAGGAGAAGGTGATTTGTTGCCGCGATGGAGCTGTCGGTGTTCAAGTCACGTCAAGAAACGACGAAAGGAAGCACGGTCTGAGGCAAGGCCTTTTGATGATGAGTATGAGAAAGTGTCAAAGGGAAGAGAGAGAAGTAGAAGAAGACAGGCGTGGGAATCTGGGGAAGGCCGGGGCGGCAGGCAGACTATAAATTAGGGGGCTTGCGAACATGTGGGAGTCAACGACAAAGACCACAAGGCAAAGGCAAGGCAAAGCAAAGCCGTGAATGAGTCGGGCCGGGAAGGGGGGGGAGGGGTGTGTGTTTGTGCCCGTCCGTTTGTCTGCGCTGGGCTTGGCTAGGCTGGGCGCAAGACGAAGCAGAAAAAAAGGCTGTCCTGGGCACGAGGGAGCAGTGGTTTGAAGACGAAGAGGCGGACGACGATGATGGAAGAGGGAGGAGGAGGAGGGGGTGTGGGCTGAGTAAAACAGAAGGCCTGACTCTTCGCACGGAGCACAGGACAACGAGTCGAGTCGAGTCGTGCATTGCAACACGATGCTGACTGTTGCGGGAATGCTGACTGCTGTTCGTGTCGATGATGCTGGTGATGATAATCTGTCGTATTGATTGAATTAATGATCACCTCGGTTCGTATTCTTTTTCTTTTGTCGTTACTGGATATGAGTCCAGATAAACTCGTGTTGCGGCTCGTATTGCATCCCACTCTCTGCAATCGACGGGCTGCGAACTACAGTGGGGGGAGGGAAGCCTCGCTGAAACACTGCGCCGGCACTGAAGACACGCACTGAGGCTGAAAAGACACCACGTCCTGCCACCGCAGCCCACTGAAACGCCATCACCGCATCCTTAAAACCCAATCCAGAACACAAAAGCAATATGTAGGTTCACAGCCCCAGTCTCGTGGCTGCATTTGGGATTTCGTCTCTGGCCCCAAGTTGGGCCTTTCCCTTTTCCCAATCTGGAGTCCTCTGCTAAGTTACCATGTCATACAGCTGCGTTGTCCGCCCCAGCTCAGCTCAGCTCTCCCAGACTATTTGCTTCTCGGCTGACCGATTTTGTCCTTTTCAGCCAGGACTCTACCATCAATCTGTGCGGAACGGGTCAAGATGCACTTTTATCCTGCCCAATGCAGCGATTGCGGACCATGGCCGCATCCATGGCTGATGACTCTGAAATCGTACTGCAGAGCGACTACCTACTTCAGGCGAGCCAGTCTTGAGTCTCGATCTGGGTGTGCGGTGCGTGTGGCTGACTTGGATTCAACAAAGTCTGGACTGGCCCCCAACTGGATGGATGGATGATGGGATCGCGATCCAACGAATCTGGACAAAGGAGGGAATTATCGGGTTGGGGGGACGGCTGGGCGATGGGGGGGACCGAAAACGTGGATGAACCGGAATGCACTCATACTTTCTTTTTCCTCTTTGAGTGTCTAGATTCTGAAGGTTCGCCGTGGTCGCCGAAGAAACTAGGTAATCCTGTGCCTATGCTATCCTCTTCCCGGCCCAGTCGCGTGCGGCGGAAAGGCGCTTACCGAAGGAGCCGTCGTTGCTCTTTCTTTCTTTCCACCACTTCCGTTCGCCCATTCCGAAGTCATATGCGTCCAGCAGCCGGGCCCAACTAGCCGGTCTCGATGCTGCCGCATTCATCGCTGTCTCGTCAAAATATCCCATTCCAGCTGGCAGAATAGCCTTGAACCCGAGCGCGTGCTTGCGGGGTCTCCGGCTCGTCGGTATTCGCACCTGGAATGCACACGGGCGTCCGCCCGCAACGTGTCCAGGCCACATCAAAATAGGACCCGCGGGAAAGCCTAAATCGGAGGGTGTGTCGCTAGCAAGCAAACGGGCAGAGAGAGAGAGAGAGAGAGACGACAAGAGACACACACACGCGCAGACTTGTGATGTACTGTACGCTGGGCTGCGCCAACTAAAGCGGAAGGGCAGAAGGCAGCATATTAGGCAGCCTGACGAAGGCTGTGCGCCGTTCTGATACGCTGTCTCCCACAGAATGTCAGCTCACTCTGCCTGTCGATCGCGCATCTTGGCGCGTTTCTGGAACCAACATGGGCAACCAACGTAAGAGTCAAGGCAGGCAGGCAGGCAGGTAATCGCGACAAAATGCATATTCCATCAGCCTACCTAGGTAGGTATCTGGTACCGGTGTTCTGTGATATGTGTCATGTCATCTGCAGAAGAGCAACGAAAACTGGACACCCACAAGAGCCTGTGCGTCGCGTGCGCGCGCAAGACATTTCATGATCAGAGTGAGCCACCCGAGTAATAAGTCATCTGTGGATGGGCAGCTGACCGCGACCTTGAGGCTCGGCGGAGGGGTACACTGTCGTACATAAAACACAAACCAAAACAGAAGAACAGTCAGATGTGCATCAATACGCAGTTGATGTTTTCCCGTTTGTCCCGCGTTTGTCGGCATGTGCTACTTCTTTGTGATCTCCATCCCATCACCCGAGTTCTTTCCGGGGGAGGGGGGGGGGGGCACGCGAGTCTGTCTGCATGTCGAATGACGACATTAAATGGGCGCGGGCGCGGCGACATCCCTGCTTGGACCCTTGCTGACGAGACGTCGTGGCGTTTGGCATCACATCGTTTCGGACCAAGAATTTGGTGCTAAGAACACGAGCAGACTCGACTGGAATAGTTGATGCCGAACGAAACAAATATAAGATAGTCACCGGAATAGCAAAGTAGTTGTAGGAGAATAGAAGAACCAAAGGAGAGGAGCACGGTGAGACATGTCAAAATGATCAACAGACGCGAAGTGTCATTGGGGTATAACGAAACTGACTAACTATATGGGTATCTTTTCCATCCAAACGCCATGCAAAAAACAATCCTATGCCAGGATCTTGTAAACGAACCAAAAACCAAAAACCAAGAAACGCCCAGTATGCCCTGATTCAATCCCTTTATGCAGTCATCATCATCGTCATCATCATCGCTCTCCTCCTCCTCCTCCTTCCCCACTTCCTCCCCGTCGGGTCTAAGCCCGCGCCGCAGCAATCTTCTTCGCGCGTGAGCGCGTCACCCTCTTCGGCGCCGACTCCTCCACCGGCGTCTTCCACTGGACGGTCTTACCGCCCTTTGAGGAGGAGGTGGTGGTGGTGAGCGACCGAGGCGGGGAAACCTCCATCCCCTTCTCCCCCATCGCCGCCAGTACCTCCGCTGGGTACTGGGCTCGGCCCTTGTTCTTGCGGGTGTTTGCCCGCGTGGTCTGCGCGACGTCCGGGGCCACGGCCTTGGCGCGACCGGCACCGCTCCGGCTGTCAATGCGGATGGGCGTCGGGATGGACGACTTGGGTGCCTTGTTGGTGAGGCGGGAGGAGCGGCGTGTGGGTGTTCCGCCCTTCTTCGGGCTTACGTTCTTCTTGGGGCTGCGATTCTCCTTCTCGGGAGTCGCAGGCTTTTCAGGGCTGGCGACCTTTTCGGGGGACGCCTGGTTGGGGCTGCGGGGAGCGAGAGCAGGACGGGTGGGCGAGACATTGTTCTCGGCGGCGCGCTTTGAGCGCTGGATGAAGCCGCGCATGTATTCGCGGCTGGGACTTTCATCGTCCTCGTAGATGATGGGTGTAGATGTGAGGACAGTCAGGGGTGAGTCGGCAGTAGAGGCCTTGCTGATAGGGGAGGCGGCCACGGGCTCAGGCGGTGTAGGTGTAGGTGTAGGTGTGCAAACTTCTGGCACATGTTCCAGGACAGGCTGTGGGACGGCCTCTGGGTAGCTCTCGAGGGCTTTGCCTCGGGGGAAGAGGGGGGCATATTCGGCCGACATCTTAAATCGGACGAAGACTTTGTTGAGACCATCCTTGCCGATGCCCTCTTCGACGACAACGTTCGTCGCATGGCCATCAAGACGATGACCGGCTGCCTCAGCGAGCAGGGAGATGGCAGCAGGGGGGAGACATTCAGTCTTGCTGTCAAGAGGAGAGGCGGGCCGGACCTCAACTGGTGATTGAGCAATAGGACTGGGAGTGGACTCGGTCGAAGACTGAGCCAGGGGAGCGGTGATCTCGTTGGGTGATTGGGGAATAGTGACGTGACGGGTCACCATCGGCGACTGAGCAATAGGAGCCGCGGCAAAAATATCAGGGTCAGATCTCGTATCGAGACAGATTGTAGACATCTTCTCCGATCTCGTGTCCACATCGATCGTCGAAGCCTTCTCGGACTGTTCCAAGACATCGCTCAGAGCGGGAGTGCCATTCAGCTTCAATTCGAAGCGGCTGTTGCCCGCGTCAATCGAGTAGGATTGGTAGGCAATGGCAGCAGCCTTGGCAGTGATCTTTTCAACGTTGTCACGGCGAGCCATCTGGACAGGCGCCATGACGTTACAAACAGTACGGAAGACGTTCCTCTGTATGTCCAAGTCGCTGTGATCCATGTCACGGCGACGCTTGCCCAAAATCGGGACTTGGTATGATCTGTCGATGAGCGATTCGTACAGAGGGTAGAGGTGTTCTTCGGCGTTGTGGAGGTAGGAGTTGGCAACGTCGGCTGTGAACGACATAAAATTAGCTATGCTGATCTGGAGTAGAGCTGGAATGGCTGCTGATGACGATGACGAGCGTGGTAGGAAAGGAGGAAGAAAGACATGAGGGGGATGGAATCGGGGGAACGGGAACTTACCAAGAGCCTGGCATTGGCGATTGATCATAAAAGCAGCGGTATCAGGCTTATCGCCGTTGGTCTGGTGGATCTCGTCGGACGGGAGGAATGTGTCGTCTCTCGCACGCTTGAAGGGCTTATCCTGCTTCTCACGAGGATCCTGGGCAAAGTTCTGGAAGAAGGCTTGAGCACCGGGCCATGAAGGCAGTTGGCGAGAAGCAATAGCAGAAGCGGCAGCAGAAGCTTGAGCACGCTCTGTGAGAACAGAGACTCGTGCCATGATGGTATCGAGTTTGCTTGTAGGGCACTGGGGCTTGATAGCCACGCGAGTCCAGGCGGGTCGGTGGGTGAAGTGAGGCGTGAGAGCTCTATCCCACGCCATGTTATCGAATGGTCTGCGATCCATTGCGAAGGAATGGTGATTGAATTGGGTTTGTGTTAGGTGTGTATGTGTGCGTCTTGAGACTTGTGTGTGCGTGTGGAAAATGTTCCAGAATTGTGGTTTATTGGAATGCCAGAAGGCGCGATGTGTTTTGCTTGATGCAAGAGCGTGTGCTGAGTGTGGGGTAGAGTGTGTGATGAACGTGTCAAAGGCAAGAGCTTGTAGTCAAGAAAGTCAAGAGTATTGTGGGAAGTTGCAAGAGTGCAGTGTGCAGTCAATTCAAAGTGAAGTCAACGACGATGCAGGAAGCAGCTTTGACAGGGACAGGGAGGGGAGGCGCGTTGCGAGGTTATGCTCGTCGATGGGCAAGGCTGATCTGTTTACTTTCTGTGGGTCCGCCATCATACTCTGCGCTAAGTCCAATGCGGGACCCTTGCTCCCCACCTGCCGCAACGTTGTGGCTAATTACTCCGGAGTCGGTGAAACGAAATGCCGCCACGAGACATGGTTTAGCTACCATGACATGGGCACCAGAATGATGGCCATGTGAATGGCTTCAAACTCCGTCTGGAGTGAAGCGCATCCGACAAAGATTCATTGCGAGATCAAAGATTTCACGCCTTCTGACTCTCTTAAGTCCGGGCAATAACGATGACGCGTGCACCCTGTGGGGCTACGTATTTCAGAGTGATCATAGTGCAAATGGATGACTCTCTGTGATCCTGAAGACAACAATAGTTGTACATGCATGCAAAAATCGACATTCCCATGTCCAACCCTCCAGCAGTTCCTGGGCCAAATCTCAGGGCAGTCCCTTCGTTGGTGGTGGTGCGAAAAATCGCCAAGCTAAATTCATGCTAGCACCCGCGCCAGCTGTCATGTGGGCCAATGAGGGCACTGCATTTCACGGCTCGATGAAACATCCCTGATCTTTCAGCGGCCACTCATCGTAGGGATACGTAAAAATATGCGTTATGATGCTTGATTTTCCCGCTTCATTCTCGTTGTTGTAGCCGCTATTCCTTCGCGATACCAAAATCGCAGCAGTTATCTCCAATACAGACCAGCCTTGGGTCACTCGTGGAGGGAGTGCCATGCCGTTCAAGCGCACTAAGCCGTTTCTGGCCAGCTCGGCCTGTCTGCTGAGTCACCAATCTAGCAACCAATCACATGCACTGCCCCTCCACGTCAACGAGGGACGTCATCCGCGGGCCACTCTCCTTCGACACCAGGCTTCAGCATTGCATCCCGCCATAACGTTTCCTCCCCCACCGTTTTGTCGAAGATCGAGCCTTGCTCGAATATAACTGTACATCAATACAATTTCTGACCAACCACAAGATTCTACATCAATCGCCACGTCAACTCTCCGCCGACCACCACAACAACCATGAACCGCCTCTTCGGCTCAAAGCCCACGGGGCCTAAGCCGACCCTCAACGGCGCCATTTCCAATATCGATACCCGTGTTGCCTCCATCGACACCAAGCTCAAATCTCTCAATGCCGAACTCTCAGTCTACCAAGAAAAGCTCTCTAAAATGCGCGACGGGCCTGGTAAATCCGCCATCAAAGCCAAAGCCCTCAAGGTCCTCCAGAAACGCAAACAATACGAGGCCGAGAAGGACAAGCTCGAGTCGCAGGTCTGGAACATGGAGCAGGCGCAGAGCATGCAAGACAACCTCAAGAACGTGATGACGCAGGTGGATGCGATGAAGACGACGAATAAGGAGCTGAGAAAGCAGTATGGGAAGATCGATATTGATAAGATCGAGAGGCTACAGGATGAGATGGCGGATTTGATGGATGTCGGCAATGAGATTCAGGAGAGTCTCAGTAGAGGTTATGATATTCCGGATGAGGTGGATGAGAGTGAGCTGGACGCCGAGTTAGAGGCGCTGGGTCTGGAGCAGGAGTTGGAGATGGAGGCGGGAGGAGCAGTGCCTGGCTTCCTGCAGGACGAGGTTGTGCCGGAATTCGTGGATGAGCCACCCCAGGCTGAAGATAAGGTCAAACAGGCGGCCGGGTAGAGATGGCTAGGCACCACCGGTGTTCCTATGAAGAACCGTTGGAGAGAGAGAGGGAAGCATATGGATACCACGTCCTCTTCAGAGCATTCAGCTCCTACTGGCGTTCTGGCGTCCCGGCAAAAGATTTGATACATCGGCAATATTTGTGCGAAGTACGTTGAGCTGCTTTGGTTCTATAATCACACTGGAATCAAAGAACAAGCAAACCTCGTGACAAGAAGATCGAGCTCGCATGTACAGTGTGTTCATTATTTCTAGTAAGTTATACAGTGATCCTTCGCCCTGTGATAATGCAATCCCGTCTTTTGCTATGCTCGCACCTGAAGTCCAAGTTCTCGCTTCCGTACACCACGGCCATGCTTTCAAATCGATCCATAGCTTAATACTGCGCAGATCGAGAGAGAATATGCGAGCAGCCATACTGCCTCCGGTCCTGAGCGAAAGTGGGCATGCTTATAGCAATCTTACCGCGTGAAGAATGGTTCTCTTCTCACGGCCGAAACTTTTCTAGGTCTCAATCAATCGGCGCAAAGAACCGGCTGGCCTCCTCAAGCTCCTTGTCACCGTTGCAGAAATCCCATCCAACAATCACCGGTGCTTGGCTACAGCACACAATCTTACGGGCGTCAAATTGGAGCTTAAACACGCGTGCAGGTCCTTGGTCACCTGCAATGTGAGGGTGCGTGGACTGTCGTGGTGGAGGCGCTCCAGTGCCAGGGGTTGATGCTGCCGTAGGTAAGGTATTCGGCACAGGTAGCTGAGCCTGAGGTGGAGTTGGAGCCGGAGGCGCCTGAGGTGGAATGGGATGGGAGCTGCTCGCAGAGCCGTGATGTGCAGGAGCTCTGCTAGCAGATGAAGCCAGGTTCAAAGCATTTGACGGCGCATGAACGCTTCCTGCCGCAGATGATACTGATCCTGCATGTCCAACATTTGAGCTTGACGCACTCCCGTGCCGTGTAACAGAGGGTGGCGAAGCTAGCATTGATGAACCACCCAAGGCTGCCTGTCCATTCTGAACCGATAACAAGGCATCAGCTACGGCATTTCGCAACTGTGCTCGAGTGAAAGGCGATGGCTCTTGGTCGATGACATTCTGCAGATGCGCATGCTCATACAGAATAGCGGGGTGGCTTGCAAGCTGCACACGAAGTGCATACAAACCGAGAGGGACTGTTCGGTCAATCATAGTCCTCAGTTCTTCTGGCGAATGCTGTGCAGTAGCTGCTGCCGAGATCGAGGTCGGCAGGGGTACGAAGTGTTCGCCGGTCATCGCAGAGGGTGTTGCTGCCAAGTCGCCATGCGATTGGCCAGATGCCCGTGATGACCTTGCAGTCATGGCAGCAGCAGCACGTGCTGTACTGGCTGCGTCTTCCTGGCGAAGATAATGAACAGGTTTCCACTCTCCCTCCTTGTTTCGCCTCCAGATAATAATTTTCATGTCATATGAGCCGGACACAATTCTGCCGTACTTCCGACCACCACCACCGTCCGGAGGGACCTTAGCTCCGAAGGCCTGGATGTCGGCCGGCCGCGAGCTTCCAGCATTGCCCGCCCGACGTACTTTACGTGCATTGCGTTCGATCTCGCCCCTCTCCTGTGCCTTGAAGAATTCGGCATCAATGGCTCTGGCCTCCACTTCGTCCTCGTATTTGCTATATGGCAAGTCACCGAAACCTGCCTGGACCGTTCGCACAAGATGTCCGTGACCGCGCAATTGGGCGACTCTGACTCCCGCAACAGCATCAAAGATGCAAACATCATAGTCACTGCTGCCACTGACGATACGGCGACCGTCATATTCCACACAAGCGATTCCCTTTTCGTGTGCTGGAATGGTTTTGGTGCATACCTGATTCGGCCAGTCCCAGACTTTGATGTGGCGATCTCCAGAGACGGAGACAATAGTGCGATCGCGGACCTGGATCGCATTGACTGCGGCATTGTGCCCATCGAGTCGGCCGATCATAGTGAATGGAGGCTTGACAGGAAGTTCCATCGCCAGATCAGGCTCGTACCCTGGTTGCCTTACAGACTTGGCGATTGCAAAGAGAGCATCTGTCGTTCCGTACCCCAAATCGCCATAGCGAAGAGGTCGTCGGTTAAAGATCTTGATGGTCTTGTCTTTTGACGATGTGACAAGAATCCGCTTATCAAAGCGCACATTCAGCACAGACTCGCGATGGGCAGTTGTGATTCGTTGCACGAGCTCGCCGGTCGAAAACTTCCAGATGAAAACGTTGGAATCACTGCTTCCTGAAACGATCAGGTCTTCTTCAGGGTCCGAGTCAAACTGGAGGCAAAGGACAGAACCCGTATGGCCCAAAAGTGGTGCCCTCAGTAAGCGTCGTGTGTTGACGTTCCAGATCCTGATAGTCATATCCCTGCTTCCACTGACAAGGTAACGTTGGTCGAACTGAATTGTATATACACACTCCGTATGGCCCTCATCCAAATGGTGAGGATGTGGCAACTGGAATGTGGTGAATTTCCCCAATTCCCAATTGGCCTCGAGCTTTCGGCGCATGTTGTATAGATATTTCCAGTTGATGCGATGCTGTGAGTGGTTCGCATCCCACATCCACAGGGAGGATTTCGTCAAGAAGTTGGGATCTTGCGCAGGAAGTATGGGAGGCAGGGTATAGACAACGTCGCCACCAGGCTCCTTGCGCTTGCCCCGGCTATCCGTGGAGGATCCCGTCTGGCTTCGCTCAGTGCTTTTGCCCTTCGCGAGACTTTCCAGGTCTATCTCACCGAAGGATGTGGCGCCTCGGCGGTTCGAGGAAAAGGATGACGCCGCTGATCCGAATATGCTGTTACTGCTGGCCCCGTCTGAAGCTCCTACTGTTCGATCACTATCAATCATTTCCAGGTCGCTATCAGCCTCGCTCGACAAGGCTCGGATCTTGCTGGTGTGCCCCTCTTCGTTCTGGATACGATGCAGATGTCCATTTGATGTTAAAGCATTCACGTCCGCCTCCCAGGCCTCAAGCTCGCTGCGGATAACCTTCCAGCCTTCCAGGTGATAAAGGCGCTCCCAAAGTTTCCGGTCAAGGGCGAGATCGTACCACATGCGGCAGGTTTGGGCCACGCTGATAAGGGACACGGGATCAAGGTAGCCGAGTACCTTAAGACAGATCTCGGCGGGTAGATATCGAACGAAATCGATGTAGAGGCGAGGGTTTAGTCTCTGGACGATATCGGCGATGATCGAGGTCGGTAGTCCATCGAGAAGTCGAAGGGTCAATTCTACAACGGATGTTAGTCACGGCGTTCGTGTTCGGGAGCTTGAAAATACGCATACCTTTCTTCAGAGAGACAGGAAGAGCATTTGGGTTTGCAGCCAGCCATGCTGACAGCTCGGCAGGTGTGGTTCTCGCAGAAAGAGCAGTAGGGACTTTGTTTGGAAGGGGAGGGTTCAGAGGGTCTTCTGAGTAGCCTTCATCAGGCTGGTGTTGAGGCGAGAAGGGATCCATACGTGATGAATTCTCTGGGGCCGACATGGTGCATCAATAATCAACGTCACTATGCGCGCTGCCTTGTTGAGTTGAGACTAGGCTGATGGAGGGAGGGCAGCCTTGTAGGCTGGATCGCTCCGTCTATGTCCTCAACAGCCGCTGCGGATGAAGTCGCACTGGGTTGAACTTGTTTTGCGACGTCTTGTGAATCGTGTGGGTAAGATGGACAGGCGTCAGTCAGCCTCGTCGCTGGTTGCACGGGCGCATCCCCTTCCTCTGCACCGCGTTGGCTTTAGTCGTGCGGTGGAGAGGCAGCTCGAATAAAGTCCTGACAGAGACGGAGAAGGAGAAAACCGATCGATCGTCAAGAGTACGAGTGTTAGGAATGTAGAACGAGTACTGGAGGTGGATAGGCGTAGAGATGACGGGACGGCGCCGGGATGTTGTGGTTGTTGTTGAGCAGGAGTTGAGGCGAGTTGACGCCCCAAGATGGTGACGGCAGTGGTGATTGAGGATGGGGCGATCAGGTACTCCGTAGTGGGAGTGGCAACGGGATGGATCAGACCGTTGAAACGGGACGGACAGCACAAGGCAGGCCGTCTCCGCGGGCGACGGGCGTGCACCGCCCTGCCTGCGTTAAGCTTACGGTAGCCTCCCTAGAGCGCTGCCTTCAGTTAGCTTCGGGGCCTGAGGAACCGCCTTAGGGGTCCCACCCTGGATAGCGGTCATTGTCTTCGTATAAATTGTGACCATCAGGGGCCTCATGTCTCAGTGCACGGGCTTCATCAACCGACTCAAGTGCAACAGTGCAAATCCTTTCACAAAAAGAGGTCGTGTGCTAGCAGGAGAACGCCCGTCATCAAGAACTATCAGAAAGTCAAACTCCCAATACAGCCTGTCGATTGGAGCGAGATCCCACCTTTTCCCTGCAGAAAGCCACCTACCCCCAAGAGGCAATTCCCACCAAGTGCTTACTGTACAATCATGGTAAAGGCAGACAGAACTTGGTTTGCAAATCACCATGCGAGCCATGCCCCTGCAGAAACGGCGAGATTGGAAAGACGCCGTATACTTTCCTCACCCTCGTGAAGGTCCCTTGCTTATCAATTATATCAATAGACCATGTGAATCTCTGACGCTCCTGTAGACAATATAGCACTTTGTGGTTGACTGTTGCCATGATGGTAGACCCCACGACAAATGCACCGGTAATCATTCAAAATCAGGACCTGTCTTGCAAATATCAAAAGCTTATACCAAAGAGAAGTCTCCATTCTGAATCCTGCGATATTGCATGACTAGATTGAGGTCTCCGGTACCTTGAGAAGTAACATCGACTACTCTTCACTGAATGCTTCTTCCAATGATTGGCTTCAGCTTCCAAAAGTTCTACGTCGACCCATGACATGACTCTTCATGCTTATATGTAGATACACCATTCTGGTTCATTCCAAAGACAATGAATTTCTTCTCGGAAACCGATTCAAAGCTTACAGCCAGAGTCGAAGTATTGCTGTGCACGACGCAGCTGCATCAAATTGGGTGGTCATTGACCGTCTGGATGGTGGCCCATCTAGGGTGGCTTTGTGACGACAGCGGGGGAGGGGCAACGCTGAGTCCCTTTTTCTGCGGCGGGGTGGTCGATGATAGGTGTCTGTAAATGTTCACAAGCAATGACTCCGACCTTTGGAAGTGACGGCTTCGGGCCGGTCGATGGTGCCTGGCTTTACAGTTGTGAACATTCTAGAACTTTAAGACTCGGTGCAATTGACCAAGCAAGTCAGAGGTCCCTCGGATCGACGAAGCTCCGGGCTACGATAGCATGGCCCGTACAAAGTGTCAAACGTCTCGCTTCTCGAGTCGGAGATAGATCGATCGACTGACTCACCATCACCTCTGGCCGGAACGTTACGTTTCAAGTTTCATGCGTATATAATAAGGATAGCGCAAGTTCGCGGCTTTCTAGCTTTGTGTCTTGGTGTAGGTATGGTAGGTATGGCTTACTGCGCTACTCCGTAGTTCTTATTGAACATCTACCTGATGCTGAAGCATCCGAAAAAATGAATGTATACACTGCATAAGTCTGGCAAACCAAGATCGACCTTTGGGAGGTCGTTTATCACCTATCTGGCGACTCTGACTACTGTTGCATCGGCAGTCCTCCGCGGAAACACAACCACGTTTCACCCCTGATCATCCCCACGTACGCCTCACATTGAAGCCCCACGATGCATATAAAAAGCTCCAAGGTCCAAGAGCAAACATGCAGCTTCCAAGTATGTGCAGCTGTTAGCCGAACCTGTGCCACACGTCCGTTCTCGTGAAAACATTCGCCATAGCGAAGTCCCCAGTCAACGGGTTCGTTCATAGGGGCCCGGAGGAAGGACCGTTGATACTTGTGTGCGCATAAGCGCCGGGGTTGCTGCGAGCTGCGACGTATCGCGAACCAAGTGCCGGGCCGGCGAAGCAATGCCGCTGATGTTAGTACCAATAAAGTCCTTGACCTTTGTCACACAAACCCTGTGATAGTCATGCGCGCGCTTTGCCGGCATAGCCTCACTTCCTTCCCAGCGGGTCATCTGCGCTTGGCTTGACAGATGTGGGATTGCTTATATCGCATGTGATGGTTTCCAGTTGCTTGTTGCACAGAGCTCCTGCTACTCATGCTGTAAGATCAGCGAGGCGGTTACAAGAACGTGATTCTTGTGGCTTCGCTCTATGTGACCAATGCCAATCACCAGCGTGAAGCTACCGCCTGGATGGAAGGCAGCTGAATGATTGGAGGCGATGCTACCCCGTCATGGTGGCAGGTTGTAACCTTCACAAGCTGATTGGTGCCATCTGCCGGACCAGTCAGAATCAGCCCGATCGCTTGAACTACCCGTCATACCCCATGGGCACGCTCAACTGACTCTCTGGTAGCTGACTGCATTTCTTAATCCGAGAGTATAGATCCCACAAGTACGGAGTAATGCTTGCCATTCCCAAAATATTTCTCCGTATTGCTATGTACTGGCTTGCCAGCCCTGCCATCATCGAACCCCCTAAGCGTGAGTGAGCTCCATGCCCGAGACGAACTATGGACATTTTAGTGCCCAAGCCGACAGGAAAGCCAAGTCCGTCGGGGGGTTTTCAGGACATTGCCTAAGATAGCTGGCAGAGATGCAGCGGTAAGGGATCCCTGAGGGTTACGCTTGGACCCCCTTTGTGTGGATGACCCCCTGTCATAGAACCCATCAGAAGCAGCGAAGAAGGGTACGCCCAAGCGGTGGCCCAGCGTAGCGGTAGAGGAGGAAAATACTACCAAGCCTAAAAGCCTGCCCAGAAATGTCAGTGTAGGGTCAAGATAGAGTCCCTTGGGACATAAGCAAGTGCCAACATAGAGGTTCAAATTTTTTCTCACTGCATCGAAATGACAAGCTGGAGACTTGCGCATGACGAGTGCCGATTCCTGAAGAAGGAAAAGGAGAACCCCCTGATCGAATGACTCCTGAACACTGTCCGACAATAAGAGCGATGGCACCCGTAGGGACGGGAGCTTGGGCTCGATCGGGACTAGACGGGCTCTGGCTAATTTGGATCCAAAGGGTCCAAGGAGAATGGTGAAGATGGGCGGATAGAGAAGAGACAAGGGATGGTAATGGAGCGAACGAGGGACGGACCGCATACTTGAGTGCGTGGCGGCGGCTGGGCTGGGGTGACGGAACTAAGAGATGACAGGGTCAGCAACATGGACGAAGCTGAAAAGCAGAGGGTCCAAATAAGAAGACATAAGCCTGAGAACAGGAAGTCGAAAACCATTCGCAATCACTGGTAAGATGCTGAGAAAACAATGAGCGCGCAGCGAGCATCGACTTGCGGCGGTTGGTCATGTACAGGTGATCCCATGTTTCGTGTGGAAGAAACGCCCTCGACGCAACCGTGCGTCCTCTTGCGGCATCTCATCTGCAGATTGCAGCTCTAAGCGCAAGTTAGCACAATTCTGGCCAAGCTTGGGTGTGCACAGTCCATGAAGGTGGCATGGGTGAGGTTGCAGTGGTGCGTGGGACTGTGTGGGAGGAGGGACAGGGAGGAGAACGATGGAACCCCTGAGCCCGTTGCTTGATACAGGCGGCCAGTGTAGTGGGCTGTGGTGCCACTATGTGCCACTGCTCGGGGATTCAGCTCAGCTGATATTGACATGCCTTCAAAGCACTACCCCACTAAAACCGATGCCCAAACCCCCATACACGTACTGCCGCCCATCGCTGTACCTCCCACCTCCTGCTGGCATGTGAGCTGCATCCACTGACACTTGCTGGGTCCTCCCACACTGGCACTGGCACTGCACCACTGTTGATCGGTACTGCACCGCATCTCCTCCCGTTCACCATTCCGTCCTCCCATCGCCGTCTCCCTGGTTCCTTTACTCTGTCCGCTTCTTTCGCATCACCGACGTCTAACCGACCGTCCTCGTCCTTTTCGAAGCGTTGTATACTCGCCTTCCTCGACGACACCTGTTTTACTGCGAGCCCATCGCCTGGCATCCCAACCGGGTTTTCTTTTCGTCACCCTCCTTAACCCCGCATCGCAGCGGAGGCTTCACGAAGCCCTTTCCAATTACTCTCCCTCGCTCGCTGCTCGCTGCCAGGTTTCGGCTTGCCAGCTACGACTGCTCCGTTCGAGCGCATCTCATTTTGACACAAATACACTTGACGACGTGTCTCCGACGGCAGGGATCGACTTCAAGCAGGCACTGTGAACCGTCACCGCTCCATTGACCCTCGCACCGACGATACAGCCATCACAATAGGCATAATCCTTGCCTCCGTCGACACTGCGAGACTGTCGACCCATGAAGTGAGAGCTCAGGAGTACTCGAGACCTGTGCACAAGGATAGCCAGTGTCATATACGATCGGCCAGTCCCAGACTTGTGTTGGCTCACTATTTTGTTCTTAATCCTTTCGACAGACAAGTCGCCCAAGTGCTGCCTGTGCGTCAGCTTCGCATCCCGCCACAATACCCCATTTCGCGCCGCTTTTTCCCCTTCAGGCTCCAGCAGCTCTTCGAAGCAGACGACTTGCGATTCTGAAAGCGCCACTTCAACGGCGGGCCCTCAGCAACGTTAACCGATACAACACTATTCCCACGGGCCTAACCGTCCGACGGATGGAGCAATAGGCTATGGCACATGCTCTCTTATTGCGCACCGACTCCTCCACCGCTTTCAACCAATTCCCCCAAAACGTTGGAAGCGGGTCACAGCCCAGCATGAGCAATACGCCCCGAGCCAGTCAGCTTTCGGGCTCGACGGCCTTCGCTGGCTCATCTAGCTCGATAGCTTCCACAGTTGCCACTGCAACACCTCAGAATGGCGGCAACATCGTGCCTACGGGCAACATTATCAACCAGAAAGCCGATGCTTCGCGTTCCTTGTACCAAATATGCGTGTCTCTGAAGCAGCGCCTCAGCTTGGTACCAGGTTTCGAGCCCTATCTAGAACAACTCGATCCTCTAGACCCCGTCGACCCGCTTTGGAACCTTCTCCGTACCGGCTATCCCCTGCTTGCAATCTACAACGCCCTACAGCCCACCGAACCCCTCAAAGTCGAAGATTTGAATGCTTCAGAGGCCAAGAAACCCAAGATCGCCATCTTCAAGTTCGTTCAGGCTTGTATGAAAGAGCTTAAGGTCGCCCCTGGCGATTGTTTCGTTATTACAGATCTGATGGGCAATGATACAAGCGGGTTTGTCAAGGTCATCCAAGTCGTTAATCTCGTCCTCGATCTTGCTGAAGAACGCGGTCTGCTCATGCAGAGCCAGCCATACCCTGAAGATGAGAGCATGATGCCAGCAGTAGGAGGCACAATGAGCTACCGTGACCACATCGTGAAAGAGCTGGTCGACACGGAGCGCAAGTATGTGCAAGATCTTGAGAATCTTCATGATTTGAAGAGGACACTGGAACAGAAGGGCGACGTTACTGGCGACGTGCTTCATCAAATCTTCCTCAATATTAATGCTATTCTCGACTTTCAGCGACGTTTCCTCATCCGAGTCGAGACGACCAATACTGCGGCCAAGGAGAATCAGAGATGGGGAGCGCCATTTGTGACATACGAAGAGGCGTTTGACATCTACCAGCCCTTCATCGCCAACCAAAGGAAAGCCGCCCATGTTGCGCAACAAGTTTTTGACAAAATTCAACTGTCCGCCCATCCTGTCGCTGCTGACTTCAACACACTCGATGGTTTCCTTTTGAAGCCAATGCAGCGACTCGTGAAGTATCCACTGCTTCTCAAGGTAGGTCACCTGCCGCCTATGCCAGGTATGAACAAAGCTAAGAAATTGCAGGACCTTGCGAAAAAGACAGACGATATGGAAGTCAAGAGCGAGCTTGTTGCTGGATGCGATGCCGCCGAGAGAGTGCTTCACAAAGCCAACGATGCCGTTAACCGCGATCTCTTGGACGAGGCTCTCGAAGAGCTCATCGTACGGGTGGACGACTGGAAGAACCACAAGGTCGAGTCATTCGGCAGCTTACTGTTACACGGAGTGTACGGAGTTATTACCGGGAAAAGCGATCAAGAGAAGGACGTGCGTATCGCCTTATCCCCGAAAAGTACTGCAGATCACTGACGAATCTTTAGTACGAAATCTATCTGTTCGAATCTATCCTGCTCTGCTGTAAGGAAATCTCGCCGGGCAAGAGCAAGGACAAGAAGGACAAGACTCGGTCTCAAGGATCGAAGGTCCGAAACAAGAACGCAAAGTTGCAGCTCAAGGGCAGGATCTTCATGACTAATGTGACCGATGTCGTGTCCCTCTCAAAACCCGGTAAGTATCACGGCATACCCAAACATGATAATTGGTGCTGACGGGGTGCAGGTCTGCATAGCGTTCAAATTTGGTGGAAAGGAGACCCAGGTGTAGAGAACTTCACAATCAGATTTACGAACGAAGAAGCCATGAAGAAGTGGGCGCACGGTCTGGACATCCAAAGGAAGGAAAATGCTCCGCGCATGTCGGCTGCAAGTCCAGATGCCATTGCCCCTGACTTCGCTTGGACACAAGCTCAGGCTAGTGGCCTTGAGAACCCTTACCTCCAACAGGATGACGAGGATGATGAGGATCATTCAAATGGTGCAGCACCGTCGCAGTTCCCTTTGCCCAGAATGGGATCAAGTTCGAATTTGAGGCAACGATCGATGACCAGCGAGAGCAGTCAATCTCTTGCAAGCATCGCTCGTGCCCCTGCACCTCGTTTCCCGCTTCCAGCTCCTCCTCCGCCGTTGAGTCTTCAGACTCAGAACAATGGGGCCAATTCTCCTGGTGCCCGGGCCATGGACAGCTACTTCTCCCCAATCGACCACTCACCAGCATCTTCACGGACGAGCACAGCCAGCGGAGCCTTTTCCAGCCAAGGATACAATTTCCCCAAGACTGCCACTCCCCAACCCATGTGGGACGATAATAATCGATATACCGCACCCGCCATGCCGCGTGCCCCTTCCCGTGATGGACCCTCCCCTAATCCGCATACTATGAATGGCAGGAATACCCGCGGCCCGTCTCTTCCCGCAATGGCATCACGAAACTCCGATGCGCAACAACAAAGGAGCCGATCGTACAGTACCCCCGATATCAACGCACAGAGTGGGAACCAGCCTCGGTCACGGCAGCCTAGCCAGGGACACGTTCCTGCTGTTCCTGGCATTCCCCAGCATCTTCATCCCGCTCACGACAGTGCGATCCCGCGGTCAAATACTGGTTCCCCACGTAACGAACTTCCCATCCGTGCTCAGACTCAAAGTCCTGGTGTCCAACGGGAACGCCTGCACGGACACTCCGGCAGCTTGGGAGGGCAAATGGGCCAGTTTCCAAGCCAGCCTATTTACTCACGATCCGGTACCCCTGGGCCCCCGGCCGGATCCCTACGTGTCGATTCAGCAGCTGCCAACTCCAGGACTGTCTCACCGGCCCTCGGCACCGCAACTCTTCCCCCCCCAAGCGCACACTCCCTCTCAAGCCCCGACATGCCTCTACCCACGCAACTCAAGGTCCGCGTCAACTGCGACAGTGGCAACTACGTCACCCTTGTCGTTGCTTTCAACATCACGTATCAGTCCCTCATCGATCGCATCGACGCGAAACTCGCGCGGTTCACGGCTAGTAGCATCGGTAAGGGCATGCTCAAGCTAAGATATCGTGATGAGGATGGCGACTTTGTGACGATCCAGAGTGATGATGATATACAGATTGCGTTCATGGAATGGAGGGAAGGAGTCAGGAACATGTACTCGGGTGGCGTTGGCGAGATCGAGCTGTTCTGCGTAGGGGATACTTCATAAGGTCTGAAGTATAGCATGATTGCAAGCTAGATATGGCGCTTAAGCATTTCTGTTTTCGGAGCATTGGGGGATGGCATTTGTGCATTCAGTTGCTTTTCATGTTTTGCATTCACCACATCACACACACACACACACTCTCTCTCTCCCAACGCATCACCTCATTGACCTCTACGCATACACCACTCTCAACGCTATCGATGACAAACCACCAACCTACGACAATACTTCCTCTTCCTTCTCCCTCTTGGTCATCAAAACACAACCTCTTGAGCCTTCGTTTCACCCTTTTTCTTACGCATCGGCTGCTCGAGAAGACATGCATATAGAACGATCACACTGGCGCACTGTCGCTCTTTTACCTCTGCTTCATGCTTCATTTTGTTTTGCTTCAGGCACTGGGTTTGCATCATAAGCTCTCTCTTGAAATTTTTGAGTCATACTTCCTCGTAGGTAGGAATGCCGATCTACTATCTTGGGTCGTTGAGAACAACTTCTTCTATTCAGGGATGATTTGACGTAAGCCATAGTTCGTAGGCTGTGTAATGTGTTGATTGAGATAAGTCGATAACCACGAGATATCAGGCTGTCGGATAAGGCCGTTCCGATCCCGCAGTCAGATGCAAATGCGAGAACCATCAAAAGCGGACGTTGGGCAGTCCGTCTAATCAGGTTTCATGAGACAGCTGTCGCGTTCAGGCTTGTTGAATCTTGTTGTACATCCGTGAAGGTCTATATACATGAGGCTCTTCAGCCCGTCTTCGCCGACAGGCCTATGCTTTCCCAGTGCCAGCGTGTACAAAAGTAGTAGTGGTACATTTAATTCCCAAACGCCGATGAAAATGCACATGCCGTGGGCTGGAATAACCCATCCTGTCTTCCTTTGATCGGTGCATGACTTCAACTTCATCTCGTGAATATGCAGCCAGTTTGCCGATCACTCCTAGACGATCACTGCTTCAATAACATGAATGTGCGAACAACACGATGTGCGGTTGCCAACATGGTGCGAAGTGGATAGCCTTTTGCTTCCTCCAATCGGTGGCGCATTCTTTCCTCACAGGTGGTATCACCGCCGTCCTGGCAAGTCGCTCGTCTTACTTCCTCTTGCCCTGGCTAATGACGTGCTTCTGCATTCTCTTCAAGTGGTAGTTGACTGTGCTGGGTGCAGGTGGCGCAGGCTTTGGGCCGTCCATGCATTGGCGAAGTTGGTTCTCGAGGGATGCGCATCCGGCAGCGCTGTAGCCAGCAGAGGCCCAGCAAGCTATATTTCTCAATCAAGCGTTAGTCAAACCAGCTCTCTTTCGAACCCAAGGGGTTGGGCAGCGTGGAGTAAGATCGATGGGTGCGGCTTGGGGGGGGTTGACCGAGCTCGGGGGTGGACGTACCCAGAACAGTCGACATGATCGCAATGCAGGGGTTCTCAGTCTGTTGCTTCGGGGCGTGGACACGGAGGGTGTTCAGCGGGGGGAGGCGAATAGGTTTGGGGCCGCCGGGAGCCATGTCGGGCAGGTATATGCTGAGCACTGTCGCTCAATGCTGATCGAAGGAAACGGGGTGGTGTGTGGTGATCACTGAATGGAACCGCGGTTCGCGATGCAACTTTTTTGGTGTTGCAACAGGAGGGAGCTTGAAGCTGCGGTAGTCACGTGTGGGGAGAGTTGGAGATACCCTAGAGCATGGAAGTGGGACGACACTGGGGTGGGTCACGTGCTGCGGAGGTGCTACATGAACTGGGGTTGCCAGCCCGAACTCGTCGAGTTCGGTCCCCCGTATATTGCATAAATAAACGCTTAAAGAAGTAAACGCTTAGAAGCAAAAGTCGAATATAGGGTAACCTAGCTTTTATTTATAGGCTTATTACAACCTAATATTAGTGTATTTACAAAGAGATATCCTAAGCTAGGGGCCTCTCGCCGGCCCCTAAGACCCCGGCTAACCTAACTAACCCTAACCATTAACCCTAACCCTCCTCTATTTAAAAACACTGTTATTAGACTAATAAAAAACTAATATTACACTCATCGGGTTCGTTAGCGTACCCGAGATTCTGCCGCCCCACCGCCCCACTGGCAACCCCAGGTGAGGTAAGCCGGGCAACCCCATGTTATCTACCACCTCCGTTGCGTTTAAGATGGAGTTGGTCTCGAGAGTCACAGGCTGGTGTTGAAAACCATTCTAGAAATACCCTATCATTGTAGTCTTCTAACTATATAGAAGTCTGAATATGGTCACATGTTATGTAATTCATCACCACTGTGGCGCCAAACGCGTCTCGCCCTCTGGCTTCATCCCTCTAACCTTTGTTTGTGCGCCTTGATAATGTATCGCCCAGAGTACAGAGTCTGGTATAGTTCGAGTGAACTAAGATCACACTATAGTTGGCTGTCATAGCAAGTCGTCATGTTCAGAATCTACCCTTGGCCTCAAAACTCCAAGCACCCATAACCCCCCCGAATCCCTCACTTTTGACCCGATGCCCTCATTGAGCCTTCTATATCTTTTTTTAGAAACCCGCAATGTTCGCATGGCAGCCCATTTCCTCGGTTCATGCATCCGCCAAGCCCGTCCCGTTGGATCCCTCAGAGCTCGAAGTGTTCGTCCATGTCCACGTCTCCAGGAGGGAGCTGAGGTTTGCTAACTGTTGCCCATCCTCGTTTCGCGGGACGCACCGCCTTTGCGGGCACAGGGGCTGGGGCTTTTTCCACCTTGTCCTCCTTTTTAGCCGGTGCCTTTGCCACAGGCTCAGTCTCAGGCTCTACCTCCTCGTCTTCTTCGTTTTCTTCTTCAGCTTCGTCTCCATCTTCATCTCCCGCTTCCTCGTTCTCATCTTCACCTCCTTCGCCCCCTTCGTGATCGTCATCATCATCATCGGAATCATCTTCGTCGGAGCTACCAGAGCCCCCGCTCTCGCCATCGCTACCCGGATCATAGTCCTCTTCCTCTTCATCCTCTTCGTCTTGGGCCTGAAGCTCAAGATCCTTCTGCGCTCGCTCCAGCTCCGTCATCCCGTCGTGAGCAGCGTCGCCGTTCGTGCCTTCTGCAACGCCGTTTTCTGCCCCCTTCTTCGCCTTGTTTTCTGCTAGCTGCAGCTTACCCTTACGTTGCTCAGCCATGCTGCGATCTTGGAGTCTGTTTGCCTTGACGTAGTCGTCGATTCCGCCGTAGTCTTGCTGGTCCAACATTCCGAACTCGAGTTCCTCATTGGCGCCCTCATCCCCATCTGAGGGAAACACCTCCACCACCATGTTGAATGTAATCTGCAGAATGTTGGTGTAACTGACAGCGGCAATGCGGTTCAGGGGAATGAACAGAAGAGGCTTCTTGAATCCCCACAGAATGCCGTTCTCGAGGAAGAAGAGGAACCCGTCCTTAGATCCGCGGAAGCCATTGACGTGGACTGCACGCTCATTGGGTCTATGAGACTGCCGAACGTTGCTGTGGAATTTGTTCGGGTTCGCAGACACAATGGACACTGGGTTACCAGCGCTTTTCAATCTTCGGTCGAGCGCCCAGTGAAACAGGTCCTTGTAGGTATCAGACACAGCAGCTGCTGAAGCTGCCTCGGAGCCGCCAATGATTCCTTCTTTCGGGGCTGTGGCGGGTACTGTGAACACCAAAGGCTCTGTGGTAGGCGGATTGGTCTTCGAAGGGAGACTCGTGCCTTTGGGGAAGAGCACGTAATTGTGTTGCACTTGAGTCTTCTCAGGCACAGGAAGGTAGAAAGCATACTCTGCCAACACGTTAGTACCGCTGTCCTGCATTCAAACGTAAGTCCATTGAGTACCGATGTCTTGCCAGGCGTATGTGATAGCGGGTATAGGCGCCGTGGTTCCTGGTGTCCTCGCATAGATATGTGAAGGCGTCAAACAGAGCTCGAACTTCTTCCGTTGCGGCACAGAAACTGAGATCTCCTTGATGACCAAGAGAACCTCCCCGTCAGCAGCGTTGGCTGTTGGTGCAGCGACCTGATTTGTGCCATTCGTCCTGTCAACCTCGACTCTCCTTTTTTTGTGCGCCGGCTCGTCGTTGGCATTGAGTTTTTCGTAGACATGGTCTGCTATTTGATTGAAGAGCGTCACCATTCCAGGAGAATCTATATCCTCTATTAGCTCGATCCTAGTAGTGAAGTGCCCCCCTTTTCCTGCGAGGTTGCTGTCTGACTTACTGGAGGCTTGTTGTATGCCATTTATGATGTCTGGCCTTGTGTGGAAAATGAGGCCCAGCCTCTCTGTGTTGAGTTTCTGCGACATTCTGACGGGCTACGAAACACAACTTGGCGGCGTAGCTGGCTGTGAGACGAGAAAGACGCGGCGTATCGCGTCTGGTCGCGGGTTTTGTGAAGGCCGCGAGATTGTGATTTCGCGGTTGGTTATGACGTCCTGAAAGTGCTGCTGGACGCTTCGCTGAAAATTAGCGTTAGTCAGCAGTTTAGTGGTTGTCTTCGTTGACAGCCCCCGCTACCTGACCTTCGACGGAACCTCGTTCACGACGGCACTTGTAACTGAGAGCCTGCGGCTTGTTGGGACCAAGGCGTCCCACGGCTGCACACGAAGCATTTGGTTTCTTGTAGAGCTGCAGTGATCCAATTTCGTACCAAAACCCTCCCGGCCACCCAGGATGTCGGTTCCTTTCCCTAACCTATATATCCATCGCAAGGTGGCTGAGGCATCATCCAAAGCATGCGACATCTGTTATAAGCAGACGACCTCGGTTCTCATTACGGAAGATAAGAAGGTAAGACACCCTCATTCTGTGTCTCATCTGTCGTCACTGACAAGGTCAGGACTTCTTCTATGTGTGCCTCATTCACTTGAAGGACCGGCACTTCTGCCTCCCTAAGATTGATGAGGCTGCGATTGCAGCGAAGAGAGAGAAGGAGCTGAACGAAGAGAAGGAGAGATTAAAGAAAGAATACGAAGAGAAGCAGCGAAAGAAGAAGGAGAAGGAGAAAGAGAAAGAGAAGGACGACAAGGACAAGGACAAGGACAAGGATAAAGATAAGGATGAGAAGAGCGACAAGAAGACCAAGGACAGTGACAAAGACAAGACGGACGAAGTATGTTCACGAAACCTCAAAGCAATAAAATGATCATGGCACTGATATTATACAGGAAGAGAAGAAGGAAGAAGCGCCAGAAGAGGAGGCTCGCATCTTCGAGCTCAAGCCGTTAGTCACTGACAACATACCCTGCATCTTAGTAGATCCATCACTGACTGATGCCCAGCACTTTCTACAATGCTCGGCTTCAGAAGCGCCGTCAGCTCGAAGCAGCGAAGAGGGACCGAGAACGTGTCAAGCAGCCTGGCTATTTCCCGTCCGTACCTTCAGATCCTCCATCGAAGTGAAGACAACAAGCGACTTCATCTTCCCAGACATCATGGACGGGTCATAGTCGCCCCGAACTCATCTATCATGTTTTGAATGGATACTCGTGTCTTCCTGGCTCCGAAAGCGAGCTCGATTATGACCCCCGGGCGTGCGAGCAAGACACGTCAAAGATTCCAACCTCTCAAGAATACGGCTCGCCTGCTTTAGCACAACGCACAATGCAAGCGGCAAAGCATCATTCGTTTACAGACGTACGAATCGATCAGCCAGACCTTTACTTGCGGGGTTTCGTCAAACCCTGCTCATCCAGCGCTGGCTATTGGACGGGCATACGTGGGATGTAACCCATCGATCTGCCCTCTCAGTACACCACAAGATCGGAGAGAAGGAGGGGAAGGGACTGCAGGTCGAGCTGGTCAGACATGATTCGCTTATTGTGCGATGACAAAATGAGGATATTCTCTTGCGCACGCGATTCCGGACCCGAGAGGACCCGGTCGGCTCGGTCGTTGGGAGGGATTACATTTCTCAATGATTGGGCGGCATAATGGGGATGTAGTCCAGAGATAAGCGTCACTAGAAGAAGCTGATGTGCAATATATCATCTGATTTTGTTCGACTACGGGACTATTTCAGCACGCCACAGTCCGCAGCCCAGCTGTACTTGTGCGTTTCTACCGCCCCTTCAAGGCTGTTCAGCCGGGCACTGTGCCGGAGATCTTCCCGTCTTCGAAAGTTGAGACCAAGATGGAAATGTCCCGAATCCTTCGCATGTCGCCAAGCCCTACCGGCAGACATCAACATAGCAAGCATCCAAGTCCTACCAGACCGCTCAAGGCAGGGAAGAGTGTGAAACCAAGAGCAACAAAAGTCATGTCTAGGCATTCGTCAGTCGCGCAGACAGTCTGTACACCTTGGATGGGAGATTTGTTAGTGCTGACAGGGCTTGGGAGAAAAGGACAGGCTGCTTCTGACGGCGGGTGTACAGTCCTACGCTACAACGCCTTGTGATGGCCCCTTGTTGTTGTTGTTGTTGTTGTTGTACGCCTTTTGGACAGGGCAGAAGTGCTCCGCGATTGAAAGTCCGCACACCGGCAGCGCGTTCTTTGCAGGACTTTGCTGCAGCGATGCGATGGACGGTCCGCACGTGGCAATTCTGGTTGTGATGTCCCGTTCCCATGCTCGCTTACGTCCCACTTGGAGGCTCTCACATCCCCGAAACGACGATGCGTGCGATCATGCTTATACAGAACGTGAGCTTACCCTGTCTCAGAGCTTCGTCATTTCTGTCCGTCCTTGCAGGCCTGGAACGGTGAAGAAATTCGCGGAGAAAGATACATGTACGGAGTACGGAGATTCCCAAGTTCTCACATGCATCTGGCTGACGACTTGGCGTCTGACCACCATTTCTTTTCCCATTGTTCCCAGGAGGATCATCCGCATGTACGCAGGGCTTCCTAACCCCCCGCCTACTCACTCTGAAGGAGCCTGATAGGACAGACATGAGGGACGAAATGCGATCTCGGGGCGTTGGGAGAGTTCAATAATGCTCATGCCATGTGGTCCTGGAAGTTATCTGAGGAGCCAGGCACGACCTGTCTGAAATGTCAGCAATGGATTGAACGTCCAAACCTATTGCAGGGCTGGCTTGACGCGGCTCTGTCTGTAATAACTCCTTGTGACGGCGCCGCATGTAGAACGACGTCTGCTGGGGTGCGTGCAACGACGAATCACGTACGCGATCTTGAATTGATCACCGTGCGGGACGGTCCCTCATGCATCAGCGAACATGGTTGAATAGTTACCGAGTGTGTGATGCAGTCAGCTTCCAGGCCATGGAACAGACACCTCCTTTGACCGAACGCCCTATATTGAATACGGTACGAAGCAACCAGGCTCCGGGTTAGTCGTTAATGAGTCTTCGTTGCTGCTGTCGCCCCGCTGAAACCTCCATCACCTGTAAAGGCGACAGTATGAGCGTACCGTTTGTGCGGCAACGGTCGCTCTGTCGATTGCTGCGCTCTTCACTTGTGCCATAAACAAGCTACCGAATCCTCGTCGAGGGATATCACCAAGGACGTCCTGATGCAACAGTGTAGAAAGAGGCCATCACTGCTCATTGTTGGCAGTCAGCAACTTAGACAGCGGCGACTTACACGACTCACCACCAAAGGAGCATTACCCCGACATCACAATACTTTCGACATCGGAGACGTCCATTTCCGCTTCATATCTCAACACCCTGCGCTTACAAAAAGAAGCACCCCCTTCAACCTGCCGGACGACAAGTCTCCACGAAACATTGGCGCTGATACCAGCCAGGGCCGGTGTGAGTGAAATGCTGACAAGGCGTTGGTCAGACTGGGGCGGGAATAGCATGCAACGGTCCCGAATGGGTTCGCCGCAAGACCGAGAGGAGCTAAAAGGAACCGCTCGCGCACGAGAGTTTCATTACCTACCCACAGCCCTATGGCACTTGGGGTCTGCTGTTGACGGATGAGCTAGTGAATTTAGTGTACGGGGGAGAGGGGGTGATTTGGAGGCGTTTGTGTGTGCTTCTTGGGGAGAATTACGATTGAGTTGCGCCAGGGGAGATCTGCGCCGGATTGGGAGTCAGAAGTAACTTACGCCTCTTTTTGACTTGGTGCTGCTACTGCTGATTAAAAACGATGGTGAAGAATGCTGCAAAAGTATGATATTTATCCGGAGGGTTTCCCTTCTCTAATGCGATTAGCTTCTCCCTCTCTTCGCGGAAATGGCCTCACCACAGTAAGTTCGAGTATTTCCCAACATCTTACGGTCGGTGCATCCGGATAGGGATCGGATTCTGGCAGAGCCCAAGAACGAAGCAAGCCACAGTTCAAAGGAATACCCCGCAACCTCTTTTTGAGTCACTCACAACAAAGCCCAGTTTCCGAAAGTGAAGGAGGAAGCAGAGTGCCGTCATGTCATGCGGTACGTAGTCTGACGGCGTCTGTCCACGCAGGTGGGAGCCAGAGGGAGGGAGGTAATCGATCAATCGGCGATTACTGGGAACCCAAGACGGTAGAATGGAGGGGCGTGGCGTTGACCGTGCGGCCATGCTTCGCAAGACTTACACGATGGATGTTGGATTGGCGAGTTGGCCGACCACTGCTTCCTTGTTAGTCGTCAGACCTCCGTTTTGTCGCAGACTTCGAATCGTTCTAGCTATGGAATACGCGCTGACGTCCTTGAACCGCTTGTGAAGGGTCAGGAGGGAAGTGTAGCCTGCCGTGAAATAGCTCCCGGTGGTGACTTGCTCCAGGACGAGGGTGGAAAGCGATACCTGATACGCGGCTATACGTGAAGACGACGACAGCCAGGCTTTCTTGATCAGCCATGACTGAGCGACTTAAGGCAAGCCTCCCTGCCCTTGCCCTAACCCAGGAGTAGGCAATGGGCCATTTGACAGTCCAAGCATCAGGGGTATTCAACATGATGACCCAAGGCGTTGCGGCATCTGCCATGGATCAGATCCCAATTATGACCCCTGGCCCTCCTTGAAGGAAACCACCCCCCTCCCCTCCCCCATCTCAAGGCCAAACATTGAGTGACTTGCGAAACCTCTCGAGCAATGTACCTACCTCCCCCTCCAACAACCCTTTCGAGGCAAGATAGGGCCCTACGACACGCCTCCCCCCGTAAGCCCTAATGCGCCTGTCCGGTATGTGTCCACAAGGCAAAAGGCAAGGGTTGAACGGGAATCTGAACCCCATGTCCGCCCGCAACCCCCTTCACACCCATTTCCCTCTCCTCCTCCTTCCCGCTTTCCCCCTTCCTGAACTTTGTTTCGCAATTTTCTAGAAATCCTCCCCCAGAAATGAAGGAGGGGGTGTGTGTGCGTGAGAGAGAGAGAGAGAGAGAGAGGGGAGTCGAACGGTGGAAGTTGAAAGTGTGGGGAAGGGGAAGCAGAGTGTGAGAGAGAGAATGGAAAACAGAGGCGGGTATTTGGCTGGAAAAGGAAACCTATTTTCTGAAGTTGGGAGAGAGAGAGAGAGCTTGCCCCGTTTCTCTTCGTAAGGAAGGGCCCGGATTGGTGGTGAGATTTTGTATTTCTTCGAACCCAGGTGTAATGAACTTCGTATCATGGCGCCCATCGACCATGGCGATTGCTGGGAAAGTCGAACAAAGAGGGCGCCGCCCGTAGTCCACGCCGCCGCGACAAAAATCTGTTCGTGTACCTGGCCCTTTTCTCCAAACGGGAGCCCCCCTCCTGATTTTTGAACGGAGGAGGTTCCGCCCCCCTAGTTCACGAGCTTCTTTCCTGCCTTGGGGCGCAGGACTGATCTGCCACTTGCTCTAAGCCGAATCAAGTAGGGCCAGTGGTGGTGATGCTCCCAATGCCGCTTCACGTAACGTCGCAACCCACGATCATACGTAACCCTTTTACACACGTAGGATGTATCATAGGGGAGTGACATTCTGCACAACAATACCCGTCCGTTGGAAATGCCGGTTTTTTTCGACTTGCTTAGCTCTGGATTCGACCACTTCTTTCTTCCCAGCAATACGCGCATGCAGGGTCTACGTCCTTGGTAACAGTGCCGCCGCCCGTCGAATGTGACTCGGGACCCCTTTTGCAAGCTGCTCACCGCTCACCGCGCTAAGATACCGACTCTGACGTTCATTGTGATTGATATTCGATTCACATGCGAATCGGAAATCCGGCTGTTGTCGTGCCTGGAAGTGAGAGAGTATTGATATACGGCTGGTACTTATCCGGCGGGCAGTCTTGGCATAGTAGATAGATGAGTGATGTAGACTGATAGAAACTGTAGATTACTAGCTACCCTTATACTAAGTATGCTGGTTGGCCCAAAAGTGAAGTCCTCGTGACGTACCTATACATAGCCGTAGCGTGTAGTCATGGTGTTGTACCTACATCACAACGAGTCAATGCTGCAGACTCCTTTCAAAGGGAGCCTTAAAGGCTTAAACAACTATTAATAATGCCATCAGGCATCACAATACTAGTAGTGTGGCCTCTAAATGCCTCAAAACAACAGCCTATTTGTTATAAAGAATATAAAGAATAAGAGGCTAGCCATAGGACTAGTTCGGTAGTTTCTTACCACATTCAACAAGCAAAGGCAACGCCCAGCTCCCTTTATATAGTAAGCTCCTTTGCTGCTTCAATTACCTCGCGATAGCCTCATCTCGTTCTAATTGAGATACCTAGGTAGGTAGATAGGTCTTGCGAGGCTAGGCTACCGTATTATTCCAGTAGATTGAAAAGGTCTGTGGACCCTGTGGTGGAGGCACCTTACGTACCTCTGCAAGCCTCGTTAACCCTCATTTCGCAGGGCAGGCCTGTCAAGAGGCTGAGAACTAAAGGCACTGATTGGAAGGCTCTTGTAGAGGCCGTGTTAGTGGACTTGGACAAGCCACATACGTCCGGTGCCATGGTGCCGGATTGACAGGAATGCAATTTGATTCCACCATCAGATGACAGGTCGTTGGAATCTCGCCGTAGAAAGTAGCGGCACCTTCTGTCGAGTTTTTCATTCAGTGGTGATAGACCACCTGCGAGTCTCAAGTTCTATTCCTCGGGCAGTGTGTCCTGACCATATCCAACCGTGCCACCCTCATTCCGTGCCAGAAGTACGTTGTACGTACACCCGCTGCGCTTCTCATTACCTAAGCGCGCAAAACCTTCCACGGGGCCAGGGCGTGGTCCAGACCAACGCCCGAGCGCGCCAGCCCTACGGTGCCACCTCCACATACCTGTGTAGCTGCGCCTCGCGCCAGTTGTGATGTCCCTGTCCGGGTTCGTGGTTTGGCGAAATGCACCCCCGCTACTCCCGTACGGCCGTTCCAAAACGATGAACCGCTCCAAGGAAGAGGCACGGCATCTGACAGCTTCCATCTTCTATGTCACGTTCCAAATGCTTGTTGCGAAGTGATTGATCAAGCCGCTGCTGGAAAGTCATTCGCAACGCATATACGGTCGATACGGGAAATTCAGACGGGGCGAAACGAGAGCCCAACCATGCGACGGTTGGGTTTGAAGTGGATGCTTTGATCGGGATTTGGATGGTATCCTGGCACGATGAGTTCGGCATGAGCCCCCGATTTGGGAGGCGCACTTCACAGGCGGAGAAACACAGTCTTTGATGTCGATAGTTCGTTGTCTGACAGTGGTAGCCCTGGTCATCCTGGCCGAATACGTTCGGACTGAGCAAGGTTCTTTGGTCTGAAAGATCGGAATGCGAAGTCCACTTTGCGTTGCTTGGCAGTCGCGGTAAGACTCGACTTTTGATGCTTCAGGACATTGCATCGTTCGTGTCGCGACTTGTGTAGGCCGTAAGCTGATGAAAACACACCGTCAATCCGCCTGATGCCCTCTGCCACACGCCATGGCGATCATTCTTCACGCCTTGGTTCCGCTGAAGCGATCACAGGTTTCCACCTTGAGGTCTCATCCCTGGCGGCATCCTGATCCCCATCCCACCGCCAACCCCCTTTTGAGCCGCTGCCATTCCTACGTCGACCTTGACTTCATCCACCCTCCCTCTCTGCAAGGACAATGCCGGGGTGACCCACTCGCCGCAACTACACTTGAATCCCTTCCAGTCGTATCTCCCCACCCCGGCGCCGCATCTTGAGTTCGGACACAGTAATCGCCCACTCAGCTCACCCTTCTCAAGCTCGGTCCGCATCCAGCTCAAGGGCTCGATGAAGATGTGAGGACAGGGTGTAGATTGGGAGGGATTGTGGTGGATGATGTAGGAGGAGGTTGCGAGTGTACGCCGACATTTCTTGCAGCGCAGTTGGAGGTTGGAGTCGTGAGCAGTGCCTGCCAGGGGTGTTTCTTCGTCTTCAAATCGTAGCCTGGGTGGTGCTTGACCGACTGCCGTATTTTCTAGGACTTCGCGTTTGTACGCCCAACGCTGGTACAGGGAATGTGCCTCCACATCTTTTGGACAACCCATTTCCCACCACAGGGCAAGCTGGCTCATGAATCCGTCGTTCGGCTCAACCATGGGGCGGGTCCTGCGTAAAAGGGCGAGGGCAGAGGACACGGCCTCGCTAGCTGTTTCGTGACGAGGCTTTGTTGGCGAGGAGTCGAACCGTGAAGGATAGCGCCAGAGAAGGTAGGCTATCACCGCGGAAGCGGATCGTGACTTTCCGGCCGCACAGTGGACAAAGACAGCACCAGGTCCTGGTGTTTGGGGTCTGATATTGAGGTTGTCCACGGCCTTGGTGATGCCATTCAAGGCAGCACCTCCATCTTCGTCCCCAGTAGAGTCCTGGTTCGCACTGACTTCTTCCAGCCCTTGGTGGATGAACTCAACTGCCTTTGGCAGCTCAATAAGCAAGTCCTCATCATCGACATCGTGAACATCAATCGTGAGATGCCGTAAGTTGCGCCCGTACTCATCCCAGGTCTCGCCACGGAAGTTCTTTAGTTGCGAAGGCTCGAATGTTACTAGTGATAGAACATGGGTGATTTGCCGTTTGAGCATGGCGTCAGAGCGTCGAAGAGCCCATAGCCTGTGATTGATAGTCAGATGAGGGGTCTTGGAGGGTCAAGGCAGGGGCGGACCATTGGACTTACCCGCCAATGAAGAGTCTCGGCACGCCCTCAACTGGACTGAGAGCCATATCGGCAGCCGCCTCTTCAGAAATACCGGGGATGATCTCTGCTCCTGGCAGCGATCCTGATGACGGTGGTTTGTCCATCTGCAGAGGATGATAGTAATCAACCGAGGCTGAGAGTTGCTGAAGCCTAGCAACAGTGTCTTTGCAGCCTGGCAGTCGAGCTCTTTCAGCTGATCTCCAGTGGCAGGGTAATTAGGATATTCTCTTTGCCTATGGGATGCAATGAATCATCGTTTGTCGCCAGCCTCGCGCTGGATCAACCAAAGGTGGGATGAAAGGCACATGGCTCTAAATCTTTCACGTAAACCCCACCATCACGATTCTGCCACCGCCACACTTTCACCAGCCACAGAAAATGCTCCCCGCACCGCCACAGGCCTCTTCATCCACGCCCTCTCTTCAAGCCACATCGACCCCACCTCTCGCGACCTTCCTCGCCCAATCATCACCTCCAGACACGAGGCTAGCCCTACAGGGCTCAAACACTCCAACAGGGACGCTGCCATGTTTGTCCAGGGTCTCTGTTCAACCCCGCCCTTCTGCATGCTCCACCGGGAGTGGCTGATGCTGTTGCGAATGAGAGACGTGCTTAGATTCACACCCCGAGCTGGCAAGCACTTTTCCTGCTTTGGCCAAGCTTTTCTACTGGCACTTAGTTTGGCCTTGGCCATCTGGGACACTCGTCTAGGTAACTCGACGTTACCATGACTTGGTCGATGCTACTCCGTAATGCCTGCAACATTACACGACGTTTGAGGCAAGGTTTATGCCAAGATGCAGGGCTTTGGACTTCTACAATTTTCGGCCTTTCACTTTGGCACGTCTCAATCTCTCAAGATGGAACACACGTTTTGCTTTTCTTTTCGAGGGACAACCTAGCGGACCTAGCACCAGCCGAAATAGTTCATCCACAAAACGAACACATGCCCCCTCACTCTCCAGCTCCCTGTGGGAAAACCCCATTAATCCCCATATCTGTTCCGAGCGAGCCGATTGAAAGATAACACCGCGCGCGCTGAAGCAAGCGAGAAAAATGCAGCACAGCATCGAAGTATCCGCTGAGCTCTTGACAACAATTCCATATCTAGTGTCCGGTGGAAACTCAACCTCAGGCGATTTTCGTGATCGCATCAGCAAAGCTAAGCTTCCAGCTCTCCGGGCTCAGCTCATGGCCTCGCTTCGAACATCTTTCCTAATCAGCCCTTGCAACCCACGTAGTCTCACTGGAGTGCTGACGTCTCCGCTTGCCCAGAATCCTGCTCTAATGCGCCACGCCGCTTCGATTCGATTCCTGCCGTTGACAAGGTGCCCGCGCCACTCGACTACCATTTGCCCGATCTATCTCGTTAATCTCCCGCGCACGGCGCCATCATCTGTCTGCAAGGGAGCCAGACTTTCAGCCATGATCGCCGTCGGAGTCCCCCAAGCATTCCTGTCTACTCCAGAATCGCTTCCAAAAAAAGAATTATTCACTGGTAGTCAGGACGTCTTGGAATTCATGGCTTGGCTGACTCGGGAAATATACCTTGGCCTAACAGGGCTGCATTGGTAATGCATTGCTCCTTCGGGCAGAAGAGTTTCATCGACCAAGCCATTGCTGCTCACCCGCCATGCCCAAGGCAGATGAATGCGCCATGGCGGAAAGAAAGCCGGGGTATGGCTGGTTTCAAAGCTTGTAAACCTCGGCTCGCATACCTAGACCAGGTCATTCTGGCTGCTACTGTTCCTGGTTTTGGGTGTATGACAAAGCCCTACCTACATCATTGTGCCTTGGCTGGCTTCAGCTACGAATACCAGACCTCGCGTAGAGCAACAGCTAGCCTCCTTGCTTGCCTGAAGGTAGCTTAGTACCAAGGGGACCTGGTCTCCATCGGTGAACTTTCAGCCCCGCCATAGAGTAATAAGGTTTTCCTTGTCAGTAAACTTGCGTGAGGGGAATCACGAGTTTCCACGTTCAGAAGTAGGCCTGGTAATGAACTCCATTCCCGTGCAAGACAAGTTCCTGCACACTAGCTCAGTCTAATGTCGAGCCCATGGCGTTAGGCGGACTGTCGCTACCTCACGTCAACAAAGCGCCGGTCACGGCACTCTGGATCAATTACGAGCGGATTTGTGCTTCAGAAGTCTCGCTCAATATTGCACGATGTTATCTTATACGCCCTCATTTCATGACCCTTGACATATCCCAAGAAGCGGGAGGATTCCGCCCAATGCATCATGTTTCCAAACTCAATAGCTTTCTTACGCCAATTGCCAGTATCAAAACAATCAATGCAACAACATCAGGGTTGATGCCTCCTGGCATTCACACCCGAGGATCAAAGTCCAGAACTCCAAGTCAGTCGTCGTCTCATGATAGGGTTAACTATGCCAGACCCCTGTGCGCCTGCAATGCTCTTGGGCACCCCGCCCTTCTGATTCTTCCATCTGGCGACCTGAAAATATGCAAGTCGCTCGCTGCAATCACATGCTGCCTCCCACGATAACGATTTTGGTCCATCGTAGTGCTAGAGCTGAGAGAGCGGATCGGCTCAAGAGTGATCCTCGAAAAATCCTCACAGGGACATGGTTTGTTCTTCGTTGTGATTGGGTGAGGGGTTGTCCGTGTGCGGCGAACGCAGCACGGCGTGCAGCCATTATGCGTTGGCAGGGCCGTATTGGTTGGCTACCTTGTTTCGCTGCGGGAGATCGGCATCCGCACCCCACGGTTCTTCAACATCGGGCACTCCGGAATCCTGAGCGCCGCACGCCCAATATTCACCAGAAATGGCCATGCCACGGTTGTAATTTCATTCAACTCGTTCGAATTTCCTCATCTTCCAACAGCCTGCTGCAGCAGTCTAGCCAGAGACACAGCTGCGGCGAAGCCGATTCACGTGGTGTCATCATACACGCTTCAGCTCCGCTTCCAGCAGCCACAGCATGCCACAACGCAAAACCTTCAAACAGCTCGGTGCCACTGAACCTATTGCGATGAGCATTGCATTGTTGGGGGCAACTAGCCATATGTGTAGAGTTTCATATTTCCACGGCTATGGCCGCGGTGGCTCTTCCTCCAACATGCATGCATTCTCAAGCATGTTCGTCCATTTCCCGCTCGTGCCGGCATGGCTGTGCTTGAGGTGCTGGCGGAAATGGTCTGCTCGGAAAAACTTCTTGGAAGAATTGCACTCGCGGAACTTGTGTACTCCCTGAAGGTGTTGGTTACGCTCTTCTATGTCCTTTTCAGTCGCATATCTCGGCATCGCACCTCCATTGAGGGCTCCGTTGCCTGGGCCCACGCCAGAACGAGGAAAGTCCTGACCACAGTAGCCGCAGGTATCAGCTTCGCCAGGACGGTTTGGCGAATCGTGAAATGCTCTGTCGTAACCTGACAAAGCTGAGCAGGACCATGAATGCCGCCTCACATGCAAAGAATTTTGGTGGCGTTCTGCTTCGTTCTTGTTCTTGAAGCGATTGCCACAGTAGTTACACTCATACTGTTTCTCTGCTTCGTGCGCCCTGTAGGAATTGTTAGGTCAATGTGGTCTTTTTCTCAGGGGCAGAACAGCGCGCTTTAGATACTTACTGGAGCTCCTCGGCAGTCTCAAACTTTTTGGGCTTCTTGGGGCAACAGTCACACATGTAAAATCCTTGAATCTTGGGTCCGCCTGACTTCTGAACCTCGGCGACCTTACGAGGGCTGGCACCGGACGCGGTTCGACCATGAGGCAGGGTACGCCCGGAGAGGGTGCGCGGGCTAGGGTCCGCTGACATTGTGGGCGTGAAAGGCGACTGCGTTGAGGTGGGCGACACAGCATTTGGAGATAGCCCTCGAGGTGATAAACGGCCGAATGCACTCGCTGAAGAAGCGCCAGCTGATGCGGAGGGCGTTGAAGCGTAGGAATTGGAGCGAGAAACTGACAGAGCAGAGGGAGGGGGTTCTGAGAAACCTGTACTGAGGCGCGGTGTCGGCGAACCGCGAGAGTTGAAGTCATTCTTTCGCGTTACCATTATTTGGGAAGGCAACCCCAGCATTTGCTCATCCTCACGAGGACTCGGGGCCTGGCGTTTCTGACTGGCACAGGCGTAACCATCGTCTAATCGAAGCCGCTTCAAAGAGGTGTTATCATCAATGTCCATTTCGTCAGCGGAGTGACCCATGAAGCTGCCCTGAGTGGAATTTGCGTCGTCACTATTATTTCGCCTCGTACGCATTTGGGGAGACCGATCGATATCAGATCCATCACGTGGTGACCTCTGTTCGCGAGGACTGTGTGGGAACGGTAGGCTTCTGGGTGATGCCGCTGAGTACATTGATGTTTCTGTCCACCGTCCAGGTGAATCAAGTGCAGATCGGTTGGGTACGTGTACGGGAAGGCTCAGTGTGGGAGGTAGTCGAGCATCAAGAAATGACTGACGACGAGACCATGGGTCGTTGACTGAGAGACTAAGACCCGGAGGCTTAGACGATCTGTTTTCGCTATGACGAGAAGGATCGAGTTTCTTCTTCATGCTGTCGACTTGAAGGTCGGCCGGTGACTGGAACTGAAAACTGTTGTGCAAGATACCAAACTCTTTTGGGATAGAGTGGTAAGACCTATGAAGCCCTGTGTTAGAGACCACGCGATAGGTTTGGAACATTGTGCCCTCGACTTACCTATCTGTAGAGGAGAAGCTTGCATAACCCTCATCACCACCATTAGTGCTTGATGTGTCCCTCCTCTTGAAAAACGGTCTTTCGTCGGCGTAGGAGGAACCAATACTCCCATAGCCACTGTTCATCGACGAAGGAGCATGGCCGTGATGGGCGAAGTCTTTATCAGGCCTTCGCATCTCCTCGGCGTGCGGAGCTTCCCCGAAAGGGAATCGTGGTGGAGGCAATGCTGGAGGAGCTTCGTGGCGAGAACGCATGCCGGGAATCGCTTGAGCAGGACTGCTGCTGAAGGGAGAGTCATGTTTGCCATGAAAGCGGTCGTGAGCGGTTCCTCTAATACTCGGCAAAGCCTGGGCAGGCTCCCTGTAAACAGGGGATAGAGCCATACTTCTGACGAGAGTGCTGGAACTGGCCAGTGGTCTGTGGTATGTGTGTTATATGGTCGTATTCAAGGGCGAAATCAAGTGCGGACCCAGTGATGGGAGGAGAGACTGTAGTGGCCAAGGAGGGCTCAAGACGACGGACGATGCGGCGTCATGGGACGAGAGCTAGCCGAAAGATCGGATCCGGCAAGGAGGAAAGTCGTCTTGCGTGCTGAAAGCAGGGACGAAGGACAGTGGCGATGTTGGGCTGGCCTCGCGTCGATGGATGGCTCAGCTCGCGCAAGGACGCTAGAGGCAAACGCTGATAGATGCGCAGCGAATAGCCGGCTGTAGATGGGATGAAAGACCAACAAGGCGGGACACGAACAAGAAAAGCTGTGGAATCCGCGAATAGAGCACCGATAGTCAAGCGAGATCAAGTCGAAAGGCTGACTTGGCAAGTCGGTGCTTCTGATTCGCCGTTCTGAGGGTAAAATTGAATGGTCGGTATAGAGGCAGCGTGGTTCGTGGTGGGCAGAGAGAACACTCAATGAATCGACTGTCCTAGGTGCGCTGTTGAAACTGCAGAATGAGATACTGCCAGTCTCCTATTCCCAGGTAATCGACTCTTGATCACTCAGTCGCAGAAAGGACGACGAGCGTCGTGAGATTTGATATGATGAGGTCTGCTGGCGAGGGTGAAGACAAGACGAGACGAAGCGACGAAGAACAGTGACGGCGGTTCGAGGATTATTATGGGAGGGGACAAGGCGAGGAGGAGTGCGAGTTGGCGAGCAGGAGGGGGGGTGTAAATTAGCAGGTGTTTATTTGGATTGGAAGAAGGGCTGAAAGCTGAGAGATTGATGACGGTGGAAGACCAAAGAGATGTGCGCCGGGGCTCTCAAGCCTCTGGGGGAGGGGGTGCGGATGGGGAGATGGAGCAACATGTGGCTAAGGCTTGACATGCTCGCCAAGGGAAGTACCATCAGCCCTGGAGGGTGGCAGGTTCCAAGGTGCACCCTACAAGGCATTCGCCTGGCAAGGTTGGGAAAACTGGCGATGCCCAGGGACCGCGACACGATGCTACTGGCTCCCAGAGCACGCACTGGTGGTGGGCTTTAGTGCGGCTGCAGTGGAGATGCCGCAGTTGGCCCTGCAAGCACTGAGATAATGATTGTCAGTGGTGGGTGTGGCTCTCCACAGTGGTAAAGATGCCTGTAATTTAGCTACATGCCGGGTCGTCTTCGAAGTGCGCGCGCTCCAGCACCCTAACGCGAGGAGGGGTGAAGTACTGCAGTACATCGACGTCAGGGCAGGACGCTGCCACTTCAGTGTACCGACCCACTGCTCCCAGTATCGAGGCAGGGGGATGGGCCAGGATGGGGCCGCGCAACAGTTCCGCAGGTGAGTGGAGATACAGCACAGTGCTCGAATGTGGAGACAGGGTCCAGCTGCGCTAACTGTTCACGCGCTGGCGCTGGACTGACTGACACACTGATTGACCAAAGTGCACTCTCGTAAGGGTGTCAACATAGTAAAGCGGATGATCCACCCACGTCGACCACTCCGCAATCCCCTTCACCAGCACAGGCCTGCCTACCACTCTGTTGCAGACAAGGAGGGGTGCAAGGTAAGATTTGCCTGTTGCCGTAGAGGGAGATTCCTCAGAGAGAAGGGGTACCTTCCCGTGGGCAGCTGGTAATGTACTGCAACTGACAGCAAGCGATGGACGGATCTCAGGCTGACCTTCCAAATTGGTGTGAGCAGGCAGACAGCGCACAGAAGGCATTAGCACAGCAGGCTATGGACTCTTGCCCATTGAACGCACAGCGTCATTGAGTGGTGAACTAACCGACATTCAATCTGAAGTCGAGAGTCTCTTCTTGTCTCGTCCCCTCTACTTGGCTCAGGCTCAGGCTCAAGCACAGTCGTAGGAGGCCGCTTCGAAGCTTCGAAGCAATCCTGCAACCTCCGCCGAGACATCGACCCCTTCGAGAGGGCCCGATATAGCAGCCAGGCCGGTCTGTCGTAGTTTCTATCATCATGGGTTTCACCGATCTTACAATCTTGGACTGACGCATGGCGTTCAGCCTTCGAAAACGTCCACAGTCTCGCGGCCCCACTACGGAATGGACGCCATGAGGATGCTGGCATTTGCAGCAAAAGCCACAGTGCCAACGAGACTCATCCTCGTGCTATGGCAGAAGCATTTCCGCCCATCACTAGACTCATATACACAGAGTACGGTGATCACATTATCCTGTTTATAAACTCACACAGCCCCCAGTCACAAGTGGCCTCGCCGCGAGGCTTGCCATGACACATTCCTTGGCAATTTTAGGCCGACTGAACATCAAGCCCACATTGAGTTGAGTATGGTACTGTAGCACCCCACACCGGCTATACTCGAGTCACGATGTGCCTCATCACCAGCCCTGAGACTCCGCGACAGGTGCTATTTGGGACACCAAGCATAACACAATTTGGGCCGACCCTGGCTCTAGTTGCTGTCCGCATTCATGTAAGAGATAGCGCCGCCATACAACTGCTCCTTCATACTGCTGTGGCGTTTCTGGAGGAATGATCCTTTCTAGGCGGATGACCAGCGACAAGACAGTCGGATTACTATTGGTGGTCGAACCCTGTTTGGCACGTACCATACCTATCCATCATCAGTGATGAACCCTACGTTGAGGATGGAGGGAGGCCTTTTGGCAACGGCCCAGGCATCATCCCAGCACCAGGGCAGCTGAAGATCGAGTCATAGGGCTGGGACCAGGCCGATTGTGATGGGCGTGTCATATTGCGGCGTAGTGCAGATGCCCCGGTCACGAAGCAAAATTGCCATCATCAAAGGTATCCACGATATTCCAGAATGTCGTGAAGCCCAGACCTTGAGACGGAGTGCTCGAAGCTCTATTCTGGTCTCACCCCAGTGCTATTCAATCAGGACAGAATCGCGGCTAAGGGCAGCCAGCATGACAAAAGCCCGAGCCAGCACCAGAGCTGCTTTATCTAGACTAAGCGCTCGTTGCGAGAGAATTCCAAAGCATTCTTCGTGCTGTGGTCACGAAGAGTGGGTTGCGCGGGTTCTTAGCAAATCCATAGTCGTTGGATCTGTTCACCTGCCTAAGGGCTCTCCGGGAGATCGTGGGATATAGTGTCACGACTCAGACATATAGCGTCGCAATGGCCGGCCAGCCCTACCGACCTACCTACTTCGGGACCCACGGCTGCCAATCCACCAGGCGCCCTGAACATGGCTTGAGCCACCACCAGTAGGTAGCGCGTCTAGAAAGGCGTGGGTCAGGCTCGAACTAGTAGACTTCGCTCCCATATCACCTCGCTCCAACCACCATAGTAGCCATTAACACCATTCGACTCCATACGGAATGCAGTGTTAGTCCGCGCATCTGGTCGAGCCAGGCAAGGCGCGAGTCTTGAATGGCACGGTTAGCGCTTTACAGCGAGGGCAATACTCTCTGATTTTGCAAGCAACAAAGTGGTTGCAAAGCCAGATCGTCAATGCGCGCCGCCAGACAAACCAATCCGGAAAGCCACGCCCTACGTATGCACGCTAGGAAAGACTTCATCGACTGCCCACTGTGTATGCATCACGAAGGTTCTAGTCCTTCGACTGCCCACTGTGTATGCATCACGAAGGTTCTAGTCCTTCAGAGCGTTGATGCTGCCTGGAGCGTTCTGCTCGGGAGCATGCAGCCTAGAGCCTTGCCCTCGGTCAGGATCCGCGTGCGGTGGGATCCCAGGGCATCCTGTCTCCAGAGAGCCATTCTTCGCACATCTGAGCGAAGAGCGGTGCTGCCAACCTCCTCCGAGGGAGGTTTGTCTAATTCCTGCGTAGGTGCGGGCGTCGCTCTTGGTGTACCATGTGTCTGGTGTTGCGTGATGGATCTGGACCGTCGTTTACCATTCCTAGAGGCCCATTTGATTTTGCTGTCACTTCAGAGGCACGAGGTCTATCGACCTGCATACGGCTTGGGGTTTTCTCTAGTTCGCATAGGCCAGCGGGCGCTAACCTTTGGGTGCCCGCCAAGTTATCGTTCTCTTCCGTTCTCGTCGTTGGAGACAAGAGCCAAAGGGTACGCAAAGGTTCGAGGCGAGTGCTTTCCCTCTGGGCTTGATGCAGAAGGTTCTACATACCAATGCCCGAGCAAGCAAAGGCTTGGCAATCTCGTATGTACCAGTCATACGAACCAGGCTGCCCTTTTTGACGCACAAGCCCGAGATTCTTGCCCGAATCCGTCAAGGAGCTGAATTTGCCAGAGCATTATCTTTGCCCGCTCGGCAAGGGAAGGTGGGCTGGGCTGTAGGTGCGGGCGCGTAAGGGCACAAAGGATCAGGTTTGGGGGCGAAGATGACGGGGGAGGGGATGTGATATTGGATCTCCGACATTCCACCGCATGAAAGATGTCTTTGGGGGCTGCGCCGTGACGATACATACGTAGGTTCATATTGATTAAAAAAAAAAGTCGAAAAAGTGGTCAGAGTTTTTGCGAGACACGTAGGTAAGTTTTACGGCATGAGACAGGAACTTGGTGAGTGTGTGTGTGTGTGTGTGTCTGTGTCGTCATTTGGTCTCAGGTCTGACAATTGATACACCGCTGGGAGGATGTTTGTGTTGAGGCGCTGCGGGCATCGAACACGGAGTGTTTGATCTTTGCACGTCTGCATGCAAACTACAGTTACTCCTCCCGCAGATAGACGGGACGTTTCTAGAAATAGCAGATCGAATTTGGGGCAGGTGTAAAGTACATGTACTGTACCGTACCGTACATACAAGGAAGATGACACAGCATACGCACTGCACTGTAGGGTTGAATACATGCATGTTCAGATGGGATAGGTAGTGGGGCGAAAAGTTATGTTGGTTGGTGAAGCCGTGTATGTTTCGGGCCCCGGTATCTATGTAATGTAGGGGGTTGTTGTTGCTATTTTCGGGGCCGAACAGACAGGAGGTGTGTGTGCATGTCCTTTGTAAGAAAGGGACGAGGGTAAGGTAGGTAGGTAATCTTCTACCATACGCCCAAATACAGTGTTGGTGGTTTTTTTTTCATGAGAAAAGAAGGGGAGCGAATTCCGCGAAATGTATGACGTGATCATTAGATGGTGACGAAAGATAGTAATTTTTTTTAGAGTCCACGTCTAGATTTCGCGCAATCACCCAAGCTAGTCGAGGTTCATGTGGAATGTGTCAGAGGACGTCGTTGTTCGATAATGTGCTTTTTTCTTTTCTTTTCCTAAACTGGCCCGGCGGGGTACATCCAAGGACGAAGCGAGTCCAGTCCGCATCAACTCGACTAGCTTGGTACCTCGACGGAGGAAGTCTTGGCATGTAATCTTGTCCCCTAGGTAGAGAGAGGACATGATACTTGTCGTGGCCTATTCAGCCCATTATCTTCTATCTGTGCAAGCCCTGTATTATTTGATTTAGTACTCCGTAGTTACATCCTCTCAGCAGTATGTACAATCCCTAATTCAAACAATTCCATACCCTTGCCTCGGTTACCTATCAAGGCAATCCCTGAAGATCATGGTATCCCCTCGGCAGTCACAAAGACTTCGCGACCCACTTGTAGAGAGGTCTGTAACTGAGATGATCAACACCACCTTAAACCAGGATTATCAGGGGGTAAGAGTACATCGTCAGCTATCTAAAAAAGAAAAAATACTCATTTATCGACCACCCTAACCTCAATTTAGATGTACAGAGCTGAATCAAGACGCTGATTCGCTCCTAGTCCCTGTTCGAAGTCTTGTGACTGTCGAGGGGATCAGCCTAAACAATATGGATCTATGCGGACTGTACTGTTGTACCTAGGTATCATAAGTAGGTTGGGCACACTCGTGATTGTGTGCTTTCGACTCGACTCGCCTTTGGTGATGGTTGCGGTTTTGAGTGGTTCGTTGTGGCGAGAGCGGGACTTCTTTTCACAGGGTCATGCTGCGCCACATATCAGTTACGACGACTATTGCTTCCTCTCTCGTTCTTGCCTCTTCGTCTTATCATCTAGAACTACCCCCGTCCTTGACCACTTTGTGCAATTCTCCGGGTAGGAAGTTCGGGAAATGCAGATGCATACGACGAAACGCATGTTATAGCGATGATCTTATCGTGGCATGTGGATATTGTGGCGTGGGAGATTTCCTTGGTATTCAATCAAATATTTGTTTCCCGTTCATGTGTTCTCTCTCTCTCTCTCTTTCTCTCTCTCTTTCTCCCTCTCTTTCTCTTATCTTGAGACATATTCTGTGTCTTCTGCATGGAATCACATAGTGAAGCGCTAGGGAACTGAAACACTGTGATGGCAAGTTTGATGCGTTCTGGTCACCCAATAGTCTACTTGACTAATCAAAGCCCCCGAGTGCAATTTGATAAGTTCGAGAAGAAAAAAACCACATGGTCTAAACGTGTAGTTTAGTTAGCTCAACCGACATCCGAGCGAAAAGGAACTAAAAAACATATCTAGAACATGTCAAAGTCGGAACTGGTATGTGATTCTGACGGGATATTGCAATTCACCCGAATACAGTCTAGTGCCCAGTTGAGTAGTCGGCTCTTTGGCAAGACTAAGGCGCCATTATTGAGAGGTTGCGTCTCCCGACGCATGTTAGTCACGCGACGTCACCGCAAGGGGCGGACTAGCGACGCCGTATCATATATCACTTACAATAGTGAAAGACATAGTCGACACCTTGGGAGGGGGGGGATTCTCATGCGATCCTCACGCGTGTCTTGCAGGTTATTGAGAACTCGCCGACCTAGATTCCAATCCAAGAACCACTCTCGGGGACCATTAGCCTTTGGAGGGGGGATCCGCCGGGGAGGATCAAATCAACTCTGCCTATAGCGTGGCCTGCGCTGCCTATGTGGCAAGGGATGTAGCCAGGGTAGCCTCTAGTCCCCACGTCCCAACCTTGGCCCCCATTCCATAGGCCCAGAAGCCGCGCCCGCGCGCACTCTGCCCCTGGCCCAGTCTTTTCGACGCTTTTGATCTACCAGTCATTTTAGACCATCCAAGCTGGCGGGATCTCGAAAAGGTGCAAGATATGAAGGGGGGCGTGCGCCTGCCGCGGATAGTTGCCAGGAGTGTGTCCCTCGCGTGCTTGGAACCGGACGCCGTCTGAACTCTAGATGGTGGTCGTGGAATTGCGTTTTTGCGCGGTTCCCTTGCAAAGCCGGGCAAGGAAAGAGTGTGCGGGTGTCATCATTATTAGGGCCAGTGATTAAGGTAAGACAATTCCGGTTGATTGCCAGAGTGCGCTTCCGCCGGGATGGCCTTGGACGATCATTCTCTCGCAACTTCACAGGGTGTCCTGCGCCTGGTGTCCTCGTTTGTAACGATATTACAACACACAATCACAAGCCGTCAGAGGCCTCGGCTCGCAAGACTCGGAAGCCATGCACCCCCAGCCCTTCTTGTTGTTCGGTTCGGCAGCGCGCACAGTTGAGGCGCGCCCCACCCGGGCTGAGGGCCAGCCAAAGCTCGTTCCCGTGTCCATAATAATGATCACGAACAGCCCCATCGCGGTCGACCCGAACTCGGCAGTACATGGCGAGGTGGGCGTGGTCATGTCGGTACTTGAGCTCTGTCGAGTGGTGTCGAGGTAGAAGAGCTGAAGGAAGACACGGCCGAAACAGGCTCAAAACGGCGCGATGCCCTTGACAGCTGTCTGAGTGCTTGCGCAATCGTTGCCTTACATAACCTTACCGTAAGCCTCTCGATGACCTAGGCCGTGGGGAAAACCTGGCTCTGGTGGGGGTCCTGTCCTGAACTCTGTTAGATGCTCCTGTGAGAGCATGGCAGTGGAGGCGGCGCGTGTAAGCGACCTTTTGGCCTAGACCTATCTTTCTACCTATACCTGAGAGCATGTGTTCCGGCCGGAAGAGCTGGATGTTAGTTTGTGGTGTCATTGTCATCGTGGTCAGAACTTGGCTCTCTGACCCATGCCGAAGGAAAACAAACCAAAGACTTGACCAAGTTGAATAGCCGTCTGGCTTTGTCACTACTTACATGTCGATACATGACACCGATGATGGAGAACTTCGGCTGATGGAAGACCCTGTTTCGGCTTTAGGATCAGCTTCCATGTGGCTCGATGTAACGTCAATGAGCGACGGGGTATCTGGAACAGGGCCAGGAACCACATCTCGGACGCATGCACTTACATGAGCCCGTCTTCGACCCTGGCCTCGTAACCGCAGTGCTGTCGAGATACGCGTGTGTTAAATTGTTCCAGTACCATAGGGCCAGGCAAGGCAAGATGGTTTCGGCCGGCTCTGGATACATCCCAGCTCCCTAGTTGCACGCACGAAGAAGCTTGGTTGCCCGCCCTCCTGCACGCCCCCTTTGGGCCCCCACCCGATCTTGTCTTGAAAAGGGATCTGGGGCCGGAAAACCAAAAGCCTAAAAAGTGCAGACCGCATCCGCATCACCGTAGAGTGTCAGAGACGTTGACCAACAGGTGAACAGTGCAACGGACGGTTGGAGATGCCTCGGCTTGACTTTTAGTCCATGATACAAGCGCCACTTATAAGTCAAGATGGATTGAAGGCCAGCCAGGCAAATAGGTAGACACACCATGACAGGTACGGTAGGTCCAAAGGGCGGAGTGGTCCTTTTGCACCTCCTTGGCCATTTCTCCTTCCCCAGATCGCGATGTCGTCTAGCCTAAGGAGATGCTAGACATAAACGTGACGCGACGTTAGTGATTGTGAGGCTGAACAACGGGCGCCTCGGGGAGGGCCCAGACCATCACTTGTCCTGCCATTCGCTATCCCATCATCTGTGATCTCATGGGGCAGGGAACCCACGGAGCCTCATGCAATCGTTCTCGAAGCTTGGGGTGGATCGACTTTCGGCGATACCTGAGTCGCGTGTCAATGGCCCAGGCTTTGATCCTGGAATCCGTCAGGGACGGGACATTGGCTACTGATCGTCGCTTGCATACTTTGTCAATGCACTGCGCATTTACATATCTCCGTCAGTCCTCCCATGTTCATCGTTTGACCGGCAGTGTGAACGGTGCTTTCGGAAAAGCCGATGGTTTGGGAGGGAGACTTCCTCAAGTGGCCGTTATCGAGGCCAAAGCTCCCCATCGCGAAAGCCAAGACCCCAGTGCAAGCGGGATCGTTAACGGCGCCACAAGTCGCTTTTCCGCCCCCAGGTTTGAGGTGGAGGAGAGATTGTATTCTCGTTGTCGTTCGCCAAGGAGCGCTGTCAGCCAGAGTCGAAACTTGTCTTCTGCCTGAAGTCCGTCAATTTCTTCCCCTTCACTCAACTGTCACCTTTACTCAGTGAACGGGTTGACACATCCACCTTAGGGTTGCAATGAACATCTGCATAAACTATCGGCACGCCCATCGGACCCCATCCCCTCCCACCCTGGTATCCCGATCGGGATATTGTTCCGTGCGCCGTTGCGCCGGGGCGGGAGGGGTGTCAAAACTTGTGCTTGTCTGTCTCGTGGGTGAGGATCCCTCTCATGGCGGATTGTTGATGCACCGAGTCAGCGTCAGTCAGCGGTTGACCTGGCCCCGGTGAGCGCCTATTGGGGAGCCCCTGTGTTCATCTTGTACATATCTGTCGTCGTCAAACGAGGGGGTGTCAGCCCTAAGAGGCAGAGGGGTATCCTGACTAAGTATGTTCATCTTCACATGAGACGGCGATCCACACACCGCCGGGGTTTCGTCGGTCTGGGGCTGATGAGGTCAGTTGGCATTGGGCGTCCTGCGATGTTGCATGTTTTTTGTCGAACGAGGCGGGTGGCTAGCGACAGCATGCTTGTCTCTGACTGCTACTGTCGAGCATAACCAAAGGACCATTGAAGCTCCATCCGAGTCAGTGCCACTGTAGGCGTGCCCACTGTGTCGCCGAACTCGCAGTACTCCATTGCCTGCCGCGTTCTCTCACTGTCTGAATTGTGATACATGGTCCAAGCCATTGGCTCAAGGTGAAAAGTCGCCGGATGGCACATGACTGCACCGTGATGACGAGGATTGATGGGTGGTCACCCTGGAACCCGCCAATACCACACGATATCAAGCAACACATAAAGCGGATGCGCACGATAAGTCAATCTGGCTGCTTTTTTTTTTTCCCCCGAAACCGCCTGCTGCAATCAATTTGCCAGGGGCGACAGTAACATTGCGGATTGTAACATTTCCGAGGCTGGTAGCGATGGTTCGCCCCTTGAGGACCGGTGTATGTCAAAGGACATCGGGCCTCCGTGATGGGATTCAAGGTTTTGCACACACCAAGGCATGGTCGGCTCAATGCAGTTCCAATGAAAGTCGAGAACAGGGATTGACCACATGAAGACCCTGAATACGGCACCACACCCCGGACTTGTTCGTTATATTGGTCCAGCTTGTCCCTTCCGTATTCCAGGTATTCCAAGGCTGCCTGGCACGCCAAGCAGGGCAGACATTGGATGAGGATGTCTCGAGCCGGGGGGAGTCTCTGACGCTGGGGGTTCCTCGAACATTCCTTCAGGGTGGCATTCTCCATGACAATACCGATAGGCGGCTGCCTCTTGATCAATGGTTTATTGCTTCCAGACGTTTGCTTATGGAAAGCACAGAGTGTTTAAATGAGCGCCTATACATGATCCATGTGCGCTTGTCAGGCAAGGATGACCTGAGAGGACGAACCCAGGCGAGACGTATGTCCCTCGCCACGATAGGCTTGAAGGACTCAGCCCTTTCACATGATGTTTGTCGCTCTATAAAATTTCTTCAGATGGTGGCGCACCATGCAAGTCATCCCTTCCGAAGTGGTGCTCGGCACCGTCACTTCCATCTTGGCTGTCGACATGTAACATCCAGCATAACATGGGATAGGTCTGCATATGCGCTGTTCCCACCGGGGCGCCAGATGCTGCGATGCCTGCAGTAAAAAAAAAGTCTTAGGATCAAAGTCCCAAGTTGTGACAGCCCTGTGCAACGAGCCGTGTGCCTGGTCGTCGCTGCAGTGTACGCTCGCGGCGCTTCTTGGTTGTCACATACTGTAAGTATAGTGGCGATCATCCGGCCAAAACAGTTTAGCTGCACATGTGGATATTGCAGGGCGGCTGTGTTGTTGGTTGTACCTGACTGGGACGACAACATCGACATCTGGTTTTTGTGTCAAAAATTTGCTTCCCTGTCATCAGCCTCACTTGCGCACGCGTCCCTTTCGCTTCGCGACGGTCCGCCGCTACAAGCTTATCACACGGGGCTGAAGCCTCTTGGCTGACTGGAGAGGCAACACCCTAAACTTGTGCTAAAAGAAAGAATGCCACTACACCGTGGCCACTACTCTTTCCGTGAGCGGTGCAAGGACACGTTTTCTTCAGGAGTCCAGGGCAGGCCGCGCCATCCCGACTTAGTGTTGTTGGACGGAAGGTAGTTCCAGAGCGAGTCAGTGGCCATCACACATCTGAAGAGGCAGATGAAGGAGCACCGCGGTGCAGCCCGTGTCGCGAGCTGATTGCGTCTCCCGTTTTGAGATCGTGACTCAGTATGGCAATATCTGAAGATTGACGATCTTGTGCCCACTCCGCCAGTACATCTGTCTCAAGCAAGCTGCTTGGACCGGGCCTTTTCATCAGATGCAAAGCCGTCGGGAGCTCTACTTCCATAAGGTTGCAGCTGAGTATGATGAGCCTATTTCTTCACCCACCTCGCAGGCCAGTCAATCGTAGAATGAAGAAGATCTCATCCCCAGCATCCTCTGGAGAGCTAGCCCAATCCCATGTGGTAACGGTTCCTCGTCTGGTTTCGCGGAGATTTTGCTTTGTATGTTGGCCGTGAGCATACTCGTGTCGGGCTCTGTTTGCGAGCTAGGAGGGCGTTTGAGGTTTGCGAAACGAAGACCCCTACAGTATGATCGAGTTGCAAGCTTAGATCTGAGCTTGCCCTTAAAATGTCCATTTTCTTTCGACATAGACACCAGTATTGTATCCCACTACGCGATAACCACCCTTTGTCGATAGGCCGCGCGATATCAGTGCCAAAAGTAAGCATTTTCTGCTAGCAAGTTGCCCAGCAAGGCGTCAAACTCTCGACGGAGGGTCTGACTTGGTTCCCTCTGTGACAATGTGGAATTGGGGGCCATGAGAGTTTGAGGCAATGCTCTGGCCGATGAATGAATTAAGGTGTTCCGGGCGCTTGCACCTGTGTAATGAGTTGCGCCTGCAGAGGCCTCGACCTTTCTTGACTCAGTCGTTGTCCTTTAGCGTCCCGCATGGTAGGGGCTTTTCTCGAGGGACCTAGAGCCGCCGAGGGTGGCTCGAGTTCTCGCTTGTCAACAACACCAAGTCCAGTCTCGTGATTCATGAGCCCGTCATATCAGAAGCGCTCAAGCCTTCGAGTTGTCTTCGTAAATGGGAACCTTCAGTCCTGGTACAACTAGATTTTGGTCACCGAGGGTGGGATCGTAGTGGCTTTAGCGCTCGTGCTATTCGAATTAAGCTTTTAAACCCGCAAGAAGTGGGACAAGGTTTGCTGCGCCACCGATATCGATCAAAGAAGCAGTCTTCTGGAACCCCTGGGAGGAAGTCGCAGTACCTCAAGTGAGAGATGCCTTCCAACTCTAAGGTGCCAAGTTTCTCAGTAAATCTCGGTCGTGCACAGCCTCCCTAGGCTACCTGCAGATCATCTTGTTTACGGCTGCCCTGGCTCATGAGACACTGTCAGGCCCGTATTGTGGCCATTTGTGTGGACGAATAATCATCGGAACTTTCCAACCCAATCAAGCCGGATTCCGGACAAGACCACGAGCGCTCAAATCGGTTCCAAGGGCATACTGGGTGCGGGATAGAATAAATTGCCGGAAATGGGCGTGGTGGTAAAGAGCATGTGTCAGAAAGAGCCGCACTTCCGAATAGGGCTGTAATCTCGACATCTTGTGCAAAGTCATTAATTGAGTGAGGGAGGGGCCAGACGACCGCTCGTCCCGACGGGGTGAGGATGTGTAATGCTCGGGGTAGACACAATGACGCCGAAACACGATCCCATCTGCCGGATGTTACCTCCCTCGTGCCTGGCCGGCATGATTATTCCTCTCGCCTTGGTTAATGTAGTGGTTGGCACCCAAGGCAACAAGGCATGGTGTTTTCGGGCCTTTGTCGCTCAAGAATCGGTCCCTTTAAACGCTCGATCCTGGACTTTGTCCCATCGGCTTGTGGGAGGGGCCAGGCGCTTGGATTTTGCTGGGGGGCGAGGATTGGCCATGGGTTCAGGGATGCTCTGTGGCCCATGCGTTTCGTCCGGCCGAAGCCCCAAGAAAGGCCAAAAGTTGATGGTAGTTTTCCGCTCCGCGCGGTAGCAAGGAAACGACTTACCCGAAACGATTGCATGGTGGATAACGTGGTTACCGTCATAACTACCGGCCAGGCCATTGGTGGAGCGGAAGATACCGCCGTTGGAAGGAGGCGTGTGCCCATGAAAGTTTTGCGCTATTGCAAGATGGCCTTGTGCGGCAGCAGCCTCATCAAGATAGAAAAAGCCATGATATTGGAGCTCCGAGGAGAAGGGTACTTGATGTATGAATCTGCGGATAGAAGGGACGATAACGGAGAAAACCGTGTTTGGGCACGACGGCGATGCCGAAGGTCCCGTCCTGTCGGCCAGAGTTCAAGAAAAGTTGAAACCACATGCATGGCTGGAGAACTAAGTAGGGATAGGGTAACTACAGTAGAATTTGTGGCCACCTGACAAAAGGAAGGAAGGAAGGAGGTTATCTACACCCACGGAAGGAAGGAATCACAGGGCTAGGTGGGACAGGTTTGTGATATAGGGTAGTCAATGGCCGGTCCGGTGTACCTACCCTATATGCCTGCCTGAGATGGAAGCAACCGTCTCCGCCCTTTCCTCTTTCCTCTCCTGCCGCGTATTATTATTGCTCGCCTGGGCTTGTCGAATCGTCACTCGGTGTGAGAGCTGTATCATCTATGGAGTATCTCGTTCAGCGTTTGTGGATTCTGTCTTTCGGATGGGGCTTTGAAGATTCGCGTGTGACTTCTTTTCCAGGTGAACAAAATTCTTGCGCACGAGGTTGCCGAAGGCAGGTGCCCCCAAGATGGACAAGTTCATTCATCACCCTCATCATGCCGCAGAGGCACCACGCGCTATTATGGGGATCCTCCAGCATTGCTGAGTCGAAGGCAAGACTCCAAGTGATCTCGGCGGAGACAAAGGCTCTGGGCGACTATAGTCCATGCTCGGCGAGATTTTGCTTCCACACGTCCAAGGTCCAAGGTAGCACAGAGTGAGTGGTCAGATCGAACTGAACATACTACTATGCATCACGAGCACCTACTATCAAAAGGCACCTTGTTAAGGTAGGCGAGGGATTGCGTGGGCCTTGTGTTAGAAAGTTATAAAAAGTAGCATTATGTCAGCAAGAACCGAGACGAAAGGCACAACAGAGTTTTGATGACTGGGTCTTGGCACAGGCGCTACGGCATTCGAGATTCCGGGGCATGTGGTGAATGCGATGGCATGGTTGGATCTCTTGATTGATTGTGGTTGACATGACTGGGATGTTTGATTCTGATTCCGTGGATGTCAGAGATGTGAAGGGTCGTCGAGGATGCCATACTGTCTTGCCTGTGAAACATCATGTACTGCGGAATCGCCAAATCGCGCTGCAGTCATGATGCCTACCGTCGAAGCCAGAGCCGCCTACAGAGGGGTGGATGGGCAAGGGCCAAAAGGCCAGAACGGCGGCACCTTCTGTATATGCTTCAACCACAACCTTGAAATGAAGTCACTGTCCGTCCGCGAGGAAAGGCGTAAACTGGCCTGGCGACAGCTCCTGCCTCCTGTTCCCTGCTCCTGTGCCAATCCTACAGTGTCTCCGTCAGTCCTGCCCTGCCCCTCTCGCCGAGCCCACACGGCACGCCTGCGCCGAAAGCCAATCAGCGGCCAGTATCGGAATGACTAGAGACAGCACCATGTGGGTCGTCTGGCTTGCCTGGTGGGCACTGGCTCTTGCCGTAACCACTTGTAGCAACTCCAGCGATTCAGTTCAGTGGCTTCCAACCACTAAAGCCAGCCGCTGTAAGCTCCCTACAGCGTTTGTTGGCCACTGAGGGTTGAAGGCTGTGTCGCCCACGGGTACCCGGCTCCTTTACCTTGGCCACCACAGCGCTGACTGTCTCTCTCCCTGTCTGGCTCGTCGCCTCCCCGCCTCAATTTCCCTCGCCTCTCAGATCTCGTCGTCGTTGTCGGCTTCATCTGCACGGCTTCAACGACGTCGCGCGCCTCCTCCCTACGATTCACGCCTGCCATTGCTGGCTCGGCTACTACGAATACCGAACTTTTACTCGGGGACCGACATCCTCATCGAACACAGCCGCTTGATTCGGCCAATCCTTGTCGCCACGGCCGTTGGTCGTCAATTGATTCCCAGCACCGTCATATTGCTCATCGCCCGGCCGCGTCTGCTCCTTGGCTGACACGATGATCAACAGCCTGAGGCGACTTTTCACCTCTGGTCACGGAGGTGACGAGGCCAGCACTTCCTCGCGACCTGCAAGAGGTGGAGGAAACACGGCAGGACCTGCGGTAGAGATGGTTAGCGACCTGTCTGCGACTTCATCGTCTGTCTCGTCACCGGGACTCATGGTTCAAAAGCCGAATCAAACCATTAATCAGAACCAGCAGATTGACGAGATTGCGCCGGTAAGCCATTCTCCTTTGTCTTTGTCACAAGCGGAGAGACGGATGTCGGCCGAGCTCAAGGCATCGTATTCTGAAGAACGGGGCGAGTCTGTACCATTGGAAACGGGACTGACCACTATATGTACGCAGGAGCCCTTTTCTTACGATGAGGACGGCGAATACGACGCACAAGCCACAGAGCAAGTGCTCAACGTTACTGAAGACGATTTGCTCGAGGCCAAGGACATTGCCTCGAAGTATACACTCGAAGAAGTCCGCGACATTATCACTCGAGTTCGTCGGATTCATGAACGCGACCCGAACTTCCCTTCCGCCGTTATCCAGAAAATCAAGGCGTTCCTTGAGAATGATGCCGTCTTCTCCAACCCCGAGAAGCATGAGAAGCTTATCCAGGAGATGAAGCTGGAAGCCGCTCTCATTACAAGCAATAGCCCTTACGCCGAAGTCCGCGCAGTCGTCCAGAACAAGGACAATCCAACCAGCCCCTGTTCGACAATCCGCAGTTGGGCTATCGGCCTGATTTTCTCGCTTCTGCTGGCCTTCATCAACCAACTATTCGACATTCGCCAGCCTGCCATCCGTGTCATGGCAAACGTCGCTCAGCTATTGGCATACCCGCTTGGTAAGGCCTGCGATACCTGGCTACCCGACTGGGGCTTCACTCTGTTCGGTATCCGTCATTCGCTCAATCCTGGACCATTTACTCGCAAGGAGCACATGCTTGTCACCATCATGGCGAATGTTGCATACAACACGCCCTACACCAACTATATCATCTGGGTTCAGTACCTGCCTCAGTACTTCAACCAGCCATATGCAGCTCATTTCGCATATCAGGTCTTGATTGCCCTGAGCACGAATTTCATTGGCTACGGCCTTGCTGGTCTCTGCCGTCGGTTCCTTGTCTATCCATCGTACTGCGTGTGGCCAGCCTCTCTTGTTACCATCGCTCTCAATGCCGCTTTCCACACTGAGGGCAATAATCCAGTCGAGGGTCCCGGCAGGCGAATCTGGCGCATCTCACGCATCAATTTCTTCTATCTGATGTTCGGCGCGATGTTCATCTGGTTCTGGTTCCCGAACTACATCTTTACTGCGCTCTCACATTTCAGTTGGATGAGCTGGATTGCGCCCATGAACCGTAATCTCAACACTATCACTGGCTTCAACAACGGTCTCGGCATCAACCCTTTCCCGACTCTCGACTGGAATATATTGCTTTGGGACTCAGCTGACCCCCTTATGGTTCCGTTCTTCAGCACCTTCAATCGCTTCCTGGGCGCATTTGCCTCTTTCTGGGTCGTCTTGGGGATCTGGTACTCCAATGCGTATGACACGGGCTATCTGCCGATCAACACAAACCGGATCTTCGACCACTTTGGCAACCTCTACAATGTGACCCTGGCCGTGGATGAGCGGGGATTATTCGATATCGACAAGTACGAGGCTTACTCGCCGCCCTTCCTTGGAGCTGGAAATGTCGTCATCTACCTCTTCTTTTTCGCGATCTACACTTCGACTTTGACATACGCCGCCCTCTATCATCGCCGGGAGATCATCATGGGCTTCCGTGGGCTCATCAACAGCTTCCGTAAGAAGACCAGCTTTGAGGAAGAGCACACTCTTGACGTCCATAACCGCTTGATGAAGGCATATGTTGATGCCCCCGACTGGTGGTACTTGGCTTGCCTCGGATGTGCTATCGGCCTGGGTGTCGCCGCTGTTGCTGGCTGGGACACTCACACATCTGTTGGTGTCGTATTCTATGGTATCGCCCTGTGCATCGTCTTTGTGATTCCCGTAGGTATCATCAAAGCCATGACAGGTATTGAGGTCACATTGAACGTTCTCGCCGAGTTTATCGGTGGCTCTTTCGCCGATGGAAACGCATTGGCCATGAACTACTTCAAGTCTTTCGGATACGTCACTTGCGCACATGCAGTTTGGTTTTCGAACGACCTGAAGCTTGCGCACTATGTCAAGATTCCACCGCGTCAGACGTTCGTGGCCCAGGCTGTTGCTATCTTCGTTGGTACCATGGTCTGTGTGGGAACACTCAATTTCCAAATGAACCACATCGACAACGTCTGCACTCCTGACGCGCAGTTCAAGCTGACTTGCCCCGGTGTCAACACCTTCTTTACCGCCTCCGTGCTGTGGGGCACAGTTGGCCCTTCCAGGATCTGGGGGCATCACGGTCTCTACAGCGAGACCCTGATTGGCTTCCCTCTTGGAGTGCTCATCGTGGTGTTCTTTTGGTTCCTTAACAAGAAGTTCCCCAACTGGATGTGGATTCGCCAGATCCACCCTGTTGCTATCATGTACGGAGGTGTCGTGTGGGCGCCATACAACATGTCTTATGTCTGGCCTTCCGTACCGATCGCATACATTTCCTGGATCTATCTCAAGTCGCGCTATGTCGGTCTTTGGTCCAAGGTAAGTCCTATCTACACAGACCCACCATTGGCTGGGATAGTCTGACCGTGACTTCTAGTACAACTTCGTGCTTTCCGCTGCTTGGTCTTGCGGTATTGCCATCGCAGGCATCATTATCTTCTTCAGCCTTCAGTTCACCGAAGTCGAATTTGAGTGGTGGGGCAACGATGTCTCAAACCAAGGTTGTGAGGATGATGCCTGCCCTCTGAAGACCTTGCAGCCGGGCGAGTACTTCGGCCCTAGGATAGGCGATTTCCATTGATTCGACAAATGCTGATTTACACATTGCTTGCGAGGCGTTGGTTCAGGCCGGGGTTCGGATTTGAAGGTGGCTAGTTTGCCATCTGGAGTTGAGTTCATGGATCTGCTTGTTGCCTCCCAGACACGGATCTGAATCTGGGAGGATTTATTATCTGCGCGTGATGACTCTTTAAGCTCGGGAATTTGTTGCATTTGAGGAATCCTTTGCCCTTGGTATCTCTGGAGACTTGGGCTATGGTGCTCTCCGTTTACTACTAGGGTCAGGGGTTCAACTGCATTATGCTTGGCCAAGGTTTTCCTTGTACATCCTATCGTGAAGAGGATTCCTGGAGGATTCGTGGTGTGGATGGTCATGTACTTGTATGAAATGTCAAAAGGCACAATATGATTTGTAGATATGACACGAATCCCCGCACCGCCAGGAACGTGAGTGAGCTTACAGGGGAGGGAGCGATGAGTCTAGTACGATTTAAAACGACGCGTCTTCCACATCTCCACAGACATCGTAGTACAGATAGATTAGATGTCGTTTGTTAATTCCAACGAAACTGATTCGAAACCATTTCACACATGATCTGTTTCCTGAGTGGAGCGGTAATCGCTTACTACAGTTTCGCCGTAAATCCGAAATAAAAGGGGAGCCATGGAAAAAAAAGGAAGAAAAGAAGAAAGCAGTGCATTCTCGCTGCTATAAATCGTAGCCAAAACGCCTCGTTGCTCTCCCCAGGAAACATATCAACACCGTATTATCGAACAGCTAGGTCATTGGATCCAATCCAATTTGAACGGCTTTTTCCAAAATACACGACCCAAAAAAAAGGAAAAAAAAAAAAGGGAGAGGATTGCCATGAATGTGCCAGAAAGAAAGGAGAATATGCAAGTTGCTACAACAAGGAAGGGAAAAAGAAAAAGGAGATGAGATGAGCTCGAGAAAGGAAGAACCCCCCCAACCACCAATCTCAACTTCACGCCATGTTCCCCCTGAGAGGCTGTTCCTCCTCCAGAGCGATCCTGATCTCGCCCTCTTCTGGCTCTCGCGCTGCTCTCGCAGGTGCGGTGGTGTCCAGCTCTGCGATGATCATGCCGTGGGGACTCGGACCGATGATGAGTCCATCGGTCGCAGGATCTGCCCTGAGCTGCTCGAACCTCTCGCGGGTGATCTCTCGCCCCCCGATCTCGATGGGTTCGGTGATGGGATCGAGGGTTCGGTGGTGGTTGTTGTTGAGTGGCGTGTCGATGCGAGGTAGGAGGAGAGAGGTGTGGACTTGGTTGCGTGTGGTGGGGAGGATGTTTGTGGGAGTCGGTGGAGGGGGAGGCTGACGAGGAAATGGATCGTTGGGGATGTTGAGGGGTGAGGGGGTGGTTGGTAGAGGTTTGGGAGTGGGAGGGGGGAAGATGCTGGGTCTTGCTATGGATTTGAGAGAGTTGGGTCGGAGGAGATTTGTGGTTGAGGAGGCGGCCGTTGTGGCCTCATTGATGGTCGAGGATCGTTTGGGAGCGGTTTGAGAGCGGAGGGAACCTGAACGAGAGGGCGTGAGCTGGCCTGTCAGGACGCGGTTGGATAGTGTGGATGGTGCAGAGGAGGATGTGTCCTTGTTCTCGGGTTGGCGTGACGAGGCGCTGGGACTTTCGCTCTGTTCCCGCCTTGGGATGGGAAGAGACAGTCGAGATGGGCTGCGCAGTGGGTTGTCTAGGCTGCGTCGTGAAGTGGTAGCGGGCGAGGATGTTTCCCGTGAGTCCTCTTCTGCGATAGGTGTCCTTCCAAGGGTAGTGGTGCCGTCGTGGCTGCTCGAGACCTTGTGACGCAGCCAGCCGCTGGCTCTGGCGCCGAGATGGCGGACACTAGGACGACTCTCAAGGTTGCGGATCTTGCGAATGCTCTTGCGCCAGGCCGGGGGGCCGGAAGGAGAGGCAGTAAGCCAGGGGCTCTGATCGGCAGATTGGACGGAAGCGGGATTCACGCCGACCTTCTTGACATGCTCAGCGACGGCCCCTGAATCCCGCATCTTGCTGACGATGAGATCGTACTGCATCTGCATGGTCGGGTTATCGATCACCTCTTCGGCTGTGAAGTGAATGGGGTGTTCGGCGCCTTTTATGCCGAGCTTGGGAAGCTCCCGGTTGAAATGGTCAGCGAAGAAAGTCGCAGGGAGAAGAGAGCCCCAGACTTGGTAGAACCTGATCTTGTGCACCTGAGATTCGGCTATGCCAAGGGCAAGAGGGTTGATGTGCTCTGTCCAGGCAGCCTGAATCACGGTCTGAAGTTGAAGTCGACGTTCATCATCGACCCATTGCGTGCTGTCAAAGGACTGGCGGGCAACTGGCTTGCGCTGAGGAAGGGGGATGCGTGGCGCAGACAGAGTCATTTGGCCAGCTGGCTTGAGAAGAGGCTGGCTGATGGGATCGCGCTTGGTGAGCATCTCGATGTTTGTGGTGAGAAGCATGAGGACGTTGCCAGCGAGTGACTTTGGAACGCGGCTCTCGGAGTATATGAGCTCGAGATGGACCTTCTCCGGGCCATCCATGGTGGTCTGCGCTCGAAGATCAGGGACGATTATGGCCTCTGGCTCGATGACATGGTACCGGAAGGTTGTGTTGCCCATGTTCAGTGTGGTCAGTTCGTCGACGAGAGCCCGAGGGCGATGCTCTACAACGGTACTGAACCGCGTCCAGTAAGGCCAGTTGGTGCACTTTTGAACAAGGTCCAGCCCGCTGATGGTTTCATAAGGTCGGCTGGATGTCCTTTGTTCCTGAACAGCCTGCATGATCTCTACAGGCGATGTATGGACGGCTGGGAAGCGGATACGAACGGGGATGATGTTCGTGACCGGACCGACCATTGAGCTGATGTCGACATTCTTAGGCCGTGAGATGGTTTGTCCATGGATAGCCTCACCGAATACAACGTCACTGCTGCCGGACAGAGTGGCGAGCATGATGCCCCAAGCGGTCTTGAGGACGGTGTCGAAAGACAGACCGAACTCGGCAAGATTTCCCACCTTGAACGTCTTGCGAAGCCTTTTGATCTTGTTGGCCGGCGCTGGAGGTGTCGCATGCGATACAACTTGCGTCATCCAAGCGCCGTCAAGCTGCTTCTTCCAAAAGTCGAGACCCTCCTGGTGATTGGAGAACTTGACTGTGCGGACATAGTCCAAGAATGACCAGCGGCGAAGAAACGCACCAGGGTTCTTGAAGAGCGCAGCGAGGTCTTGCACAAGATGAGCGACCGAGTGATCGTCCACCTGGGCGGTACTGAGCCGCACTACCAATGTCCCCTGGTGTACGGCGTCCAGGAAGTAGAACCTCGTGATAGGCTCGCGAAGTTTGTAGCCTGCTGCCTGGTCGTAGTCTGCTATGCGCCTGGGCTCACTCGCGAGATCTGCCAGTGCGCAAGTCCGGCGAGTGAACTCGGGACGGAACGAGTCGAGGACAACTTGGTACACGCGACGCTCATGGACGGCAAACGCAGTGCGAAGGATCGGATGCAATTTCGCCAAAGCCAGGCACGCTTCTTCCAGCTTCTGATGGCGAATTGGCCCGTTGAAGTCAAGGACTAGCCAGCGCAAGTTTGCCTTGACCCCGTAGAGATGTCCCTCAAGATCATGCACCTGATGAGCAGAAGCTTCTGCGGCATCGGCGATGTTGTGACGATACTGCTTCAGCTGTGGTGCGAGGACCTCTTTCACGAAGATCTCGGGGAGACCTGCGACCTTGGAAGAACTCTTACCAGACGCTGGTGGCACACGAGTGCTTGAGTGGTCACGGACATGAAGGGGACTTGCAAACGCCGAGGGTTCCCGGGGAGCAGGACCCATGTCGAAGAACGGCCGGCAGATCTTTGAAAGAGGCGCTCCATTGACAACGTCTTTGATCGAGATCGCGTAGTCCTCTTGGCGGCAAGCTCTCACAAGCTGCATGACTTGGAAGCGGTCACCTCCAAGCCCAGGGAAGCTGTCCTGGTTGGAGATGTCCGCAGCAGGGATCCTGAGAACAGTTGCCCAGATGAATCGCATCTCTTCCTCCACCCTTGCCAGAGGTAGTGGCTTCTCCGAGGGTAGGGCTCTGGTGTGTTCCGCCAGGATGGGCGTGGTAGACATCTGAAGCAACTGGTCGTATGACATGGACGATACCATCTTCTGGAGCTTGCGGCGGTTGATCTTCAACGAGGCAGAGAGAGGGAACGTCTTCAGTGGGATGAAGATAGATGGGACATGTCTCTCTGCGATCCGCTGACGACCGGCTTGCACCTCAGCTTTGGTCGACGACGCACCAGGGTTCCCCAGAAGCTTCTTGACAACAGCTGCTCGCTTCTCACTGGTCATGGAGACCATCTCGAACTCGCTGCGTAGGTTGTCGTCACGGACTTCGAGGAACGCCACGAGGACTTGCTCACTGCTGTCACTCGTTGTAACTGCCTCAAGAGCGACATCAACCTTCTCCGGAAGACATGTGCGTATTCTGCTCTCGACTTCGAATCTGGGGACACTTTCGCCGCCGATTGCGATGTCGTCGCGAACACTCGACAAGAATTCGATTGTGCCATCGTCAAGATAACGAACTCTGTGGCCTGTTCTCAGGGTCCGTGGCCGCGGCTTGTCTGAAGAAGCAGCAGGGCTGGGATTGGAGCGTGCAACAAGAGATCCTCCGCCGGGTGTGAACTTGTGTGGTGTAAGCGCCGGGCTGTCTATCGCCAGCTCACCGATGGCACCGACAGGCATGAGCTTCTTGGGGTTCTCGGGATTGAGAATCCAGTACTTGCCCACGAGGGGGGGTGGGATGACCGCGACCTTGTGCTCTCCAACGGCTTCGCGCACAGAAATAGCGAGGGGGCACACGTCTGGTGCGCCGTAGGCCAGAAGCACGTTGACTTTGCCCTGCCAGATGTCTCGGATGTCATCCTCGAGACGCCTTGTGCGGAAGCAGATGGTCCGAAGACTGGGAACATTCTTAGGAGTTATCTTGCGGATGAGAACAGATGTCATGTAAGTCCAGGTGATGTTCATCCGGACCATGGCCCTCTCCATGTTGTGGCCTCGCTCGCTAGGGGCAGGAATACAGACACAGCCGCCATAAAACATGGTTCCCAAGACTTCAACCAAGGCAATGTCGTTACCGAAGGCAGATAGCTGAAGAACTCTGCTGGTTCCATCCATCTTCAATGCTGGGCCTTGTGCCATGAAGGCAAGACTCAGGGATGCGTGCGTGTAATATATGCTGCGTGGGGCAGTCTCTCTGCCTGCCGCGGGAGAGTAGAGCACACAAGCGGCATGATATGGAGTCGGGGCTTGTGCAGGGATGGAGAGTAGTTGCGGTGGCAGTGCCGAAAAGAAGGAGTTGTTCACAACGATGACATTGCCCGTCATGCTGTTGAGACCAGCCGTCCACGCTGCCTCACCGGTGATGATGATGTGCGGGTCAAGCTGCTTAGCCGTCGTCGTCTCGAATACATCCCGGTCATGACTGTCAAGGCAGACAAATGCACCACCCGCTTGCAAAACTCCCAGCATGATGATGGGCGCCCACCAACTCTTCTCGAGGACGACTGGGACTACTACACCGGGGCGGACTCCGAGGTTGACCAGGTACGCAGCCAAGCTAGACACGAATCTTGACATCTGATGATAAGTCATGCCTCCTCCATCTTCAGCTGCCACGGCCATAGCGTTGGGCCTGGTCCTAGCATGTTGCAAGATGACCTGATGGAGACACTGCTGTGGCTTGGATTCCTCCGCGAATCCCTCCCAGTCCTGCACGGCGAGATACGCAAAGTCCCTGTCCGTGAAGAGGTCCACATCGGAGACAACTTGCATCGGACACTCGACTATAGTGCGGAGAGCCTGTTCGAAGCTGCGGATGGAGTTGCGGATCTGGTACACGGATATTCCACGAGAGCTGACACTCACGTGCAGGTTATCGCCGAGGAACGCTGCGTGAAGAGAGAGTGCACTGTCCATAGTGTTTGATGATGACCAAAGAGAGGAAGAAAATCCACGAGAATTGAACTCGGGAATGGAGCTGCCGCAGTACTGGAAGGAGACACTTGTGTTATACAGCGGCTGGCCTTTGAGATCGAGGGCGTGCTCGATCCTGGAGGTAGTCACGTCTCGACGGCCAGTCACACTGGCGGAGAATAGACCCAGGGCCTTCAAGCATTGGCGGATTGTCCGGCCGGGACCCAAGTCCACCTTGCAAGGAAGCACGGCAGAGAAGCTGCCAATGGCATCCGTGATTCCTGGTAAAGCATCCTCGTCTCGACCAGGGTGCTCGCACCCAAAAGCGACCTCGTCGGTGCCGACGTAGATGCGAAGAACGAGTGCCCATGCGAGCTGGACCACGACGCTTGGCTCGACTTCTTGGTATCGACAGAAGTCGTTGAGCTTCTTGCGCGTCATCTCAAGCTCGAACACCGGCGAGTCTTGCAGTTGCTGAGAGTCATCTCCTAGACGGGGCAGAATACACGGCTTCGCGCCTTGCAGGTTCCTCGTCATGCTTTGTAGGTGGTCTGACGAAGCAATAGATATGTTGGACAAGTATGTCGTGAGCAGGGAGCAGTCGACGGCAAAGTCCTCTCCAGCGTATAGCTGACCGAGCTGACCGACTAGGTTCACGATGCTGCGACTGTCGATAATTCCCTGGCTGGCATCCAGACAAAGGAGCGTTCTTCTCGAGCTGCGGATCACACTCAGCCTGTGGCGCGGTTGGCCACGAAAGAACTTCATCGCAGGAAGGTTGGCGACGGCTTCCTCGATATTCGCACTATCGAAGAAGAGCATGTTTGGAGAGACCTTCTTGAGAACGACTTGGTCAAAGAGACCGTCCTCGGAGATACTGTCGATGAAGATGCTGCGTAGGGCGACGTGCTTGCAGACTAGAGTGCGCCACGCATCGCAAATGCGGCCTTGGCTGATAGGTTCCCCCTTTGGATTATTGAGCTCGTACACACTCCGTACGTGGTAGCTATTGATATCCTGAGCTTGAGCCACGAGAATCTCTTCCTGCATAGGGTTGATCGGCAAGACTGTCTCGATCTCATCAGTGCTGTCGATTCCCAACTCCCCCAGCAGCTCGGAATCAAGCTTCGCAAGGCCAGCGTAGGAGGTCTTGATGAAGGGAGTGTCAGAAAGAGTAAGCTGAGGGTCCATGACCTTCAGTCGAGTGGCGCCGTCAATGAGCGTTTCCTCAAACTTCCCGAGCCACCTCTGTACACGAGCCTGGTGTTTTGTCCGAGTGTAGACCGTTTCGACATGAGCGCCATCTGCGTCTATAACGACCGACAATTCAAAAAGAGCGATGCGTCCCACGGCGGGACCAATGTCAGAAATCAAAGGCTTCACATCGTGATTAGGAGGTGAGACTGGCTCCAGGAGCCCTCCTGGTCGATGTAGCTGAGAAATCGACTCGTCACAGTTGAACATGATTTCGACTGGTAAATCGGACAGCTCGTTATGCGCCGATGAGAACTCTGAGTTGAAGTACGGAACACCGCGTAGAGGAATCGCTCTTCGGGTATCCTTCATCAACTTAAGAAGCTGGATGAAGTCTGTGGAAGTATCAACCGCAGCCGTGATGGGACACAAGGCAGTGAACAACCCGACAGTGTCAGCGATGTTGAGCTCGAGGTTGTTGCTCTCACGACCATGCTCTTGCTTCCAAATAGTCGGGGCAGGCCGGTCTGGGAAGGTCTGGTGAAAAGAAAGTAGGAGAGAAGTGAGAAAGAGATCAGCGGTTTCGGTCCGGAACACGCGATTGCAGCGTGTTTGAATCGATTCGGTGAGGCCTGGTGGCAATGAGAACACATGTCGGTGCGTGTCCCCATACGTGTTATGTTGTTTCTCGAGTCCCCAGTAGTCGTGGTTGACAGGGGCTATCTCGAACGGCAAAGCAGGATTCATCAGTCCATCAGTGATCTCCTGGATCTGATACTTGATCCAATCAGGGAAAGAGAGCGAGCTTTGAGAAGGGAGACGCCCAAAGCGAAGGAGCTCCTCGAGATCGTGAACGATGATCTTCCATGATAGCACGTCAACCACGAGGTGATGGGCCACCAAGTACAAAAGCTCTCTTCCGTCGGCAGTGTGGATGTGGTCGGCTGCGAAGACTGGACCTCGGAGGATGTTGATCGACGCCTGAGACTGCTCAATGAATCTGAGTATGTCGTTTTCATTGACGGCGTGACGGTGGCCAAAGCGGTATACATCATTCGACGCATCTGGAACAATAACCTGGACGAAACTGTCTCCAGAAACCTTGAATCTCGCCCTTAACATCGAGTGTCGAGCAACAAGCGCCTCGATCGAGGCCTCGATATCAGTTGGGTCAACATCACTGCTGATCTGCAGTAGGATGCTTTGACTGAACCGCTGATCTGGGCCAGATGACTTTCCAACCTTGCTACTATTCATCGATGCCGTGAAGAACAGCCGCTGGATGGCAGAGAGCGGAAACTTAGCCAGATCCTCGGTATGTTCGATGATGGGATTCTGGGATTCATCGTTGTCGAATGTGTTGTCCACCAGCAGCATCGGCAATTGGGTAGGTGATGGCTGAGGCTTTCGCTTTGCAGCCATGGACAACCCCAGTGGCCGTGGCTTCGGCGCATCAAGCTGCATGCTCACGATTGCATTCTCTGTGTTTCTGTCCACCGTCTCTAGCCAGGCCTGCAACTTCGCAACATCCACGCCGTTCGCTCCTGTAGGCATCGACTCCAGGGGGATCCATATATCAGGCTGCGAGGGGTCACCACCCCATTTCCTCATCGCAGTTCGGACCTTGTCGATTTGAGACAAGCAGGTCTGGATGTTGTCACTGACGGTTGGCAGACTGGCCGGTGCAGGATCTATATCGTTCTTGGATTGGGGCTTTGTCTGCTGCCATTGATCCAAGCCTTGTTGGCTGTAAGCGATAAGAGCTACAAGCTGTCCCTTGAGGGGGCCGCTGCTGGGACGGAGGACGCAGGCCTTGTCGCACTGTGACAACGAACGGAGCAGACTCTCGAGCTCTTGGTGGTGAGGGTCTCCCGGCACGACGGCTTCTTGTTCTAGTTGAGGGCCGTCTTCCTTCTCTGATGATGCTGCAATAAGGCCATCATCGTATATCGGTGCTCCTTCTTGCTCGTAACCATTGGAAGTATCAGAACTTGTTCTTGATCGATCCGAGGCGCCCGAAGAATTGAGCTCAGATCCGGACGGGCTTGTCGACATGACCAAACCAGGTGGCGATAGCGACTCGGTCGAGTGATCTGACAGATCAAGCAGTGCTCGAACCGCATCTCCAACACTTGGTGGCACTTCTGACGACGGACTAGCCATTGCCATTGCCACGTCGGCAGGACCGTCAGTGTCGTCGGCCACATCGCTCACGATCTTGGAGGTGAAGAAATCACATTCGTTGGTCGTGCCATGCACACGGCGCTCGTCAATATCTCTGAAATCCACTCTCTTCCTTGGTCGTGGCTGCAACGGCGTTGGGTGCTCGATCGGCGAGGGTTGGTTGCTGCTCCCTGAGCTGTCGCTATCAAGGTCAAGAAAGCTTGTCATTTCTTGGTTCGAGCCGACTTGCGAGGGATCCGCCATGCCGCCAATCGCAAAATGACTGTCATCTCGAGAGTCTGTTTTTGACCCGAACGTCGCGTGGCTGGCGGTGGAGGTTACATGCTTTGCCATACTCGTGGTGTTTGGCGAGCCCTAATGGCTCTGGTTGTAATTATGACAAGCAAGGCTTGCTTGCGAGACAGATGGCTCTCGAAGACTTTGTGTGCAGAGCAGTTGTAGTAGAAGAAAATTAATAGTTAACTGCGTGTCGCTGTTCAGATGCAACTTGAGGGTATCGAAGCGAGTGTCGCAGAATCATACATAGGTGTAAGACATAGAGATCAGAAGGCTTCCGGCAGGGCACGCGGTGCGCGGGAAAAAGCAGAATAGAAAGTCAGAGAGGGATGCAAGTCGATGAGATGGATTCAGCTCTGCTCGAGAGCAACTGCATCTGGAGGATCAGGGACCAACTCCTGGTGATCGTGATGCTTCCCGTTGCGGATATGTGCGCATCAACAGCGTGTGTAAGCCCTGCGCAAGGCATCCTACAGACGCATCAGGACCCATCGTAACAGAAACTGCCTGTGAGGGGGCTTTGAAGGAGCCGTCTATTCAAATCCTATGACGTTATTTTCGAAAAAGCGATGTTCTGTATATGGATAGATTCAGCTGTGCCGCATTCGCGTCTGCTTGCGCCTATCTTGGGCACAGGGTGACATTGCAGATCACAGCTGACTGACCCGGGGCATAATGAGGGTCCGGTGCTCAACGTTGCCGCTGAACTGCTGCAATCAATAATACCTAGTAGTTGAGGACTGCGAAGGGTGTGAGATTGTGCGTCGTCTTTCGTCTGTCTGCGTCCGTCGTTCTTCCATCATACAATCGGCATCTTCAGCTGAGGCATTCACTGCTAACCATGCGACCGAACCTTTGACATTGCTTAGATGCGACACGGATGCAGTGTGCAAGCAATCAATCCCTTGTCGTTGATGCCTCGAGGAAGTCTCTAGGGCTACCTGCAACTAGATCATGTTAGTAATTGACATAGCCCGTCAAACAACCGAGCCAAGCTTAAACAGCCAACAAGCTTCATCAGCCCTGTTGCCAAAATTGACCGTCAGAAAACGGAGGGCGGGAACCACTGCCTCGTCAGCACGGCGAATGCCATTCCAAGCCACTACACCCAAACGTCCCTGGGCGGACAGGGATGTGGTTGGGCTGCTTGAGCCATAGTGACGTCTTGAGGGAATCCTTCGAGCATTGATGGATTCGTAGAGGTCCTGCATCCCGCTCCGTTCTTGACTAGGCTGCGACTTTACAATGAGGAGCTTCGAAGTGAGCATCGTTCTCAAAGTTATCTCTTGCCTTGTTGATTGGGATGTCGAAAACCACTTCAGAAGGCGAGGAGAGGTCTCTAGACTCAGTGTAGGCCAGTTCTTCGACCATCCGAGCCAGGCAAAGCCACCATTGATACCATTACCGTAAGCCCCAGTGCAAGGACCGGGAGACGTTGACTAGGAACATGACGTTAGCTTATTCTCCGTCTCGTCTTGTCTTACTCCCATCGCTCTCCACAACCAAGCTTCCAATTGCCATCCAGCCACCATACTTGGCACTCGGGCGAATCGAAATCCTACGACCACCTCACACTTCCTACTCTACCCACCTAGTTGTACTTATGAAGAATGAGAACTGTCCATAGTAGGATACGATCGGCATTCATCTGGAGGGGCAGGTCAGCGTGTGTGCTTACCACATGCACTCTCTTCCCATTCAGCAGAGTATCCAGCTCCTGCCCCATCTCGCCTCGCCTGAAAATTCGTTGCTGGACTGCATCCTTCCAATGATTCGAGAGGAGTCATGGCGGCCACACACAGCTGAGTTGAGCAAACAATCAGCCGCTGTCGTCGACCCCAAGCTACCTGAAACTACCGTAGATACCTGGAAGACCTTGGGTCTGGTGTCGGCACATCCCCCCACCCGTAGTGGGTGTCAATCAGACCAGGCATTTGGATAAAAATGCGATTCTGAAGATGGTAAACTGACAGGGGTTTTAAGTCAAGTCGGAAGAAGCCAACTGAGCCTGGAGGAAAGATGAATCGTGACCTTAGGCCTCGATGTGGGAAGGTTGGACAACAGGCAACCACACCGCACGAAGAAAACAAGCGTCCCCCCACAACCTTACCTTAGGTACTGCCAACCGTCATGCAGTGAATATTGCCGTAGTACACAGTGTTCCAGTGCACATTCTAACCGGAAACTACGACCATGACACTGATTCAAGATGATGAGTGAGGCATCAGGGTCCGGCAGAGCTCAGCGTGCGCTGAAGAAGGCTGGAATACCACCTGGTGTGTCGGTGTTTGTCGCATTGTAGGTACCTGCTCTCATCGAGATACGTGGTGCGTTGAATCATCAGGGTGCTTTTGCTCGTTCTCTATTTGTCGCAGTCAGAAGACTGGATACTTACTTATGCGTCTATTCGTTAGTACTTGCGCTTGACAAGAGAGCATTGAGAAAAAAGGCCTTGGTCCGGATACGTTTGCTGGCCATAGGGATGCACCCACAGGCCCATCCATGCCTTGATGCTTGGACTGTCCAGTCTCGATTGTGTGCCCTGGTACAAACCGAGCTTCTCCCTCATTGCAAAGAAAACACGTTTCTATAAGGTAGGTAGGTACCTCCCCTGGATCGCCAGGTTGCAACCCCCATTCAACGCGAGGAACAGAATCGCAAAAAGTCTCATTTACACAAATACTGATACACTCCTCGGAGCATGCCACTCATCGCTCTCATCACAAAACGCACCCCACAGCAACGCGAAGGTCTCCCTCTCCTCCTCTTCCCCCGAATCCCGCATCATGCAAGAAAACTCTCGTATATGTCCAAATAAGTAATTCCAACACCCCAACGCGAATCATCGTCCCTTGCTCGCTCTCATCTACTAGTTGTAGAAAAAGAAAAAAGAGCTACATTTCTTTCGCAACGAGCATGCGCGCACTTTGTATGGTATCGTTCCAGGCTCCCTGTCCCTCCCCATGCTTAGGTTAGATCACTACTTCCTCGTCCTCAGGATCTTCGATGCTCGTTCTGCGCTTTGCCTCTCTGACTTCAATGGGTCCTAACGTCCCCGCTGTGCCGGATCTCTCTCCACTGGTAGTGCCGGTGCCGCTTGACGCGGCTTCAGCATCGTCGTCCTCTTCCTCTGCCTTGGCGTCAACTTTGTTGGTGAACGGCCACAGACCACTTAGACCGCGAGTGCTCGCGTCTTTGGCTGGGTTGACAGCCAGAGGTTTCAGGACAACGTTCTCACCCCTGTCAGCCGTGGCCTTGTCCTCTTCCGCCATTGCAAAGTCGCCAAATTCCTCGTCTTCGTCAGAGCTGTTGGCCTTCTCATCCGGGTCGACCGCTGCCCTCCACCAGGCGCCTCTGCTACCTCCGTGAGCTGAAGCTTCGCCACCATCGTCATCCAAGTCATCCCCGTCCGCGAAAGGGTCTCTGCCATCGTCCTCGTCGTCGTCGTTCTCGAAAGAGGCAGATTGGGCAGATGATGTTTGGTTGTTCTTCTGGTGCATGGCCAACCTAGCTGCGAGCTGCAGACGCGCGCGGGACGGGGGAACGTTCAATGGTGGCGGAGGCGGTGGTGGTGGAGGAAGCGAAGGGGGGTCTGCAGAGTTGGCGGTGTTGTTCAGGGGGTCGGTATAAGCACGGAACTGCATTTCACGACATCAGCATCCGGAGCCTGTGACAAGAGTACTGCGAAAGTGACAGAATGAAAAAAAAAAAAAAAAAAGAGTTTGACCAGCGAATGGGTACATGCATGTGTATGAAGAGCGCCGCCAATAAAACTGCGACCTCTTTAACATGAATCGTGATGCGTTCCCGTCCGTTACATGAAATGCCTTTCCAATGTTGCCCAGCAATCCTACCATACATGCCATTCTCCTTCCAGACATGACCCGAGGAGAGATAGCGAAAAGGAAATGCCACACAGGGGATAAAGGCTGGGTATCAATGCCTCGGACCGGCCCAGAGATCAACTAGGTCTCTGAGGTCAATGTCCTCAAAATCCTCCCAATCTTCTAGGCCTAAGTGTGACCGAAGCGCGGGTGACCGAAGCGAGGGTGCCTCCTGCATCTCTGAAAGAGAAGGGACTTCGGCGTGGGATGCCAATCCTTGCTAAGGGAATGTGGTCCTCCACGCAGCATCATCCGACTCCTCCGCTGGGAGGGGATGTTTCTTGGCTTCGTTGCTATTCGATGCCTCTACATCCTCGACTTGTCGAATCCCAGAGTATTCCTCTGAGCCTGTTGCACCAACAAGCGCTGCTCGATTGGGCTCTGGAGAACCCATGACGACGTCCTCGGGCGACTCGACAACGGTCACCGTGGTCGGCTGATCCATATGAAAGTCCTGTGGAGAATCCTGACTCACCTCTGAGTTGACATCTTCCTCATCGCCATCCCCTTCATCATCTTCTTCATCGCTGCTATCGCCGAAGCCAGACATCAGAGTTCCTGCGCTGATGGCGAACGGACCAATGCCGTTACCAGATGATCCTTCGTTGAGCTCAATCCCTCCATTCAAGCCTGCCTCGGCCAGTGCGTTTGAAGAGTCCGCGCCCGAGTTGCTACCCAGACCGCCAAGACCAGCCCCTCCAAGACCACCGCCACCTCCCATGCTTCCCCGGTGGCCGAGAGCAACCTCAGGGCGGACACCGCCGAGAATGGCGTTGTCTCGTTCGCGGGTCTCAGCGAGAGCTCCCTCGACGTAGTTGATCCAGGCTTGACTCATGACCTTGTCGAGGACTGTTTCCGAAAGAAGCTCTGGAGGGTGACGCTCTGTGAACTTGACAACCTCCTCTGCGATCAGAGTCAGGTGGCCCATGTAGCCCATCCTGGTCTTCGTCTTGGCATGCGACTCATCGCTTGCTTGTTGGCCGCTGATGATAGCAGCAGTGATATCTGCTGCCTCGAATAGACTGATGGCGAGTGACGGATTGTAACCGCGGTCCATGGGGCCATTGAAGACCTGTTGTACAATGTCGTAGACTACATTATGAAGGAAGTTGTTCCAGGGGTATGCAAAGAAAAACGACTAAAAACCTGTTAGTACTGTGTAATCCCCGATATCAGATCAGAACCTACCAGTATAGTGGGAACAACGCGATGCTCTACAAATTGCATCTTCAGGAAATCACCGACCACCGGGTCGACCTGGCTTGAGCCACCACCCTGCTGACTATGCGCGCCAGAATGATCGGCACCCGTCTCAGCTTGGACAGGGACACTCTCCTCAACTAAGGTCTCGGCGTTGGCATCAACTTCATTGGCTTGCTTGGCCTCTGAGAGCTTGCCTTCTACCTCGGGCGCGGCAGCACTAGCGAAGAGCGGAGCCGGAGTATCCTCTGGGCGAGGCGCGAGATCGGAACTCTTGGCCTTATCATCAAGTGCATCGGCTGAGCTTGTCGAAGCGGGCAGGCCCAATGAGAAAGCTGGAGCCAGTGCATCGACATCCTCTACGGCAGACGACAACTCAGACTTGAGTCCAGCCACTTCAGTACTAGTATCTGCTGCCTTTGAGGGAGAATCCGACCCTGGGGCGGAGGTTGCCATGTCTGCAGGCTTCGCTTTTGTTGGGGAGAGTGGTGCAACCACAAGGTCTGGATCCTCGAATTGCTGCTCGTTGACTTTGTCGACATTGATGGCGAGGCGAGGGGAGCTGAGCGGCTCTTCCACGAAGTCATCTTCGTCTTCCTTGTCCATGGAAATCGCAGGCAAGGCCTGTGGAATATCATCCTCAGCTTTGACGAACTCGTGGGAGGTGTCCTCGCTCATTTCCTTGCTTGGCTCAACCTGCTCGAAGCCGTCTTCATCAGCGTTTGTGACTTCGAGACGACGGCCCTCTTCGGGGTTTTGGCGCGAACCGCGCATCTGTAGATCTTCCGTTGATCGATCCTCTTCCTTCTGCGGCCCAAGCTTTCCTTCGTCGCGCAGGCGCTGACGTTCGGCATCCCGCGCAGCGATTAGCTGTTCGGCACCGACCTCGTTCAGAAGACCCATGTTACTGCAGTGCAAGAGCTCAGCCATGAGCTCGCAGGTCTTGAACCGATCAAAGCCAAGGGGTTCAAGCTTTTCGCCAAAGGTCGAGTTCATGCGATCCTTTGTGGTTGGGGTCTTCATAATGAGTTCGATGAAGTGAGGCACGTTCTGTGCAAAGAGCCTAAGGAGGGTACCCAGGTAAATGGGATCGCGACTTGATGGCACGGCGTTAGACTCGGTACCGACGTCAGGGTCGTAATCGGAGTTATTCTTGCGGATGACTTCGATAACGATGCCTACGCCGACCGTCAAGGGATTGCCGCCGCCGAGCATATAACCGATGAGCTGCTCAACACATGTCTTGCTAACGAGTTGGCGTGTCAGTTCGTTGGGACCAATGCATTGCTGCTCGTTTTGAGAGGCGTTGGCAGAAATCGTGATGATAGCCTTGATGAAGTCGCCAGCAGCGGTTTGCACGACCCAGTTGCGTTCAGGGCTGAGGCACGAGAGCAGGGTGGGGATGATGTCCTTGACGTAAAGCCACTATACACCACATGATTAGCGACCTGGCTCGACGCGGGGGCTGAAGGTGTGAGGGGCCCGTGGGCTGTGTCTTACCTCGACAATGCCCTGACCACCCTCGTTCCTATCGAGGGCAATGATCTTGAGCAAGAGATCCATGACCATGGGGCACTCCACGTGCCGCAGCAAATCGGGTACAGCCTCGGGCAAACTTCGCAGCAGGTCCATCATCTCCTCTGTCTTCTTCTCGAAAAGCGACTCGTTGACCTTGGTGAAGTAACTGGCCTGCAGGGGATCCAGAGGCGCGGGTCGGTTCAAGAAGTCCCAGAAGTCACGGACAAGTTGGCGATTTTCGGTCAGGGCCTCGTAGATGGACCAGGTGTCAGAGCTGAGGACTTCGCACGCGACAAAGGCATAGCGATTGCGCTTCTTTTCCTGCTCTTCCTCGTCATTTTCTGTAGCATCGGTTTCGCGAGAGGATGCTCGTGGGCGAGAAAATGGGAGAAGCCGGTTCTTGCCCTTGGACTCGTCGTCGGCGTTATCGGGAGGGGTCTCGAAGACCTCGAGCTTGGGGGCGACAACATAATCAAGCAGCTTCTGGAGGATCTGATCTTCGCGCAGATACTCGATGAGCTTGGTGTTATGCTGCTTGAGCTCCTGGATCAGATCGCTCTCATCGAGGAGCTCTTCAAGAGTGAAGTCGGGCTTGTCGAGGATGGTATCGATGGTGGAGATGTTGGCGTACCCGCCAAATCTCCAAAACATGGTGGCGTGGCTACGTGATGCCGCCGGGCGAAGAGCACCGGCGGACGAGACAAGGGGTAAGAGTGACGATGGGCGCGATGGACCGGCTCATGTATTGGATAGTCGGCGACGCAATCGAGAGCACAGCAGACGAGACGCGAGCGTCAAGGAACGGAGGCGCCGTAGTCGGAAAGGGGGCTTCGCTGGGGGCGGGATGACGAAAAAGCGAGCGCGGCGGGTACCTGGGTGATCAAGTCAGACCGACAGTGACCAACCAGTGCAAAGCGGCGCGGTGCTCGAGCGATCTACGATCAACGAGGATTCATCCGCAGCACCGAGCAGTGTCTTGTCTCGCGCTGAGGCTGATGGCGTCGAGCAGGACGTCGAATGTCGAAGAGGTCCGTCGGATGCAACGAAGCATGGGACGTGATGACCGTGGTGATGGGGCTGTTAGCGGCGGAGGAGGGATTTCCAGGGTGAGGCTCCATTAGTGACGCGAGTGCGCTGTGGTGGTGGCTGTCAGCGGGAGGCCGGCGGTTGTCGACAGGGGCAAGTCGTGTGGCGGGCAGTGACAGTTGGGCACCAGCAGGAGTTGAGATGCCCTGGGTACATTGCTTACTATGGCGAAGCGCAGCATAGTGGAAGTACTGGGTATGTGGCTCTGTTTCAAGGCTCTGTGGCGGTGCCCCTGGGCGGTAGGGCAGCAACGCCAGCCGAGGCCCACTGAGCGCAGTCGCTGCGTCCACAAAGAACGGCAAGGTCGAGCCAATCAACGCGGTCTGTCTCTCGCTGTGTTCCCACCGCTTGCAACACAGATCGGATCGCTTGACTCACTGGCCCCACGGCTGAGGTACTGGTCAATCTACTTGAGTTGTCCTCGTACATACAATGTCCTTGTTTGACATGATTCATGCACGTACACCCAAAAGTGGCTTCGGTGAATTACATACTTGGACAGATATATCCGGTTTCTTCAGGCATAAGGTACGTTGCTCTTTTGCCGGCGACATTATGCATATATAATATACCGAGATTGCTCCAGTTCTCCACGCCATTGAGGACTACAATAAAGCCATACTCAAAGAAAAGACAAGCGCGTTCATACCAGGAGGGCAATTCACACCTGAGATGGCATTAATTTTGCTTGAAGAACGCAGCCTCTCCAAGACTCGATGATGTTATGAGGCAAGTTTGAGGGCCATGGGGAACTCTGCGCATGATCCTGACTGGACGAGGCCAGGAGGCAGACAGCAAGAAACAACAATATCGATTATCCACAATTCTCTCTTGACAAATATCTCATCATCGATTAGAGCTGTTACACGTGAGCAAGCTTTCGACCACGTACCATCACGCGAGAGCCTCGACGCACCTAAGCCACTTTAACCTCTGATGTAGATGCCAGTCACGACCACCCAGACAAACTCTTGCCATCGAGAGCGACTGTTCCTTTTACATCAGAGTGTAGATGAGACACATGCAACTCTCACGGAGTATATCTTTGAGTGCCAACTACTATCAGGTCCCACAAAGGCATCTTGTTTGTGGCAGAGGCCGTTGCCGGGATTACACTGCGGGTAAACAAGGATGAACGACTGATCTACCAACAGCTATACATGAGATGTTTTTAAGTTCTCCTACTTATGGTTTAAAGGAATTTCCCGTAGGAAATGTCACAGAGCATCTACAAGTCAAGAAATTGGATGCAAACGCGGCCTTGTATCGTAGGGCTGTGCTTTTAGACTACATGTTCCTCGAGGCACATCAAGAGTGGCATCGGTTAGATATTATGGAGGACTTGGTATCTCCACTCAGATAGAAGCTCCATCAAGGTCTCGAACCGGTCAGCCGAAGCGCCAGGACAGTCATTTTCATGGAGGAAGCTATTTGCTGAAGACGAGCCTTGCAAATGCTGCACTGATCACCTTTGAGATTGATGACGCGGAATAGCCAGAAAACTCTGCGCATTCGAGCTCATCTGTCACGCATGAAGACAAATCAGTAGACAGAAGGCTGTAACACCAGGAGAACCAAGGGAGTGCAAGCCTTGGAGAAATGGAGGTGTGGAAGTTTTTGAAGATTCAGTTGGGAGGCTGGATCCCCTCGACAGACGTATGCCATCGGCTGTCACAAGACTTCGCGACCCACTGGTAGAGGGATTTGTTTCATCTGTAAATGAGGCGAATCAGGCGATCAAACATGATGGTTACGTCAAATGAGATCAACAGGGGTGAGAATGCATGCCAAGCTGACAGGACATCACTCGTGATCGACCGACCACCGTGGGGTCATTCTGAAAGTACAGAGCCGCAGCAAGATGCCAATTTTCTCATGGCCCCTGTGCGAAGTCTTTGTGGCTGAAGTAAGTTGAGTACCTGTGGGAGGGAACTAGTCCATCCATCCTGGTGATGAGGCGGAAGCTCGCGTCCTCGGCAGCTACCGACATGTGAAACACATCGACCACGATGTACAACGGCGTCAACACCCGTCGATCTCTCCAGTCTTACAAAGGACTATCGAAGACAGGCGCCTACAGATCATTGTGTTTCATGTCCGGCGATGACGACTACCCATCGGTTGCAAAAAAAAAAAAAAAAAAAAATAGGCTCACATTGATCAGGGATGTATGCCGAGAAAACATCCTGGACGCCCATCTGCGAGGACCCTGAAGGTGAAAGACTGCATCACCTCCCTGGTAGTCTACATGATCCCGTCTCGGACCTGCTGCCGAATCTTGGTTCATTCACCTTCTAGTTGTATGTACTAACACCTGCATCTGAAACACATGCGCAAGCCAATCGCCTCATCTGATCTGGCCTGTGTCTCCAGAGAAGCACGAGCGACCAACGAGAGATTACTCCGTCATCAGGCAGTGGTGGAACTCAACTTTCGTTGCCGCACGCCTGCGCTGAGCGGTATTCATGATCCCGTGCACGAACGCCAATAGCGCAAGTACCCAATGCGCAGCCACTCACTGCATACTGAGTTGTACTTACGCTGATCTGGACCACCACCACGACTCTGCGCCGCTGCAAAGCCCCATGAAGCTCTAACATGATGTGGAAGCACGAGGCGTTAGCGTTCTCGTTAGCTTGAACCATCCAGTCTCCAGATAAGATCATAACCCCCCCTGTTGTCCCTCTTGGGCTGGAGAGCGCGGCAAGGCGCTGATCAGGAAGGCTGAGGAGACAATGGGAAGATCTCTGCATTATAAGGCTAGGAATATGTGATAAATATCGATCTCACCTTTGTCTTGTTGCTATAGACCAGTCACTTTCTTTCAGATCACTCCTTTCTACCCGTTGCTGCTCTCATTTGCTTTGCCATTGCTACAGTCGATCTCGTACATACACAGTCTCTGAAACTTCTAATTCCCTTTATTTTTTTTGAAACTATCGTTGGAAAAGCATCATCTCCAGCATGAAGTCCTTCTTGCTTCTCCCTCTGGCGACCCTCGCCCTAGCCGGCGATCTTTGCGGCCAGTATGACTACTACGGGGCCAACGGCTACTACGCAAACAACATGTGGGGAGCCAACATGGGAACCGGCTCGTAGTGTACGTACGTGGACAAGATGACCGTAGACGGAGTCTCCCTGGGGGTGGAAAGGAACTGGTCTGGCAACAAGGACTCGACCAAGGCCTACCCCTACGCCGGTCGCGAACTTGGGCCAAAGAAGCTGATCAAGGATATCGCCGCCATCCCCTCGCACGCGGACTGGGCATCCGTCGGCAACTCTCTCCGGGCCAATGTAGTATACGACCTGTTCACAGCCCAAATGCCGACCACGATCCCAGCAGCGGAGAATACGAGATCATGATCTGGGTCGGCAACGAGGCGACACTGTGGCCTGTCGGCTCCGCAGGCAACGTCGTCACCGTTGCCAACAAGCAGTGGACGCTCTGGGATGGCTACTTCGGAGGCGCGTGCGTCTTTACCTTTGTCGCTGCCTCGGACCTGCACGTCGTGGACTTGGTTATCAAGCTCTTCTTCAACTATCTGCGTGACCGGAAAGGCTTCCCCGTGAACAACCAATGCCTGACCAGTATGTTTCTCAATCAAAGGATACTCTTCTTTTTCATTTCTTCTGTATCGGTGGTCGACTCATATTGCATTTACTATAAATTTAATCTTCTTCGACAGCACTGCAATTTGGCATCGAGCCGAGATGGGGTGGGCCGGCCAACCTTCCAGCTGAACTGGTTCGCCGCGAACGTGTATTAGATGACCATCTTTGCATTCACATTGGCATTTTAACACGTCTGGCGCAGGCTGTGATACCACGGTACATATTCCATCGGTCCTCGTATGACCGCTACGCTGCTGCTGCTGTTCTTCTCAAAGGCTGGTCCCGGTGATCTCACCTAGATACATGTACACGTGCTTGATTCGATGCTCTCTGAATCATGAGAGCGGGGAGGCCAAGTCCGCGAAAAGTCATCTGGCCTGGCTCACAGTTCCGATGTCGATGATGTCGAGTCCGGTGTGATTTCAACCCAATCTCTCTTGTAGGTTCGTAGAGTCCCTATGTTCGTGGTTAGGGTGTTGATCAAAGGTGGAGGTGCTCTTTGGAGACATGCGATTGTCAGGACAGCCCGGGCCTCCGGGAACAAGACCTCGCTTTCATCCCAACTTGGGTATTTCGAGACAAATATCCAACTCTCCGTTGCAATGCCCCCCTAGCTGATTTATTTATCTCTGAGCTTCTCGATCGTAGCTCTTATCAGCTTATCACATCGGCAAGCTCCCCACATCATGGAGTAGTAGACACTATCTCCAGTAATGAGGCTCCCATCCGAGACTTCGGCTTCTACCTACAGATGCAAGTGATTAATCTATTGGGATAGGATGCAAACTCATATCAGCAATCGATCAAGGTATTTCCTTTCGCGGTTCAGCGCGGTTGCGCACCCTGCTGTAACCTCTGGTCCCCTTGCAAGCCTCGCCAGCCTATGGTGCATGCAAGGCGTTATCGGAAGCTCTGTTGTGTTGGATTTGGACAGAACGGGGTAGAAGGGGTAGATCCGAAATCCGGCTATCTCAGAGATGCTGGATTAGCGCTATCTCTAGACTGAAGCTCAACACCCGGCATTGAGCGATTCATGTGTGATCTAACACCTCATTGTCCAACCCTATCAAGGGCGGTGCATCGAATGCCATGATGCCACAAATTCGGAACATGGCTTGGCCGTCCTTACCATATCTCGAAACCCTCCTTTCCCTGCGTCCAAGGCCAAGTCAACGCATGCTACAGCCAATGACACTTATCTCCAACGAAGTGATATCTCTCTCCGCAAGGTGCTTGCGACAGGCATTGCCCGATTGGGCAATTACCGGTTTCGGCCAAGTGCTCAATACGGCAAACCTGGGGAAACCCAACCAAACTCCTGGGAATGCACTGGACCTCTCTTATCATCCTTAGCGTTTCCTGAACCCTGACCCCCATTGGTATCAGTATCAGCGAATCCTTTGTGGCGTCGTAAGTTTTCAAGTAATTCCACATTCAGCTAGGCAGCAGACTATCTGCTTCCACACACGTGTGACAACCTTTGTGTGTTTCGTTGCCCCCAAAGTCCGGGGGAGAGGGAGACTTTCATTCTTTTCCCCCTTTGTCAACTTCAGATGATAAAGATGGCCTTCCCGGCACGAGTCTTGGGGAATGGTTCACCAGTTCTCACAGCCTCACTGCTTGTAACGCGCCTTCGATTCCATCACCAATCGCCATGTCTAAAGATATCGTCAAGTCTCAAGATGACCTCGAGCTCGAGGCCGCGGGGTACGAGAAGGCCATGCCGCGCCGGTTCTCCCTGTGGTCGCTGGGTGCTCTGTCCTTCACCTTGACCTGCACCTGGCTGGGCACGGGCTCTTCAATCGGTATCAGCCTCGGAGAGGCGTCCTTCGCCGGCACGCTGTGGTCGCTGCCCGTCGCTGGGCTCATGACTTTCATTGTCACGGCGGGCATGGCTGAGCTTGCCTCGGCTTATCCGGTTGCAGGAGCGCAGTACTACTGGTCCTTCATGGTTGCCCGAGACGACTACAAGGCTTTTTCATCATACCTGTATGAACTTATGCGGCTACTGCGGGGAGGAGGGGGTCCTGGAGCAAAGTTACTAACACACTCGGTAGAAATGGATGGATGAGCATCTTGGGCTGGTGGATGGGCTCGAGCTCCGTCAGCAACTTCGTGGCTGGCATGATTCTCGAAGTCGTATCCGCCTGGTATCCGGACTTCGAATACCAGCCATGGCAGCAATGGCTCATCTTCGTGGCCCTCATCTGGATCGCTGTGGCCATCAACATTTTCCTCTCCAGGTACATTCCTCTATTCAACAAGATGATGTTCGTCCTCGCCGTCATCACCATGACCACGACCATGGTGATCCTGTTCGTCCTCGCCCGGGACAACCACGCCTCCGCCTCGACCATCTTCACCGACGCAACCAACGGGACAGGCTGGTCGAGCGATGGGTTCGCCTTCATGCTTGCGGTCGGCAATGCGGTCTACTCCTTCCTGGGAAGCGACTGTGGCGCCCACATGTGCGAAGAGATCCCCCACCCGGCGAAGAACGTGCCCCGCGTGATGCTCTACCCCCTGATCATGGGCCTTCTCACGGCTTTCCCCTTCGCGGCCGCTCTCCTGTACTCCATTTCCGACATCGCCAAGGTCTTCAGCGGGGGCGGCCTGCCTCTGTTTGAGATCTACTACCAAGGAACTGGGTCTCGCGCGGGCGCTTCGGTTCTGCTGGCCCTGTTTGCCTTCCTCTTCTTCAGCAATCTCGTTGCAAATGGTAAGGACTCCCATATCCAGAGATGATATTTTGCCAGGTACTGATTGGGTTTACTACTAGCCACCACATCTTCTCGTACACTGTGGGCTGTCTCGCGAGATGGAGCACTGCCATACTCGAAGTTCTGGGCTAGAGTTCACCCAACATACGAAGTGCCAGTGAACGCACTCCTACTTACAGGAACCTTTGTCTCGGTGAGTGTTGTTGTATTCCTACCTAATTCATATATCGAGAAGCCGAGCTAATTTGAAAACCAGATCTACGGTCTCATTTTCCTAGGCTCAACGACCGCCTTCGCCGCAATGGTCAGCGCTGCCATCATCTTCCTCCAGACCTCCTGCGTCATCCCCCAGGCTGTGATCCTCTACCGAGGAAGAGACAAGGTCCTGCCCCCACGATACTTCAACCTGGGCAAGTTCGGCATGCCGGTCAACGCCATTGCCGTAGCGTGGGTTGTCTTTCTCGACGTGCTCTACTGCTTCCCAACCGCGATGCCGGTCACGCCCCAGAACATGAGCTACGTGTCAGTGGTGTCGGCTGGTTTGGTGGGCTTTGTCATCATCCTGTGGTTCACGACGAAGCGCAAGACGTTCCTTGGCCCGCATATCAATCTGGAGCTGCTTCACGCTCGCCGTGTTGATGGTCTGCATGAGGTTCATACACAATCTATCCACGAGGAGCCCAAGTCAGACGGTGTTCATAAGGTATGATGGAAAGGTGCTCAAGGATGGGGGTCTTATAGGTCGGATTTGTCGGCGCAATATACAGTGGTTTCTTACGGTCAGTTGCTTTGGTACCAAGAATACAAGCTCTTTTCATTTTAAATACTTCAGCATAAAGTGTCATCTCCGTAATTTTCACCTTTTATTCTCGGTCTTGTACCTGGAGATGCACTACATTTGGCGTTCAATGCATGTTCTGGAGCACACAAAGGTAACATACCCATGTAGACCGGTAGAGATGAAGATGTGGCAAAAGGAGGCATTGGAGGCACGTTTACATTAGTCAGAACAAGTGGTGACGAGAATAAGCTCATGTAGTGTGTCTGCAAAGCGCAAAGAGAGAGGCGGGTTAAAGATAGGGAGGCAGATTTATTGGACGAATGCCGAGCCCAACATCAGCGGGTAAGGAGTAGTAGTCATAATTGCAAAAGGGTGAGGAACGGACGGGTTGTGCTTTCGGCCGAGTGTTTGCAACGAGGCTGACGTGTTGGCGGCTGGAGTTCGATTTCCGAGGAGAGAATCCTTATAATTGGCAAGAGTTGTGATGAATAAGGTATTGAATGTGCCACGAGTTGACGCGGCACAATCTCCGTGCGAAAACAAGCGGGCTGATGGTAAAATCTATTTTGGGTATCTCAATTTCATGGTCTATACCATATTCATAATCTGCAGTCCCTTGTCCAACTCGCAGCCAACGGTCTTGACGTGCGAGATGTCCTTGAGCACGACGCCCCTCCACCACGCATACCACTCTGCTACTTCTTCCAGGTCCACCTCCTCTAATGCAAGCCACTCCTGAAGCTTTGAGTACCACATGGGGAACATATCCTGCACGAGCACCTCTGCCACCATCTCCGCACTCAGAAGCTCTTCCCATCTCAGCATTCCCGTCAACATGGGTAAGTACGGCTCTTGGTCAGCCGGGTCGACACGGAAGCTGCTTCGTAAATAGCGACCCATGGATGGAAGGACGTGTGACATGACAAGTGGACGCCATTGGTTGCCGAGAATGTCGCGCCATTGGGCGAGGCCAGGGACGACGCCGCGGGAGAAGTCCCAAGCTTCGATCAGTTGACGGAACTTGCGACGAACATCGGCTACGAGACCGGTGCCCTTCGGGTCGAGGTGGTAAGCCGGTAAATGCGGGAGCCATGGGAATAGCCAAGTATGGGGGAGGTTATGACTTTGGCGCTTCTTCTTGGGGTTCCACTCTGAAAGAGTATTTTCTAGGGAGCGAACGACTGCATTGATGAGTTGGGCCCGAACAAATGGAGGCAGGAGGTCGTCCCAGCTGTCGACCAAGTTCAGCATAGGAGTAGGTTCCAGGGGATCCCACTCCCGTATTGACTGAAGGACCCGTGGGAGCCAGCATTTGTACATCATGGTTTCGTATGATGTCGTAGCTTTGTGGTGAGTGCGATACACGCCGTCTTCGTGGTCAGCTGATGAGCTCCATCGGTCGACCGCTTTGCCGTTTGTGGTGGTACGCTGGAAGAGACCCTGGAGTGACTTCATATCGCTGGCAAACCGATCTGGTTCTTCCAAAGGATTCCAGTCCGGGTCGCTCAAGTATGGGTACAGGACTGCAACAGCGACATCGGTAAGCTCCGGGCTTGCAGAACCGTGGGAATCGGCCTTTTTGAGGCAAGCTACGACTTCATCCCAACCCGTTGCCTCGATGAGCTGCTCACTGATCAACTTTGTGAACAGCTGCAGTTTTGCCAAATCGGATCGTAGGTCTTCCATCTCCTGCTCTCTCTCCTTCAACTCGAGATTCACCCACGTCTTTCGCTCCTCTAGAGATTTCCACTCCTCAGAGAACGCAAGTAGATCGGCATGGGCTCGTTTCACCAATTTCTTAGCTTCGATCGCCTCGGTTGATTCTGGGACGCCGGAGGTGGGAGTCATGATGCCGCTTGTTGAGCTCAGCATTCTACTCTCAGGAGCTGTCATATCCAGAATGGGCGCGAATGCATCAGGGATATGAAGCCCCGGTGCGGTGGCCTTGAGCTCCTCGGCCGTCAAGTACTTCTTCTTTTGACGACGTGGAGTGCTGCCAGCGCTGTCGAAAGCATTCCCAATCGTCGGTTTTTTCTTATGTTTCCTTTTCTTCTTCTCTTCTTCGTCAGAGTCAACCACAGTCTCGCCTCGTAGTTGAGCCTGCCGCTTCTCCTCTTGTCTCTCCTTTTCAGACTTTTCTCTGACGGCACCCAAACCGATGCCTTGAGGTCGGAGATTGGCCTCAATAATGACGTTTCGTCCTTGTCCCTCCTTTCCAAGACCTTCACCCTCTTTATAGCCCATCTTTGCCATCATTCGGGCGCCGAACGATCTGGCATTGACCTTGCCACCCTTGTTGCTGAAGGCGCTGATCTGAGGTTTGTTTCGTGGCGGCGATGCCTTGCGCGCAGCCTTTTCCGTCAGAACCGGGGCATTGGCAGAAGAAGGGACAAAGCCGCCTGCGAGGAACCCAGAACCTCCACCTGTCGTCTGATAGCTTGTAGTCGTCTTCTTTTCGGAAGCCGGGCGGAAGCTTACGCCATGGAATCCAAGTCCTACACCAGTCATTGGCTCATCACCATCGTCCTCGTCTTCGTCCTCGTCTTCGTCTTCGTCATGGCGGCTAAGACCCCCGAGGACGGGTCTGTCATCGGCGGATTTCTCTTCCTCATCTTGGGCATGCAGACTTTTGAAGCTCGGTCTTGGAAACTCGTCGTCAGAGTCTTGTTCGTCTTTCTTTGCAGCACCGTCGGAAACGAAGTTCATGCCTTTGTTCCTCAGCGTTTTGCGCTTCCACCTCTTCCCAGGGCCATCATCCTCGTCACTGTCCGAGGCGAAGATACCTAGTGCCGCCTTCTCTTTGTTGTTCCCACCAAGTCTGCGGCGCTTGCGCGGGTTGAAGTCACCGAAATCGCCATCGGAGGGATCAACACCCGGGGCCAAGTATTCATCTTCAGACTCGGAAGCAGAAGATGAGTAGTCGGCAGCAGTGGCTTTATTAAGGCGTGAGGGGTCGAAGGATAATCCTGAAGAGCCAGCCATGATGATGCGCGTCGGTGCGCGGTTAGTCACAGGCGTCGACCAAGATGAGAAACGCAAAGCAAGTGCTTCGCGAAGCTGTTGGTGGACAGCGATGACTCGCGGGTTGACAAAGTTCAGGCAGCACAGCTTAGCGCGATAAGAAAATGACGATGCGCCTTTATCACCACGTGATAGATCTCCCTAGTCTACCCTGCAACATTGGGAACGGCCGGGAGTGTTAAGCATGACCTTTCATGGGCATGGCGCACTAGTTATTCATAAAACGTTGATGAAGATCTCGACATCATACCAGATCAAATCCAGGCTGTAATTATCTGGTGCCTGTTAATTCATGTTTGTGGCGGGTTGTCCAGACGAAACTCCTTGTCCACCTTGTGAACTCGAAGCTCCCCCAGTCAGCTGATGGAGAGTCACCCTATGAGGAAGTTCATTTCTCTTAAGACCACCCCTTTCTCAGTCCTATGTATAACATCATGAGTAGAGACCTCCCGGGTGAGCAGGGGAAAAAAGAACAAAAAAAAAAAAAACACTACTTTTGGCTCCCAGGTGCATGTTGACAAGACTGGGGGTCCTTGGATTCGGGTGTCAGTATTGTTGATTCTGCCGCCGCATTCTCCTCTTTCGGGCTGCAATTCACCCCCCCCCCACCAAAACATCCATTTATCGTCCCTGAGCTTGGCCCCCCCCGTCCCCTGGCAACCACACCGCGCATTTCCGTGACTTCGACTAAAGTTAAGTACGGGTGCTACCAACAACTACCTAACCGTTGACGCATTTCGTGAGCCTGAGCAAGCCACTTCCTTAATTACGGCTGTATCTTTCATATCTGCTTTGACCAGCCTTGACGCGACATTCCTCTCTCCCTAGCGATTGTTGCAGCGCCGAGAAGACATACACTTCCTCCTAGACAGGCTCTCTGTACCTACTTAGGTATCCGCCCTTGCTCCTCCGCCTGACGCAACCCAACGAAATCGGCAATAGCGACTCGAAGACGCATCACTTTTCTCAGACGGCTACGCACAGCAGTCGCGATCCCAAGATTCTTACTCTTGCTTGCTCCAAACAGCGCCACTGCGTCTTGCATGCTGTGGCCAGCGTCTGCGCCTTGACCTCGTGCCGTACCCCTCTACATCCTGGTTTGACCTGGTATGTCCATGTAGCCCGTCTCCTTGTGCTCTAGACTCAACAGACCCCGAATTGGCGGTCATGATCTTCAAGGTCATGGATGCTGAGAGCGCTCACAAATCATTACGTCGACTGATTACCAACATAGCCCGTCTTTCCCAACCCCGCAGACCGCGCTGCATCTCTACGAGAACACCCTTTCGCTCGACATCGAACGATCACCGCCTCGTTCGCCTAGCTGGAACCATGGCCGAGGCCGAAGAAGATTTCAGCTCCCTTCCCTTGGCAGACCGCTTCACCCATAAGGTTGGTTCCGGCCCCATTCCTTCCCCCTTGAGGGGCTCATGCTCACAGCTGCCAGGTCTGGAAAGTCCGGAAAGCCGGCTACGAAGATGCGGCCAAACAGTTCTCCCTGACTCCCGACGAGTCCGACCCTTGTTTTCGACCATTTCTAAATGACCCAGGCTTGTGGAAGGGTGCCGTTACAGATTCCAATGTTGCAGCACAACAGGAGGGTATCATCGCACTCGCTGCGTTTCTGAAGTACGGCGGACGCGACGCTTGCTTACGAACGAGAAACCACACGATCACACCGATGTGCGAAAAGGCCCTCTCGTCAACACGCGCTGCCATCAAACAGAATGCTATTGAGGTCTTGCTGTTATATATCGAGCTCGACGTCGCTGGTCCTGTCATCGAGGATGTCCTGCCTGTCTTGGCTAACAAAGTCCCCAAGAACGTGGCTGCTACGCTGAATGCTTTGACACAACTAGTTCACAACTATGGCTGCAAGGTCGTTGACCCGAAGCCAATTCTCAAGGCCCTGCCGAAGGTCTTTGGCGCTGCGGACAAGAACATTCGAGCCGAGGCTACCAACTTGACAGTCGAGCTATACCGATGGCTACGCGAAGCTATGAAGCCCATGTTCTGGGGCGAACTGAAGCCGACTCAACAGAACGATCTTGAGGCACAGTTTGAAAAAATCAAGGCCGAACCACCTCCGAAGCAGGAACGCCTGCTTCGATCCCAGCAAGCCGCGGCCGAGGCTGCCCCAGCAGCAGGTGAAGAGGGGGACGAGATGGGAGATGATGTAGACGAGGCGCCTGAAATGGATGCATTCGATCTTGCTGAACCCCAAGATGTCACCAAAAATATTCCGGCCAATTTCTCAGACCTGCTCGCCTCTTCGAAATGGAAGGACAGGAAAGAAGCTGTCGATGCCCTTTTCACTGCCGTCAACGTCCCCAGAATCAAGGACGGCGACTTCAACGAGGTCAATCGTGGCCTTGCGAAGTGCATGAAGGATGCCAACGTAGCTGTTGTCACCCAAGCTGCTTTGTGCATCGAGGCATTGGCGAAGGGCCTACGCATGGCCTACGGCAAGTACCGAAGTGTAGTGATGCAGCCGATCATGGACCGTCTGAAGGAGAAAAAGGCGACCGTTGCCGATGCTCTGGGCGCTGCTTTGGACGCGGTCTTCATGTCGACAAACCTGACTGAATGTCTCGAAGATATTACAGCATATCTGAGCAACAAGAACCCACAGGTGAAGGAAGGCACCATGAAATTTCTTATCCGATGTCTGAGAACAACGCGAGACGTCCCCGCCAAAGCAGAGATCGTGTCTATCTGTGAGCTTGGCAAGAAACTTCTTTCTGAATCTAGTCCCGCGCTACGTGATGGCGGAGCCGAGGCCCTGGGCACGGTGATGAAGATAATTGGCGAGCGCGCAATGACACCACACCTGGAGGGCCTTGACGATATTCGGAAGACAAAGATCAAGGAGTTCTTTGAAACGGCGGAAGTCAAGGCCAAGGAGAAGCCGAAGGCAGCGCCGCCACCACCGAAGCCTGCAGCAGCTCCTAAGAAGGTGCTTGGAGGCAAGAAGCCGCTTGCTAGGAAGCCTGCAGCAGCAGCCCCCCCTCCACCAGCAACAGAATCGGAAGCAGCACCACCGCCAACAAGGCCAGCAGCGGCAGCCGGCAAAGTGGGTGTCTCGAAGCCCTCAGGTTTGAGTGCCCTGAAGGCGCCTCAGAGGCGCCTCGCGGGGCCTCCCGGTGCCTCTCCCCGACGACCACCTGCTGGCCCGCCGGTTATGCCCGACGATGATGCCGCGCCGCCGCCACAGCCACGTCTTGGAATTTCCCGAGGTCTCGCGGGACGCCCTCTTGGCAAGCCAGTCATGCCCGCCGAGACTCCTGTACCAGCAGAGGCTCCTATTGCCAGCGGGCTTACGGCTGTCGAGCGAGCTGAGCTGGAGGAGCTTCGTGCTGCAAACGAGCGACTGTCTCGCCAAGTCGACGACATGCGACAGGAACGCAGCAAGTTCATGTCGGAGATTCAGGAGCTGAAGAATCAGAATGCAGGACTAATTGAGGACCATACCCGGGATGTGCTGAGCATCAAGGCCAAAGAGACGCAGCTTGTAAGGGCTCGCAGCGATGTTGAGGCCAAGGAGCAAGTGAACGAGCGTCTGAGGCGTGAGCTTGAGCGCTTGAAGAGAGCGCTGAGCAGAGCTGAAGGCCTTGGCACAGCATCTGGTGCACACAGCCCATGTAAGATCAGACCCTCCCCCATCCAAATCTCGTGCCCTAGCCTTGATGTACTGACTGGACTCTCTCCGTAGCTGTCACCTCACCGACGCATGACGACGCCGGCATTTATCGCGATCATGGATCTGCAGCTGGTGGACGCCACCGGATGAGCTTCACCAGTACGATGTCGGAGGAGAAGGAGAATGGAGAGCCCGTTTTTGCTCGCAGCAAACTGAGCCCTGAGATGCGCTACGCTGGTGACTCGGCCTCCTCCGGACGCGGCTCGCCAGCTAGGGGCTTTAGGAGTGCAGCATCCCACCGCGAAGATGGAAGCGAGTCCGGAGTGAGCATCACGAGGGAGCGACCTGCGTCGTCTCTCCCCCAGCCTTCGGGCGGCGTGGAGAGCTGGAAACGGGCTGCAGAGGTGACCAGCCAGCTCAAGGCTCGTATCGAGCAGATGAAGGTGCGTAACTACTTGTATGTCCTGTTGGCTTATTTGTGCTAATTCCTTCGCCGTAGGCCAAGCAGGGGATGAACCGACCATGATCACAACATGGGACTTTCGTTGTCCAAGATTGCGGGGTCGCGTCGTGCGTTTTCGGCAGATGTTGTACCGCAGGGCTGAGCCGCGAAGGATAGGCTTCCAGAAGCGGATTGGGTGCATTTACATGGCGTTGAGGAGACATACCCCTTTGCTTTGCGCGTGCATGCAGCTTGCGAATGTGGAGCAGATGGCCTAGATGAAGTCAAAAGGCTGAACCGGGACCGGGCGACAGAGGTCATTGCGGGGGAATGAGTGACGACTTAAAAAATAACATATTTAATTGTAAATATCTTTCACATGCAGCTATAAAAAGCCAAAGGTATGCTGATCTCTAGCGCGAAGGGTTATGATGCGCAGTTGTGAGTTCGGTATCTAAGGCTGGGAATGGCTGGAATGGTGAGGCAGCTTTCTAAGTTTGTATCCGTCTCACCACGTTGGAGGTAAGCAGTACCATCGCACACGTAAGCTTACTCCTTGCGATAATCCAGCTCCCTTTTCATCACGCCATTCATCCATATTCACTCTCTTGGTGCCGTGACTGCAGAACCAGGTTCGTTCTCTCGTATGCAGCCTCACATTCCATCCAGTCAAGCCACCGCACCACAAGTGTTTACCCCATCCGGAAGACCTCATGCAAAGCAGTGTACAGAAGTTCACTTAAGAGCTTCATCTACCGCCTTCTACCGCCTCCTACCACCTTCTCAAACCTCCCGGGCCCAACATACCTCAAAATGGCACCCTTCGTCCTCACCAAATCCCACGTGCTCGCCTCCTTCTCCCCCCTCCGCGAGACGACGAACCTAGCCGCCCGCTCCGTCTTCGCAACCCAATCCGTCCGTCCCAACGATGTCCGCTGGACCATCACCGGCTCCGGGCACCAGCTCGCCGGCACGCGCCACACCATCGAGGACCACTCCAACGCGTCCTTCAACCGGCTTCTGAAGCTCCTCGCCCGCCCGATCCGGTTCGAGGTCGTGCGGGTGGTTGTCGACGCGGAACCTGCGTCCGAGGAGGAAGGCGGAGGGTGGTGGGCGAGTCTGGAGCTGGTGGGGTATGCGGAGAGGAAGAAGACGGGTGGGACTTACAATAATGAGTATGCCATGTTCGTGAGGTATGATGGGGAGGGGAGGATCGTGGAGGTGAGGAGTTATCACGATACGGCGTTGACGGAGACTTTGCTGGAGGAGGATGAGCCGAAGGGTGAGTGAGTTTGGACTGAGTTGGATGCAGCCGGGATTGGCGATCTGTTGAAGACAGACTGCACGGGGAGATACACAGCACAGACAAGAGAGAGAGAGAGAGAGAGAGATAGAGAGAGATAGAGAGAGAGATTGCAAGCGTGCTCGCTGAGTGCTTGTTGAGACTGGGAATTGATTCGAACTAATTGAAATTGATGCCCTGCCCGCCTGTCACGAAATCATGATGCGAAAGAGCTCGCAGGTCATTTACCCGTGCCCTTCTGACTCTCTGACTCCTTGTCGGCCTTCTTGGCCTGCTGCTTGTCTTTGCTCTTCTGGTTCTTCCCATTCTTCGCTTCCTTCTTGTCACCCTTCTGCTGCTTGCTGTCATCTTCTTCACCATCGTCTTTCTCATCATCTTTACTGTCATCGACCTCATTTCCCTCGTCCTCCTGATCATTCCTGTTCTCGTCATTGTTCTCGTCCTTGTTCTCGTCATTGTCCTCGTCCTTGTCCTTGTCCTCATCCTTGTCCTTGTCCTCATCCTTGTCCTTGTCCTCATCCTTGTCCTCGTTCTTGTTCTTCTTCTTGTTCTCATCCACGTTCTCCTCCTTGTCCCCCTCTTCCTCCTGATCACTCTCATTCTTCTTCGTGTCATTATTGTCCCCACCGTCGTCCTCTTTCTTGGCGTCGTCTTCATCTCCTTTATTCGCATTGCCCTTTTTGGCGTCCTTTGCCTCCTTCCCAGCCTCCTTCGCCTCTTTGCCCTTCTTATCCTTTTTCTCCGCCTCTTTCTTCGCCTTCTTCTCCGCCTCAGCCTTTTCCTTCTTCAGTCTCTTCTTCTCCTCGGCCTCAAGCTTTGCCCAGTCGGTGTCGTGGTCTGCATGCCCCGTCTGTTCGAGACGTTTCTGGAGGCCTTCCTGAGTCAACGCATTGCCCTGGGTCATTTTCTGCCGGCCAACCAGTGACACAAACAGAGCCAGACCGACCATGGCTGTCAACATGAAACGGTACGACCCGTACCATGTCGGTGCCCAACCGCGAGTCGTAGCCCTGGCGTCGGCGAAGTAGAGACCCACGAACGCCAGGAATTGGGTGGTGAGCGCGTAAGGAACTGGCATGATAAGGGTTGGCCATGCGACAATGGGAGCGATCAGGCCCATGCCATAGCGGAATCGGGTGCGTTCTGCGCTTGGCCTTTTCTCTGCATACTCAAGTCCCTATGGAGCCAAGTCAGCAATGTGAATTGCGATTTTAGCTTAAGTCAATTTACCCAGTGAATAGCACCCAGGAATGATATGATCACGGCGCCATAACCAAGCTGAACGGGCTCGATGATGCTCAACAGGTATTGAGCGGTGCCATGGTCGATAATGATGGCGTCGTAGAAAGCGTTACCGCTTGGAAGCTCCTGTTTAAGATCCCATCCGAGATAAACGGTGGAAAGTGAGGTAGCGAAATAGGGAATGGTTCCCGCAAGACCGAGGACCTTGGATTCGCGTGGCACGTTGTCGAGACTGAACGTATCCTTGATGATTCCCTAGAGGCAAAATGTCAATTGCACACCTCCAGAGTCGTCCACATACTTTGGTTTCGGGAATCAAAACCCACCATGTCATGCTGAAGCTCGTTCTGGAGAATCGGGTTATCCGCCAGGTTCTCTGTTGGAGTCTTGATAGCGTTGGTGGTGGAGCTCTTCACCGAGACCTCGCTTGGCCGAGCTTCGAGCTTTCGTTCGCCAATCTTACGTTCCGCTTCGTAATCTATGGGCTGCTTGGGAGGCGGAGGGTCGGCCTTGTCGTCTTTCTTAGAAGCAAAGGCAGCCCGTGGGAAGATCGATGGTGCAAGCAGAGCTTGCTGGGGTCGCGTGCCCAGGTTCAGGCCTGAGCGCCGAGGTAGGCCATTGAGGCGGGAAAGGGCCTTTGATACACGAAACATGGCCATAAACTATGAAAGGAACAGAATCGGTTCAAAGTTCAGAAGTTTCAACAGCAATAGAGCTCCAGTTGTGTGAAGTAGTGGCAGAGAGCTGTCGGCGACCTGAAAGCACGTCAATGGCAGGCCTCGCTGGATGAGATACCTGCCACTTTAGTTGTGTATCGTTGGACGGCCAAGGGCGTCAAGAAGCCAAGTTACAATCGGATTTGGGGGTACAAAGACCTTCAATTGACGTCGAGGGAAGCTATTCGTAGTTTGGCAAAGGATGGCTCAAATTGTTTTTAGAAGCTCAAGCTACAGCAAGACATGGAAGCTATATGCCTGGTGACGACATCGCTTGCCCGGAGCGAATCGCCCGCCCGGAAAACCGTTGCAAAGCAAAAACCGGTGTTGCACATTTGACACGCTTGGGAACGGCACAGTGGCTGGCACCTCAGACAGAAGCGGCGTTTCTGGTTTAGGGTTCCCCTAGCGATCTATGTGAGCTGTTGAGATCGTATTTTCATAGATCGCATCAGTAGGCGATGCTGTTTTGAGGTTACACCCCCACCATTGAGTCCTGAGCTGTAAGTAGGCTTGTGAGCTGGGGAGCCTGTGACGTAATTGGGGGCACTGAAGCCAAGGCACCTGCGCGTTCTGACTCTGAACTAGGTCTTGGACCAAAAAAACAGGAACAGATGTCTGCGGCTGTTGGGCTTGGCTGGACGAGCATGATGAACGAAACGGCGGTGCTTGGACATTTCATGCATTGCAAGTAGTCACTTCGTCGACAACTGCGCTTGTTTCGTAGACTAAAAGGAGGAGGTTCCTGGCTTTCTAGTCGTAACATCAGATTAGAATTATGACCATCGTTGTTGTGTCGCTTCGTGTGTTCACCATGCACAGATATTCTTTGCTTACTGACAAGACACCCCGTATGATCTCTTTGATGAGAAAAGGATAAGATGTTGCTGAGCTTTTGAGGCTGTATATTATTACCCCAACTAATGTTCCGAACAAGGAGCCATTCTAGTCTATTAAGCTGACTGAGCCGAGCCCGAGCAAGGGCATCAAGTTGTCATTAGGTTTTGGCTTGGGGCTGCAGCTACCCCGCTAAACCGGGCACAGTCGTTCTTCAGTGAGCACAGACGGTTGCAAGCACTGCCGAGCCGAAACGAGTCCACTAAAACTCGCGGAAACATGCCTAAACACGCCCGAAGCGTGTGCTAGAGCGACACGGAGCGGGGGGATCGACGTCTCTCATTATCTGCACCACACAATGGCGTCATGCACTGTCCACTGCACCGGATTCTTCGTCTTTCGGGTACCTGATAGTCAACGCCGGCTCTTCTGCTCCTATGCTGCCTGACTCCCATCGTGCCCGGCCTCGAAACACTTCCCTTGCCACTTCTGATCTGGCCAAGCTTGTACATCACGCATTTTACAGAGTCTCAGCCTGTGCTGGTCAGCAAATCTCGCGGTAGGTCCGCTATTGCCCTGCTCTTTGCCGAGTCGAGCTGCCCTTCCCAGTCTGTTCAGGCCAGCTTCGCTAACTAGGCTCAAGTTACGTCGTCCAAGTTTGCCCCATCGTTGCACCACACGACGCGACCTTTTCGATCGATTATCGCTCCACCACATACGTCGCCCATCTTCGCTTCCGCATCTTTCCAGCCTGTATCGTGCATTTGACATCAATCGACGGCCTGCGAGCCTCGTCGCAATCCCCTCAGCCGCCGATGTCGTCGTCTTGAGCGGCCCCCTCACCACTACTTCCGACTTTCTTTCCCCCGCCTCCTCCCCGGCCCGGGTTACGGCACCACCACAGTCGCGATGCTCGAGGGCCTCGTCGCCGGGTTGCTTAACCGCTTCCTCGGCATGTATGTTAAGAACTTCGATCCCACACAGCTCAAGGTCGGCATCTGGTCAGGCGACGTAAAACTGCACAACCTTGAACTCCGGCGCGAGGCACTTGATCAGCTCAAACTTCCAATCAATGTCGTCGAAGGCCACCTGGGTGCTTTGACTCTTGTAATCCCGTGGTCGAACCTCCGCGGCGCGCCCGTAAAAGTCTTTATCGAGGATGTCTTTCTTCTTGCGAGTCCGAAAGAAGATGCCGAGTACGATGCGGACGAGGAAGATCGACGAAAACAACGGCTCAAGATGGAGAAGCTTGACAGTGCCGAGTTGTTGAAGGAACGGAGCCTTGAAGGACTCAGCCAAGAAGAACAGAAGAAGAGCCAGAGCTTCACGCAGAGTCTGGTTACGAAAATTGTCGATAACCTCCAGGTCACCGTCAAGAACATCCATGTCCGCTACGAGGACTCTATCTCCGCTCCCGGCCACCCGTTCTCCCTCGGGTTGACGCTTGAAGAGTTCAGCGCGGTCAGCACCAATGGGGAATGGAAGCCAACTTTTATCCAGGAGTCCACGACCGTCACCCACAAGCTTGCGACGCTTGGAGCTCTTGCCGTATACTGGAACACTGACACGGAGCTTCTTGGCACGGGGCGCGAGGCTTTAGACCATGAAAATGAAGCGATGCCACACGATGAGATGGTTCGCAAATTCCGTGAGCTTATCAACCGGAATCCTGAGGCCTCAGCCAGCCACCAATTCATCCTGAAGCCCGTCAGCGGGCAAGCGAAAATCGAGCTTGACAAGTCTGGAGATGTTCGGAAGCCCAAGTTCAAGGCCAATCTGCTCTTTGAGGAGATCGGTTTGGTTCTAGATGATGACCAGTATCGTGACTCACTTATGATGGTCGACCTTTTCCACTACTTCATTCGTCACCAGGAGTACAAGCGCTTGCAACCTCAGGGCGTTTCCGTCAAGGAAGACCCGAGAGCTTGGCTCCTCTTTGCGGGAAACGCAGTTCTCAGCAAAATTCATGACAGGAATCGCAAATGGTCTTGGGACTACTTTCGCGAACGGCGTGATGATCGTAAACGCTATATCATGCTTTTCAAAAAGAAGAAGCAGCAGCAGCAACTCACCGCTGAAGAGACGGAAGACCTCAGCAAGCTGGAGTGGAAGCTGGGATACGAAGACCTACGGTTCTGGCGTTCACTGGCGCGCAACGAGCTTAAGAAGGAGAACGCCGAAGCTCTGAAGAGACAACCGCAGCAGCAAGAACAGCAGGGCTGGCTGTCTTGGATGTGGGGAACCAAGCCTCAGGAGAAGATTGAGCAGAATGAGGAGAACACGCAAATGACCGAAGAGCAGAGGAAGGAACTCTATGATGCCATCGATTGGGACGAGAAAACTGCCCTCGCAGAAGATGTTGACACGCCACGCGAGGCTGTGAAACTTGCTCTCGAGGCCTCCCTCAGCACAGGTAGCTTCACTTTGCGACGCAATGCTCATCACGATCCTACAGATCTGCTGAGCCTGCACTTTGATGTTTTCAAAGCAAAGGCTCTCCAGAGGAAGGATTCCATGCTCGCGAATGTTAGCCTCGGAGGCTTGCGTGTCAATGATGGCACGACACCGGACAGCCTTTATCCGGAAATCGTCCGCGTCAAAGACGCACCAGAGAACAAGCGACAGAAGCGACTTTCGCTAGTCGAGCTCGAGCAGCAGACTGAAGCCGAGCCTTTCTTCGAGTTTGAGGTTGAGAAAAACCCCATCGAGCGAGAAGGCGACATTGCGGTACTTGGAAAGCTTAAGCCTCTTGAGATCATCTGGAACCCAAACTTCGTGGTTGGTATTGCTGATTTCTTCCGCCCCCCGGAGCGGCACATGGAATCTATCACTGCTCTGATGGAATCCGCAGGAGCTACAGTTGAAGGTATCCGCGAGCAAACCCGGGCCGGCCTCGAGTTTGCCTTGGAAGAGCACAAGACAATCAATGCTGAGTTGGACCTTCAAGCTCCTCTCATTATTGTTCCTGTGAGCATCACGAGCAAAGACTCGACATGTCTCATCGTAGATGCGGGTCACATACATGTCAACAGTGAGCTTGTTGACCAAAGCACGATGAAAGAGATTCAGTCGAAGCAACGGCAAGCCTACAGCGACGAAGACTTCAAGACGCTTGAATCTGCTATGTACGATCGATTCATCGTAAAGTTAACCTCGACTCAGGTCCTGATTGGTCCTTCAATTGAGGAATCGAAGCTGCAGCTCACGGAGCGAGACGGCGACAACAACTTCCATATCGTGGACCAGATCAATGTCGATTTTGTGGTGGAAACATCAATCTTGCCCAAGGCTCCTAACCTGACCAAGGTGAAAGTCTCTGGGCACTTGCCAATGCTCCACGCGGCAGTCTCAGACTCAAAGTACAAAAATCTTATGCGAATCATCGAAGTTGCGATCCCAAGATTCGGCGACGAGCCCTCCTCTTCTGAAGCAAGAAAGAAGGCGGGTGGAGATGAGCTAGAGCGTCCAGCTCTTGCTAGTCACCCCTCTGGGAGATCACGGAGAAAGTCACAAAGAGGCCGTCGACATTCGACAGCCTTTCCGTTTATGCAGCCTTCCACAGCAGTTGTGCTGGACGACATTGATGATGAGGATGACGCTTTCGAGGATGCTGATGACGGTGCCGATCGGGAACAACTCAAGATGCAGCAACGTAGCTTCGAGTTCAAATTCAAGGTCGACACGCTCAAGGGCTCCTTATACCGCAGCGACCCTGACAAGAAAAAGCCAGATGCTCTGCTTGTAGAGCTTGTGGCGGAACGATTTGATCTCGAATTCTACACGAGGCCATACGACATGGCAGCTGAGGTTTCGCTGGGGTCTTTGACGGTTGACGATTTCGTGGATAATCCTCCATCTGAATTCAAGTCGATCGTGTCCTCTGGAGATAGTGATGACCATCAAGCAGGTCGAAGTCTGGTGTCTGTCAAGTTCACCAAGGTCAACCGCCTATCGCCCGAGTTCATGCCCGTGTACGAGGGGGTCGAAACGAATATCACTGCACAGGTCTCCACGATTAACCTTATTGTTACGCGCAAGACATTGCTCACTCTCTTGGACTTTATTCTTATCACCTTCGCAAGTGGGAACAATGATAATAATAGATCTCCGGAGTCGCCGTCAGTAGATGAGGGCCACAATGGAGACGAGCTAGCGCTCGAGCAAACCCAGCCGGTGGCAACTGGATCTATTCGAGTCAAGGTGGACCTGAAGAGTATTCGGCTCATTCTCAACAATGATGGCATCCGCCTTGCCACCTTGTCATTTAACCAAGCGGATGCAGGGGTTTTCCTTCGTGGCAAGACAATGCGAGTCTCTGCAAGGCTTGAGGATTTGTCCTTGATTGATGATGTTAATCAGGGTGTCTCTAAAGAATCAAGCCTCCGGAAGCTGGTCACCATTCAAGGCAACGAATTGGCTGACTTCCGTTATGAGACATTTGATTCCACCAACCAAAATGCTTATCCCGGATACGACTCTTCTATCTACCTTCGAGCTGGTTCAGTGAAGGTCAATTTCGTTGAAGAGCCCTTCAGGAAGATCATTGACTTCTTGGTCAAGTTTGGTAAGATGCAGGCTCTGTACAACGCCGCTCGCCAGGCGGCGGTTAGCCAAGCAAACCAAATCCAGCAAAGCCCTACTCGTTCCAAGTTCGATATCGTTGTCAAGACACCCATTGTGGTATTTCCTCGCTCAGTTGTACCAGGCCAACCAAAGAGGGACGTCATTACAGCATACCTTGGAGAAATCTACCTTCAGAACAAATTCGCGCCACTGGATGACAGCGAGGACTCAGATATTGCTATGAAGGTCTCGGCGGGACTGCGCAATGTTCGCTTGACTTCGGATTTCCACTATCCCGATGACCGGTCCGAAGAATTGGAGATGATCGACCATGTCGATATCGGATTCAATATTACCCATGCAGAGCACAAGAACGGGTCAAAGCGGCCAGATACAGAGATCGAAGGATCCATGTCCGACTTCAACCTCCGCCTCACCCAATATCAGCTGAAGGCATTGATGGAGATCTCAAGATCCGTACCTGCAGCCTTCGTGAGCGAGAGTGCAGATGGTGATGAGGAGGCAGAGCGAGCTGTGGGTGAAGAAACTCTCCAGAAAGCGAAGACCTGGAACGCTGAAGAGAAGAGTAAAGATGACCAGCCATTGGTTGACCTTGGCCCGGAGCTAAGGTCGCCTGATAAGACATGGGCAACCCTCGATTTTGTCTTCAACGTCAACACCATTGGCTTGGAACTCTTCATGGCGCCTGAAGACGAACCTGTCGGTGATCTCACGTCCCGCAGTTTGTCCCGATTCTCCTTAGATGAGACCAAGGTCAAGACCCGGATGCTGTCAGACGGCTCTTTGGAGGCAGAGCTTCTCATTCGATCTTTCACGATTTATGATAGTCGCCAAAGAGACACAAATAAGTTCCGTCGGATTATGACGTCCTCGAACAAGGAGGTCCAGCAGCTTATGGCGAGCGTAACAATGTCTGGCGGCCAAGAGCGCAGCCTCATTGCCATGGCCACGATTGACAGCCCGAGGGTCATCTTTGCCCTAGACTACCTCTTTACGATCCAAAAGTTCGTTTCGGAAGGGTTGGCAGCTGATGAACCGAGTGTAGCCGATGATGAGAGCATTCTGGAGACGCCAGATGAGTCTGACGCCGACTCTATGCAAGTCACTTTCACAGGATCAAGAAGTCGGGCTACACAGTCGCAGGATGTTCAGAGAGCCAGCACTTCAGGTGAGACGACGACAACCGAGCCAGAAAGAAAGTCCTCCATGAGTATTGCTTTCCGAGTCAATCTCGTCGATGCGCAAATTATCCTGATCGCGAACCCGCTTTCATCAAGCTCAGAAGCTATTGTGCTGAGTGTCAGGCAGATGCTCCTCTCTCAGCAGCATGCTATGACTTTCCAAGTCTCCGAAATTGGCATGTTTCTCTGCAGGATGGACAAGTTTGAGATGTCTCGTCTGCGAATCATCGACGATTTCTCAGTGCAACTTAGCATGGACAGCTCGCAACCGACTCGCACAAACATTCACTTAGAAGTTGAGCCTCTGATTCTGCGCCTATCTCTCCGCGATGTTCTTCTCGCGCTGCAGATCATCAGCAAGGCAGGAGAGCTTTCAGACACTGGAACAAAGGATTCGCAACAGTTCAGTGCAAATCAGAAGGCAAAAGAACTTCGAGATGCCGGTATGAAGTCGAGAACTGCTAGTGGCAAAGGACGATCGACCCATGCAGGGAAGGGCACTGGTGCCAGATCAACAGCGGTCTCGGGGCGGCCACGCACCGAACAGTCAGCAGTCACAGCTAAGCCACCTGTCAAGAAGCATGAAGAGCTCTCTGCGACTGTCGAAGGTATCAGAGTCGTGGTAATTGGCGACTTACACGAGCTACCTATCCTTGATCTAGGCATCAAAGACTTCACAGCCTCCGCAGAGAACTGGTCATCAAACCTCAAGGCCGAGACTCACATCGATATGTACTCGAACATCTACAACTTCGCCAAGTCGAGTTGGGAGCCTTTGATCGAGCCGTGGCAAGTTGGCTTCGGTATTGCGAAGGATCCGACCTCAGGTTTGATGTCTGTCGATGTAGTATCCAAGAAGACCTTCGATGTCACAATCACTACCGCTTCCATTGCTCTTGTTTCGAAGTCACTTGACTTTTTAAGGACTGAGCAAGATGTACTGGGCAAGCCTCGGGGTGTTGAAGCGCCGTACCGCATCCGGAACTATACTGGCTTTGATGTCGTTGTCCACTCTAGAAGTCCCACCAGTGATGAGCCCATCACATTGAAGCTTGATGATGGGTCGGAAGCTCCGTGGAGTTTCGAGCACTGGGAGAAGATGCGAGAGAACCTGGTCACCGAATCCAACCAGACGAGCGTTGGTGTTCAGCTTGAAGGAAGTGGGTTCGATCCTGTTAAGAACATCAGAATCAACCGGGAGGGCGAACACAACTACAGCTTGCGACCGAAGACCAACAACATCCTGCACAGACTGTGTGTCGAGGTTGAGCTGGGAGCCGACAACGTCAAATATGTCACTCTTCGCTCGCCCTTTGTTGTCGAGAACGCTACGCAGATTCCGGTTGAGTTGGGCATCTATGACGTCGAGGATGGCCACCTTTTGAAGATCGAGAAGATTGCTCCTGGAGAGGCCCGCCCAGCTCCTGTTGGTGCAGCATTTGAAAAGAGGCTCCTCGTTCGACCCGACGCCGGCTTCGGCTACCAGTGGAGCGGCGAGCACTTGTGGTGGAGGGATCTGCTCAAACGACCTACGAGGCAGCTGATGTGCAAGGGGGAGAACGGCGATCCGTTCTACTTCCAAGCCCATGCACGCTTTGAGAAGTCCGATCCGTTGACAAAGTGAGCACTGTCCCCTCTCAGCTTTGGACACATTGAATTAACCTTCTCCTAGATCATACCCCTTCATGAAGATAAAGCTGTCCGCACCGGTCACCCTGGAGAACCTTCTCCCGTATGATTTCAAGTACCGCATCTATGACAAGAATACCAAGAAGGACTGGTCCAACTTCCTGCGCAAGGGCGGCGTCAGCCCGGTCCACGTTGTTGAACTATCTCACTTGCTTTTGCTGAGCGTCGATATGCAAGACACCGTCTTCAAGGCAAGCGAATTCTGCATCATCAACCCAGGAAGTAACCAGGATTATCGCAAAGAAGCTCGCCTGGTGGTCAAGGATGAGCAAGGTTTGCCCCTTAACCTGCACCTGCAGTACTTCAAGATCCCCGACAGTGGCGGCGCGTTCAAAGTCACAGTCTACAGTCCGTATGTCATTTTGAACAAGACCGGTCTGGATCTTCGCGTACGGGCGAAGGCCTTCTTGCAAGGGGCCAAGGCCGCGGCTGGTCAACACCCGCTTATGGACACTTCCGATGAAGAGCGACCAAAGGCTCTGCCTTTCATGTTCTCGTTCGGCAACGATGATCACAGGAACCGTGCCCTTCTGAAGGTTGCCGAATCTGAATGGAGCAAGCCTCAGAGTTTCGATGCTCTTGGAAGCGCATCAGAAGTAGTCCTCAACTCTACCTCTAAGAACACCGAAATCCACATCGGAATCACAGTCAAATCTGGTGACGGAAAGTACAAGCTCACTAAAGTGGTGACTCTCGCTCCGAGATTTGTGCTTGAAGACAAGCTAGGAGAAGAAATCCTTGTCCGTGAGTCCAGCTCATCGGGATATCTCACTCTGAAGGCTGGCGCTCTCCAGCCTTTGCATTTCATGCAGAAGTCAGCAGTTAAGCAGCTCTGTCTCTGCCTGCCTGGTGTCAATAATCACTGGACGTCGCCCTTCAATATCGCGGATATCGGAACGTCGCACATCAAGATTGCCAGAGCAGGACAGCGACAGCGGCTCGTCAGGGCTGAAATTTTGATGGAAGACTCGACAATCTTCATTCACCTCAGTATGGAAACGAAGAACTGGCCATATTCCATGCGCAACGAGAGTGATTCAGAGTTTACGTTTTGGCAAGCAAACCCGAACATTGACGAGGATGGAGTCGAGGATCGCAGCGGATGGAAACCTATCCGGTATCGTTTACCCCCCCGAAGCATCATGCCATATGCATGGGACTTTCCAGCCGCCAAGTTTCGAGAGATCATCATCTCTTCTACCACAGGTAGAGAGCGACACGTCAAACTGGCTGAAATCGGCAATCAGATCCCGATGAAATTTGTAACGCAGGAGGGACAGCAGAAGATTATCGACATCAACGTGGCTGCTGATGGCCCGACACAAACTTTGATCTTGAGTAACTTCCGAGCTAGCAAGAGCATGTACAAGCCGAAGACCTTGTCGCGAACCAATACTGGGCCAGAAGCATTCGAGGTCAAGGATTTAGACACGGGAGCAACGTTCCGCGCCCAGCTAAAGCTCTCCGGTGTCGGCATTTCTCTGGTCAACGCTCAGCTCCGTGAGCTGGCTTACATCACGTTCCGGGATGTGCAATTGCGATACAGTGATTCGCCACTAATCCAGACGGTTTCAATGGCAATCAAATGGATCCAGATCGACAACCAGCTTTATGGCGGGCTCTTCCCCATGATTTTGTACCCAAGCGTGGTGCCAAAGAAGGCGCAAGAAGTTGATGCCCACCCATCACTTCATGCCATGGTCAGCAGAGTCAAAGATGACTCATATGGTGTAATGTATATCAAGTATGCATCGATACTCTTGCAGCAAATGACTGTGGACCTGGATGAAGACTTTGTATTCGCCCTGTTGGACTTCTCCAACGTCCCCGGAGCGTCTTGGACCACGGTTGATGAAGAAGGAAAACTGTGCGATGAAAGTCTGGACATCCCTGAACCTACACAACAGCAAGCCGGCCAAGACATCTACTTTGAGGTGTTGAACATCCAACCCATGCAGATCGATCTGAGCTTCATGAGGACAGAGCGAGTCAATGCTGAGGACAAGACATCATCTCGCAACCCGATCATGTTTTTCCTCAATGTCATGACTATGGCCATCGGAAACGTCAACGATGCCCCCCTCCGGTTGAACGCACTGATGCTCGACAACGTGCGCGTTTCCACGCAGGTTCTCACGCAAAATGTCACGAGTCACTATAGCCAGGAAGTGATGCGCCAAATTCACAAGATTCTTGGCTCTGCCGACTTTCTTGGCAACCCAGTCGGACTATTCAACAACATCTCATCGGGTGTCACCGACATCTTCTACGAGCCCTACCAGGGTCTCATTCTTTCGGACAGGCCAGAAGAGTTTGGATTCGGTATCGCGAAGGGCGCAGCCTCATTTGCAAAGAAGACCGTATTCGGCTTCAGCGACAGTTTCTCGAAATTCACAGGAAGTTTGAGCAAGGGTCTGGCTGCGGCGTCACTTGATAAGCAGTTCCAGGACAGGCGGCGCATCACACGCGCGAGAAACAGGCCAAAACATGCACTTTACGGCGTGACTGCTGGAGCCAACAGTCTGTTCACGAGTGTTGCCTCCGGCGTTGGTGGCCTAGCTCGCAAGCCGATGGAAGGAGCTGAACAGGAAGGCGCGCTCGGGTTCTTCAAAGGTGTTGGCAAGGGGTTTATCGGACTGGCAACCAAACCGGCTGTTGGTGTGCTCGACATGGCCAGCAATGTAAGTGAGGGCATCCGCAACACTACAACAGTTTTCGATGGCTCGGAGCTGGATAGAACGCGTTACCCACGGTTCATACCCAGCGATGGCATCGTCAGGCCGTACAATCAGAGAGAAGCGCTGGGCCAATACTGGCTCAAGCAAGTCGACGACGGCAAGTACTTCGACGAACAGTATATCGGCCACTTGGAGCTACCTAAGGAGGATATGGTCGTCATGGTAACTTTTGCACGAATCCTTCTGATTCGGTCTCGACGCCTCAGTAGTGAGTGGGACGTGCCGCTGAAGGATGTACAAACCATCGCCAAGGAGAGGACGGGTGTCAGCCTCACGTTACGCGGCGGGGCCAACGGTCCCTTCATCCCGGTGGGTGGTGGCAGTGAGCGTGGGTTCCTGTACAAGATGATAGGGGTTGCAGCGGAAGAGTTCAACCGCCGGTTCAGGAGTGGGGAGTGATATGGGCACCGAAAGGTATGGACCTTGGGAGTTTGATGAGCATTGGCATGATTTGATATTCTGCAGTAATACGGAGTACACGTTGTTAAAATTCAAGCTTGTTCTTTTGATTGACAATCCACTATCTTGAGTCCATGTCAGATCTGATGAAGCTTCGAGACTATCGAAGCCAACTCTTATCTCGTGTCCCAGCTGCTGCGTGTTTGGCATATGGACCTTCCCAACCTGTATAGCTCTCATCAGCCATATCTAAGTCGACGTGCAGGGAACAGATCTGATCACGGGCGGCGCCGACCGAAACAACCCAGATGGTTTCTGCAAACTCTCCCCCGCCCGCGCATCGGGTGTGCATGGGATCGGGACCTTGAAGAGGTCCGTAAGTAAGGGAAAGGGGCGCGGTCACGATGTAGGTGCCGGCTCTCCGTGGCGGAACCTCGCCTACCAAGCTGGTAGGTAGGTAGGTAGGTGTGCTACCCCGGAAACAAAGACCACGCGCTGGGCGGGGGGAGATATAATAGCGTGCCTTTAGGTAATGATACTGCCTACTTACGTATGATAGGTCTCTTTGGGTAGCTTGGGGTATGGTACGGCTTATGGAGTGGTTCGCGAATTTAGTGGACACGCACGTTCGCCGTTGGTAAACGAGTCTGGGGAAAGAGCCAGTTTCTCATCGCGTAATGATGGAGGGTATTTGGTCCATAGGTATGGTACTGTAGTGCTGCAAGTTGGACACGTGAGTACAGTACTCTACATAGAAGGGAACGCACGCTATTACGGAAGAAATATGTCTAGGCGGGTGTGGGGAACTAAGCTTTCTAGGAGCTTTGGTGTTTGGCTCTAAATAAGCGTTGGGTTGGGGTGCAACTAATACAGGACAGGACAGAAGAGCTTGCTCCTGTCACGATGGTAGATCAAGGTTGCAACGGGAGGGGATCACCGTAGGACACGAATTTGCTTGACCGGGTGCTACAGGACCCTTGATCTCACATTTTTTGCTTGTGTCGTCTTATCACGGGTCTAGGTCTAGGTCTTGCTCAATGAATGTTGTTAGGTGGACGGAAGGACAAATAGCTTGAAGCAGTTATTGTCAAGTACGTGACAGGGTATGAAGATAAGGTTTTTGTTCAGAAAAAATGACAATTCAACTGGGATCGCAATTCGGAAATTCATCTTGACCGGGAGTACCCGAGCCTTTCGTTTGCGTCTGATCAGTCATCACATGCTCACCGAGAAAGGGGCCAATCTTTTTGCCAAGAGCCCAGTCCGAGAGACCGGGTTCAGCGCGTGGGAAACCCAGTGCTATGCTATGCTAGCAACGGAGCCCAGTGATAGGTACCTACTGTACATACAATCCTGGAGAAAGAGGCAAGGCGTGAAGGGGGAGGAGCTGCATGCTGATTACAGGTTCGGCGATGTGCGATGCATGCACGAGACATTCAGCTGCGGGGCTGGCTTGGCTGTCTATCGCCTTGCCGATTTGTGGCTTGACGAAGGGGCCCCCAGACGAGATTTCTGACAACCTTCCAGAAGCGGTTGGGACGGGACTGGGGATGGAGGCGCTGGACGATAAGGAAACCCTGGTCGAACGGAGTTGGCGATATTGGGGCGGGACTGTGGGATGGCCTGTGCTTAACGGCGACGGGTACATGTATCATACAACTAGGTGCAACTGTGATCTGGGCGTCTCTCGGTTGGCTTGGGCTAGGCGTTGGTGCGATCTCACTGTGGTGAGTTGTCGTGCTGTATCTCGAGCTAGGCGTCGCCACGATCCTGGGGATGACGACCTTTTTGCGATTCCTTGCCTACCTTACCTTACATAGACGACCAAGCTACTAGTGTGTGTGTAGGTCGTGGTTATGCATGCGTTGGTATGAACTCTACTTTGAAGTCAGCGCAATGATAAACGACTTTGCACTGCCCATGTCAGATTCGTCGCAAAATGTTGTTGTCACTCACTCACAATGATAAGAATGTGTGGTACTTGACGAATCGAGGGTGGTGGGGAGGAGCCTGGGCTTGACAGGAGCTGGCGCAAATCTATCCAAAGAATAGTTCATGATTGTGGGATAGGTATACCTGCCGAGCAGAAAGCAATAATTGACACAAGATCATTGGCAAGAATAATGGATTTGGCTTGCCCTCGGTGATAAGGTTGTAAACCCTGACGTGCCGAGGGAGACCAATAACTGACTCGTGCTTTTTTTTTTTTTTTGGTTCGTTTCTTTTTTGTCGCGACACGATAGCAAAGGTTCTTGTGTGTTATCATACCATGTTACGTAGCTGGAAGACAGGATCCGGTTCGAGTCTCCGAAACTCGTGCTTGCTTCCCCGGGATTGCTAGATGGAACTCTTCGCCAAATGAGGATGATCGTGTAACTCTGCATCTGGGGGAGGGCCGGAGAGTGCCGCCAGTGTGACATGGTAAACGCACAGCAACGACGTGGGAGGCTCAGCTTTGCCAAGAAGCTGAACGCTTGTGATAGCGAGTCAGAGTACCTAGACAATGCGAGTGGTGATCAACAGGCAATCGATTCGAAGAAAGGAAGCGATAACGCGCCAAGCGACAGGCCCGAATAGAGATCTCCACAGGTCGTGAGAACACTTTAACCAACGGGACGATGGCCACTCCGTTGGGTTGGGAAGGGGAACTGTGCGAGCTGGGATTGGGCGGTTGGCTGGGCACATGATGGTGTGCAGACCCCACGAGGTCGCTAGCGTAGCCTACCTAGTGGCCAACAGCATGCCCCAGGCAAATGTCTTCCAGAACAAGGGGATCTTTTGGGCTGGCGCATGTCGTCGGCGGCTTTTTGTGTGGTGGTGGCTTGAGTGGCGCCCGGCTTATCGGGGGGAAAAGGTAATTACTGGGGCCAGGAGTGAGGGTCGGAGGCAGTTTATGAGAGTGAGGAATGGCGCTGTCAGGGACTTAAGCATGCTTACATGCTTCCGGGTGCGCGCGCCTTCTGCTGAGCGCAAGCATAGAAACAGGGGGGCAGTTGATCTGTTGAGTCTGCTCGCGAAAGGTGAAGAAGTTAGGAACGACGAACGAGTAAGAGCATGGATTGTGGTTGTAACGAATTCCTGCAGGTATTCGCGTGCCCCGGTACATCGCTGGGGATGGGTAGGCTAGAATAAAAGTAGCCAATCAATGACGAAGAAGCGAGCGGGCTTGGGCCAGATTCGGACGAGGTCTGGAGAGGGAAGGTGCATGAGGCGGCGGCGAATGCCGGCATTCCTTCACTCTTTTTTTTTCTCTGCCCTGTGGACGCTGTGGATGCCGTGGACGGCCAAGTTAGTGGGATGGGGAGGTAGTTGTAGGTAGTATGTACCTGGTGTCTGCTGTACCACCCAGCAGTGGCACGCGACACACAACCAGGAGGCGAAAAGATGCAGCGCCTGTGTCTCTACGGCGGTGGCCTCTCCTCTGATTAGATGAGTAGGACCATCTGCTGCCTTGCAAACGGGAAGTCGTGCGTCTGATTTGCATGAAAGTCTGGTCCAATAGAGAGGAAGTAGCTGTCACAGTTCGCGGCATGATCCATGGCCATTCTCACATGCTGTTGGGGCCAGCTGAGATGAGATGAGACGAGCATGGATCCGAGCCTCGAATGGACTGCACAGCACTTACTTCCCTCCTTTCCGCGGTGCGCTTTCCTCTTCATGCCTTGCTAGCGTTATCTACACGGACAGCAGGTGCGGACGGGTGTTGAGTGCGTGGAAGGAGGGATGCCCGCATCCATGCAAGGAAGGATCATGGGGAAGCCGCCCAGACCACAGGAAGGTACCTACCGTTGGCCACATGTACATCGTGCCTTCCTCCAAAAAAGTTCGGCCCCAGTACGAAGTAGGCGCAACCCACTTGCGAAAGGCCCTTCCACTTTCCACTATCGCGACTCGGAGTCCCTGTCGCGCGACGGTGCTGTGCTCTCACCTCTGGTGCTGGAGCTTGGTGCAGCCTGGTTTTTTTCTTTTTATTCTGCTGATCCTCCACCTCTGTTCCTCTCCCTCTTCCCCTCTTCTCCAAGGGTCCTTAATTCCACTTCATCCCATGAGAGTCTGAGCTACCTCATCGGGCCAGCTTCACCCTCCATTGTCGACACTCGGCTTTCAACGTCGCCAGCTTCCAGAAGCAGCTTCTACTCAGCCAGTAGTAGCCCGCAGTCGCACCCGACAGCTGTCTGATTCACTGTCTCGCTTTCGAGCTGTCCTTTTTGTCTCAGTCGCGATTCACAATGGCCGACAGCACTCCCAAGCAGCCCTACCAGGACCCTCACGAGGTGTCGCTGGACGACGCCACTCACATGCGTCGCAACTCGGATCCTGCCATGGACCCTGCCCACCAGCACACCCATGCTCACAAGAACCACACGGCGTTCGCAAAGCCGCAGGAGGACATTGCCTATACTACTGGTACGACTGCCGACCCTGCCCATGTCCCGGACCAGGCCAACTTGCACGACCACGGCCATGGCCACCACGCGCATGGACAGCCGACCCACGGGGTCCGCGGCTCACACGAAGGTTCAGCCGAAAAAACCGGCGCACACCTGCCGGACTACAGCGACCACGAGAAGGGCACCCAAGACGTCACTGATGGCGATGCTGAGGCTACCTCCAGCTCGCGCTTCGCTCGCGGTCGCTGGGCTCCTCTCTACCGTCACCGCCGCCCAGTCATCCACTTCGTCATCTTCGGTCTCTTCACCGGCTGGTGGATCGCCTCTCTGGTCCTGCACCGCGATGACAAGAACTGGGTCGTGCCCTTCCTGCTGTGGCTTGCCATTACCCTGCGCCTGATCTTCTTCTATATCCCGAGCCGCTATGTTTCCAACCCGATCAAGTCGGCGTGGAAGAACACCGCCGTTCGCATTTACGACATGATCCCGCCCAAGCTGCGCACTCCCGCTGGTGCTGCTGTTGCTCTCGCTGCCATCCTTGTCGGCACTTTCGTCTCCGAGGAGACTGCCGACAACACTCGTGCTAACCGTGCCGTCAGCCTGTTCGGTATCATTGTGATCCTGTTCTTCTTCTGGGCCACCAGCCGCAGCCGTAAGCACGTCAACTGGCGCACCGTCATCGGTGGTATGCTGGCCCAGTTCGTCATTGGTCTCTTCGTCCTGCGCACCGGTGTCGGTTACGATATCTTCAAGTTCATTGCCGATCGTGCTGGAGACCTCCTCGGATTCGCCAGGGATGGTGTTGCTTTCCTGACGACCCCGGAGACCTCGCTCCTCCCCTGGTTCTTCTTCGGTGTCATCCCGGCCATCATCTTCTTCATCTCCCTCGTCCAGGTGCTCTACTACATTGGCTTCCTCCAGTGGTTCATCGTCAAGTTCGCCACCTTTGTGTTCTGGATGCTGGGCGTTTCCGGAGCCGAGGCTGTTGTTGCGGCTGCCACGCCTTTCATCGGCCAGGGTGAGTCTGCCATGTTGGTTCGTCCTTTCGTCCCACACATGACCAAGGCCGAGCTGCACCAAATCATGACATGTGGTTTCGCGACCATCTCGGGTTCCGTGCTTGTCGGCTACATTGGTCTGGGTCTGAACGCCGAGGTCCTTGTGTCCTCGTGCATCATGTCCATTCCTGCTTCCCTGGCCATGTCGAAGCTTCGCTACCCCGAGACTGAGGAGTCTCTGACTGCTGGTCGCGTGGTGATTCCCGACGACGATGAGCACAAGGCCGAGAATGCCCTTCATGCGTTCGCCAACGGTGCCTGGCTTGGTCTCAAGATCGCAGGCAGCATCATCACCTCCATTCTGTGCATTCTTGCTGCTGTCGGTCTGATCAACGGTCTCATGACCTGGTGGGGTCGTTACCTCAACATCAACTCCCCCGAGCTTACCCTGCAAACCATCTTTGGCTACCTGTTCTGGCCCGTGGCCTTCCTCCTCGGTGTGCCTCGCGAGAACGGAGACATCCTCAAGGTTTCCAGGCTCATCGCCGAGAAGTTTGTCACCGTAAGTACCTGCTCACCAATGCACGCCCTTTGTTCAGGAACCGTTGGCTAACCCTTGTATTGCAGAATGAGTACGTTGCTTTCTCGAAGCTCACCGAGCTTGGCAAGGCCGGTGCTCTCTCAGATCGCTCGAGGTTGATCGCCACCTACGCCTGCTGTGGTTTCGGCAACATCGGCTCTCTGGGAATCCAGATTGGTATTCTCGGCCAGCTCGCGCCGTCTCGCGGCGGAGATGTCTCGCGCCTTGCCATCTCTGCTCTGTTGACCGGCGTCTTCGCCACACTGACGTCCGCCGCCGTGGCTGGTCTCGTCGTTACCACGCAAATTGACAGCTTGACTGGGGGTTCCCACTAAAAAAAGGCCAGATCTAGGTCAATCTGGATGGGAAAGGCTCACAGCTGCCTGCACAGGCACCATCCCGCCCGTTTGGTTGCAGCAGCTTATCCTTGTCATTTTGGATCTATAGATGAGGAAAAGACAGATAATGCAATGATTCCTATGCTCTCTACATACCTTGCATATTGACTGCCTTTCGCGCCCCTCTCGTTGTCGACCTTGCAATGCAATGGTTCAGGACGAGGTCCCTCATGTCGAGAGTCAAGAGGATGGCCAGGCCGCGTAATGTGAGGCATTGGAAGGATCGTACGACATTGGCAATACCTATTACAAACACACAGACGTGACCCGTATGTACACGGAGCAGATCGATCGGCTCATGTACCGTACCAGATGAGGGTATGTATTCTTTCCCCTTTCAGGCCCTGTTCAGGGCGCAGGCTCGCCCCGATCGCCGGTACTTGCGGGCGCAATCTGTCACGTCAAATTTCTGGTCAAGGCATTTGAGTCAAGGGGGGGGGGGGGCCTGCGTTCATGTGCCGAGCGTTGCGAGACATGGGTGCGGTCCGCACTCTAGGTTGGGCTACGAAGCCGAAAGCTTATACAGAACAGTGCAGGCGGACGGGCGGGATGCTAACGTGAGGCGCGTCGTCGTCAGCGTGTTGGCAATAAAGTTGAGGCTCACATTAGGGAAGCAAAGAAGCTTTATAGCATACCACCCCCCTTGACAGAGGATCTATGCTGCTTCTATTAGCGGGAGATTGGATTTCAATGGGGGGCGACGCGGGAGCGATCCATTTCTCGGTAGTTGAGAGAAGTTTGTCTCAGGTCGAGAATTTGAACTTGACTTGCACGCCGTCATGTCGTCCCCTTTCTCCCTTGTTTCCCCTTTTTTTTTTTGGTCTTCCTTCCAAGGGATGATGATGATTGTCATGAGTTGAGTGAGAGATGGAATGCAGCTGTGGCCAATGCCGGAAAGTGGCTGCTCAGACTCGATCTTGGTCTTTTCTTCTCCTGTGTAAGATGAGGGCAGTCTTATATGATGGGCTCCAAGGAGATACTCTCCCCCTCTCTCCCCCTGTCCCCTGTTGCTGATGATCAGGACGTGAGTGTTGAGATTTCTTGGGCCTGTTTGCCCCAGCGGATCTAATACGAACAAGCCGTGATCCCGAAGATAGTATCTTTACTTCTTTTCTTTCCTTGCACGCTGCCCTATGCTACAAGTATTCTCCTAAGCTTACTCTGCTGAGCTTATTCCTTCCTACCTTTCCCTTCGCTCTGAGGAAAGACCCCGCGATGGTCCTCGAAGGAAGAATGGACCGCCGTCGGCGACATGACGAGGACAGAGGTCGAGTCCAGACCCCGGGCCAGGAGATGGACGAGCAGCAGCAGCAGCAAGACGAGCTGAGTCGACGGAGTTGGAGCGAAGAGACGCGTGTCCAACTCGACATGTATAAGCTCGAGACGACTTCGAGTGGACAATCGACGAGTGAGGACGGGAGGAGCGAGTCGACTCTTGTGGACGAGGACCAGCACGATGCCCCGACGACACCAACCATGTCCACGACGATGAAGGTCTTTGCAACGTTCCAACTCTCCGGGATCAACTTCACAACCTGCGCCGTCAACGGCCTGATCGTCATCGGTCTCCCGGCCATCACGCACGAGCTCCAGATCGACGACGCCCTCGCCGTCTGGCCCTCCTCCGTCACCTCGCTATCCACCGCCGCAACACTGCTCCTCGCAGGCACGATCGCCGACCTGGTGGGACCTCGATGGATCGAGCTCTTCGGCTCCTTCACCTGCGGCCTGCTCATGCTCGGCGCGGGCGCCTCCAGAACGGGGACCGAGATGGTGGGCATCCGCGCCGTGCAGGGTATCTCCCTCTCGTGCCACCTCGCCGCCTCGGTCGCGCTGACGACGCAGTGCGTGCCCCGCGGGAGGGGTCGGAACGTGGCCTTTGCGTGCCTGGGCCTGAGCCAGCCGCTGGGGTTCAGCTTCGGCCTCGTCCTGGGAGGGGTCCTGGTCGACACGGTCGGGTGGAGGAGCGGCTGGTACATCCACGGGGGGATCACGCTGGCGCTGTCCGTCGCGGGCTTCTGGGTGCTGCCGTCGCCGAGCGAGAAGAGGGTCGTCGTCGGGCGGCGCGGTGGGAGGGCGCTGCTGAGGGGGTTCAAGCACGAGATCGACTGGGTTGGGACCCTGCTGATCTCGGCCTTCATGGGTGTTGTCTCGGCGTTCATGGCGTGAGTGTGCCTCAACCAAACTTCCCTCTACCTCTTACCACTATCTACCACCTTCAGGGAAAAGATTGGGCTTTTTGCTGACTTTGAGGGGATGATATGACAGGATGCTCAGTATGGGCGTGGAGTACATCAGGAAGCCGGACACGATCGTCATGATCAGCCTCAGCGCTGTGCTGCTCCCTGCTTTCGCGCTTTGGATGCAGCGACAGGTCAAGAAGGGCAGGCCGGCGCTGATCCCGAATGCGCTGTGGAGGAATCCTTCGTTCTCGGCTGTGACGGCCATGATTGCCCTGTCGTTTGCAGTGTTGAACGCTCTGGAGCTGTTTTGCAGCTTGTTGTAAGTTGACTACCTACCTTATCTCTCTCTCGCATTCCGTCTCTCTTCCTGGTCTCTCTTTTTCTCTCTCTTTCTTTCTCTATTCTGGTCTCTCTGTCTCTCTCATACAAACTCTATCCCTTACACACATACTCTCTCTGTCTTACACACACACACATACACTGCGTGTAGAACAGCTGCTGACCAGAGTGGCGGTGGAAACAGCTTCCAAGAAATCCAGGACTTACCCGCACTACAAGCCGCCATCAGGATCCTGCCGAGCCTGATCGTGGGCACGATCCTCAACGTCACGACGGGCCTGTTCGTGCACAAGGTCGGCGGCTTCTGGCTGGCGGTCATCCCGGCCCTGCTGTCCGCCGTGGCGCCGCTGCTGATGGCCATCTCGGAGCCGGCCAAGACGTACTGGAACATGCACTTCGTGGCGCAGCTCTTCCAGCCCATCAGCTCGGACATACTCTTCACGGTCGGCCTGATCGTCATCACGGACGTGTTCCCGGAGGACAAGCACGCGCTGGCCGGCGCCGTCTTCAACACGGCCGCGCAGTTCGGCAACGCGTTCGGCCTCGCCGTCATGCAGGTCGTGCTGACCCTGGTGACCAACGAGAAGATGAAGGACGAGAGAATGCCCCCGCTCAGGTCCAAGCTCGAAGGGTACAGGGCGGGATTCTGGACCATGTTCGCCATGATGCTCGTCTGCGTCCTGGTCGGTGCCGCTGGCTTCTGGAAGGTGGGCAGGATTGGCGGGGAGAAGCCGCTGGAGGAGGAGGAGGAGGATGTCAAGGGGGAGTTGAGGACGGAGATGGACGAGGGAAAGGTCTGAGAGGGAGTGATCTTTGGGGGGGCCGAAGATCCTTTGAATCAGGGTGAAAGACACGAGACTTGGCCGGCAAAGCAGAAGCTTATCACGACATGTTTTCTTCGATGAATATAGATAGACGATTCCTTTCAAGCGGGGATATGGAGCACAGGGCTGTACGGGATTCAGAACGCTCCCTCATTTCGTATGTCACAAACTTTGCCGCAGCACCTTTTCCTATATACAGATGGATCACCTCTTAGTTGAGGCACTGAGAATACCAGTCGTTGCTGAACTTGCATGTGCCCTGAGAACAGCACTTGGCACCACTCCAGCCGTTGCCACCACACTGGCCATACAGCCCAGCACAGTTCCCGGTCGGTGGCGGCGGCTGGGAAGTCGAAGTTGCCGGAGGAGCACTCGTCCTGGTCGAGGTGGCCGTTGCCGTGGCTCTCGTTGTGGTGGCAGTGGTCGATGGGCCGCCCGGGCCACCACCGGTGATGCCGAACCACTGCAGGTCGCCCTCTTCATAGGCCGGGACCACATGGCCTACACCCTGGGCCTCGACACCGATCAGCCTGGTGCCGTCTCCGTAGATGTGCTGGGTGTAGCCCTGGCGAGGGGTGTTGGCGACGTCGCGCGTGTAGCTGACGCCCATGATGGTGGACCACTCCTTGAGCTGCTCCTGCAGGTTCCTCCAGTGGACGAAGGTATCGGCCAGGCCGTGGTAGGTCAGCAGACGGGGATAACTCCCCGTGTATCCTGGGTACATGTTGCGGACGATCTGCGCCCACTGCTCGCCCGTCTTGATGTTGTTGCCGTTGGCGCAGGTCGGGTCGGCCGAGCTGGGGCTGGAGCCGGGCGACCCGGCGAGGCAGCCCGCGGCGACGCCCGAGTAGCAGGTGGCGGCCTGGAAGACGTCCGGGTACGTGGCCATCATGACGTTGGTCATCATGCACCCGGAGCTGGTGCCGGTGACGAAGACGCGCGAGGCGTCGGCGCCGTACGTCGACTTGGCCCAGTTGACCATGGTGTTGAGGCCCTGGCTCTGCCCGCCGCCGTTGTGCGTCAGCGACCGCGTGCTGGCCACGTCCCAGCAGTTGGAGTCCTGCGTCGAGCTGGGGAACAGCACGATGAAGCCGTACTGCTCCGCCAGCTGCCCGTACCGCGTCGACGAGGCGTACTGCTGCCCTGATCCGCCGCAGGGGTGGAGCTACATGGAAGAATGTGCGCGTTAGTCGATCCGATTCGAGTTTTCTGCATTGAGAGAGAGAGTCGCAATGGCTTACCGCGAGAATCACTGCTGGACTGCTGGCGACGTTGTTCGGGATGTAGGCGTGCAGAGTCATGCCGCCGGGGTTGGTTCCCCAGTTGCTGATCTGTTGCAGCGCAGCATGGGCGTTTGTGACGAGGGCCGCCAGAGCGACAATGCCGGATGAGAACTTCATCTTTCTCCGTCTTCCGGTTGTTTGCTAATCTTGGGACGATACAATTGGATGATCTTGCCTGGCGAGTAGTAAGTACCACTTTCTCTTCTCCTACTGCTTGGACAGGTTTGGCCAACAGGTCGCTCTCTATTTATGCCCCATGGTCGTGGCAGTTCCCCCCTCTTCTATCTCCCCGGAGTAAAATGTCAAGACTGTCAATACAGCCCGTAATGAGCAGCCACCCCTTGAGTGAAATGAAACGAAACGAAACAAAAACGGCATCGAAACTCGGCTGCCAGCGTTGCATTCTGCCCAGTCTAGACCCGCTGGCGTGGTGGCCCCAACTGCCATTCTACCGGCTCCTCGCTGGCTGAATAGTGACTCCCCCCTCTCTCGGTTCTGCGCCGGGCCAGATGTAGGTTCACCGGAGGTAGACATGGTATGTAGAATACGTGGTGCTTTACCTTCTACTTTGGGCACTGGACAAGATACTATCAGAGTGTGTCTTGTGCTTTTCCGTGACACCGAACCCACAACAGCCAAGCTCAACCATCGCAAGCCAAACATGTCACTGTCTTCTCCTCATTTCAAGAAACCTCCCCGCGTCAATTGAATAATAAACCGACAGTCCCTCTGCATGCAGGACTGACAGCTGTTGGTGTCCATCTCCCGACTTCCGAAGCCGGGGCGCAACTTACACAGCCGACGTCCCGATTAGGAAATCCTCGGATGCTGAGTCCCAATCGGGAAAGAGAGCGCCCCCGTTTACAAGACGCGGAGACGGGAGCCGAGCCAGAAACACTTCCCTCCTCCACTGGTAATGTACTGGAGAGTCTTATTTTCATTACTTGTTTCTTTTCATTAGGTGTTGTTCAGGCATTCACCTGTCTATTCCTTTCACTACCGGGTTCGGCTGATGGGCACGGCAGGTCACGATGCGGTGTACACTGTGTAGCATCCTGGTCTGGCAGTTTGTCTCTCGAATGAATCTGATGTTGACCGCGGCTATGGCAGTAATGATGCTGTGAAGGGGATTCGAAAAGAGAAGAGATTAGAAAAAGAAGAGAGAAAAGAGAAAAGGCAAGAAAAAAAAAGAGGAAAAACGAAACAGGATCCTGAGTAATCTCCTGGCCAATCTGCGCGCTAAATGTTCAGTCTCTCGTCCATGCAACCAACGTCCTGTCATTACCATTGTCTCATCTCCCCTCTCGACCCTGTTTATGAGATTGCAGTGTGAGGGTGCCTCTCGACCCTGTTCTTTCACACTGCACCCCTCTCGTCCCTGTTCTTTTCAGACTGCAATCTCAGTCGCCAGTCTGTCACTCGCCGCCACATTATCCTTCGCCACGTTGAGCTGGCAGCAGTCCACGGCCGAGCAGAAGGAGATGTCCTGCTTGGTCGTGCCGGCAGACTGGGGCAGGCTCTGGCGCGCCGGCCAGATCTCCTCGCCGGCAGCGACCTCGTCCTCGTAGTGGGACGTGACGTGCTCGCGGACCAGCCTCTGGAAGAACAGCGGGCCCTGCTCCAGCTTGGGGTGCATCTCGCCGTTGACGAAGACGCCGCGCTGGATGTTCTTCTGCGCGTTGGCGCACAGGTACTTGTCCTCGGACATGATGCGCTTGTACATGTCGCTGATGACGGAGAAGTCTGCGTCGCTCGAGTTCTTGTTGCGGTAGACCTCGTAGCACATTGTGGACTTTGTGGCGCTCGCCGGGGCGAACTTTTGGATGAAGAAGAAGTGTGGGCTGTTACATCACTTGTCAGCTGTTGCTTTCCTTTTCTTTTTGTTCCTTCTGTTTCTGTTTTTCTTTTGTTCTCTTTCTCTCTCTCTAGCGGTTCTCTGTATAGTACTTACGTGACGTTCATGGAAGCATTGGGGAAAAAGTACGTGGCAGAGACTTGGAAGCCCTTGGCAATCTGCTCCGGGGTCGGGTTGCCAAAGTGGCAGATGTAGGTCCCCCTGGTCTCGACCTTGTACGAGTTGAGGTTGGCGATGGTGGGAATGTCCGGGTGCGCGGTGGGACAGTGGTAGCACTCGTTGTAGTTGTCGGCGAGGATCTTCCAGTTGTAGTCGCCCTCCTGCTCCCAGGTGTGGTCGAAGACGTAGTCGTCGAAGTTGTAGACCGAGTAGCGCTCCTGCGTGTCGACGCCCTCGAAGTCGTCCTCCCAGGCCACCTCGGGGGTCTCGCTGCCGTCGAAGTTGACCCAGATGAAGCCGTTGGCGTCGACGTGGGTGTGGATGCGCAGCAGGCTGTTCTTGGCCTTGTCGAAGCCCGGCATGTCCTGGTACCCGGGCGCCTTGGCCAGGTTGCCGTTCAGCCCGTACGACCAGCCGTGGTACTGGCACGAGAACATGAAGTTGTTGCCCGAGTCCTTGGTCACGATCGGGAAGGCCCGGTGCCTGCACACGTTGTGGAACGCGTGGATCTCGCCCTTGTGGTCCTGGCAGACGATGAACTCGAACCCGGCGAGCTCGTACCGGATCCAGTCGCCCCTCTCGGCGATCCGGCACTTGTGCGTCGTCATCAGCCACTTCTTGGAGAAGATGGCTCGCCGCTCCAGCTCGTACATCTCGTTGGACGTGTACCACGGTGCAGGCAGGGCTCGCACTGTGGTCTTGTCCTCTTCCAGAGCAGACGTCTGGGCACGGCCGAGGAAGTTTCTGATGAAAGACATGACGAGAAGAGGGAGGGAGGGTGAATGGATGGACAAGCTGAGAAAGAGCTACAGGCTCAGTGTATTTGGATCGAGTCTCTCTTCCTTGAGTCTCTCGATCAGTGCAACGATGGTAGAAGAACTGGTTCAAGTGACACTGGTTTCTGGTCTATGGATAAGAAAACAGTGTCTGATGGCTGGCTTGCCTTGGGCCACCATCGTATTTATGATCCATGGAACTGGCTGCTTTCTTGTTTTGAGTTCAGAGGCCTGGCCATGACACCTGGCTACGGCCGTCCACTCCGTCTGAGCCATTGCCACATGATCCATGATACACGGAGGCCGTGATCACTTACACGGACGGGCGGCGTCGATAAGGCCAAGAATGCTGTTTCAGGGCGCGCCCCCGATCACATGACCGGGGCACACCAGCCGTGGCACCGAGCGGGAAACCCCAACACACTCCATACGTACGCAGGCCTGGACAAATTCGACACCACGGCAGTCAGTCATGGCGCGCAACGTGTATCATCCTTTGGCTCCTGGATGTTCGTGTTGCGACGTGATTTGGTGATGCCCATCGTCCACATGACGACCATTACTGACCAAGGGGGCGTGCGATGAACGGCCAGGCCGCTGTGCATACATACACCGCCGGTGTTTCTCGGCAGTCCATCCGCTTCTGCCATGTGCGATGATCCCTACGTCGCATCTCCTTCAACTCATCGTGATGCAGAGGAAGCAAGGTTCCGGGGACACAGAGCCAAGAGGCAGTTTCTGGCATCACGGCAATTCGTCTTGTCACAGGTTCAAGTGTACCCACCGTAACCCCATGGGGGTGGAAAGGGGTGTGGAACACGGGCTCTTATTAACTCGAGCGACGACGAGTCTGGGGAACTTGGTGAATGAGCGCCTCGCAAAACCGTCCGCCGTGCATGAGTCGCCCTGATCGTGGGCAACTTGTAGGCTTTGTGGCTTTCTCTGCTACACCCATTCCCAGCTGCCCAGCGCGACCAGACTTTGACCAGACTCGGTTCGAGGTCAAGCAAAATGCGGGGTTGGGCTTTGGAGCATTTGAAATGTGTCTTTCTTCGCTTTCCACCACCATGTGTGGCGATAAAGAACAGAGCTTCAAACTAACACCAGCAGAGAGCCACATCAAGCGTCGCGTCACAAATGAGGCTCTGCCATCGCCAAGACCGCACGGGCGACGTTCTGCGGATATAGAAAAAGAACCAGGCAGGACCCTGCAGTCAGCACACAGTGGGATTAAGCATTTTTGGTGCCGCGGATCCGTCCATGGTCCTTGCCGTCCTTATCGCGCGGCATTCCAAGCACTGCATCTTGCCTTGACACGCTCGGATGGAGGAGTTCGCCAAATCTGGAGCTGCGCTAGCAACGATTGCATTAGCGCCGAGCCTCTCGCAGATGGGCGTCCGTGATTATCGGGGGAGTGGTGGTGGAGGGGGGGAGGGGGCAACGCCTTGTTTGCTCCAACAAATTACTCCGTACTCCCTTCTGCTATCTTAGTTCACCGTGGCTGGTTCCCGCCGCCGTTATCGGAACGTCCTCCACACCGGAACAAGCGCTGGCCCTCTGTGTGTTGCGTGTGTGTGTGTGTGTGTGTGTATGTGTTGCCATTCTTTACTTCAAGCCTTTTGGGCAGTGTGCTGTTTCTGCTCCCCCGCCTCATGCCAACACGGGCACACGTGATCGGAACAAGGAGCTTCAAGCCGATATCCAGCATTGCTGTGTATCACGTTGGACAGTACTGGCAACACACCCTCTCCTGGACGACAGTCGCGATATAAGGCCCGGCAACTACAACAGCTCGGCCAATCGGCCTTGGTGTAGTTGCTGTTGGAAGGTATTGCCATCATCGTCATCATCATAACCATCATTCTTGACTTCTTTGGCTCACATTTCTGGGTCACTGATCGCTCACTTTCCATTTCAGTTGCCCTAAATCGTGATCTGCAGTTTGATGGACATTGGCATTATCCCGGACGGCACAGACATCTCCAAGATGACCTCGCCACGCCGCTCCTACGTAATCGTAGGAGCCGGTGTGTTTGGTGTTTCCACGGCGTACCACCTGATCCAGAAGTACCCCGATGCAGACATCACGCTCGTTGATCGCGATGCCTGGAACAGCGACAACAGGGTGGCTGCCTCCTGGGACTGGAACAAGGTCGTGCGTGCTGATTACGACGACCTGATCTACTGCAGGCTGGCAATCGAGGCGCAAGATGTCTTCAAGAGCGATCCCCTGTGGCAGCCGTACTTCCACGAGACGGGGGTGTACTGGATGTGCCGCGGCAGCTACGCGCAGGATGTGATCCGCAACTACAAGACCCTGGGCAGGAAGGCAGAGATCTCGGCGGTGCCCGTCGCGGAGGCCAAGGAGCTCTACGACGGCCTCTTCAAGGACGCCGACTACACCGGGGTCACAGAGGTCCTCATCAACAAGACCAGCGGCTGGGCGGCTGCCGGGGACTGCTTGCTCGCCGTCACCAAGCGCGCCATCGAGCTCGGGGTGAAATACGTCACCCAGGAGGTGTCCACGCTCCTCATGGACCAAGGCCGCTGCAGGGGCGTCTGCACAAAGTCCGGAAAGTCCTTCACTGCCGACCACGTCCTGCTGTGCACGGGCGCCTACACCTCGAAGCTGCTCGAGCTCAGCGCGGACGAGGCTGGGGACAACAACCTCCGCGCCGGATCGCGCATCGTGGCCGGCGGGATCACGACTGGCATGGCCGTGCTGGATGACGAGCTGTTTCCGCAGTTCGAGAAGATGCCCGTGGGGTTCCAAGGCTACCCTGCTGAAATCGGTACGTTTTGAAGGGAAAAGAAAAGAAAGAAAGAAAGAAAGAAAAAGAAGCTCTGCAAGGAAAGGGGCCAATGGCGAGGACGAGACTGACATTTTTCTCCCAGGACCCTTCATGGGCAGTCTTCCGCCCACAAAGGATCGTGAGATCAAGTGGTGGGGTCCGACCATCTTCCGCAACACGGTCGAGGTCACGCCTGGGTATCAGATCTCGGCGCCTCCAGAGGGACGAGACTTTGGGCAGTGGAAGGTGTCGAAGAGGCTCCAGGAGGACATCCAGGCGGCCAAGCGACTCTTCTACGGGAAGAAGAGTGAGAACTGGCCAATGGCAAAGCATCGCATCTGCTGGTAAGTTAAAAAAAAAAAAAAAAAGAAAGAAAGAAAGAAAAAGGGCATTACTTCCCCATCGGCCCGACAGTCGTCACTGACACACCAAAACCCCAGGGACGCCTTCACCACCAGCGGTGACTTCATCATCTCACCGCACTCCTCAGCCAAGGGCCTGTACATCGCCACGTGCGGCTCGTTCCACGGCTTCAAGTTCTTCCCCGTGCTGGGCAGGTACATCACCCAGATGCTCGAGGGCGACCTGGCGCCCGAGCTGGTGCAGAAGTGGGCTTGGGATCGCGAACGGCCCGATCCAGCGTTGAACCCGGAGTGGCCGCGGGCGGAGATGAATGACCTGCAGGACACGGTGGCCAAACTTTGAGATTGTTTTTTTTTCTGGAATCATTTCAATCCTGTTCTACCTCTTACTACCATGCATGCATAGCTCAAAGGTTAGCAAGCCCATAGAAAGCCACTCCGGGGAATGCATAGTGTCAGAAAGGAAGGCCGTTAGCTAGGGCCAGTGCGACATCTGGCATTCATCACCAGCATGTACATGTTCTGGGGGTGGGAAGCCTTTGCTGGGATAAAAGGGAACGTACTTACTACGTCTTGTGATAGAAGAAGCCAGGGTCCCCCCGAATCCTTGTTCATTCCCGCGAATAACCCTTTCTGGAAATCCGTCCCGTCTGATTGGCCCACGCGGCGTCGCCGACTTATCGCTGCCGATATCGTTTCATGGGTCCGTCCCCCGGGCTGCAAGTCTCGCGCCTCTTGGAAAGTCTATCTGTGCGCTGAGAACCCCCATATCCATAGATAGGCTTCTTTCTAGTCAGTGGCGCTGCTCTGCTTTTGGTCACAGGAGAGCAAGCCCCCATCCCTTCCTCCTCTGCCCCCCTCCCCTCCTCCCCCTCCTCCTCCCCATTCTTCACCGACTCTAGTCGATTCTTTGTGTTCAGCCCAGAGAGGAGATGCAGTAAACTTCCCAACACAAAGGCAGAGATAACGATGGAGCGGGCGATGTCGGTAGATGAATCGTGCTCACAGCAGGTTTTCGCCTAACTAAGAACCCGCCCCCTCTTCGACTTTTGCCGCGTCAATAAACCCCCCCGGTGTTTTTTTTGTTGGTTCTTGTTCGATGGGTAATATGATAATATGTATCATACATACTCCGTAGACCAGGTCCACGACGACGCAAAGGTGGTCGTCGTCTAGCCACACATGGCAAAGAGATATGTAATTCCACCCCCCCTTTTCGCAGTCGAGACCAGGACCTCCGCCTTACCCCCCTCCATCTCTCTCTGCGCGTTGACAGGATTGCGACGCGGAGGGGTCGGGCACCTTTTATTACGTGTACGTACCCTACTTATCAGCACGACGATCACCCCTCGAACTAAAGTAGTAAGTAGACTTGACTACACTTATCCGGAACATCTCTGCGAGGTCTTGATCCCATTTCGTTCGCAAGTCTAGCCAGCTGGCAAAACGAGATGAGTGTCGATGACGGAGCGACTGGTCGTGGAAGGCGACGTTCTCATCATGCTTGTCTGAACTGCAGGTCGGTTTACCCTGGGGGAGAGGAATTTCATCAACGGGGCTTATCTACGCCGATGATGATGGTGGATGGATGGGAAGAGTCGCTGACCTCGAGGGGATGTAGGCGGAAGAAGACGCGATGTCCAGGGGAGCGACCAGCTTGTTCGAGCTGTTCGCGACTCGGACAACAGTGTTCGTACGCACCGGCAGCACGGCCTGCGCAGAATGCACGATCGGTTCGTACAATCCTCTTCTTCGTGTCTCTCTTCTTCGTGTCTCTCTTCTTCGTTTCTCTCTTCTTCGTTTCTCTCTTTTTCTTTTTGCTCTCTTTTCTTCTTGTGTGTATGTGTGTGTGTGTGTTTTCTCTATCAAAACGACCTTGAAAGCTGACCACCCCGGGTTGGGAAAAACAACAGGAAGAGAGGCTAGCGCATCTCGAAGAGAAGCTGGATCTTCTCTTGAATGGCAGCGTGTACATGCGACGCAAGCCCCAGCCCATGCCCGGAGGTGTGTGTCTGACCGTTGGCCAGGGCGAATCGCTTCCAGCAGCAACAACCGAGTACGCAGCAGCATGAGCAGCAACAGCAGCAACAGCAGCAACAGCAGCAACAGCATGGCGTCGAGAGAAGTTCGGACAAGTCCCAGTCACCGGGATCATCGTGCACGACCAACGCGGCGGACCAGAGCAGCAGCGCGCCGGTGAACCACGCGTCGTCTTCGTCCGTGGTGGCCATGTTCGACAGCGACGACTCGAGCCTGCGTCCGTCGCGGGCGGACGTGGCGATCGGCGTAGGTTTGTACTTCAAGTACTGCCACCGGCAGCCCATCTGGTGCTTCGAGAGGGACGAGGTGAGCGACCACGCGGCCATCCCCGAGGAGCTGGCGTGCAGCATCCTGGCCTTGACTTGTCGGTTCCACGAGAGGCGTCACCAGCTGCAGCTGTACCGGGAGAGCGCCAAGACGCTGATCATGCTTCGCATCGCCAATGGCACGGTCGAGTTGACGACCATTGAGAGCCTGTGTCTGCTTTCCTACTCTTCCTTTATGGGTACGTTTCTTCTTTCTTTTTTTCTCTCTCTGTTTTTTCCCCTCTCCTCTTTTTTCTTTTCTTCTCTTCCAACCCCTTTCGGGTATGTGTGTGTGTCTGCTCATGAATGGTAGATGGGAATTTCCAGCTCGGTCAGTTCCACCTGGGACTGGCGCTGCAGCTTTGTCGAACGGCGATGCTTGACGTCGAGAGTATGTACGTGGACAGGAGGAGCCCCTGCACGGAGCGCAGGAAGAAGCTGTTCTGGAGCCTGCAGGTGCTGGAGCAGTTCTACGGGAAGCAGGAGGGACTGCTGAGCGTCTCCACCGACATCTGGCGGCCGCACGACCTCTGCCCCAGCAACGGCAGGCCTGAGGCACGACCACCGCGGGGACCGCCTCTGCCCAGGGACGAGCTGGGGTGCTCCGACCCGTCCGAGCCGGGCATCTGGAACACCAGCGTGCACCTGTCGTGGGTCTGGAGCCAGGTGCGCAAGTACGTGTCCAACTGCGCGCGGCAGATCCTCACCGAGCCGTGGCGGCACGACTCCATGTACGCGCAGGTGCTGTCCGACTTCATGGAGACGGAGAACCGCATCCCCATCTGCCACCGCTACGACTCGGCCAAGTTCTACAAGCGCAAGGTCACCGAGCTCAAGGCCAACCGCGACTACTGGGCCCCCTGGCTCAAGGAGCAGTTCACCTACCACGCCATACACACCGTCCTCAACCACCCCTTCCTCTACATCGTCGGCGCCCAGCACAACCCCAACCTGGCCATCCCCAACACCTTCTGGCGCCGCTCCTCCGAGCTCGCCCTGCTCCACGCCACCTGGATCGTCCGCATGATCGACATGGTCGTCGACAAGCAGGTGCCCCTCGCCGACCCTTTCTTCGGCCACATCGCTGCTGTGGCTGCCACGGTCCATCTGTACTATTGCTGTGCTACGGCGCCGAGGCTGAAGCACAAGTCCAACACGGATTTCAACAAGTGCAGACGCTTCCTCAAGAGGTTCATTCCTTCGTCTCCTGCATGCGAACTTTTGGTACGTTTTCTTTTCTTCTTTCTTTATTTTCTTCTCTTCTGTTTTCCTTGTGTTATTTTTATGTTATTGTGTTTTATTGTTAAAAAGAAAATCGCATCCGCCATGACATACTCACACACACCGTGTACAGGATCAGAACCTCGACCGCATGACGCGCATGGCAGCCGGTCCCGAGATCATGGACGTCGAGGACTGGATGCCGTCCAAGATCTACCTCAACGTGCCGCTCATGTGGGACATCCTGCAGTTCAACTCCATGGAGGACCCCATGCAGAGCTCCGTCAGCGGCCTGCTGGACACCTCGCTCACCCCTTCGGTCGCCGCCACGCCGGGCATGGGCGACAACGGCTCGACCCTGGAGATTGTCGTCGCCACGTCCCCGGAGATCTCCATCAACACGGCCGACGGCGGTCAGGAGGCGCCGACTCTCTCGTTCAGATCGGCGGGGCCTCTGATGCGGGATTCGCCCTGGAATAACAACAACAATACCAACACCAATACCAGTAATAATCATGGCAATAATGGCAACAACAATACGAATAATAATGACAATACCAACAACAACAGCACCCACTGCCGCGAAGAGGAGACGTTGACCTTCAACTTCACTCCCTGGCTGTACGCGGACTCGACCCAGCTGTTCAACAGTGGCGATTTCGGCTACGATTCGCATTCCTCCACCAACGGGGATGACAGGGCTGGGCCGTGGTGGGAGGGCGGCGAGGGTATGAATGGAGTTTTGTTCAATAGTTTTTGAAGCAAGCGATTTTTAACAGATGAATGTATGTACGTCTACGGATGTTTCGTCTCCTTTTTTTCTCTCTAAAAAACAGGAGAAAAACTTGTTCTTTTTTATAAAAAGAAAGGACTCAAATTGAGGAGCTGGTGGTTGGTTCCTGTGATTTCCACTTGCATCGATCCAGCTGCTGCTTTCTGTGACTTTCACTTATATCGATGAGCTTTCTGTGGCTTTCACTTGCATCGATGAGCTTTCTGTGGCTTTTACTTACAACAATGAGCCACATCCCTTTCACAGTCAGATCGTGGTGAGACGACGTGAGAGACTTGCAACTCAACTCAACTCAGCCGGAAGATGACGGTAAACAAACATGTCAGATAGCAACACTCCCACTCCCACTGTCTATCATACACCACTATCCATCACACATAGTTCCCTCCACACCCTCTGCACAACTTCGCCAAAAGCTTCCATCTCCCTGTCGTCCTCGCCACACGACCACCCACCACCCCTCACCGAGAATCAAAATGCGAAAGCTGCCATTCTTTTACCGTAATCGGCCTAAACATTCCGATGGTGGGAGGGCGCAAGAAAAAGTTGGTCGGGTGACTTGAACTCTTGACTTCTTGGGGCGTGCGCCTCCTGCATCTGCATTGCATACGCTGAGAGTGCACTACAGATAGCTGCCCGACCGGGCTCGTACGTGTAAGTCGATTGGCGCCGGTGTACGATACCTCCCACCCCCCACCCCCCTTTCCCCTTGCTGGCTGGTCGCTATCGTTTACTGGTGTTGTCTAGGTAGATGCCATCTCGCGGTCATCGGCCCCGGAGGCCGGTCACGTGGGCGCGGTCGGTGCGTGGAACGGACCACCCTTCGAATGGCGGGAGAAGCGATGGGGGTCTGCTGCCACTTACACGCGAAAGGCGTGGATGGGGGAATGGCGATGGAGATACAATTACTTGTGAATGGCGCTGCTGCTTGCGTGAGTGAAGTTTACGTAGTTTCTACATTGTTGACCTCTTTTTTTTTTTAATAGAGAAAGAGGAGAGATTGATTTCATCTGCTTTACTCTGCTTGTGCCCCCCAGTCATCCACCTCTGATCTGGGCCCTCACACTTCCAATAAAGCATGGCGCTGTCACAGCGTGTCGTCATCATCGGGGCAGGCATCGTCGGCGCCAACGTGGCCGACGAGCTCACCCAGCGAGGATGGAACAACATCACCGTCGTCGAGCAGGGGCCGCTGTCCATGCCCGGCGGCTCGACGTCCCACGCGCCCGGCCTCGTCTTCCAGGCGAACCCCTCCAAGGCCATGACGCAGTTCGCCATGTACACCGTCCAGAAGCTGCTGTCCATCGAGGAGGGTGGCCGGAGCTGCTTCAACCAGGTCGGCGGGCTGGAGATCGCCACCACGCCCGAGAGGCTGGAGGAGCTCAAGCGGAAGCATGGCTATGCTGCATCCTGGGGTGTCGAGACGCACCTGCTCACCCCCGGCGAGTGCGAGAAGCTGTACCCCTTGCTCGCGGACTCGGCTGTCCTTGGAGGGCTACATATCCCTTCTGACGGACTTGCGCTTGCTGCGAGGGCGACGCAGATCCTCATCAAGCGCACGCAGCAGAAGGGCGTCAAGTACATCGAAAAGACTCCCGTGGTTGGCATCGAGCAGGCTGAGGGAAAGGTGACCGGCGTCCGGACACCCCAGGGGAACATCTCTGCAGACATCATCATCTCCTGTGCAGGGTTCTGGGGCGTCGAGGTGGGCGCCATGGTCGGCCTGACGATCCCCCTCGTGCCCATGGGCCATCAATACGTCAAAACCACCCCCGTGCCATCACAGGCCGGCAAGAATGAGCTTCCCAACGGCGCAAAGCTCCCCATCCTCCGCTACCAGGATCAGGACCTGTACTACCGGGAACACGGGGATCGCTACGGCATTGGCTACTACGGCCACAAGCCCATGCCGGTGGTCGCCGCCTCGCTCGGCCAGACCCCCAGCAGCGTGAGCGAGAGGAACATGCCGTCGCGCATGGAGTTCACGCCCGAGGACTTCGACCCGGCCTGGAAGCTGTCGCAGGCCCTCCTGCCGAGCCTGAAGCAGGCCAAGATCGACGACGCCTTCAACGGCATCCTCTCCTTCACTCCGGACGGCGGGCCGCTGGTCGGCCAGGCTCCCCACGTCGAGGGCTTCTACGTCGCAGAGGCCGTCTGGGTCACCCACTCGGCCGGTGTCGCCCGTGCCGTGGCGGAGATCCTCACCTACGGCACCGCCGAGGTGGACACGTCCGTCTGCGACCTGGCCAGGTTCGACCAGGTCCAGCTCAGCCCCGAGTACATCAGCAAGACGTCGCAGCAGAACTTCGTCGAGGTGTACGACATCGTCCACCCCTTCCAACCGCGGGACGACCCTCGCAACCTGAGGACCAGCCCCTTCTTCCCGCGCCAGCAACAGCTCGGGGCCAGCTTCCTGGAGACCGGCGGCTGGGAACGGCCGGAGTGGTACGAGGCGAACAAGCACCTGGTGGACGAGCTGCCGTCCCACTGGAAGCCGAGGTCGCGCGATCCGTGGTCGTCTCGCTTCTACTCGCCCATTGTCGGTGTGGAGGCTTGGAAGACTCGCACGGCCGCCGCCATGTATGACCTCACAGCTGAGCGAAGGCTGGAAGTGTCTGGTCCTGGTGCCGAGACGCTCCTGCAGAGGTTGACCACAAGCGACGTGTCCAAGCCGGTCGGAAGCATCACCTACACACTGCTCCTCAACCAGAGAGGCAAGATCAGAAGTGATGTGACCGTCGCCCGGCTGTCGGAGGAGACGTTCCAAGTCGGGGCCAACTGGGCAACCGACACAGCGTACCTCGTCCGCGAGGCCAAGACGCAAAGCAAGGACGCCCCGGGCCTGTCCGTGCAGGTTCGCGACATCACCGGCGCGACCTGCTGCATTGGTCTTTGGGGCCCCGCCTCGCCCGATGTCATCTCGGAGCTGAGCCGCGACGACTTCAGCACCAGGGTTCTCCCCTACTCGACCCTGAAGCATGCCGAGGTCGCCGGTATTCCCGTCGTTGCCATGGCGCTTTCCGCCGTGGGCGAGCTGGGATGGGAGATCCACACCAGTGCCGAGTACGGCCAGTACCTCTGGGACATGATCTACCAGGCAGGCCAGCCGTGCGGCCTTGTGGCGGCCGGGCGAGGGGCGTACTACTCCCTCCGACTGGAGAAGGGATACCGTCTCTGGGGCGCCGATATCAGCACCGAGCACGACCCGTTCGAGGCTGGTTTGTCATCGGCCATCGATCCCAAGAAGGAGGGCTACGTCGGCCATGGATTGATCAGCGGCCTTCTCAAGACGACGCCATCGAAGAGGATTCGGTGCCTCGTCGTGCAGGATGGACAGTCCATGATCCTCGGCAAGGAGCCGGTGTATGTAGGCGAGCAGGTGAAGGGGTATGTCACGACTGCTGCATTCGGCTTCACCATCGGCAAGCCCGTTGCGTTTGCGTACCTATCCAGCGATGTCGAGATCGGTCATGAAGTAGAGGTAGAGTATTTCGGGAAGAGGATCAAGGCCACGGTGTCGCCCGACCCGGTCTATGATCCGCAGATGAGTCGCTTGAAGGGTTTCAGAACAGCGCATAAGCTGTGATGGAAACGATGAGGAACCGTTGTTCATGTTGCATTGCATATATTTATATAGCATCCAGTGTCTTTGAGCATTAATTACTGAGAACAAATTCAACACTCGAGTCGTGGATCCTGTGCATAAAAGTGTCTGGTTCGAGTCGTTATTTCTCTCCGATCAACAAATGGTCCCAGCCGAACATGATGTGAATTGGTGAGTCCAAGAAGTTTCCCTCGTCGCCTATATAGATGTTCAACATCGTCAGTCTTTTGTGCCTTTTCTTCTTCTTTTTACCAGTAGCTGGGATTCACTCACTCGCAACTTTCTCTACGAATTCTGTGTCTGTCACGATAGCACGCCAGTCGTCGAAATTGTCGAGCCAGAGCTCTGCAATTCCGTCGTACTCCAGTACAGGGGCGCCGGAGGATTTGGCAAGGGCCTTTTCTTCAGCTGTGACGTGGTGCTGCACATGCAAATGCCGCATCAGTATTTCGGACTCTGGAGATGCAGCATCGAAACAGGGTGGCAACAGATGGAAAGTCTCTTACCTGGTTGTATCGCCGGACCTTTTCCATGAACTTCCTGTTCTCAAAGGCTGGGGCAATGTGGTTGTTGGCCCAGTAGGCGTGGAAGTATTCGTCGCTCAAGTCGGGTCGCTTCCGAAGGAACAGCGATACTTTGACATACTTGCCAGGCTTGGGGGCTGGGCCAGTAAGTTCTTTCAGTGCCTTCGCCATTTTCCTCGATCCAACAGTCGAAAGTCTTTCACGTGAGGAAGAAATGGGAGAGAAATGTTTGCGATCCACGAATAGGCTGGATTCAAATGGAAGCGAGTCTCGAAGTTGTTACACCTACACTCCAGAAGTCGTGTTAGTTCCAGCACGGTCCTTTGTGCTCTATATACCTACTGACATGCACCTTGGCGCTAGCTTTGAATGAGGCGTCTGACTTGTTCTGACTCCATGGCCGAAAAGACAATGAGGAGGCGTTCGGCTCGTGAGGCCCACACTCTGCAATCGTGGAGAAGCATTTCCGGGGAACGCCATCTTCTCCAATAGCTCCGCATCACAACTTAATCCATGTGGGGGGATCCAGGAACAAGAGGAACAACGTAGCCGAGGAGCGACAAAGATGCTGGGGTTTAAGAAGTCAAAGGAACATGATGTGACCTTGCACCGATACAGCTGGGGTCGGAATTCCATAACGAGGATTTCGAGTTGACGACGACCTGGAAGTGAGCATTGAGCTATACGTCAATTTAGCCCACCACACGAAGACGATGGCAACGGCACCTGACATGAGCGGGCCAGGCCTGCTCTTCGTCATGGCCAGGATCTCTCGCAAAGACATCATGGACGAGCCAACCTACATGAACTGGTACGACAACGACCACATCGCCGAGATCATCGAGACGAGCGGTTTCGACTCGGCATTCCGCTTCATCCGTAAAGACCGCGACACGGCTTCGTTCCCTTACCTTGCCCTTTACCCCATGGACGACGTCGCATTCCTCAAGAGTGAAGAGTTCAAGAAGATCAGGGTGCATAGCAAACTGCTTCCGGGATCAGGACTGGTCTATGACCTGGCTGATAATGAGGTGCGGTACTATGGGCTGAAGGAGGTGGTGGACGGCACTAAGAAGGGAAAAGGTCAGTTCATGAGGACAGCGAAGTGAAGTCGACACATTTGCCAACGTAGAGCTGTTTTAGGACATACGAAAACTATTGTGCCGGCCCAGTTCGAGCTGAAAGAGGGCTCGTCAGAGGCAGAGTTCGAGACCTGGGTGAAGGAAAAGGTACGCGGATGCAATTCGTCTGACTCACGGCCCAAGGGCCCTCCCTACGGCATGATACTGACCATAACCGTGTGTGTATGTAGCATATCCCCCGTGTCTCGCAGGCACGTGGTTACCTGCGTACCACCAAGTTCAAGCTTCTCTTTGCGCGCACAAACGCCCAGTCGCGAGCCCTCAAGGGTTTGCCCACCACTGATGAGCCTAGCCCAGAGCCACCGACGTGGTTGGTCTTTCATGAGTTTGAATTGGATGATGTGGATGCAGGCGTTGTCGAGAAGGCCAACTCGGATGCGGAGGGTGGTGGGCTGTTCGGGTTTTCGGATTTACCGGTGTATTGCATTGCCAAAACGCATGGACAAGGGGATTTCTTTCATGGAAGGTGAGCATGCTGCCACTGGATGGGCCGTGGCAGTGGCTAGAAGGTCTGAGAAACCATTTCAGACAGCTTCTCGCTCTTCATACAATGCATCGAATTTCGCAGGTGTATGTCTTTGGATATGCTGATGAACAGAGGTCAATGCCACCAAGTCATGTCTCCCGCTCCATTGATGCCAGTTCAGGGTACGGAGTACCTACTGAGGTGCCTACCTAACCCACAGCCCCTGACGTCATGTGCTCGATGCCACATTGCGCTCAAGCCACACCTTATTAGCCACTCAGAATGTTCAGTGAAGCAATTGGGCAAATGTTGGCAATCTAATGAATGACCTTGACGAAGCTTAGACAAGACAAAATGAAATGAACCCTAGACTACTCCGTAGATTGTGCCGTCATTGTCGCCCGGTCAGGTTTCTGCTGATCTTCATAATCCCTGCCTCGTGGTGGAGGCGCCCTGCCAGGCGACGTAATGGGTTTTAGTGGCCGGGACTATCCAGTCTTGGCCTCTGGTGGTGCCTTGTTGCAAACCCTGTCCGGGCCCAGTCCAAGCCGGCATTGCTGCGTTTTTGTTTTCCCGGCTGAGCAGATCGATCGAAGACAGGTAGACTGACAGACAAACGGGACAGACGATGTTTCTTTTTTAATCAAGTCTAGACTCTCTCCTCTCTATGCTTCCGCGTCCCGTCTCTCGTCTCACATTCAATGGCTGCTGGTTGAATTCCGGTTGCTGGCTTTCCTGTAGTTGACGCCAACCAGACCCGGCATAGCGCCTCCAGCACATCATCCGCCACCTCCGGGCCGAACTTTATGGGGCGAAGAGGGCCCGTGGGCTGTCCAACTGTCTCGCGCCAACTGGAAACAGCACGCCGTACAGTAACTCGACAACGTGATTGATTGCAGCGTATCGCTTCCCGCTGACAAAACAATTCTCTCTCCCCCACCGTCTGTTTGACGACCTTGCCTTACTCACACCAACCACTGGCCGAGACGAGTCTTCACTTGGAACTGGTCGGCTTCGGCCTTGTCTCCTCTTTGCTCATTTGGGCCACTCGCTTGTCCCTCGCGCTTCCCTGGCCCCGAGACTCCGGGGTTCGTCCACGCCTTACTCAGCGCTTGTACCCCAACCGATGGCAACAAACTTTCACCATCTGACGGCAACACAAACTCTGTATCGCTCCTGTACTGCTCCGCCTCCTCACGCCTAGACCTCGTCTACTCCCTAGGGCCAGCCGAATACTCTGCTTTTGCATTCCCAGTAGTACCTCGCACCCAGCCCTATTCGATACATATTCCGATTTTCCACGTTGCTCTCGCCTGTTCCCGAGACGCTTAGCCTGCGAAACCCCCATCTTCATCGAATCATCGCCAAGTGTGCTCCCAAGACCAACCCCTGCTTGGCCTCACTTCTGATACGGTTCTCGCCCATTCGGCGTGAGGGTATCGCCTCAAAATGGACCGACGCGATCGTCCGCTGTCAGAATCAGATCCTGACAATCATCATCTTGCTCGTCCGACGTCCTCTATCCGTGGCCCGAGCCCTGTCCCATCTCATCGATCGATTCGCTCGAACATTTCGACCGTTCCCGCGACTCCCGGCGTTGAAGGAGCAACTGGGAATGGCTCAGACTACTTCACGCCTCTCGCGACCGGTCACAGCAATGCGCCGTCAGCGAGGTCACATGCATCCAATCCCTATCGGTCACCCAGGGCTGCAGCTGGCGTGTTTGGACGAGCAGATGGACTCGAGTCCTTGCGACAACCTAGCATTCGCATTCGACGATTGTCCGGCGCTTCCTCGTCGCGGCCAGTTTCCAATGCATCGATCGATAGCTTAGCGCCTCCGTCACAGGGCTTCAACTATGATGGGAACCGTCCTCGAAGTCTGTCCCAGCCTGATCGCGCTTACCTGCCCCAAGACGCCACAGCCCATGCACGCCACTCCAGAAGGCTGCAGGAGCTGGCCATGCCTCGATTGACCGAGGAAGGGAACCGCCCGAGTATGGCAGAGCTGGAGGCAGCACGTTCGAGTCCACCACTGTCGCCAGCAACATCGCTGCCGGAGCGAGGTCCCTTGGATGAGCAGACTGTGGAAGGATCACAGACTTCGTCGCGTAGGGTTCGGTCAAGTAGGAGATTCTGGCCGGGTTTTGGTCGCAGACAGGATCGCGATGCAGAGGTCGATCCTCAACAGCAAGCTGACGCTGAGTACGACGAGGCCCTGGTAGATTGGCTGGACACAATCGGTATGGACAAATTGCCCCTTAGCAAGACCCTTGACATGGCTAACGAGTCGATGTGCAGATCCCGAAGTTCAGACACTATCAACCCTCACCAACGTCCAAAACTCCCTTTTTGTGCCTGATTTAGGTAGTTGGATCAACCGTCGACCAACGTACAGCCTGTCGCAACACCAGCTGGAGCACATACCTCGGCTACCGCTTCCGCAAGTTGCGGGCCAGGCCCGTACCCGACGCTCGACCATCGAGCAGTCCACACTGCCGGTTGTTGATGAGTCGACTGTACTGGCAGACAACCTCGAGCAAGTTCCAGACCAAGTCCCGGGCTTGCACCGAAGTGCGACCATCACGTCCCAGCTTACGGACTCGCATTATGCTGCCTTGCCGCACGGCCACTCTCTCGAAGGGTGGACGCAGGAGGAGAAGTTGGAGCTCGATGATCATGTGCGACACATGCTGCACTCAAGGCGTGCACGTATGAAGAGGCGCCTCAAAGGGTTCGGCCAATACGTCTCACGTCCTCTTGGATTCCTGGTCACACTTTATGCCGTTCTTATCACCCTGTTCGGGTTGGCATGGGTGCTCTTCATGATCGGCTGGATCTACGTCGGTGATCGGCAAAAGTACATTATCCACGTCGTGGACAGCGTTTTGGTTGCCCTCTTTGCCATCATGGGCGATGGTCTCGCGCCATTCCGCGCAATGGACACATATCGCCTGTTCTTCATTGTGAGGTACACGCGCATCATCGAAAGGGCGAAGAAGGGGAAGTTCCCTCGTCCTCGGTCACGTCTGCAGAAACAAAATATTCCTCCCGAGGTGCGAGAGAGCATGGACCTGATGGCTGCAGGACGTGTATCTCTAGGCCAAGCCCCGGGTTTTTCACACGAACGGCGCCGACCAAGCAACGAGGGTCATTCTGAGTTTCCACCAATGGCAGACGAATGCCACCAGCTTCGAGATCTCGAGGATGGCAAATCAGATGCCACGGAGGACTGGCTGTCTGTTCTTACACCAAAGCAACAAAAACGACTTATCCATCATAAGAAGAAGATGGCCAAGTCTCACAGTTTCTACAAGCCTCAGGAGACATTCACTCATCGCGCATTCCCTCTGAGCTACCTGATCGCCATCGTCCTCCTTCTCGATCTCCACTCCTGTCTCCAGATCTCACTCGGAGCAACCACCTGGGGCATTGACTATCGCACACGAAACCCCGCCATCACCACCGTGATCCTCTGTCTCAGTATCACTGCCAACATCACTGCCGGTCTCACTATCAGCAGAGGCGACAAGATTTCCAGAAAGAAGGACGTGGTGGCCCTGCTTGATCGCCAAGCTTTGACGGGCGATGCTATCAAGGCACTTGAAAAGAGGAGGAAAGCGGAAAGTGGCGAGGACACGGACCTTAGCAGGGATCCATCAGGCTCGAAACTTGACCAGAGGACAGACTCGCCTGAGTCGGGAGAATCGTCCTTTGCCAAGCTGAAGAAGAAGGCGTCTCCTGAGGGCAAGGAGATGCGAGCGAAGTTGACAAAGCGAGGTGCGGTCGAGTATTAAGATGAGTCATTATAGATAGCGTATACCACTTTTAATGCATTATTTCCTCCCATACATTATCCACCGCACATGAAGCATATGATTTCCTTTCAGGTATTCAAGATTGGCAAAGGTAAGTCGCTAGCACGCTGTTGAAGCCCGATCGCAGTTGGGGACGCCCAGTGAGAGGAACGCTCCGGTCCCGGGGCGGGACATCATCCACTTGGGAACCTCCACTTCATCACTCGTCACACAAGCGCAGCTCATCGCTCCAGCATCACAAACAAAATCACCAGGCAGGCACGATGGGCAGCATCTCTATTCGGAAGTCTATTCGGTGGCTACCAGATGATGCATCGGAGCCTACATCAACCATTGTGTTGACCTCGCCGCAGCGAAAGTTCGTGGACCTGCGCATCTTCGGCCCACCACCGCAACGGGAGATCCCCCTCGGTAAGCTTCAATCGCAGACTCAATTCCTCTAGAATCTGAGCACGCTTACAATGGTTTTATTCTTTTGGCAGGTCATATCGCACCCACACAACTAGACTGGGGTATTGCGGGAACGTCATCGTCGTCACAGCGGCAGGAGGGGGAGGAAGGGGGTGAGACGATCACGCGAGGGAAGTGGGATCACTGGATCGACTCCCGGACAACGGAAGCCGTGTCTGATGAAGGGGACATGTTCCCCCTAGACGACACGACGACGTTGGAGAAGGGGAGGATGGTGAACCCGGACACGGGGCTGGAGACAGACTACGAGGAGGTCTGGGACGACGTGACGCCAGGCGTGATCCCCGGCGTGGAGAACGGGGTGAGGTGCGTGGTCCTCCAGATGGAGGACGGGCCGAGTCGCGGCATGATGGTCGTGCTGGGCAGGTACTGCCAGGCGATTGCGAGGACGGACAAGGGCGTGTCCGTGGAGAGGCGGATCTACCAGGACCGCGTGGGGTGGAATTACCACGCGAGACTCGATGGGGCGTGGGAGTTGCCGTGCGACGAGGTGCTGAGCCGTTTGAAGCTGGGCCAGTTGCCGATAGGGGCGGCTGTCGAGGGTGCTGGACGGAGGTGGGAGGTTGTGGAGGTGGCCTAGTCGAACAGCCGGTGGGCAGTCGTTCCTTTTTCACTACAAGGACGACTTGATCACTTTTCTGAATGATTCGGGTTCAAGTTCCGAAGCATGGGATGAAAGAGGACGAGAATTGAAGTGTCTCAGAGTGCATATCATATCCTTCGTGCCCGTCGTGTCGTTGAAGCCCATGAAGAGTGCCGAGTGTTTCGGCAGGGATTGCTCATGGGTGTACTTAGACGAGGTCGGAGAGTCAGAATGACCATAGATCGACGTAGATGGCGCGCGCAGCTTGGAGATCGTGGTGTTCTAGGGCCATGGTCTTGCCGACTGGGATGAGGATGCTCATGATCCATGAGTGGCCAGGGAGAGCAGGCTATTGGCGCGTTAGCTGGAACATTATCCATGTTTCGAGGCATCCAGAAAGCTTCGGGACTTGCACCGCCATACCTCTTTGACTGCTTGATAGAACAGTCTTCGCTGTCGATAGCCCTTGTATACACCCGAAGTTACGGGAAGACCACGACTAGGGCCGAGTGCAGCAACGTCGAAGCCATGGCGAAGCACACTGATTACAATGTGACAACAGCTGACGCAACAACCTCGACGATGGGAATGTTCAAGTACACATAGCTCTGACACGGGGTCCTGATTTCCTCGACCTGGATCACATAGTCGGCCAAAAGTAGCCGACTGACCAAGCCACTATTGTTGCTCCAAGGATGGCCCTGGGCTGAGCGTTGCCACTGGACATATAGACTAGGTACCTGATCGGACGAATATGCGACTCATCCCTATCCTAAGAAGTCGTTGGATTGCAGCACTTGAAGGCAGGGCGGGCATTGGCGGGTGCGAATCCGAAGTAGTTGGCTGGCAGTGGCTGAAAGGAATAGCATCCAGAGTTCGCGCGCAAAGTCAGCAGAAGTAGCCAGCCAGACGAAATGATCAAGTATAACGGCAAAGTACATGTCGATGAGACCTCTAACTGAGTAACCTCAATGTACTATGGGCTCCATCTTCAGCGAATGCAGCCTTCCATCTTCCGCACAAAGCAAGCTGTATGACAAGGGGCTGGCTGTCTTTATTTGGGCCAATCTGACCGAAAGTCTTCAACAATGCGGCCTCGCCACCACAGCTTCAATCTCAATCAAGAAGTCACCCGGCAGCTTGCCCGCCTGGATCGTCGTCCGTGCAGGCTTCGGGTTGGGCAAGAGCGCAGAGTACACGGCGTTCATGGCCTGGAAATCGCCCATGTCGGCAAGGAACACGGTGGTCTTGAGGGCGAGGTCCCAGCTTGTGCCGGCTTCCTCGAGCAGAGCCGAGATGCTGTTGATGATGACGGTCTGTTGATTTGTTTTTTTTTTACATGTAAGCGACCATCATCAGTTCAGATCCGGTGCCTCGCATAGACTAATCAATCGGCCGTGCTGGAGCGATCGGGATCAAACGTACTGTTTGTGCTTCAATGCCTTCAGGGATTGTGCCGTTGATGGATGGGACGGTCCCACTCGTGTAGACGAGGTCTTTTGTCATGACAGCGCCAGCTTTGAGAGCGTTAGCATGTCAATGGTAAGGGGGGAAATGGGAGCACGGGTGTTGTTACTTACAGAGAATGGGACCCTTGTTACCAAGATGCGTAATTGGCGACTTTGGTGCTCGTTTATGATTGTCAGAAGAGGGCGCCGCGAAGATCCCTCCCACCATTGCGAGGAGGAGGGTTGTGGACTTGAAGAACGAGGAGTAGAGCATATTGTCTCGCCGAGTGTAAAGAGAGATCTGAAGTGAATATGTGAGGAGAAAGGTATTTGACGGGCGATTGGTCTAATTGAGCCTGCTTAAACAACCTTAAACTTAAGGTAAGGCATTGGCTGGGGAACCTGGTTAAATATGATGCGCCGGGCCATCGATCAATGCTCTACTTGGAGCCAAGAAATCGTTGTCTTCAACACCATCGCCAGGTTTTCAAGATGCGCAGTAGCCATGACGGGGGATCAACTTTGCAACTTTCCCCCCTCACATGCTCCGATACACGGCGACTGGGCGGGACAAGCGAATGAGTCAAGGAGACGATGACGATCTCCCAACTTACATGCCCTTTCGGTAAACTTTTGCTTCGCTTCTCTTATCTCCCATATCGACACTGCCAAGGTCCGGATTGTCGGTAAGCTCCCTATCTCGAGCCCATCCACGCTTGTTGTGCGAACCACTTGCATATGCAAGCCAGCTCTTAGCTTGGCGACCCCGGTCCAGCCTCCCCCTCATTAGAAAGCTGTCTTATCTTGATACGCGGGTGTAGAAGGGAAAAAGGAAGTAGGTTCATCTGTTTAGGCACCGGGAGAGGCTGGAACTAGTGTCTTGCTTGTCAGTCTCAATCCGTGGGGCGACGACTTGATCGGTTCTCGGCTTCGCTTACCCATGCGAAGAGCGAGACAACACACACACACACCATGAGTCGTGGAGCCTACGCCCTTCCTTTGATAGAAGCTTATAACTTAACCCCGCAGCTGAAAAAAAAGATGTGCCGTTAGGTTGTTGGAGGGGTTGTTTAGATAAGTGGTCGTTATCAGACATGCCGCAGAACTGATCCGGAGGAATTCGTAGCCTAGGCGAAGCGGACTGCCTACGTGGACGGAGGGGACAATCCGACGGACCAGTCAATCAGCTGCAAGCATCCCACGCTCGCTGGACGTGTTGGTGGCTGCTATCATGGCGGTTCTTCCAAAAGGCCTTGATCGAGATTCCGTGACACATCAACCGGCATGGAAGTATCGGTGAAGCATCGATAAGATGGCACGATGAGCTGAGCGAAGCGCCCTCCGCGAACCGATGGATGGGTTGAGGCATCTGGCGATGTCGGCCATCGCGGACCGGAGAGTTTGCGGTGTTTGTTATCGCATTTGCTTATCCTTCGCATGTGGATGATAGGCCTCGGGAGAACTGACTCGAAGAGCTGCAAAAGGTCCTCTGATAGAGGCTCTTATCATTGTGTCACGTTTCGATGGAGGTTCCGAGGTGATGGGACGATCGTTGGAGGGTTGTGCAAAAGACTTGGTGAAACCTGCAGCTGGAGATCAGGATATAAGACCCTGGACATGGCTCGTGGTGTTGTTGGGGGTCACTCCTCTTCAGCCAAGTGTCTCAAACGAGCCTGCCAAGATGATCACTCCTAAAGCTTGGATCCTTCTGTTGGCTTCATGCCGCGAGGCTTTGTCCAGTCCGACTCCTGCCTCTCATTCTGTTTCCTTTCACGGGCTGCTCGGAGTTGCCTCTGAGTCTGTACACAACATTCACCTCACCTACGGCGATGCCTTTCCACATGGAAGCTTCCGCGTCGTGTTCGGGGACTGCGACATGGGCAGCGAGAACGACCTTCATCACGAGGTGACATCTCTCTTCACGGACGAGGAATCAGCACCTGACCGCCTGGTGTGGTTGGTACCGAAGGACGTCCGTGATAATGGCTGTCTTCATGCTTTCTCAAATGGTGCCCTTCTTGGTCGGTCCGAGCCTATCAGCCTCTCGGAGCCACTGCGGAAGCGCGAATCTCTTTCAGAGATTGGTGACTCAAATGGTCTCTGGTTCGACGGAGTGAAGTACCTGGAGGCTAGTAATTTGACCTCCGTCAAGTCTTCCGAAGCCAAGGAGAAGAGGATTGGGATTGTCGGTGGTGGTATGTCTGGCCTCCTGACCAGTCTACTGCTCACGTCTGTTGGCATGACCAACTGGCACATCATCGAGTCAACTCAGCGGGTTGGAGGCCGTATTCGCACCAAGTATTTGAACGGCACTGGTCCAGATGATTATCAGTACCAGGAGATGGGACCCATGCGATTCCCCGTCGAAGTCAAGTACGACGACACCAATGAGACTTTGCCGATCCAGGATCACAAGATGGTCTTCCAGCTTGCTGAAGTTCTGAACGAAATGAACGGCAACGACTCAGACCTCGCTGTCAAGTTCATTCCCTGGATTCAGAGCAATGCCAACACTCCCACCAACTCTCGCGGCTACCGATTGCCAGATGGTAGGGTCCCAACCAGGGCTCAAATCGCTGAAGACCCAAGCGTCTTACCTGCCGCTGTCAATGCCTCAGACCCTCACGGTGCTGAGCTCGGGAACGACTTTTTGGAGCGCCTGATCGACATCACCCCTGAGCGTATGCGTAACGTTTCCACCAATGTGTTCAAAGCCCACAGGGATGCCATTGATCGTGGGCTCTTCCATTGGTCGGAGGCGGCTTACCTCAGGTACCAGCTCGGTCTTGATGATGATACTGTGGATTTCATGACGGGCTCTGGTAACTCTCCCATGTTTGGTGACTGGTATGATACGGTGTACTTTGCTGCCTCCAAGTGGCTCACGATTGACAAGGGCCTTGAGTCGCTGCCCAAGGCATTCGCACCGCACATCAAGGACAAGATCACCTATGGCCGTAAGATCGAGGCCATCCAGCATAACGAGACTACCTCAAAGGTCTCGTTGACTTGGAGAGAGTCTCCGCTTGAGAAGGCGCAGACTGACGAGTATGACTATGCAGTTGTTGCTGTGCCTTTCTCCAAAGTCCGTTTGTGGAAGCGTCCAGCCTATTCCAACCTCTTGACGAGGGCAATTGGAACACTGAACTATCAGCAATCCTGCAAGGTAAGCATAACGTGAACCTCGATACGATGGATATACTCTAATTGCTGCACAGGTCGCACTGCACTATGAGACCCGGTTCTGGGAGTCTCAAGAGAACCCCATCTTTGGAGGCTGCGGCTCAACTGACCTTCCGGGTATCGGGTCCGTGTGTTATCCTGCGTACGAAATTAACTCCACGAGGCCCGGCGTTATTCTCGCTTCTTACGTCTCTGGTACGGATGCTCGATCCGTGGCAGCCCTCAGTGACGAAGATCACGTTGCCATGGTCCAACGCGCCATGGTCGAAGTCCACGGTCCCATCGCCGACGAGCAATGGACCGGCAACTACAACCGCCAATGTTGGGAGGTCGACGAGCACCAGGCTGGAGCGTGGGCTGCGCCGACAGTCGGCCAACAGGAGCTCTTCATCCCTGCGTACCACAAGACGGAACTCAACACGATCTTCATCGGAGAGCACACGAGCATTACGCACGCATGGATCTTCTCGGCCCTGGAGTCGTCGGTACGGGGCACGACACAACTGTTGTTGGATCTGGGGTTGGTGGACGAGGCGAAGCATATTGTTGAGACGTGGATGGCGAGGTGGATTACTGTTTAATGAGCGACGCGTGTTGGGGTGATGACGACTGCAAAGCATTTATGAGCTGATGAAGGTACATACACACGAGACATAGGAACATGGCATTTCCTCATTGAGGAAGGTCCCCATGCGATGAATGAAATGAGCGATGATGAAGCTCAGCTGGACCAGGTTGGCGAGAACGGTGATGCGAGGCTGTGCCCGAAGACGAAGACAACACGGCAAGATACGAAGTAGGAGCTACTTTGAGATGATCAAGTGAAAGTGGGGCCAACGGTGATTGGAGCAGTGTCATTGGCTCAACGATGTGATCCTTCCAAGATCCTAGTCGGGCAAAGTACCCGGTACCTGACGCTGAGTCGACAATGGAATCTGGTGATGGATGGTGAGAAGGGATAGATTGTTGTGCACGGAAGAGGCATTCAAGGGTTACATGTCTCAAAAGTACAAGTAGCTCGGAATTACCTTGCGATGATGTTTCCAAATCCATCAGCAACCGCAATCCAATTCTCCTCGTTTCTTGTAAGACGCAAGCACAGGCATTTCCAAGCTCGACTTTTGACTCTGTAACTCAATCGGCTGGACCCATCACCAACAACCTTAAGGAACTCCTACAGTACAGCATTGGAGGTCCGGCTCCGTTCACGTTGCTTTTTCCTTTCTGGTTTGACAGTACCCGCATTTGGCGCCTCGGTCAAAACCTGCATTTGTCCATCAGACCAAGAACCGTACCATCTCGAGTACACTGACTAAGGTACCCTGCACTTCTGCATCGGCCCCATCACTGATCAAGAGCCCCATCCGTTCATCCCTCCGTCGCCCTACAGAATCACGACTGTGAGTCTTTATCAATCTGCTCATTATCGTCTTGGCCCCGCTCTTCTGCGCTTTATTTCCGCGCCGTCTGTGTTGGTTCCAGGGGCAATCGTCATTTCTTGCTATTTGTCCTCAAGATGCTTCTCTGCCGTACAGCCCGTCCCTACGGAGTCAACCCGTCCCTCAGCGATACGATCTCACGATCTTCATCTCACCCTCGTCTCGTTCACCGTACCTATAGAGTTCAAACATCATAAGCCCAACGCACTCGTCCTCCAAGCAACAGGCGGTGAAAGCGCCTGTCACCCATCCCATCACGACCCTGCCCCACTCCTCAGTCCACCACCCGCCCCAACCCCTGTCGCCCTCTCTGTAGTCTCTACCTTCCAGGTACTAGCTCTACTCTTGTCCTGCTACGGCACCGCTGCTACGCGCTGCACCTGCCCGGGTCCCTCCGCCTAGCGTGTCCCTTGTCCCCTCTGTCGAGATGCCCTCAACGAAACCGCAATTTCACCGGCCACCCTCTTTCTTCCTTCCTCCTCCATCCTATCACTGCCTCTCGCCACCTTTTTCTCACTTCCAATCCTCTCTTCACAGATTATAGTCAACTTTCAAGATGGCGGCACGACCTCAGAACATCGGCATCAAGGCCATCGAGATCTACTTCCCCAGCCAGGTGAGCTCGTCCCTGCCCCAGCGATTGCCCCTCCAAACGCGAAAAAAATCCCCCTCACCCCTTTCTGCCCCTCCTCGCTATAGCCTCACCCACCACGCGCACGTCGCCGACATCGCAGCCATAGCTGACCATGCCAATTTATAGTATGTTGAGCAAGCCGAGCTCGAGAAGTTTGATGGCGTCAGCGCCGGCAAGTACACCATTGGTCTTGGCCAGACCAAGATGGCCTTCTGTGACGACCGCGAAGGTGAGCACACGACAATGGCACCACACCTCATGAGCTATGCTCTTCTGACAATTGAGACACAGACATCTACTCGCTCGCCCTGACCGCTACCTCCCGCCTTCTAAAGAACTACAACATTGAAACCAAGTCCATTGGCCGCCTCGAGGTCGGTACTGAGACCATCCTCGACAAGTCCAAGTCTGTCAAGTCCGTCCTTATGCAGCTCTTCCCCGACAACAAGAACATCGAGGGTGTCGACACTGTCAACGCCTGCTACGGTGGTACCAATGCCTTCTTCAACGCTATCAACTGGGTTGAGTCTTCTGCATGGGACGGCCGTGACGCCATTGTCGTCGCTGGTGACATTGCTCTTTACGCCAAGGGCAATGCTCGCCCCACTGGTGGTGTTGGCTGCGTTGCCATGCTCGTTGGACCTGACGCCCCTATTGTCGCCGAGCCTGGCCTCCGCGGTACCTACATGGACCACGTCTACGACTTCTACAAGCCCGATCTGACCAGCGAGTACCCTGTTGTTGACGGTCACTACTCCGTCAGCTGCTACACCAAGGCGCTTGACGGCGCTTACCGTGCTTACAACCAGCGTGAGGCTCGGCTTGCTAACGGCTCTGCTTCTAACGGCGACGCTTCCAAGAGCGGCCTCGACCGCTTCGACTACTTCGCCTTCCACTCCCCCACTTGCAAGAACGTCGAGAAGGCCTATGGCCGTCTCCTCTACCACGACTTCCTCGCCAACGCCGAAGACCCCGCTTTCGCCGACATCGCCCCTGAGCTGCGCGACATGGACTACGAGAAGTCCCTTGTTGACAAGGCCCTTGAGAAGGCCTTTATGGTCCTCAACAAGAAGCGCTTCCAGCAGCGTGTCAGCCCTGCTATCCAGCTTGCCACCAACTGCGGCAACATGTACTGCGCCAGTGTCTGGAGCGGTTTCGCCAGCATCCTGAGCCACGTCCCTGCTAAGGACCTCGAGGGCAAGCGCATCGGTCTCTTCAGCTACGGATCTGGTCTTGCTTCCAGCTTCACTTCTTTCCGCATCAACGGCAGCGTTGAGAACATTGCCAAGGTTCTTGACCTGCCCGCCAGGCTCGCTGCCCGCCGTGCCGTTCCCCCGGAGGTCTACGACAGCGTGAGTTTTAAGCATTTGGAGACCCCTGGGATTGAAATTCGAGCTAACAAGGTGCATAGATGTGCGATCTCCGCAAGCAGGCCCACCTCCAGAAGAACTACACCCCCAAGGGCGACATCTCCGGCATCGTCCCCGGCACTTACTACCTCGAGAAGGTCGACGACATGTTCAAGCGCGAGTACTCTGTCAAGGCATAGACGTCGGCGGCGGCGGCGGCGGGAACACCCACGAAAGAAAAAGAAAGCCAGCATGTTTTACACGACATATTCTTTCTTCGATCGATTTTACTCCCATAGACTATTACAACTCTTCCCTGGCATCCCTCCCGTTGTATGAGAGTCCGAGAAAATTAACCCTCTAATTGAGCTCCCCTTAAGAGTGAGGGACTTGTGTATATATCGAGGGTGGACCGTTCGGGTGAGGACAGGGAGGAGATGAAAAGAAGAATGAAAATAAATAATCCATGGACGTTGATGATATTCATTCGCTGCTTCATTGCTTGGATGCTTTGTAAACACTGTGCTGTATGTGTGATGATGTCAAATCATCGATCCGGCCTTGCTTCTAATCGTCGCCGTTGTCTAGGTAGGTCCCTTATCATACTCTATACATCTTCCGTCTCAATTCGTACAATTTTTTTATACAAAGCCCAAAGGCTGCCCCCCCAATCCACGAGCTCGGCACGCCTTTCACTCCCCCTTGTACTTCCACTTGGCATCCCGGTGCAATCTGTAGTCGCGGCTCTTGATGGCCTTGTAGATGCCGTAGACACCGGCGACGGGCCACATGTTCTTGAAGCTCCCCTTCCTCTCCGCCAGCTCCTTCTGCCGGGCCTCGACGTCGATCTTGACCTTGTCGTAGACGGTGGGCAGGGTGGCGGCGTGGTACTTCGCGCGCAGGGCGTCGTACCACTTCCGCGTGGCGCTGCCGCCGTAGACGTCCCAGAACTGCGGCTGCGAGTAGTAGGTGTGCGCGTAGAGCCACTTCATGCCGTTGAGCTCCTGGAGCTTGGCCTCGAGGGAGACGTTCTTGCGCAGGAAGGCGGCGTAGTCGGCCGGGCCCCAGCCCCAGAGGCCGATGTTGAGGCTCTCCTTCTCGGCGGGGATCTGCGTCGCTTTGCCCGTCGCGGGGTCTTTGCTCGTGATGATCTCGCCGGTGTGGGGGTGGAAGGTCGGGGGAGGGGTCTGCTTGAGGGGGCAGAGCCAGAGGGGCCAGATGCCGAACTCGTCGGCGGTGTAGTCGACGAACTTCTCGGCGTTCTCGTAGGGGAGGTTGAGGTCCTGGACGACGAAGCGGGCGGACTGGCCGCTGGCGTGCAGGGCGCGGTACATCATGCGGGTGTGCAGGAAGTCGTCGAGGAACCAGCGGAAGAAGCGCGTGAAGGGCACGAACCAGAAGTAGGTGAAGGCGCAGGCGGCGACCCAGAAGCCGCCGCGGTCGTAGCGGAAGAGGTACTCGGCCAGCGGGAGGTACTCGGTCACCCGGCGGTCGGCGGGGGAGCGCGTCGAGTCCTGGACGTGCATGTAGAACCAGGGGTCCCAGGCGCCGCTGAAGGTGCGCGCGGTTGCCTCGGAGGGCTTCTCGTCCGTGAGCTTGCCTGTGACGACGACGCCGTGGTTCTTGGAGAAGAGGATGCCGTCCACGTAGTCGTTTTCCGGGTTGGCGGTCTCCTCGCGGACCTTTGCGATGGCCTCGGCGACGGACCCGGCGCGGTGGTAGGTCGTCTGGACGTACTTCTTGGCCTCGAGGAGGTTGAGCTCGAGCAGGGTGGTGACGCCCAGGGAGCCGACGGCGCCGGCCGCACCGCGGAAGAGGTCGGCGTACTGGTTCGAGCGGTTCGCCCTGACCACGTCGCCGTTGCCGAGGACCATCTCCACCTCGTTGACTGTCTCGTCGAAGAAGCCGTGCTTGAAGGAGCTGGACTCCCCGGCCGTGCCGGCGTAGCCTCCTCCGGCGGTGATGCCGGGGAACTCCATGACGACGGGCGGCACGAGGCCGTGCTTCAGCGTGTGCTCCACCAGTCGGTCCATGGGGACATTGGGCTCGACGAGGGCGGTGCGCGTCACGCGGTCGACGGAGAGGACGTTGGAGAGGGACGAGATGTCGACCAGGCGCTGCGAGGGACGTGGCCGGGTTGAGTTGGTCGAGCCGTGGGTGATGCGGAAGGGCTCGCCGCGCTCGAAGAAGCCTTTCACCGCCGAGGCGATCTTCGTCACCGCCTGCTTGTGGCGGTCCATGGTGGGCGGTGGTCCGGGGGGGAGAGGGTTGGTTGGAGGAGGACGGTGGTGGTGGTGGTGGTGGTGGTGGGAGCTGAGGAATTTAAAAAAGTTGGAGCTTTGGGTGGTGGTGAGCTGGGTTGCCTGATTCGGCAAGATCCGGGGGGTGGTGTGCGGTGCGTGTAAGCCGAGCGATGAGAGGTGGAACATGGGTAGGCGATAGGTAGTGAGTTTCTTTATAGAATCATGGCTTTTACGAGTGAGAGATTGCCCTCGATTTCCCATCCAGGTCGCAAGCGGGACTCGTACTGATCGAGATGAGTCCGATGAAGGAAACACTTTGGAGCGTAGTGGTTCAGAAACTTAAGGTCGTGGGGGTGACTTTCCGGTGATCAAAACGGGGCTATACTGAGGCAAAAGGGGGGTTTGAAATTGGACGAACAAGGCCAATTGAGCATGGCAAGACTCCTATATTGACTTCAAGTTGGCTTGTGTTCCAATATGGCCACTATGAGAAAGATCTAGAGTATTACTATTTGCGCGGTACTTATTTGCGTAGTACCTAGAATTAATTTAACTATAATTCCCTAATTGGCTGATTTTATTGCTGCTAGAAAATACTCTTCGCTTATGTATAGCTACTATACACACCTTTATTATAAGTAGCAACTGCAACAGCGACTGCAATAGCGACTGTAATAGCAACTGTAATAGCGACTGCAATAGCGACTGCAACAGCGCCTTTAATACTATAGCCATAGTAGCCTAAAAGTCTTCAAGGCGTATTAAGGAGTAATCCTTAGATAGTATTAGTATATTCTAGACCTATACTTATTATAGCAAAGTATATATTTAAAATATATTACTACTATTTAAGGATTACTCCTTAATATAAATACTCCTACTTCTAGGCTATTATAGCTATAGTATCAAAGGCGGTATAAAAGCTGATGTTAAAGCTGTTTGTTGAAGTTTGTTGAAGCCGCTGTTCAAGCCGCTGTTAAAGTTGCTACCTGTAATAAAGGTGTGTCGCTGCGTGTAGGCGAAGAGTATTTTCTAGCAGCAATAAAATCAGCTAATTAAGGGATTATAGTTAATTAACTATAGGTATTGCGCACATAGTAATACTCATCCTAACTGTGGTGTACGCGAAGCTGCACCACGAAAGCTGAAGATGCGTCAGATGCACAACCATTGACGCAATATTAATTCTTGGCATAAACATGTAGCTGGTATCTTCGTCCTCTCTCGTGTCTACAACTTGGACTCGACCTCACCCGCCGCCTGAGCCCGGATGCTATCCCTCATCTGCTCCTCGCCAATCTCACATAACTCCTCGAATCTCCTCTCCACCACTTCCAGCGTTTTCGCCTTCAACGTGGTCGCTCGCGTCTCGATCTTGGACGGATCCTGCACTGCCTGTCGTATGAAGCTCGACCAGGAATCGTAGCATTTCTTCGAGGTGGGGATCGATCGAAGCACGAGGGCGAACGTGTGCGGCATGGCCTCGTACTCTTCGAAGACAACCGTGACGCCATCTTTGACGAGCTTCTGTGCCAGCCACCGGCCTTCGAGAGCCAGAAGTTCCCAGCCCGTGCAGATGTACACGGGCGGGCATTCAACCCACGAGTCGACCATAGCGACGGTCACGAGCGGGTGCGCGACGAGGTCATTGTCGACGTAGATGTGGTCTCGGTAAGGCTCCGTTGGCCAGATGGAACAAGGTGGCATCCTATGCCAGTCCGTGGGGGCTGCCCTGGGGAGGTAATCGAAGGGCGCTTGCTTGTCGCCTTCCCACATTGTTGCGCTCTGGGTGAGATCAACCCAGGGCGAATTGCCGCAGATGGCTGCTGGGAGGGGGATGTCTCGGAGTTCGCCGTGCCAGAAGACCGGATTCCCCTTCTTGCGGAGGTGCAGGAGGAGTGCCGTCAAGCTGAAGACGAGATTGCCGCCGGCGCTGTGATTGACTTCGGGTTAGTCCTTGACTTTTGTCCATGCTGCAGGCAGGATTGCAATAAGTTCGGGGGTGTTTTTAGACGGACCTGTCGCCTGCGAACACTATATGCTCGGGTGCCACTGCATCATGATATGCATCAGGGGGAGGGTACAGCAGAGTCATGTATGAGACAAAGGCGTCCAGTAATGCTGCAGGGAAAGGATACTGGGGAGCCAGTCGGTAGCGAACCGAGTATGTCCGTCCACCTGTCAACTTTGCCAGCTTCTTCGCCGTTGGCCGATGCGATGACGGATCACAGAGATAGAAGGCACCTCCGTGCAGGTACATGACTGTAGTCGGACTTGAGCACTCGTCCATCATGGCACGGTACTTTTCCACTTCCGAAATCTCAGGGAGAGCTTCTCCTCGTTCGGCTTTGGCGCGGTATCCTGTCCACTCAGCCTCGACTGGAGCAAAGTCCGGGATCCTGAACCGTGGCTTAGGGGCATCATGGTCTCTGAGATCGTCGATGGCCTCGAGGAGGGCGTCCCTGAGACCAGTCTCCGGGGGAACTGGGGAGGCATAGGTGCTCACCCAGATCCGACCTTTGATGCCAGGATCACGCAGACTCAACTTTTGCGTATCTGTTATACGCCAAGGTCTCGAAGTGCTGAGAAATGACCTGGTGATGGAAACGATGAGCTCGCTGCGAAGGTCGACATAGGATGCTGGTGCCGAGAGACGGAGAATGTGCATAATGGCCACCCTGATCACAAGGGGCACCTTTGGGAGAAGGAGGCCAAGAAGCTGAAATGCCTCCATGTCTGTGGATGGCCGTGAGGACTTGTCGAGGTCGTACGAGGAAGAGGAGGGATTGGGAGAGGAAATAGAGGTAGAAGGGGGCGGAGGCGGAGGAGAAGATCTGGCCGCCATATCGAGATGAAAGACAACAAACCAAAGGGAGGGTACGACTAGCCTCCTACTGACATGAGACGAATAAACCTCGGAGGAGGTCAGCAGAGCGAGCAGAAGAAGACGAGGCAGGACGTGCGGCAAGAGGCTGATTGGTGGTAAATAGACAACAACAGGGATTCACAGTTCAGACGAAGCAGCGTTGTGCCTTGTCTACGAAAATGGCCGAGGCACAGGTCCGACTAACAACCTCTCTCTCTCTCACAGGCCCGCTCCGCCGGGGGAGTTCGCGTCGATCGATTTGGCGCTAATACAATAGCTGTTCACGGATTCAAGGGGTGGCTGATGAAGCTGGCAGTGAAGCAATGCCAAGGAAATGAGGCTTGAATAGTGGTATGGATAGGTGTTTTGGAAGCGGTAGGAGAGACGGGATGAAGGACGAGAAAAAGCGGATAGGATGGATGGAATAACCGCTATGCACATGGAGGCGTCATGCACAGAGGGAGTTCGACTGTAGTGGTGCTTGTTGATGGAAGTCTTTTGGCGGGGCACCGAGGATGCTAAAAGGATCAGGCAGCAGGCGAGGATGGACACTAACGACGGGCAGCTGGCAGAAACATTCCCCTTCCTCTGCCTGCTCCTCCTCCTCCTCAAGCAACACTCTCTGCATTGGGACTTGGGTTCGGGAGGATGGAATGAATCCTGTGGCCTGGCCTCTGCATTCTCGAAACCAGCAGTTTGCTATCCATGGAAGCACAGACAAGTCTGGAGAACACACTAGATTGCATAGACTACTAACCTGACAGGGTTCCTCTCACCTGCATCGGGACAAATAAAAAGAACCCCCTGCACACCCCATGTTGTGTTCATATCAGTCGAAACCCCGGATCATACTGTGCCCAAGGAACTTCACCTACAGTAGACCCTCCAGAGTCCAGACCCGGAGACACCATTACCCCCTCCATCCCTCCCTCATTCTATGCAACACGACTTGACTACTTGTTACGGTGGTTTTCTTTTTACCTTTTCCTCGTATGTACCCCGGGACCCTGCCGCCCCCAGTCTCCCCCAGTAGGAGGTACCTTAGCGTCCAGGCCAAGGGTTTTGACCCAATATGGAAGTGCTTGCGGTGGCTGGCGGGTGCGAGGAGCTGGGGGTACCCCCCAAGCGACATGAATAATGTTCGATGCAAAGCGCCTATCCTGAGGTCGGCATGGAAATGGTTGAGACGCGGGATGATGGACCTGGGCCGGAATTCTAGACGGCTAGTCATTGCTGGCTGTGTCAGCTCCGTCTCATCACGACGAACGGTTTGCCATCATCACCCTTCAATCAGGCACGGTGCTCAGGGTAACTCGATCGTCGAACATAGATATGAACAGATTGTATGCCAATTACTCCATACAAGTACATGGTACCACAGTCAGCCCTCCACCTCGCCCTCCAACATAAACAGCCTCTAGGAGCTGCTGCTGCTACCACCGTTGGCCTGGTTCTCAGTTCCCTCCGATGAGCCACCGTTGGCCATAGCCATCTGCCACGCCGGGATCGATGCCTTGCCACCGGGGGCCCGGCCTGTCTTGAAGCTGCTCTGCCTTGTGGACTTGGGTGCGGTGCTGGCGCTGGCGCTGGGTGTGCTCGTAGTGGTCTTCTCCTCCTCGACAGCCGCGCTCTCGCTGCTGGCTGGGTCGACTCGTGCAGGCTGCGGGGTGTTGCCGCTCGTGGGGCGCAAGGGGTTGGTGGACTGGCTGGCTGATGCGGATGCAGAGGTGAGGCGCTGGGTCATAAGGGTCTTGAGGCTCGCGAGCTCGGTGTTGACTTCACGCATGCGGTTGTCGGTCGAGTCGCGCTGGTCTTGCATGGCCTTGGGAAGGGCCTCCTTGAGTGAGTTGATCTCGTCACGGATCTTCTGTGCGTCGTCCTCACGTCGGCGGTTGGAGGCTTTGAGGTCAGCGACAACAGCCTCTACGTCCAGGATCGCCGAGTCAAGCCTTTCTGTACGCTTCTGCTCGGCGGCCTTGAGCTCCTCGGTGTCCTTGGCGAGCTGTTCGACAAGTGAGAAGGCGCGGTCGAACTGCTCCTCGATGGACTTCTTATCCTGGTCAAGCTTCTCCGGTGTTGGTGGTGCGACAAGCGGGTAGACGTAACGCTGCATCACTGTCAATGACAAAGTCCATAGCGAGAACTGAACATGTCCATACCTTGCCCAGGGAGTATAGCCCGTAGCTCATACCACCCACGACCGTGGCCATGATGAACCAATCTCTCCAATCCCTCCTCGGAGGCGCTGGCGGTGGTTGCCACGCATGTTGTGGATATGGCTGGTAGTAGCCCTGAACAGGACCAGACGCTGCGCTGCCATACGGAGCGCCCGAAGGTGGTGGTGGTGGTGCGCCGCCGCTGGATCTAGCTAGAGCGGCATCGATCTCTTCTTGGGTGAGGTTCTTGGAGCGGAGGAAAGTGATGCGGTTTTCGATGGAGGAGGAGGCGACGCTGGGGTCCTGGAGAACTGCGCGAGGTTAGTATGGCGAGTGGTGAGTGAGCGAAGACAGTTGAGACGAACATTGCGTCTGCGATGAAGGTCAGTATGGTCAAGCTCGGCTTCGACATGTGCAACGGATGGGGACATACGGCAGAGGCCACGAGCTCCTCGCGGATCACCATAGCGAAGGTGTGCGAAACAGGGCTATGGCACTACCATGCGCTGTTTGGACACTCGATTATGATGCCAAAACTCGTTAAAGTCGAATGCGATGAGGCAGCTTTGTCGGGTGCGATTGCTCGAGCTGGAGATGGATGAGAATGGAGGAGGCCGATCAGCCGAGGCTGGAGTCTAGACTAGATACCGTGAGCGCATGTCCCTCTACAGCGGCTCCAGTGCTCCAGTGGGGAAAGCAACTCGACCGAAGCCGGGGCGAGTAGCCAGAAGGGGCGCTAGTATTCTTTGGGACACTCCTGTCACGTGCTCCCGCGTTGAAGGTCTCGCGCAAAGTGGCCCGCCTTTTCCAAGACACACCGGCCAATCAAGCTGCATCACCAGCTGCTTTGTTTACTTTCCCACTGAGCAACGCCTAATCTCCAGCGAAGCAACGTCAGGCGCTCGCCAATCCAGAATCCCTTGATTTTCCAGAAGCGACAAACCCCCCCGCCATTGAACACACGCGACAAGCACAACCATCACCAACTTGCATCGCGAGACGACTCCGGCTTCAAGCACGCAGACAATCTTGCGAGTTTGAACTTCTCTTTCTCTCTTTTTCCAAGGAGGCATCATGTCTCAGGACACCGGCCTGTGGAGCGTGCGCAGGCCCAGAGAGGTGCGCATATATTCCCGTGTCGCATCGTCAAGACTTTTGAAATACTGACCGGTGCTGTTGACAGACCCTTGGGGGCATTAGTACCAACACCGCGATCCCACAGCCCGGTTCAACAATGAAGCGATCCAACTCAAACGTCAACGCAAACTTCTCCGGAAGCCATGCGCGATCCATGTCGGGATCTAGGCACTCCCTCGCCATATCGCGACCAAATCAACCACTCTTCCAGCGCTCCTCGTCCGGCACAAACCTCGCAGAGGCCGGCATGTCTTCAATCAAGCGATCATCCTTTCAGCCAAAAGGCTCCTTCACCCCTGCCGCCGCGCGAGCATCGACAGATGGAGATAGGCGAAGCAGCGTTTACCGCCCACGCCAATCAACAAACGGTCCGACCACTCACCAAAGCTTCTTCCAAACAACACCACAGCCCGCCGGTGTTCCTCGAGACCCGCGACCGCTGAAGGATCGATCGTTCCAAGCGCGCATTGGACAAGAATTGATGGACTACATGACACAGGGTAACTTCGAGATGGAGATGAAGCATGTCCTCTCACCGAATGTTATGAAGTCGCCGACACAGAAAGACTTCAACTACATGTTCCAATGGATCTATCACCAGATCGACCCCAGTTATCGTTTCCAGAAGAACATCGATCAGGAGGTGCCACCAATTCTCAAGCAGCTGCGGTACCCTTTCGAGCGGAGTATCACGAAGAGCCAGATTGCGGCCGTCGGTGGGCAGAATTGGAGCACCTTTCTTGGTCTGTTGCACTGGATGATGCAGTTGGCGCAAATGCTTGAGAATTACTCAAATAACAAGTACGAGGATGCATGCATGGAAGCCGGCCTCGACGTCAGTGGGGACCGCATCATCTTCGAGTTCCTGAGTCATGCCTACCAGGACTGGTTGGCGATGGATGAAGACATGGGTGATGAGGATGCTGAGCGCGTGCTGGCACCACATGTTGAGACTATGGCGAAGGCTTTCGAGCGGTCCAACTCGAAATATGTTTCCGAGTTGGAGATGCTCGAGGCTGAGAACGCGCGACTTCTGAAGGAGATCGAAGACCTGGAGAAGTCTACGCCAGACCCAGCCATGTTGGACGATCACTTCAAGATCATGGAGGAGGATAAAATCAAGTTCGAGGAGTACAATACCCTCGCACAACAGCGGTCGGAAAAGTACGAAAGCCGAGTGCAAGTCCTTCAGGAAGAGCTGGCGAAATTGGAAGAAGAACTCAAAGAGGCCGAGGACGAGCGGAGAGGACTGCAAAAGTCGGTCGACGCGCAAGGCATCAGCATGCAGGATATCGACCGCATGACTTCGGAGCGCGAGCGCTTGCAAAAGGGCATCGAGACTGCGTCCCAACGACTCGAGGAGCTGAAGACGAGAGTAGCGGACAAGGAGGCGGAAGCGAGCGCCAAATTGGACGAGCTCGAGAGGATGGTCGACCACTACAACACTCTTGCATATCAAATCGCTTTGATCCCATCAACAGCCGCCAACGCAAGAGGAGGGGAGTATGAGTTGCAGGTCACCGTCAACGACGGCGCAGGCGACTTCACATCAACAAACCTCACGGGGTCAGGGAGTGGCCAGGGTACAGAGCGACTGCTCATGGATTCAACCACTGGTTATTCTCCTGCAAGGATACTCAACCTTGATCTCAAGGGCAAGGTTCGCAGCACGCTCATCTCGTTGAAGCGCGAGATCCAGGACCGCCGCGAGAAGGCCATCGAGGCAATCCAGACGGACGCGGGCATGCTCGACGACATTGACGAGGCCATCGAGAACACACGCAGCGAGGTCGAAGCCTTGAATCACAAGGTCCGGTCAGCTGAGGACGAGTACGAGAAGATGAGGGAGGTGACGACAGCACAGAAGATGGGCTCTGATGCACAGATCGAAAAGATGGAGAAGGACCTCTCACGGATGCGGACGGGGTTGATGGAGTCGGTGCAACTGCTCGAGCAGCGAGAGATCAACACCACGATTGAGTACGTTCCTTTTTTCCCCCCAAGCACTGCCACGAACAGGCAAGTTTCAAGTAACTAACTAACTGCAACGCAGGCACGAGCAATTGACGCTGAGGACGAACGCACTCCGCGAGGAACTTCACACGGAGATCGACAAGATGCTTAACGAGGTCATCAAGTTCAAGATCCACATCCAGAAGAACCTGGATGACTACGAGAGCTTTGTCACGGACGAGGTGGAGGACGAGCTGGGTAGTGGCGAGGTTGCGGAAGCCGAGGAGTAAAGGGGTAATGGCAAAAGGGTGAAGGAGGTTCCTGCAAATTCTCTTCTGCGCTTGTCATGATCAACGAAGGTTCTGGTGTTTGGGCGTTTTTGAAGTTGCATGCATACCTAGGTACATGCATGTGCCCTTGAACGACGGCGCTTGGGAGGTCCTGGAGCGTTTACTGTGCATGATGTGGATTGATGTCTGGGTTCTGCTTGGATGGTTGATACTTGATACCAATGAAGAGATTTTCTGTTGATAAAATATGATTCGCAATGTGTATGATGGTGCGTGTGGCTACTGATCATTTCCGGGAGTCGAGGACGTACTAAGGTGCATACGACGATGTTGCTCTTCGGCATCTTACATAGGAAGTACCTAGTACCTACTGTAGTAGCAGTTTGAGTTGTCCTCTCTTTAAGCAAGGCACAAACTTGGCATTCAAAGAGTTAAAAAAAAAAAAAAAAAAAAAAAAAACATTATTCATTCAATTAAACTCTGTCTGCTTCCTTTTTATATTACGGCACTATTTCCGTATATTTCCCCAACCTCAAAAGCTAGATGTCCGCGATGCCGTGCCTGAATTGATCCGATACAGGGTGAGGTCATCCCCACTGTGGGACAGGTAGAATGCGAAAGCGAGAGTCGTGTCGTCATTTTCATGTCCGGCCTGCCGTTGAGCCCCTGCCTTAGTAGCCTTATTACTGAACCTACCCTCGTCACCCAAGCGAAAGACAACTAAACTCGGCCTAGGTATCTTCTCTGTAGGTAGTCTACGAAATGACTGTTTGCCGTATGTGGTCTTGAGTTCGTGCGAACATCAGCAGGTTGCACGCTTGAATGGATGCCACGTTAATGCATTGCGGTCCGTCTGTTTCTTCAAGTCCGATATGTGAGCTGCTTGAATAGTAAACTGAAGCGCGCAAGGCTTCAAGGGCGACGCGTTCGGCATGGCTGAGTCCACGACGCGGGGTTAATAGGTACATACATCATTTGGCCGAATGCTGAAGCTGTGCTGCTCGAGGAAAGACACATGGGCAGACTAACAGCATGGCGGATTTGACGGGTTTCGGACGCGGCGATAAGCGGTACCCTAACTCCCCAACACTGCCCCCAATTCCGCCAGGGATATATGCACGTGGTGGAGTGTGATTGTGTCTAGATACGAAAGAAAGGAAATACGGTCATGTAGTGACAGACCAGGATGTGTGAGGTGGTCTCTACAGTCAGCTTCCGAGACAGACGACGGATGCGCAGTAAGAGGCATCTTTTCATGGATTCACCTGGTGGTTGAGGTGCGGCTGCATAGACTAGTAACTGAAGTTGTATGAGAGGAGCGCTGCAAGAGATACAAGTCCTGGCGCATCCATTCTGCTGCCAAAGTCCGCCAGCCCTATGATATTCCGTACCAGTGACCTGAATACAGTGAATGAGATCAATATCAAAACATGCATGCTAACACCGTAATATCAGCCACCTTTATGTGTGGTTCGACACTTTACCTGTCTCTATGCCTGCACCTGGTCGGACTCTATGACACCTCCGAACGGCGACACCCTGAACTCACAGACACTCCAGTGCGAGTCCGAAGCCACCTTTACCTACATTGCATGGTGCATGGCCTGCAATCACCGTTCTCTGGGGGCCACTAGCTCCGCAACATGGATGGAGCTTTCCAGGTGGCGCTGGTGGTGATTGATTGTGGGTGTGCGTCAAACGCCGCCATGGGCCGGTATTAGGAGTTATGGGGGAGGGTCTGGAATGCTCTTTGCGTCTCATAGTATAAGTGGCTTTGGTCCCTCGCTCTTGAATATTCTTGACTCTTGTATTTCGATGCTTTTCTACTCCACGATACCTTCTACGTCAGTGCCTCTATATTTGACAGGCTTCGATCCAGTCGCCCTGGATTGCACAGTACTGGGCCTATAGTCTAGTGCGACAACGACACTGAAACAGCTGGGGCACTCAATCGTCATGGCTACTGCCGCTTCGCAGGAGCAGCGCATCTCCACCACTGAGACCCTCGCGCGATCCTCGTCCTACACTTCACCAAACTACAGCTCCTTCGTCACAAAGGCACCCGCCCTCAGCAACGCGCCAGAGGAAGCCGTCTCCGTGCCGCACCATGTCAAGAACTCGAGCGGTGCCATTTCCAAGTTCAAGAACCCGTATCCGTCGTGGTCGGGTGGTCCTCATGCGTTCAAGGACATCTTCTGGTACGTTTTTACACATGCATTTCCAGCGAGCGCAACCATCTTCTTCCCTTCTCTCGATCACCACCCGAACCATGCAACTTTTGCTGACCTGGACACAAGGCCCCTGCTGACCGGCCAACTTTCTTTCCCCGACACAACTCCTCCCACCGTCACCGTCACGAAGCCCCAGTTCCTCCCTCCCAACACGAAGCCCACCAGCCTTCGCGCAACATGGCTCGGCCACGCGTGCTACTACGTCGAGTTCCCATCCGGTCTGCGCGTCCTCTTCGACCCCGTCTTCGAGGACCGCTGCTCGCCCTTCAGCTTCCTGGGCCCCAAGCGCTACACGCCCCGACCATGCGACATTGCCGACATCCCGGCCGTTGACGCGGTTGCCATCTCCCACAGCCACTACGACCACCTCAGCCACGACTCGGTCTTGGAGGTCCAGAAGCACCATCCCGGCGCACAGTTCTTCGTGGGCCTGGGGCTGGAGAAGTGGTTCCGCCAGGCCGGGCTGAAGAACGTCACCGAGCTCGATTGGTGGCACGACGCCGAGCTGTCGGTCACGCGGAAGCAAGACGTGGGCACAGAGGGGGACAAGGAGGAGAGGCTGACTGCTCAGTTCTCGTGTCTTCCCTGCCAGCACACCTCGGCGCGTGGCATCCTCGATCTCGACACCACGCTCTGGTGTTCCTGGGGCGTCAGGTCCGGCGACAAATCCGTCTGGTTCGGCGGCGACACGGGCTACCGCGCGATCCCGCGCTCCATCCCCATGGACAAGGACGACTACGGCCCGGAGTACGAGGCCCTCCCACGGTGCCCCCAGTTCAAGCAGATTGGCGAGCTGCGCGGCCCCTTCGACCTGGGCCTCATCCCCATCGGCGCGTACCAGCCGCGCAGGGCGTTCAGCAGCATGCATGCGAACCCGGCTGACGCGGTCGAGATCTTCAGGGACACGAGGTGTAAGCGGGCGATGGGCATTCACTGGGGTACGTGGGCGTTGACGATGGAGGAGGTGTTGGAGCCGCCCGTGTTGCTGAAGGAGGCGTTGAAGAGGAGAGGGTATGAGGAGGTGGGCGTGTTTGATGTCTGTGATATTGGAGAGAGCCGGGAGTTTTAAGGGATGAAGAGCGTTGGAATAGGTTGTGCTTGTACTGCTTGATTGGCGAGCAGGCGTTGCTGAAGGAGGCTGGTGTTGGGCAGGCAACCTCTGTAAGAGAGGTCTTCATGCATGGATTTTGATAATGTTGAAAGATACCAAAGCTTGTTAGCGCATCCAGGGAATAGTAATGTCACGAAAATCGTACACTGAGGCATTACTCAAGATAGATGAGCAGTGACGGGTTCCCGGAACCTGGTAAGCCCTGATACTCGACCACACCAAACAACGCTGATAGTCTCAGGTTTTGGGTTGCAGTGGAGGATATGCTGTCAGTAGACGTCATTCACTTCGCCAACGCCAATGGATATACCCATTGTTGATGTCAACAGGCGGCGTTTGACGCGGAGTCGGAAACATGCAGTCACTAGGATGGAAGGATGGGGACACGGCTTCCACCGACTGCCAACGTCGGTGTGCAGGACTTCACCCGCTGGCCACAGGCTCATTCACATGAAGAGCTAGCTCACAAAGGGGAGAATGGTTGTTAATGCTGCTGGCGGAGAAGTGGTTCCGGCTCCTCTGGCTCATTCACCTCCCTTCTCCCTCTGGATCTTATCTTTCCATTCACATGGACTTCACCCTCTCTTTGCTGGAGCTTGCTCTGCTTAAATAGCTGCCAATCCCTCGAGCATCCTTCAACATCCCACACATTGCGGTCTTCAGGGTTCGAAGTATGTCTTCATCACGACCTTATCCTGGAGAAGAACCTGCTGACGGCTTAGATATACAACAACCCCGTTGGTGGCGGTCCATCACCATGGGGCGATACTGCCGAACCCTTCATCCTGGCTTGGGCTCCAATGGCAGGATACTCGATCGCCAACGCAGGATGAGATCTGGGAATTGCGGGTATCTTCTGGGAACCAAACCCTGCCCAAACCCCAGAGCGGAAGGGGCAAATTGTTTGTCCTCCGCCCTGTCAGACGCACCACACCGAGAAGAAACGCCATGGTCAACCATGAGGAAGAAGCCCTTGGTCAAGGAAATCCTCCAGTACATTCTGACCCCCCTACCACCCCCCCCTCGCGTGGGCTCATGAACGCTCGGGTATCCTTCAGAAAGCGGCGAGCTCGTCGGGTAAGGTTGCCTGATGTGACGGTTCGCTTGGAGTGTGGCCAAGGGCTGCCCAAAGGGGTGGAAAGACACGGGAGCGGCCCGTGGGATACTTTTGGGGCCTTTGCATGTCCCCGAGCAGTAGAACTTGCAACAGATGAAGCCGCGCAGCAGAAGAAAACCGGGCTTTGACGGGCAGACGCTGCCCATCTCCGTCGGAGACAAGGAGGGTTAACACCAGCCAGAGTACGATCCCACCACTCCCCCCTGAACACATCCGCGAATACAAGACCCATAGAGGCACGAGTTCTGATGAAACTCCTCTTCAGAGACATTAAAGGAGTTGTTGGATGGTCTGACTACCATTGGTCGGTTAACACAAACGGGTCAACAAACGACTGGCTCCCACAGGGCAAAGATGAGGACCCGGCTACCTTAAAGCTTCGATCAGGCTTCGAGACACTAGTATCTGGGGGAGGTCCCTTCTTCGGAGCCAACGAACGCTTCTTCCTTGATTCTGGAGCCGACCCTTTCTGCGCTGGTATGATCTACTGGGGGGCACCTAATCGGTAGGCATATTGGCCATTAGGGCGCCTTCATCTGGGATAAACGAATCGGCCACCTCTACGTCATGGACTCAATGGTCCTCACCGGAAAGGGGATTGAGGCCTTTCGTCGGAATCTGGCGCCAAACTCTTCGAACAGTGAACTTACCCTACCACTTCACATACACCATCTGCCCAGCCACTCAGCAAACCAACACTCAGGATCGCAACACGCCGAGTGCGATTCAGAACTCCAACGATCCTAACAATCGTTTTCTTGCGACCAACTTCCGCCGGGATATCCCCCTGGGCGATTGGATCACTACGCCCTGCCTGACCGGAGAGACTAGACGGAACGCAACTGGTCAAATGGTTCCTGAGATGATGGCCGGACGACATCTTTCGCAGACCGGGTTTTACGCAGAACCCCTCTGACCATCGCCATGCACGATGCGTGGATGGCCTACGGTGCCAAGCTGTAGATGCTCGACCGCGGTCATGTGCGAGGCTCTCGGCAAGGATGGCAAGGGATGAAGGCCCTGCCATCAGATCGAGGCACATTCGACATTATACAACATAACACACAAAGCACAACAAGACAAATCAATACCAGTCAACCAACCAAAATAATAAAACATTCCTCATCACTTGCATGGATTCAACTCGTTGGATGTGCTGTCAACCCTTGTAGATCGTGCATATCATGTAAATCACATCCACAGATCTGGCCTTGAATGACACGACAGGCCGCGACGGAACTCAGAATTATCCGCCATGTTCTCTCTTTGCGCTACATGGCGAGGCCAGATGTAGATGCAGAGAAGCGGGAGTATCATCACCGTTCCGTTAGGCAGGTGTACAAAGGTGAGGGCATAGCCCGTTGCTGCCTGAGAGCAGTTCCCTCCCCCCTGAGCCAGATGACCTTCCCACGGAAGGAGGCATCGACAGCCAGCACTGATCTTCTTCCACCACCTGCCTCACCCTTGAAGAGGAAGAAGGTATGAGAAGAAAATCAGAGCTGGTGTTCGCAATGCCTAATGATGAGCACACCGTCCGTGTTTCACTGAGAGCAATAAAAAGAACTGAAGGCCCGCCAACCCCGTACAGGTTGGCATCTTTTTTCTCTTTTTATAATCGAGACAGAAATTTTCGATATCAAACTTTTGGATAAGAATACTACTAGCATCATCCTACTTCTGTCCGCTCCCAGAGCGAGCAAACCTCACGCAGCGGCGATATGAACCTTGGTGGTGCGGTGTGGTGATGGCACAGCGGCCGAGCCCCCCCGCAGCCGCAGACGTCAGGCTGCGCAGAGTGCTGGCACCACTGTCGTCCGCATGTACCTTTTGGCACTCGATTCCTGTCGTTCTGGCGCAGTCGTAAGCAAGAGAGACTGGCACCTTCCTCACTTCTCGTCCGGGTCGACGAGTCTCGAGATCGATTCTCATCTCCAGAAGTCGTCGTATGAACCGAATTTTGCGATCTCGAGATGCATTTTGACTGCATCTATGACTTTCCGCCGACCCTGGCGCGCGGCGATATTTGGGTTCGGACGATCACCCGTTGGCGCGGCGTGGGTTGCCTTTTTGCCTATTGGCTGCTGACGACCTTACCTAGTGCCTACTGTTACTGTCAGCACTATGCTCACCTGCGAGTCCCTCGTACAAACATCAATGGCCTCTCTGCTCTGGAGTCTGCACCGTATGACTGTGTCCGACAGCGCCACTGTCGAGCTTTGGAGGACCATCTCGGATACGCCGTAGGTTGTGAGCAAAGTCAACCGGATCAATAGCGTGAGCATCGACAGGTTTGCAAAGGTTCCTCGAAGTGTGGCAGAAAACTTTGTTGTTTCAACTTTCCACGACCGGTGCAGGAGACGTCATCCATCAGGCCTGCAGGTGGCTTTCTCCTCGACTCGACCCGTTGTTTCGAGCTGGTGATCGGTTGGTTGCACTGACGCGTTGCTGACCTTGGACCGTAAGTTATCCAGACTCCGGTTTTGGACTAGACAAACGAAACACGTCGCTGAGAGGGTCTCTTTTTTTTTTCTTCACAGAAACCATATCTGCGTATCATCCGAGGAGATGATGATGATGAATGATCCGACGCAACGTACTATTGATGCTCTGTCACATTTTCTCGTTGTATTGACAAGGACCAGGCGTGATGGAAGCCAGGACACATACGCAAGCATGGAATGTATTGAAAAGCCAAACTTGTTCAAAGCATGCGGACAAGGTTCGATACAAAATCCATCCATCGAATGGGCCGCGGTCCCCATTACTAATACCCCGTTTATTACTTACTCCCTTTCGTTTGTCCTGCAAAAAATCAGCGGCTTCCACGCAATCCAAGCACATCCCATACGCTGAACCTGCGTTTCAAACATCCGGGTCGGCCCACCAGACTATTTCCTCACTTGGTATAAGCCAGATCCTTGTCGCATCGATCAAAAGTCCAGAAGCGGCCAAGGTTTCGGCACTCTTTGCCTTCCCAAGCTACATTCTGTACCTTCTGTCCCTCCATACCCACTTTGGTGAGGGGGATTGACTGTGGGGATTACGACTTGCGCAGTAACATAGGTACTGTAACCAAAGAAAGCTTCCGCACGAATCCTTCAATTCGTGGGATCACAATTGACCCGGGCGCTGGCCGTCCGATCCGGTGCCCCTGTGTCAATGAGAAGGGGAGGGGGGCGGATCTTCACTACAATCTACTGGACACGCCGCTAGTGTGACGTCCGGACCATAGGTGATGGGGACCTATCAAAGGAGCAGGGTGGAAATATATTGGATCGCTTAGGGAAAAAAAGGGCCATCATGCGATGAAGGTCGGAAGAATGCCACCAAAAGTCAAGATAGTGGCTCTTTGCCATGTTGACTTTGCGATGCCTTTCTGGTTCTCCCCCCCGACCTTCCTTCAACTCCGGTTGAACAGTCTTGCGAGAGACGGCCAGTGCATACGATTTCGATTCAGCTCTACTTAAGAACCGTTGGGTTTGCTGTTTCGTCTTCTTCAGTTCCGTGTGTTCTAACACTCACAGACTTCAACATCCGTGGTTTCACTTTCTCCTTTCTCTCTCCCTTTGAAAAGGAAATTAAAAAGTATACGATAATGCTATCCAACGCCCTTCTCCTTGGAGCTCTGGCCTCCACCGGCCTCGCCTCCCCGACCTGGGAGCAGGAAGCCGGCATCGAGCCCCGCGGCGTGAGCTGCACCTTCAACACTCTTGCCCAGGTCCTGCAGGGCAAGAGTACCTGCGACACGATTACGCTGGACAACATCAATGTTCCCGCCGGACAGACGCTTGATCTGACGGGCCTGAAGAGTGGCTGCAATGTAAGTGCTTCTAAAAACTGGCGTTGAGGGGAACTCAGGTGGGGAGGGGGGGGCTTTAGTTTACAAGGCTGACCATCTTTTTCTTTTCTTTTTATGAATAGCTCATCTTCAGTGGAAACACGAGCTTCGGCTACACGCCGTGGACGGGACCTCTGATCGCCATCTCCGGTCAGAATGTCGCCGTTCAGGGCGCTGACGGCCACATCATTGATTGTCAAGGCCAGCGTTGGTGGGACGGCAAGGGTGCCAACGGCGGCAAGAAGAAGCCCAAGTAAGTCAAGGCTTTGAAGTCCCCCCCTTTTTTTCTTCCTTCTTATTACTTTGTTGTATTCAAGTCAGATTGTTGGATCTAACATCGGACTACAGGCTCCTGAGCGTCAAGAAGCTTGACAACTCTGTCATCCAGGGTCTCTACATCAAGAACCAGCCGGTTCAGGGAGTCAGCATCGACACCGTGCAGAACCTCAACATGTAAGACGAGCCCTTTTCAAAGAAAGAAAAAAAGATGGATCAAAAGAGTCTCAAAGTAGAAGAAGACCTGTTGAGCTAACCCCTTTCCTTCAAAGCCTCAATGTGACCCTGGACGCTCAGGACGGTGACAAGCTCGGAGGCCACAACACCGACGGCTTCGACATCGGCAACGCCCAGAACATCTACATCTACGGCGCCACCGTCAAGAACCAGGACGACTGCATGGCCATCAACTCCGGCACCAACATCACCTTCACCGAGGGCAGCTGCTCCGGCGGCCACGGCCTGTCCATCGGCAGCGTCGGCCTGCGCTCCAACAACAACGTCAGCGACGTGCACATCACCAACTCGGTCGTCTCCAACTCCGACAACGGCGTCCGCATCAAGACCATCGTCGACGCCACCGGCAGCGTCGACGGCGTCGTCTACGACAACATCACCCTCCAGAACATCGCCAAGATGGGCATCGTCATCGAGCAGGACTACCAGAACGGCAATGCCACCGGGCACCCTACCGGTGGCGTGCCCATCACCAACGTCACCCTGAACGACATCACTGGAAACGTCCTGCCCAACGGTGCCAACGTCTACATTCTCTGCGCCGCGGGTGCGTGCTCCGATTGGGTCTGGAACGATGTCGATGTTACCGGTGGCCAGAAGCCCAAGTCTTGCATGAACGTCCCCAGTCCCGCGGTGTGCTCGTAAGTTCTCGAGTCTGTCGCCGATGGGCGCTTGCGAACGACGGTCAATATCGTACGGCACGCTTAACACTCCACCTTAGGAACGAGAGTGCGCCCAATGGGAACGAGAGTGCGCCCAATAAGAACGAGGGTGCGCCCAAGTGTACCTGTGAAAAGGGCCGCAAGCACAGACATGGTGATCAGACCTGCGATTGTGAGACCGTGGGAAAAAGTCATCACAAGGGTAGCCATAAGTCACCAAAATAGAGTATGGAGTATATGAGCTATAATGAGAGCGACGTCGGGGAGATCCACTCGTCGCCTGTGAAAGTATCTACATAGATAGTCTCGGAGCTTGAGATCACTCGTCGTAAGGACACCGCCCTTCCGGAGGTTGTTAGGAGAATTCGAAACCCGCTTCCGCGCAAGGCGTCTATGAGCTGTCGAATCTGCTGTCCTGTACGGCGGTCGTCAATCCAGTCAAGGCCGTCAATGATGCAGAAAACCCTGCTCGCTTGCGGCATGAGATGGACCAGGTCTCGCCATAGAGAAAGGGCTTCTCCGAATGAAGTTATACTTCCATTCACCTGACTGAATCGCTTGGTGGAAAGATCAGCTTCTGTATTGAATGCTGGCAAGAGAAGCTCGATCATCTGGCGTATTAACGACGTGATTAGCGCCATCAAGCCCTGAGCTTCGATCACGTTGTCGTCGCGAAGGATTTCGCCTCTTCTCAACTGACAAAAGTAGGACATCACAGGAAGCCTTGACTGTGATACGAGATTCACGACCGTGGCGGCGAGGACCGTGACGGCATTGTCCTGGTCAGAGGCAGTGATGGACGGACCGTCTACCCAGAGAATATTCGAAGCATCGCCCCTCGTCCAATCAATAAGGCGCCGGAGAACATTCGATGGTGCAGCCACCGGGCCCGTGATCCTCGGAAGCCGGACACGATCACGATGGAAGTAATCTTCGAGCCCCGCCGAGCTAATCGCGACATCTTCTGCTGTGTACTCAAAACTTGCCAGGTTTCCAGCGGGTGACGGTGTTCGAGTATGGCGATATAGTGAGACGAGGCTATGTTCCCGAATAGCAAGGTCTTCGTTGTGAATTAGCTCTTGTTTAGGCCCCAAGGTTGTGTATTGGCAAGCGCTCTTACCGTTTCGCTGCTTTTCATTGAGCAGTTCTGTCCTGAGCGCTTGATTTTCAAGGGCTTGATACTCCAATAGATTGGTTAATCTGGAACCAAGATCAACAAGGCGACCATCTAATTCTCTCCTCTCTTCCCTAGCTCCTTTGACTTCTCGTTGTATTCGATCGGCGAAGTCACTCATTTCGGCCCATCGTCTCTCATCACCTTTTTGCCCGACACGGATGTCAGCTGCGATTTGTTCAACCGTCAAGTGCGTATCTCTTCCTTCGGCAACGTGGCCCTGTTGTACCATATAGCGTATTCTGGCAACTTTATCTTTGATCCTCTTGATTTCAGCGGTAATTTTGAGAGATCTATTCTCGTTGAAGGCGTCCAGAAGGCGTGTGCGCCGCTTACGCATGAGATGGTCCATGTAGCTGGAGAGAAAGATGAAGATATGTGCATACAGGTCGGCAGTGCTTTCAATCAGATCTTTTGTGCGGAACAACTCGAGATCAATGCGGACCTCCGAGACATCCTGGCTGATTTCACAAAGTGCTTCGGCGAGCTCTTCTGCCACTCGGCCATGATTTACACTAGCCTGGTGTTGCTGTTAATGTCCGGCCGAAGAAGACCAAGATACCGCTCACCTGGATGACGGCATTCAGACTGCCTGTAAAGATTGAGACATACTCATTGCCATCTGGAAGCATCTTCAGAAAGGCAGAATGGGAGTCCAACTTGTCGCAGAAGGAGTGGAAGCCACTGGTGACTTTGCCAGCAGCACCTTCTCTGCGCTTCGTCTGCAGAGATTCGGTGACACTATTGATGAGATCGACCACGCCTTCAAAAGTCGGATCAAATGTGGCAAGATCAACCTGGTCTTCCTTGGGCCCGCTGTTGTAGAGCGTTACCCATTTCTTACGGAGATTCTCCGCCTCACGCGCAATGATTGTCGTGATAGCGCCCCTAATGATCGTTGTGAGTGCTCCTGACGGAGAGCGAAACAAACATCCCTTGAACTTGCGTGAGATGGGTATACGTACGGCTCGTGTACAGGAGAAGGCTCGAAGAACTTGCGCCACGGTGACAATACGTTCGGTGCTCGTCCAACCGCGTCGTGGTGAACGACCCCAGCCAGCGCTTGGACAGAGCTACCCTCAGGCAGCCGTGCTGGGGCTTCGAGGCCATACATTACTACCACCTTCTCCGCTCCCTTTCTTTCAGCAATTGATCTCTTCATGAGAGAAGGAATGATGTGTATGTTGGGTTTTCGAGTCAGTAGAGCCTAGACCTAGGTGAATGGCATGTAAGAAACGTCCGATGTGTCCTGGATTGTTGGTCAGTTATGGCCATTCTGACATAAGCGCGATTTCCCCGTTCACGAACACAGATGACACCGAAGGGAAGAACGGAGTTATGTCAGGGTAGTCTGGAGGTACCTTTGATGCGAAGAGAAGGAGGCGTGGCGGTGCTGCTGCCTGACGGTCGGTATCGGCCGTCCGATGCTACAGAGGTCGGCAAGGACAACCTAAGCTGGAACACACACCTTCCCTCGCAGGCAAAGGATTCGAAGGACGGAATACGTAGACGATAATGCACTCCCAATCTTTTTACTTACCAGTCGTCAGGGGCCCATTCGTTTATGGAATCGGACAGCCAAGAATTGCCCAGCCTGTACGTGGCAATCAATGAGGAGATCGTTGCCAACGGCCAACGTGTCCCGAGCCTTGCCCTCACACCATGGAAAACCCCTCTTCCTGCGGCTGAGATGCTGCAGTGTAATGAATCATGGGTGGCCAACAATATCAATACCGCCGAGAAGATGCATAGATATGCATACTGCATTGCATAGTGGCTGCCGCAGCCTGATTTGTAGCGTTCGAGACTTGCGTTATGCCGAGATGACCAGGACTCCCGTTGATTAAATATCAAGCCTTGCCTCTTGCACTAACCTTGGGCACAGCCTGCTCCATCGATCTCTCAATTCAACTAGTCCATCAAGTGTTTGTCTGAAAAAGGGCTCCGGCCGTGGCCTTCCTTCTCAACAGCTCAGACTACAATCAATCGATTCCGATCATGTTGCCAAGTGCAACCTCAGAGCCTGGCGCTGATATGGATAGACCCCGAATCGAAGTCCGGGACCCTGTTGAGAATGGTGTCAACCAAGAGGTCCAGGAACATGTCGAGGACCGGCACAAATCTGCTTACATTCGCTACCGGATGGAGTATCGCGACCGAGATCTCGGAGATCTTCTGAGGCGTATAGACACTACAGGCATACAAATGGCCGAGGTGGAGGATTTCTCTTTAGATGAGCCGGTCTTCGAGATTATCACGACAATCAAAGCGAAGGTCAGGAATCCTGATAACCCAAAGGGCGCTGAAGCGCAACAAGTCACCACTTCCCTATCCAAGCCTCGATATCATATGAACATCTACTCACCTGCCGTCATCAATGCCCTTCAGTCGGTAGTGAAATACTATCCATCGCAATCTTTGACTGGAGATTCGATCCGTGTTGACTATCCATACTGTGTCCTGGCGCACTACTATGAGGAGCTCTCATCCTTTAAAGAGGCAGCGCGAGCCAAAAATGCAGCTGACCTATGCCACCTGGAAAAGAATGTTGTTGAACATCTCGATCTCCTGTTGGACTTCCTTGACGAAAACATCATGACAAAGGTCCGGGAGGAAGAGGAGCGCAATTTACGTGGATCCTACACTTGGGAACTGGCTTGGGTTGGCCGTAAGCCGGGCAGGACCATGCTCATTCAATGGCGTGGTGGTCAAGTCGACGAATGGAGCGCCACCGTTATCCATAGTGTAGCCGAGGGTGGCTTCGCTGACCCCCCTCGCCCATGGGAGGTATTAAGCTGGTCTATGGTGTACAATGGCCGTCTCTTGGACAGAACTCTCATGTCTTCAAACTTGCCCAAGTTCGATGGTGAGAAGAAGCCTGGATCGGCCTTCTACATCGAAAAAGACCAAATTAGAACAGACAACCTCGACAACCTCCCTGAGCCCGTAAAGCTTAAGATGAAGTATGGCAAGCAATATCTCAATCTACTTGAGAAACAGGCCAGATATTTAAAAGGGCCAAGCAGGAATTTCCCCTACAACGAGGTACCCTTCGCCCCTCCTGGCGGCAAATAGTCCGAATCGGCTAATGGATATAGCTCGACGGCTTGGTCATGGTTGATGTAAAGGATCATCTTCAGGAGCCTTCCGTTGTGATCCCTGAGGTACTGGATCGCTCCGATATCCGGCCTAATGCTTCTGACGGAACCTGCATATTCTGCAAAGAGCTTCAAGGGGAAAGATCAGGCGATGGTCCCAGGGACAAGACGGCGGCTCTGTTCGAGAACTATAACCAGGTCCTCATAGAGCCGGAATGGTGGGAGAGCAATATGAAGGTAGACGAAGCCCATATTTACCTTCTCTGTCCTGATGTGGTAAATGTGTTCGTGTTTAAAACGCGAAGTTGGGGTAAGTGACACTCTATGGGACCGGGAAAAGCGACTTGATTGACATACTGCAGAACCTGTTCACGTTAGACATCTTTCTGAGCCGGATTATGATGAGGAAATGATTGACGGCCTAGTAATGGACCGGGGACGTAAGCTGACCCTGAGGTCGCTTGCGAAGAGCTTCGCGCGCCGTGACCAGCATGGCCAAAATGTTGCAAGAAGCATGTGGTCAGCCGACTTCGTTCCTGGTAAAGGAAAGGGGTTAATTTTCCTTCTCCATGGCAGACCAGGAGTAGGCAAGACTTGTACCGCAGGTATGTTCTAGGTCCTTTCTTTACTACGAGCCATGACACTTGGGGCAAAACTGACGCGCCAACAGAATGTATCGCGGCCTTCTCACGACGGCCACTCATGATCTTGACGCCGAGTGATATTGGCGCGACACCAGAGAATGTCGAAGAGAACCTGACGAAAATGTTCAAGCGCGCCATGCGATGGGAGACGGTACTGCTCATAGACGAGGCAGATGTTTTCATGGAGCGCAGGAGCACTTCCGACTTGCTGCGCAATAGTCTCGTGGCTGGTAAGCTGATACAGCCTTGGACTTTACAAGGTGTCGTACAATGTTGACGCAAATTCAGGCTTTCTACGCGCGCTGGAGAACTACGACGGAATGTTGTTTCTGACGACGAACCGAGTTGGCGCCTTCGATGATGCCTTCATCTCTCGCGTTCACATCCAGTTGTACTATCCTGAGTTCACCGACAGAGAACGGGGGATGCTCTGGAAGACATTTACCGACAAGCTTCAGCGCGATCGTGGCGACACTATTCGTCTCAATATCGATGCCAAGGAGTACATTCGCGGGGCAGAAATGCGCGCTGTCGAGTGGAACGGACGCGAAATTCGCAATGGTAAGCTCTCACTTGATATTTTTGCTACAAAATCTCTGTGTGTGCTGCTTCGTATTTCATCTTTAGTATCTCAGTATTGTGATGGCCCTTCCCCCTCTGTTCACCAAGGCACTGACACATCCAACTAAGCACTACAAACTGCCGTCGCTCTTGCTGAGTACGATGCCGAGAAGGACGAGGAGGGAAAGATCGTACTGACAGATACACACCTCAAGGCTGTGGTTGAGCTGTCGGCCGACTTTAAGAAGTATCTGGAGGAGCTGCATTCGGGCAATGAGTCCAAGCGGGCGGAGCGAAAGTTCGAAAGGCTTGACGAATTTAAGAGGGAATCTATGTAGAAGTTCGGCCTGGCCTACATGGGAGGGAATCCAATGCCTTTACTTAGCTTGACGCCTTTGTGCCATGTCCATCTTTTCATCCCTTATCACAGCCTCTAGGCTCTTGCGGCCTAAATCAGGATTGGCAAGACCAATAACACCGGCCCAGTGGCCTGCCGCCACGGAAGGTGTATACGTTGCGCGCCTCGTGAGTGACCATTGATGTACATGCACGTCGACTATAAAATCGTTAATCAATGCCCCCAGAAGACTCGAAGAGCAGAGAAGCAAGACACGTTGGCGTACATACAAGCTAAGTATGTTTGGTGTCCAACGCTCCGCCACATTACCGCCCTGGGTTGTTGCCTGCATGTTAAGCGCCCAGCCAACCGCGCCAGGTTGGAAGAGCATACGATAGGTTGAAAGATCATGCGGTTAGGTCAATGACGGTTCCGATACGGGAGCTAGTCAAACTCTTCTGGATCCAGTTTCATGTTGTCGCACGCTTTAACAGAACCGACCGGGACAGCTTTGCATATAAGCTGTTGGCTCAACCCCCAGTCTTACGTGTTTCTGTAACATGATCAGCCCCTCCAAATCTGCACCTGCGCTGCTGTGGAGCTACACAGCATATCTAGGTAGGTACTTATATAGTAGCGATGCGTCTCTGCCTTGGAGATTGAGGAGCGGTCCCCTTGAACTGCTGGTTGATAACCCCTCCTCAAGGCCCTGCAATGTATATGTACCCTTAGGTTTGCTGTCTGCCGTTCTCAGTCAACACCTCGAGATCTATGGATGCCGCTGGTCTTGCTCTAGGGATAATACCCGTTGGACTCAAGATCTACAAAGAAATCGACAGTTTTATCGATTCCGTGAAGCATGCCGAGTCCGAGACCGCCTCGCTGGCGCAACACGTATACCTGGGCCGGACCCTGCTCGATTTCCTCACCGAGGCCCTCCGCAACAACCAGCCAGTCCACAGAACGATCGAGGTGACCATCACAAATGCCTTCCACAATCTGCGCCGCGAGCTGGAATCCGCCAACAAAGTGGTGGCTAAGCTTCGCGGATCAAAAGACCTCACAACCTTGGAGAATGCTGTCGCGACGAAACCGACCCTTGCGCCTCTTGGGAAAGCGAAGAAATACACTTTCTATTGGAGACGGGACAAACTGAAGGCTTTAGAACAACATCTTTCCTATTGCAATTCGCACCTCCAGACTATATTACAAGTATATAGCATGTGAGTCTGTCCTAGACTTGAAGGTAGTAAGTAACTATGCTAGGGCGCTAAAACTGTACCAGCGTCAAGTCGCAAGATGCCCGAGAGGAGATACAATATCACTTCAGCGAGCTCAAGTCAGAGCTTAAACTGCTACAAGGCCTTGTGAGTAGTTGCTAGCATCCATGTCTTTTTTTCTCATCGTCTGATAGCCTGAGCAGCAAGTTAGTAATAGCAAGTCTATTGCCGTCGTCGAACGAGTCGCAGCTACGGCGCCGTTAGGCCCCGTTGTCACCGAGACGCAGCTCAAGAAACGCCTCGATACCTCTGAGCAGATTGTTTCCACAACTCGAAATTATACATGCCTCTGTCAACGGAAAAACCAGACTAAGCGAGCTTCAGCTGGAACGCGATGGGTTTCGCTGGACAGAGAGGAGAGGACAGTCACGACGCACCAAGCGGGGTGCGTTTACTACTCGCTCGAGACGCTACGAAAGGAAGAATCGTATACCTTGACTATTAATGCTCGCGAGTTCTGGAATCGCCTCTCTACTTCAGTCGCCATTAGCATCAACCGCCCTAACAGTCGCTTTAATCAGTGGTCGCTGTCACCGCAAATCCGGACCTTCAACCTCATAGAGTTGGAAAAGTCTCCGGCAATACGTCTTTTCGACCTCGCTGATGAGCTGGAGGACGTAGAATGGGATGATGCATCAATGGAGAAGAGAGCGCGTGCTTATTGGCACCGTTCGATCATCAAAGTCTTCCAGACCGGGAAAGCGTCGCCATTTGATGTAGACTGCCACTCGAATCGGCCTATACTTCACTACATGCCCTTTTCCTCCCATCGGAATTCGACGCCTTATGTTCAACTCATATGGGATACGCTATATCAGCTGAACTTCTCAGAGCATATGATGCTGTGCAATGGACTGTAAGGTGCCCTGGAATGAATGATCCCTTCCTACTGTACTAAAAACTTCTCAGGAAGCCTTGGGCTTGGTACTTCTCAAAGAGCCTTCCTCTAGATGGCACAAAGCTGGAACCCGAGCTTCTGCCATGGAATCTTGAGCGATGGCTTGAACCAGATGAAATTCCAGAAGCTCTGCTGGAAGGCAAAGCACCTGCTGATGGCAAGCTGGCTCGTTCTTTTGTCCTCGCCATCATCATGCACGATAGGAGAGCTCTGCTGGAAAGTAAGAAATAATGGCAAGGAATTGCGCATGCAAAGGAAGTCAGGGCTAATAACGTAACAGGCTCTAATGTTGGCCCTCTTTGTCAAGCTATCATTATGCGGTCAAGCTCGAAAGCTATCGAACTTCTAGACGATAACGTGTCTTCGTGGGATGAGCCATTCCTTGGCCGGGAAAGTACAATATGCGCCATCGATCTGGCCATAATGTGGTTTCCAGAGCTCATAAACACTTTTCTCCAAGGGAAAACAACTGATGATACCCGGATCAATCGTCAGAGGCTTCCCCGTCCACATCCCTCTCGTCACTCCTTTCTTGAGGTTGCCATCAACTTCGGCTTGCGACATGGAGAAAGGTTTGGCAAGGCAAACAGAGACGACTACCTTGCCATGATTCACTTCGCGCTCGAGGAGGACTACCCCGTCTATTTCCACCGTATATCCCTACATCTAGGTGATGCTGAGGATGCTGTTTTAGTACATCTTGTGGAGAGACGCCGTCGGCTGCTCGACCTCGCACAAAGACGTCTTCACCAGTCGAAGGAACAGACACCTTGCATCTTTGAGGGAGCGCTTGTCGATGAGAACGTCGAGCGCATCATTCAGTCTTTCGCCAAAGAGGGTATAGCTATTCCCGAAGCACTACATCCGCGAAATCTCCAAGACCCGACACCTCTTGGAGGTTCAATATTTGAATACGCATGGCACTCCGAAGACCTGTGTGATCGCCTGCATGAACTTGGGTTCGACCCTGAAGGGTTCGTGCGAAGTCGTTGTCGCGCTGGCCCGTTTCCAATGGTGCCGTTGCTGTCGCCGAGACGCTGGGATTCCTGGAAGTTCTTATGGCTCGAGCATGTGGTTCGGGTGTCGAAGACTGGAATTGGGCAGCTTGCGATCTCTGGCGAGGAACACTCCGGTCAAGACCTGTTGAAGACCTGCCGCCTCGATGCTCAGCTCGCGCAACAACAACAGGGACCGATGGCCGGGCCGCCCTTTGTGCACACATTAATGGCGTTCGTCGGCCACTGCATACCTGCAAAATTTGCCTCGGGATTCGTACTGCCAAGTGATGCAATCTCGCCTCCTGTCAAGCCTCATCTCCAATCTGAATATCACGACAAGTGCGATTGTGCTTGCTCAATCTCTGGTTGCACGCCACTCAACGTCTTTATCAAGCCTGTCCTCCTCGGTTGGTCGCCTGAGGCGAGTCTCCCTCGCTATTTGGAGAGAGTCAAATACTTGATACAAGTTGTCCAAGTCATCTATGGTGATGAGAAGCTTTCTACAGGAGCGTTCATGGAAATGCTGCGGTATTGTACGTTTGAATGTCTCGGCTGTCGCCACACGTGCTGTAAGGAGCCCATGGATCGATATGTCTACGGGTACGCCCGGCAGTGGCCAGGGGAGAAGTACGACAGTGAAGAGCGCTCAGAGATCCAAGAGGAGGATTCTGAGAAGCTGAGAGAACTTGAAATAATTCTCGATCAGCTGGCTTCCGACTTGAGGGAAAGAAGCTGGCTTCCTCTGGACTTCCTTTCATCGCACTGGGTCCCGCTGATAGAGGCCGCGGTTCAGCAGCAACGTGAAAGGCAACTGAGCTTGACGGAAGTCAAGTGCATTCAGGATATTGGAGTCAGCTGGGAGTCGGTTCCGAGTCATCAGCCCGAGATCCAGTATAAAGGAGACGATGATGGTGACTCCGAGGTATCACTCAACTTGGATCGCGCAGAGACCGATGAGGAACGACTAGCCGCCATCACGCAAGCTATAGATAGGATCTGTGCATAGAACGTTTTCTAGTCCATGGGAGACTCCGACCAAAGCTGACTGTATTTACAATAATGTGCTCTTGACCTTGGCACCGTCTGGCAGCTTGAAGTGCGTCTGAATACCTCCCCAGCTCTCCTCGCTGTAGCCCTCCTGAACCTTCTTGCAAGTCCGCAAGCCCCATTCCGTGACTCCCATCATGAGACAGCTCTCAAACATGAAGGCACAGCTGCCGGTGCCGACCTTGGCAGGCTTGAGATCCGCGTTCCTCGCGCCTTCGTTGCTCTCCCCGTCCGGCCCATGCCCACTCATCACATTGTGCAGGCTCGCTCCGCCCGGGACGAAGCCGCCGGCACCGCCCTTCTTGGCGTCGTAGCCGCCCTGGATGAGCCCCATGAACTCGCTCATGGTGTTGCGGTGGTACCACGGTGGACGGAAAGTCTCTTCGCCCACGAGCCAGCGCGGGGGGAAGATGACAAAGTCCGCGACCGCAGTGCCAGGAAGCGAGGACGGGGCGGACAAGACGGTGAAAATGGAAGGGTCCGGATGGTCGTATGAGATCGTGCCGATTGTGTTGAACCGACCAAGATCGTACTTGTATGGGTAGTAGTTGCCATGCCATGCCACCACATCGAAGGGAGTGTGAGCTTGACGAGTCTCGAACAGTGCGTTGTTGAACTTGACCGTCACGGTGTAGGTGTTTGCACCCTCGTGGGCAGTCGCTCCGAAGTCTTCGGAGAAGCTGGCGAGAGGCGCCTGGAAGTCTCGAGCATTGGCAAGACCGTTGGAGCCGATCGGACCCAGCTCGGGGAGTGTGAAATGCCCTTGGTATAGTTCGAGGGCATATCCTCGCGCCGGGCCCGAGGGGAGAAGAACCTGATACTTGACACCGCGGGGAATCACGCAAATCTCCATTGGTCGGACCAGAAGCCAGCCGAATTCGGTCCTTATATCAAGGTCGCCTTCCTGGGGGACAATGAGGAGATCACCGTCTGCCGAATAGAATGCTGACTTGTCGTCCATGCTCTTCCCAGCGGCATAGACATACATGCCAAGACCCTCCTTCAGCGTCGAGTCGCCAGCGCCGCAGACAAGCCTCATGCCTGCCGGGAAGTCGTCGTCCTTCGCGGCGTTGTGCTCGAATGGGTCCCAGCGAAGCTGATTGGGGATGTAGTGCAGCTTTCCCTCGCCCTGGTGGACCCCAGTGACACCCTTCAACCCCCGTGTGCCATCCTCACCATTCGGCGCTGCTTCATCTCCAGCAGTAGGCTTGAAGGGTGGGTGGGCGCATGATGGCAGTATGCGGTAGAGCCAAGTCTGCTTGTTCTGGTGTCTCGGTGCTGTGAAGGCCGTGCCGGAAAGCTTCTCCGCGTAAAGTCCAAATGGCGGTTTCTGGGGCGAGTTTTGGCCGATCGGAAGGGCTCCATCAACAGCTTCGGACCTGGCAGAAAGCTTGTTAATGAACCCAACGTCGAAAGATCTTGGGGGGATGGATGCGAAGCCTGACGTACTCTAAATGGGAATCGAAGCCGCTTTGGTAGCGGTACTTCTCTTTGGTGTCAAACGTGGTGACAGGCATTATCGCTTCTTGCCGCGGGCTTGCGTAGGTAGAGGCGTGTAGAAAATGTCATGATGACGGCGAGGCGAAGCAGAGGCAGATACCTTCGCTTTATGTCTCGAGGGTCAGATCGGCTTATGCTTCACTCGCGGGGCCTTGTAAACTCCTGGGGACGCCAGCATGCACAGAGAGAGTCGAGGAGCGCGGCGTGCGGCCCGACGATAGCCGGCGGGGAAGCAGGTCCGCGCTGTTCCGCACATCGGCATTGTGGAGCGCCGATGCTGGAGTGACGCTCCATTGCGCAGGTCGATAACAATCAGCTGCTCGTCTTATGTCTAGCACGTCAAGCGATTGCAATTCAAACGCTTCATTAAAAGATCGCGGGGTATTGATTCCCTGGTAGTCCATGTAACAGGTGTCTTTGGCAGATTTGAGCATGTCTAATAGTACACCTAGCGCCGCCCTTGTGTAAGCTATGCGAGCCAAAACTTGGACATGAGCATGAACAATTAGACCGTGAGCAAAGGCGTGGACATTGAGGTGCACTACTCCTCTTCCGTCTTCTTCACCTTCTTTCCCTTCTTCTTACCACTGCCGTCCCCAGCAGCAATGGTCTTTTGAGGAGATAGAACAACTTGCAGACGAGTCCAATGCTCCTCTTCCCAAATGAAACCCTTCAGGTACTTGGCGTCTCCCAGCTCATCTTCTGACTACAATGGATGTTAGCAATTCGCTGTTCATTGAAGGCAGCAGCTTCATGTGCTTCACTCAGCAGTATCTACCTTAGTCTTGTATCTCTTGTGAATTGCTTTGAGAGCATCCTTGATAGTGACTCCCTTGAAGTTGCTGGCGGAGACTGTTGCATCGCCGAGCTCGAACCAGAGATCGATTCTCTTGACCGGAGGTTCCGTCAGGTGTTCATCCAAGATTGCAGGGTCCTCTACATGATCGGGAACTGGTGATTGGTTGACCATCCTGGCAAGCACAATGTTAGCTCAGGGCATTCAGAGTATGGAAAGTGTTCTCATCGCAACGTACCAGCCAGTCTGTTGTGTTGTGATTGGAAGCTTCACAGGTGTCTTGCTCGCTTCTGCGCAGCGTATTGTCAGCAACTATCGGCGCAGAGGTGCATTGAGCAGGTAAAACGTACCAAGGTCCTGTATCTTCGAGACGCCGGGAGCAGCGGCGGAGCTCTGTCTCCTCTTGGCGAACTCCTTCTTCGATTCTACAGGAGAGTCCAGACCCTGGACGGCGGAGTCGACCTTGGAGAGTGGTTCTGTCATGTTGACTGGTAAGGTTGTGAGTGAGCTTGATCGTAAACAGATCAAGGCTCTTGAGTATCTAAGAGGGCCATTCGAGGTCAGCGACTGATCTAGATGACGGAGCTATAAGCGGGGTAGATGAGTATGGGGAAGCACGCAGTGTCGCGCCTTCCTACGTTGTGTGCATTGGGATGGTGGTGTAAGTGAGGGGGACTGGAGCAACATCATCACGACAAGTACTGACCTTGGAATTAGATTAGAGGCAGAGATAGGATTGTGATTGCGAAGATCAATGATGAGGAGAAGAAAGAAGGAGAGAGAGGGAAGAGAGAGCAGAGGCGGGGAGACGGGGTAGATGAAGGATGGCAGGAGCAAGGGGTTCGAGAGGGGTTGTCCGTTCCTGCCTCAGACCTTTCCACATGATGTATGTCCTGGGTACGAGGCTGTTGGGGGAGGACACGACTGAGGATGAGGTACCGGTTCCATGCCATCTTGGGAATCCGGGCGTGAGAGCGGAGTCGGAGGTTGACGCGGAAGGGGGTATCGCATGTTAGTCGTGGTGTGGTGTGGAGGGCGGTGGTGTTACCGTCGGGTACTTTGATCAGATGGAGCAGACAAGGGTTCAGCTGATCGGACGGGAAAGCTTGGGAGCTCTCCCCCTCACGACCAAGGCCAGACCATTAACGGAGAAAGGAGGCTGTACGGGATGATGTGCGTTGGTGTACATGCATTCCGGTGCTACTCATGACTCTGAAGCTTGTACTTTGATGGATCGATGGGTATCGCAGTGCGGGGCTTTGGAAGCTGGTCACGCGCTATGATGGCATCGACAAGACCCGGATGGAACGGATCAGGGCGCGTAGCTGCATTCACATACCCTCAGGCACAGCGGGCAAGGAAGGCAAAGCTCCCGTATGATAGCTGGAGCTTGGACGCTTTAGCCATCTGCAATTGATGAGCCGCATCTCGTTTTGCCTGTACGGATTGATTGAAGACAATGCCGCTGTATTCTTGCCATCTGCCTTTGCTGGCTCCCGTCTGGTGAGACGCAGCACTCGCGTGACACCTTGAACGCATTGCGTGAGACAAGCAAAGAAACAGCTCCGGTTTGGGCTTAGCGAGTCAATCGCATTGCTCGTGCCGTAGCTGTAGTGGGCATTGCAAGGGACCGGCGAGAGGCAGTTACTGCACGATTACGGGGCTTGCCTCCTCTATTGTTCTGGGGTAAAATCCGGGGAAGCCTGTCGCTCGCCCCACTGCACAGCACAGTGATCTGGCTGGGCAGACTGTGATGAGGTCTTGTGGTTGTGCGTCGAGTTGAGCCGGATTGATGCTGTCTTTCCCGAGTTCAATTGATGGATTCACATTCGAGTTGGCGCGACTGAAGCTTGATTGGGGCTCAGGGGGACACCGAGTCGCTGCGGCAGCAAAACGGGCTGGAAGGAGGGGGGATCGCCCTGTGTCGTGTGGTGCTGTGCTGTGGTGCGGTGCAATGCTGTGCCAGTGCCGCCGGAGGATGCGGGGCTTTTCGGCGCGTCTGCAACCAGTGAAAGGCAATGGACACGGTTCCCAGCCCGGCCTGTAGTCCGCGCCAAACCTTGGGACGGAAGCGTGTGCTTGTTTGTTTGGTGTGGCGTGCTGATGCGGCGATGCGTATCAGACGACGGCCACATGACCACCTGACGGCTGGCTACGCGTGCGACATCGGCCCAAGCACAACCACTGTGAAGCTCCGGAGCAAGCAATTTGAAACGTCGTCGTTCACTTGCATTGTGATTTTGATGGATATCATGGTGATTTCTTGTTGTTCGATCGATACAAGGGCTGCGTCTCGTTTGTCATGATTGCCTGAGGGAAAGCTAATCGCGTCTCAGGTGACATGCAGGTGACGCAACTGCGCGCCCCACATCATGACTAAGGTTGTTGGGGGGTTCTGAACATGCATGCCACAGCACAGACGACAGCAAAATCGTGACGATACGAGACGACATCGTGAGGACACTGGGTGTATCGAAGGAGAGTTGAGACTTCGTTGCAGTTCTCATTGTGATTTCTTATCCACGAGAGACATGGTCCTTGACACGAACGATGCTGCGTCACGCCACACTGTATGTCGAGATGATGCGAGAATATGATCGATGAGATGAGCTTGACGACAACGCCGATATACGACCGAATCAGAATCAATGTGACGTGTACGACGCGATAATAGTCAACTACGTTCGTCGACGTATGGCTTCTCTCTCCGAATACTCGAACGTCATCAAGAACAATGTTCAATGTGCTGTGCTGCCACGTCGCTGTCGGATAAGTGCAGACGGAGAGAGTCTCTTTTCGTCGGCACAAGGTTCTACGAAGCCATCATGTGCAACGCATGCACTGCGCGTGATCCGGCAGATATCTCCAGCCTGTGTCAAAGTCAAGACCAGCGTCAACTGCGCGATCTGACTGTGGTTCTTCGTTGGGTGGCTTGTGAGGGCGCCAACGGGACGAAAACCCGGGCGTTGCAGGGGGCAAATATCACAAAAGCTGGTGGTTACAGAGTGGTTTAATGTCTGAGTTATGGAAAGGAAGCGTCTTTCGCTATCGTTAGCACTCTGCAGGGTGCTTTAACCCATCGAAGACACGTTCCTCCTGGTCCCAGATCCAGCGCATGCGCCGACCTGCAACCCTCCGAACGATGATCTACTAATCTGGCCGAGCGTGTTGGCTCCAACTTTGAACGGTGTAGGCTCTTCTGGAACGGGCTGAAAAGGTTCGAAGCGCGGTAAGCGATGTTGCCAGCAGGCCGCGTCGTCATCCACGCACTATGCTCTCAGACACCTGCCCGCTCTTCATCCACCGAGGAGATCAGCTCGACCTTTCAGATTGCTCTGGACGTGTAGCCGAAGTCATAGCTTTCCTCAATGCGATACCTTCAGGGGATACGAATCCGGGATTATATTTGACGAAGTAGAAGACGAGGCGGTACTGTGAATCCATCAACGGTAAAGAACATCCCCAGCCTAACAACGGATGCTTATTTTAGCGTAGGCATTGACCCATGCGAACATCACTCTCAATATTTCCGCATCCCACTTCAATATAGACTAGAAATACCGATTTTATATTGAAATGGGAGAATCGGACATGGGTACCACATCCGCCATCTAGTCCAGACCTCGCTGCACATGAACAGTGGCAAAAGTTCCACGCAAGCTCTCCGATTCCACTTACACACAAGAGCGCCCCACGAGCAGCGCCAGACGGGCGGAGAAAGTCTTCCCGATCGAACTTTCAAGACACACAAGCCTTTTCGGTGGGAAGAAGCATAACAGGGAGAGCCGGCACTAAACTAAATGAGCGACTCATTCTAGCACTTTGGTGGTGCGCGTCCCTGTGGGATCCCCCCCCTCCTTGGACTTGGTGTTCAGTGGTGCTGTTCAGTATCGCTGCCCCGCCTGATAGGGGGGGGCAAGCCACCTGGGACTACCTATCGATACTCGGGAGGAGGGGGACGCGCAATGCAGCCGCCTCCAGTGTCAACGTCAGCTTTGGTCCCAAAGACTAAGAGGGATGGGATTCGCACACGCACACCAGTGGAGGACGTACGCACTCCCGAAAAGTCGGGAAGAGGGAAAAAGGAGGGCTTTCTTTTTACAGCTGTCTCCTTGCTGGGCCTTCACAAGAAGTGAGCTTTAAGGTGTCCCCCTCGTTTGGAAACCTATGCACAACAAAGAAGAAGAAGAAGAAGAAGAAGAAAAAATATCATGTCGGATGTTCTCATGGATCCTTCGTTCCATGTCTCTTCCTGAGGCTTGAGAGTATTTTCGCGGTCATGAGAGGAAGATATGCCACCTCCGCCTGTCTGTCCCTTGAGGACCCCGGCCGCTCTGAGTCTGAATACCTCGAACCTGCACCTCTCTCACAAGCCCCCATTACCAACGACTCTAGCCCGAGGGATCCTGAATCGCAAAAACGACGCCCAGGTTCTAGTTCCGCCTCTCGTTGCTGGCGCACTTGTTGCCGCGTTTGCGAGGGCTGTGTCGGAAGGACTTGGCAACGAACTACTTACACATTATTACCTGACCACGGCCGCCGAGGGAGAATCGAAGGTGGTGAATGTCGACAGGGTGCTTGATCGGCTGCTGGCCGAGTTCACTCGCGCTCTGTGGGATGAGCTGTTCGACTTTTACACGGCATCCGATCGTGGATTCACCAGGCAGGTCGCTTTGCTGTTCGACGGACCGATCCGGCAAGTTGTCCTGGTCTTGAACGGACCCGAGACGGCGGCCTGTCTCCTCGACCATATTGGGCCAGGCCTGTCACGAAGAAAACCGAGTTGGTCGAAGGATGCTACGGGCATCGAGTTGGTCCTGGCCCTTCAGCTCGTATGTGGCTACTGGCATCGCGAATATCCCGAGCTATCACCTGGCGGATCACCGGAGGAAATCTCGAGGACACTCTGTCAACGACTTGTGAATGGCCAAGCATCGAGGGGCTTGGTCGCAAATATTCGAAAGGTACTTCTGTCACCTCACTATGTTCAGGTACACCTCCTCGAGACGGCGATATGGGACCGCTTGCTGAAAAGGCGCCGACCGCCGCCTCGCGATGGCTTCCACGTTGCACAGTTCCGGTTCGAGTGCCAGCTGGCGATTCGGCCCGGCGAATACGCCTCGCCGAGTGAGATCGACCTTTCCGCACGGCAGGCTATCACTGGGACATCAGCGGAGTGCCAGCTTGGCACGGTCTTGGACTATGTTGACAAGCATTGGCAGCGATGCGGGCGGCTGGTTCTGGCAGGACTCAACGATGCAGTCAAGGCTGCATATCAATCCTCGGAACACGGTGATGGCTTTTCCGGCATGGCCATCTGGGACGGCGGCAGCGACGACGGCAAGGACGTCTTCTGCCCTGGCCTTCGCCTCCTGCACTTCGAAGTCGAGAGCGGCTTCATCCAGCTCACCGCCTGTGCCTGGGCGCACTCGCTTATAGATATTTTCCAGCAGATGTCGTGGATCTGCGCGGCGCTCGGGTCCGCTCCCTTTGGAGGGGGCTGTGCCGCCGAGTCGGCCGTGGAGGTCACGGAGGGGAATTACGACGGGGACACCATGTTCTTTAATTGCAGCATGGCGCATCAGCCAGTGGCGGCGAATGGGGAGGGCTTACCGTGGTTGAGAGAGATACCCGGCACAGTCATAGCGAGAGGGTTCCCGGTTGGTGCGGAACCTTGATGATACTTCACGACATGATACTCCCATAATGAAAGGCTGTCGGATGCTGCCCTTTGTGGCTCTCAGGATACACTTGTATAGATAGAAAAAAAACGGAAGTTGAAAAGACTCGAGATATATGACATTTTTCTATCAGTCTATGGCTCCCTCAGACCCTTGGCTCGTGGCCCGGAGAGGAGCTCAGCTTCACCATGCTCGGTGACAAGGTAAATGTCCTCATGGCGGACACCAAACTTGCCCTCAAGATAGATACCAGGCTCGTTGGTGAAGGTCATACCTGGGGAGAGCATGGCTTCCGTATTCCACTTGTTCAGATACGGCGACTCGTGCGCCTTGATCCCAATACCGTGGCCGAGGCGGTGAGTGAAGCCATATCCGTACCCCGCGTCCTCGATCACAGTACGGGCGGCAATGTCAACGCTGGCAGCGCTGTGGTTGGGCTTGAAGGCGTGGGCCGCCGCCGTCTGCGCGTCGAGGACAATCTGCCAGACCTGGGCCTTCTCCTCGGCCATGGGGTCCGAGCTGACGTACGCGTACTCCCCACGCGGAGGGTCGATGAGGAAGCTACGGCAGATGTCGGAGGAGTATCCGAGATAGTGCGCACCGACGTCGATGACGACCATGGTGTCGTACGTGAGCTTGGCGCCACCGGTCACGAAGCCGCCGTGGGGGAGGGCGCCGTGTTCCTCGAAGAGAACGATGTTGAAGAAGAGCTGGAAGCCGATGGAGAGGAGGGCGTTGTTGAGGATCTCCGTCACTTCGTCCTCAGTGAGGTCGGGGACGAGACAGGGCCGCATGGCACGGACGGCCTGCACGGTGCCGGTGTTGACTGCGCGGAGGAGCTCCACCTCTGCAGGGCTCTTCGTCTGCCGAACGAGTTCTGCTTCCGGGGTGAGGCCCACGGTCTTGAAGCCGTTGCTGTCGAGGCCGCGGACGATGTAGTCGCGCATCTCCTCGTCGGCCATCAAGACGGGAGGGGACTCGGTCTTGTCTTGAAACAGTCGAGACTCCAGGAGCGTGGTGTATGGGTTCCAGTGTTCCTCCCAGATGACGATGTCAAGCTCTGCCTCACGCGATGGGATGCCCAGCATGCGCACGCGACCTTCCTCAAAGTGAGGTGAGAGAAACGCGGTCTTGGCTGTGACCTCACCGGAGTCGGAAGTCTGGGGGAGGATGAGCATCAGGAAAGGTCGCTCTTCAGGCTCCCAGGGCTCCCAGTCGACCTGTGAGATGTTTCCGTAGTACCTATTGCGAATCAGCTTGGGGTTCCATAAGGCCATGAAATGCAGGTGGCGCACTGGAAAGTATAGCCTGGCTCTACGACGAAAGCATCAACTCCATTGAGAGCGAGAGCCTTGGCCAACCGGTCCCGTCGCTCGAGAAATTCCTCCGCCTTGATCGGGACAGCATTGTCCAGAAACCAAGTGTCAGCCTTGAGGTTATCAATTGCGCACTGTTGGACTTTAGCCACAGTCTTTGCATGGCTGAGGCCGTGATGGCCGCAGGTACCGGCTGAAAGAAGGCCGAGAAGCTGTGGGAGATAGAGATTGACGGTAGCTATAGCGGCGGCAGCGGCGATGAGAAGCCGGCAGAATGGGACCTTGCGATGCTGTGAATGAGGTTGAGGTCGAGGTTGAGGTCGAGGTTCAGCCTCGGGTTGCTCGTCTTGGATCAGTCGACCCTTCTCGGCGTCGTCGTGTAGTGTGTCCATGGTGCTTTTGACCCAGCTGAGCAAAATTCTGTGGCCAGGTCTCAATAGATTGACAATGCGTGTACAAGCTGTCGTCTATCCAATGAGTCGGTACGACCAACGCGAGGTGTGCCCAGGGAAAGGTGGCTTGCCTATCTCCCGAGGGGGACTATCCAACTGTGGCCTTCTGATAAGCAACAACAACAAGGAGAAACTGGGCGAAATACGAAGCGACACCGGCGACAGATACTGGCTGAGAAAAGGAACTAAACATGACTCGTTTGACAAATATGGAGTTCTAACACCGACTGTGGGAACTACAACGACACTAAACAGCCATCATCAGTGCTCAAACGAGGAGAACCCTGCAGCCACTCGCGAGCTCTTTCAATCCGGTTGGATTAGCACAGACAGCGGACAATGCCCGACATGACATCTCTTGCAGTTAGTTCACTCCACGTCGAGAGAGGCCCCCCCTCCTCACATCGTGAGACGAGAGGGACACACGCTCCCCAGTGACTGTGTGGAGGTCCATATCTTCCCCAAAGTTGACCACCCAGGGGCCGGGGCGGATGGCTTGGAGGCGGGGCGGTAGCGAGGGGGGATAGGGCGATGATGGACTGGATCGTTTCCTCTTCGAGGTAGAGGAGCCATGGTGAATGGGCGCTTGGGGGCGCTTGTAGGGCCTTTGCATGCCCAGTGATTAGACCAAGAGCTCGTACAAGATGATGGTATGACCCTGTCGTTGCGTCGCATGGAACGTTGACTTTTGGACTCGGCCGTGAGCCTTGCTTATCGCCAAAACCGCCCGTTCAGGAACCCTCTTCCTTGTGTCTTGTTTTCGTCTCTTCCTTTGTTTCCCAGTCACGAGTATATCCAATTCGATTCCTTAAATTCCCTTGAATGTCCTTGGCGAGCCTCGACTAAGATGAGATTGAGGCTTTTTAGTCTTTTTGGCGTCCACCCATCGGTGCCCTGCCGAGCACAAAGCGCCACCCCGGTCGGCGCCACGCTTTTACTTGCTTGCTGGGCCGGTCACCGGAACGGCCTGCAAATCGCCGTGTCAGCTCCGACTCGGCGTCTTATCACCCGACGGGGGTTGCGTGTGAGGGAGGGTGTCGCTGAGAAGGCGTACTTTTGCCGACCATCCTTGCTTGGCGATAACACACTAAAGGGCATCGCGCTGAAAGAACATGGCATTACCAAGAAGATAGTTAGATCTCTGGTGTAGCGGGTCCTGTGCGTCCTTTCTGTGGAATCGACAGGCATGGTGTTGATGGTGCCCTGTCACTCTCGGAATCGCTGCAGGATTTCGCTATCTGTGAGTCCTGCTCATCGGGATGTCGCGTGCATACTACCCTCGGTCGGCACTTGTCCGGTTGCATAAGAGGTCCTCCGATCCTTTGAGGCGATTTCAGATCTTTCATTGTCTTGTCTTTTGTTGCAAGGTTCCCTTCCTTTTGCCCCAGTCAATCTTTGTTGAAGTTGTTCGTAAAGCACCTTCAACCATGGCGTCAGCCACAGAAACTCAGCAGCCTACGGTTGTAGATTCTCAGATTACAGCTGCCGATAATCAAGTCAACCCAACCGAGCAGTACGCTCAGATCAATGATCAGAAGGAGGGCGATGATGCAAAGAAACCCGAGACAGACGTCGAGATTGCCAGTGTTGACGAGGAAGCTGGCAAGGCTTACTACAGCAAGAAGTCCGTCTGGTTAATGATCCTGTTCTCCGGTCTTGCGATCGGTTCAGATGGATAGTGAGTGTCTCGATGCATGACTAACGTATGGACGACGGTTTGACTAACAAACCCCGTGTAGCAACGCCGCCGTCATTGGAAACGTCCAGATTCTCATGAAATACGTCTACCCGGACGCCCTCACGGATACGATCTACTCGCGGCTCTCGAATGCCTTCCTTATCGGTATGATCCTCGGTATGCTCTTCTTCGGTGTCATCGTCGACCAGCTCGGTCGCAAGACTGGTGCTGTTGCGACCACCATTCTTCTCGTCCTTGGGATCGCCATGTCGGCTGCTGCCAATGGCTTCAATGCTACTGGCCTTCTTTGGATGCTCATCATTGCCCGTGGTGTTGCCGGAGTCGGTGCGGGAGGAGAATATCCCGTATCTGGTGCTGGTGCAGCCGAGGCTACCGACGAGAGCGGCAAGTACAGGAAACATCGTGGCTTCATGTTCGCCATGTTGGCTGATCTGTCGGCTTCGCTTGGGTACGTCTGGGCCGGACTTGTCCCCCTGCTCCTCTTGCTCTGTGTGGGTAGGCGTGAAGACAAGTATGAGATCGTCTGGCGTACTGCCTTCGCCCTCGGCGCCATCCCTCCCCTTGGTATCTTCTGGTTCCGTCTGCGTATGGCCGTCGCCACAGCCTATCGCAAGTCTGCCATGAGGAAGCAGCGCGTGCCCTACTTGCTTGCGGTCAAGCGTTATTATCGCCCTCTGATCGGTGTTTCTACTTGCTGGGCCCTGTACAACTGGGTCAGTATCCCGTTCGGCATATTCTCCGCCACCATTATATCCCGGACCAACACCAGCGGTGACCTTGTCAAGGATCTCGGTTGGGGCGTGGTGATCAACTGCTTCTATCTCCCTGGCCCCTTCCTTGGCGGCTACCTCTCCGACAAGATTGGTCGGAGAAAGACTATGGCGTTGGGATTCACCCTGCAAGCCATCATTGGTTTCATTCTCGGCGGCGCTACCCGTCAGATCCAGAGCGTTTTCCCTCTCTTCGTTGTGCTTTATGGCCTCTTCCTCACTTTCGGTGAAGTTGGTCCTGGAAGGTAAATACCCCTTTGCACAATGTTCAACAAGGTTTCACACTGACTCGGTTCTCAGCACTGTTGTGCTTACTGCGTCTGAATGTTTCCCCACGTCCATCCGTGGCCAAATGATGGGCTTCATTTCCGCATGCTCCAAGGCTGGTGCCGCGATCGGTACTCAGGTCTTCACCGCCATCCTGAATTCCTATGCAGACTACCCTGCCCAGGGTGACCGTGCTGTATTTCTCATTGGTTCCGCCTTTGCCGTGCTTGGTGCTGTGGTTGCGTTCTTTGTGATCCCTGATGTGTCCCGTCGCCTAGAAGATGATGATGCAGCATGGAAGGTGTACCTTGCCGACCATGGTTGGGAGGCGAAGTGGGGTGACAATGGGACGAAGGATCCTGGCGCTGTTATCATGAACCGCGCTGTCTCATGATTGTGATGTTTCAATGTTGGGGTGCGTGGGGCATCCGTGTCTTCGGTGTATGCTTGGGCTGTGCTTGTACAGACGTCACGGCCTCTTCGAAACATGGTATTTGTGTTGTATCTATGATGTTCTGATTGCCCATGTGCTATTGAACTTGAGATGATGCATCATACCTTGGAATTCATGACGAATAGAATACTCTGGGGTTGATAGATCCATTGAATAGTCTATGAAAAATACAAGCCGTCGAATGAGCAATTCTTCCGAAGAGTGAAAGCAAAGCAGCTTACCTGAGCCGTGCTTTGTACCATATGTTTGCCTTGCGCCATCGCCAATCTGGTTTTAGAAAACAAAGAGAAGAGAAGAGCCTTGATCAGCGCTCACCATCAAGCGCGGTTAGCACTCGCGGCGCTCTCACCAACCATCACCTCATCTTCTGGAACTCCGACGCCAACACTGCCTGCAGCACTGGCGATGCTCTGCATAGTCATGCCACGATCCCTTTCAGCACGCAATGGTGTCTCTCGCGGACCAGCTATTCCTGCCAACCCCGGGGTCTGAGTAGCCGGGATGCTGGCAGTTGTGCTGACGCTGTCGCTACGGGTACGACTTGTCTCACTGCTCCTCCTCTCACGTACGCGCCTCTCGAGTTCTCTTACTCTTCGCTTCAACATTTCGTTCTCCCTTTTCGCGGCTTCCAGCTCGCTTCGATGAAAGGCAGTTTCCTCGTAGCGGGAGGTTGCAGGCATGAGCCCGGGGCTCATCTGATCGTGTGGGATACTATTCCCTGGAGAAGCAATATGAAGCTGTGTTGCGACAGCGGCAGCAGAAGCAGCTGGGTTCCTTTGCTGGTGGAAGTAGCTAGATGGGTCAAGGGAGGACTGCGGAGCTGGAGAAGTTGTCTGGCTTGTGCGGGAGGTCGAACTATTCTGACGCGACATCGAAACGGGGTGGAGAGACCGTGGTGCCGGGGGACGTGCTTCAAGTGACGTGCCGAGCTGCAGCGCAGGATTTGAGGTCGTCGACGATGTTCGATTGTGTCGTCGAGCCGTCGGAATGGTGAAGCCAGAACTGGACAGCAAGGAGCCATCATTCGCAGGTTCGTGGATTGAGGTTCCGGCAGAAGTCGAGGAAGCATTCGAGACTACGGACGCATTCTGAGCTGCACGCAGCAGGGTGAGCTCCCGCGTCAGACGGTTGACCTGAATAGATTAGCGACACTCGTGCTGTGATATTGAGCCCGTCAACTTACAACTGCCTCTTGCTCCTTCTCCAATTCCATATGAAGCTCCGTTGCAGTCATGGGACGAGGATGTCTCAACGGGCCAGGACCCGCTCCGACAGCAGCATCTGCAGGTGGTGACTGGGCCTGCATCGTTTGCGTAGGGACGGGTTGAGTAGAATGGTCTGGCGGAGAAGACGTGGAGGGGTGGTTGACAGCATCTTGGTTGGAGGGGAGGATGTTGAGCGAAGTGTCGGGGCCGGGACTGATGGTGGCGGAGGGCGGCAGGCTTTGCTGAGAGGATTGGCGGCGTGAGTGGGCTAGAGCATGAGGAGAGGCCGGGACGGAGTTGAGGTCGGGCATGTTGTTCGGTGAGTTGAGGTACGAGGGCAGCTCGACCCCTTGACGCCAGGCAGATCGTGTACGGACCGGATCGAATTGACGGTGGCAAGAATGCGGTTTATAGCTTCGTCATCTGCCGGTGACTGGTCCGACACTGGCTTTGTCTCCTCACATGAGTCGGTCTGAAGGGGCCTCTGCTGATGATGCTGCGCGCTCGTGAGGGGATGAAGTGTCGCGTCAGGCCACTCGTTCACGGGATCCAGGTGAAAGTTCCTGTAGGAGGAGTGCCAACAGTGGCGCGGGCGGTGGTTCACCTGAGCTAACAGAAGCCACAGCCGCCGTAGTACGATGCGGGGAGCTCTTCGTAGCATCTCCACAGTGGCTTAGAGCCATTCTCCCTACCCTGTAAGGAGCATCAATCGTGCTGACCGTTGGCATCCTGAGGTATCATCAGATGCTCTTCGAAATCTAGTCTAAAGTCTCCCTTTCTGGAATATTCATGTCAAAAGGGAAGTCTTGAATCGATGGAGTTCATCAACCAGTAAGGCGATTCGGTAAGTGGATTATGACGCCGGGCATTTCCTTCCGAGCAGCATGTCTCCCCCTGGCGTCACCCGTAACCTATGGAGAAGATATTTCTGGCCTAAGAGTTTCCATCGACAAGCCATCAGGGGAATGATATTGAGCAGTACTTTGCGCAACCAGCACCTAATTCATGAGTATCGGAGAGACGAAACATCATCATGACAGCTACCTAATGTGCTACTCAAGCAAATTGCGTTAAGGTAACTCGCTTTACTTTGGCTTAAGCTCCAACCCCACTCCTCCCGTCACGGCCATCACTCCACTCTAGGAACAAATGCTCCCGTCTCCAATCACCCGTCTAAATCTAATCATGATAATCGACTTTCTCGGAACTCCCATCTCGATGCGTTCCACTGTGATGTAATGCCTACCATACCTATGACGGCATTGAGCGATGACTAAGACACCACAGCAGCCTTCCATGAGGGCTGTTCATGACCCTTTTCAACGGAGAAGGGTCCGGAGTGTTTATAACAACCCTTCTTCCTCTGACGTGTATCCCCAAATAGTCCACTTACCTCTTGACAACTTTACCTGTTTCACGCACACACATAACTTCAACTATAACCACAACCACATACTCACAAACATGCCTGAAGGTCGCCAATCTCCTCCTCCCGAGACCCAAACTGGTCGCCAGCAGCAGGATCCTCCCGCTGAGGGCAAGGGAATCGACAACGCGGACAACAAGGGCGAGCACATGAAGTCAGACATTGAGGTTTGTCATCAAAACATGATGCTAAAGTGATTGGCACTGATCAGAATGACGAACAGAACCTGGCCTCGAACCCTACGCCACAGATGGACAAGGCACTGAAGGACAAGTTTTCGAAGGGATCTTAAGGCTTTTCTGTAAGATGGAAATGAGGAGTTTTGCAGTCAATACTACAATCATGACGTAATGTGAATTGAAATGACACTCGTGGGTTTATTGTGATCGCTTTTAGACTCGTATTCATTTCGACCATAATCTTTTGCTAAGACTCAGCGCAGGCGTGACAAAAGAAAAGAAAAAAGATGGCATAATCCGTAACAATCGTGGTAGCACAGTCCTAAAACACTAACTATGCTCATCAACCCTGAAGCCCATTGTCCGACTGTGTAATCCTTATAAGATGCCCGCGCTTCAGCTAGTCTTTTCCGCAGGGACAACGGGAGGGATGGGGTCATTCGGCGCCGGGTTGGAAGGGTTGATGACACCAACAGCTGGGCCATCAGTAGACGAGGTGGCGGCTGCGGCCGCAGAGTCAGCAGGCTTCGCCTTGCCGAACACCTTCTCAAGTCCAGCAGCCTTGTAGGCGCTGCCACCAGCTTCCTCAGTCTTGAGATCAGCCAGTCTCCGAGCCTCGGCGTGAATGTCCTGGACCTGCTTGGAGCTATCGGTATAGAACTGGACAATCTTCTGACCAGTGGGTGTGTTGGTAGCCTTCTCAAAGTAGGAGCTCAGGCCAGTGAGCAGAGAATTGGCACGCTGAGTGATGCCATAGGTCTGATCGGTGGCCTTTGCACGATCGGTGGCGTGAAGCTTGTTGTCGAAGCCCTGCAGAGTATTCAAGAAACGGCTGGAGACACCGTGCTTGGAGTCGAGTTCGATAGCACGCTGGAGGGTAGCATCGCCAATGACGTAGCCGTGGGCAAGGTACTCGGCAAGAATGCGAGCACGTGGCTTTTCTTCCTGGGTGATCTCGTCCGAGTCACGGTCGGCGTTCTTCGCAAAGTGTGAACCGTCATCTTCGTTATCACCAACGGCGCTGGTCACTGCGATGTGCTGCGAGCCGAGCTGGGTGTTGTTGAGCAATAGGGCGGTCTTCTTCGCCGTCTCCTTCTCAAACGTGACTTCGGCCTTCTTTGACTCGCCCTCGTTGGTCACTTTGATGTCGGCGATCTTGCCGCTGTGTAGTGTCAGTTTGCACGTTCGGTTGAATGGCATATGAGATGTGTCAAGACGTACCAAAAACTGAAGAAGTCACGGATCTCGCCATCGGTGGTCGAGCCGGAAATGTTGGAAACGTAGACAGTGGAAGCCGACATTGCGTTACGACTTGATTGTGAGTGAAATGTCTGGTTGCGGTATTGTTTCTCAGAGTTCAGATGGGAAGGTTGGGAGCAAGATGGCAGATTTGAGTGGTAAAGGAGATGAAGCAAGAGGGAAACGGATATCGTTGGAATTTATGGAAGGGGAATGTTCCAGGCTCGGCCAGCTAACGATGGAAGGATACTGCAGCTGGGAGTCCACAGTGAGCGGCCTCCGAATAATTACGCACCAACTTCCTTGTATCACGATTGCCACCAGGTGATACAGGCGGGACCTGAGCAGTACTAGTAGTACGTGCGTAGTGGCTGCTTTGGGGAAGGCGAACGCTGAGCTGCTAAGGCACCTTGCACTGGCAGAAGGTTGCTGGCAGTGGCCGCTGGTGAGGGGAGCTCATGCGGGGCAATGGCGACGTCATCGTTTGTGCCGGAGCTGCGTGACGTTGCGTGGCTAGTGTGCGCCACATGAGAGCGGCAGCGTGGCTGAGCTGTATTCGTAAGATTAGTAGGCAACAGTTGCATATGGCGTGACGCAGATCCTTCACGTACGTGTGTGATCAGATTGAGATCTATGTGAGCCCCGAATTTGAACTTCAACCCGATCGATTATCGCGGCATCACTTAGTGTCTGGCGTGTACCGGAGCCTTCACTGTTGAGAACACTGAGCGTCACTGACACTCTCTCACGATGGCCTCAGACTGACGACTCGATAAGCTGCTTGGCCATTCAGGAGCTAGTGTTTCACTTCGATATTAATCGGCAAAGTCATGCACTCCTTGAGTCAATTGGGAATAAGTTATATTATTCTTATCCAAATGGCTATCCCAACTGCGCTCTCATGTCAACCGGGGCAGTACTAGATTAGACATATATGCGTCCCCATGCCACTGTGCTGCTTCCGCCCCATTATTAGGCTCCGATACGCTTACAGAAACTTGTCGTGAGTTGCGGGCCGTGTAGTCTAAACTGCAGACTCATGCTTCAGGGGCTCACTCCTCAGGGACTCGTCCTGAGACTTGGTGCTGTGAGACACAGCATAGTCATCCTCACCACTGAGCTCCTCGAGGGTCTTGCGGGCAGTCTCGGGAATGAGCAGAGTAGTGAAGCAACCGATGAGCATGAAAAGAGCATAGATCTGGAGAACGTGGTCCATCCAGGGTGCCGCATTCTTAGCGGTAGCACCATGCGTACGGAGAGTGGCGATGGCACCTTGGCCGATGATGGATCCGATCTTGCCAGAGGCAGCAGAGATACCGTGGCAAGTGGAACGGTAGCGCGTTGGGAAGGCCTCACCGGGGACGATGAAGGTTGTGGTGTTGGGACCTGCAATATATCAATTAGTATGTGTTTGGGTTGCAGGCTTCAGGGGGGTTGAAGGTGGATGTGACTCACCGAAGTTGAAGAAGAACTGGGCCAGGACGTAGATAGCAAGCAGACCATTGGATGAAATGTGGTTGTAAGCGAAGCCCATGATAACGAAGAGAACGGTAAGGATCGCGAAGCCTCCGAACTGGATCTTCTTGCGTCCAATGGTGTCAATGGTAGCGACAGACACCCAGTATCCGGGAACGGCACCAGCGAGGACAATGATGATGTTACCGACAGCAGTGTTGTAAAGGAACTTGTACACATTGTCGGCATTCTTGGTGGAGTAGCCGATGACCTCAAGGATGGTGCCGTTGTTCAGGGAGAGACCGTAGAAGGCCACATCAAGACAGAACCACGAACCAGCTGTACCGAGAAGGAGTGACCAGTTCTTGTACTGGCGGTGGTGGCGGAGGAAGTCAGACCAACTAGCCTTTGGAACCTCGAGGGTCTCCCTGGCGGCCTTCTGGGTGGTAGCACGGCCGATCTCATCGGGGTGACCTTCAGTCTTGCCATGGACGTAAGCCTTGACGTCCTCATTGGCCTTCTCGACGTCACGAGCGACGTCAAAGGTGTAGCGAGGGGTCTCGGGAATGGTAAGGCGATCTGCAAGGTAGGTTAGTCTCCGGCCGAGCTTTTGCGAACTCAGGAAGAATAGAATAGAATAGAATGACTTACAGTACAAGGCGATACACGCAGGCACGGCACCAAAGCCAATGAGTGTACGCCACATCTTGTCAACAGCAAGCTGGCAGTCTCCTCGGCACTCAGAAATCTTGGCAGTTCCCTCAAGCGACGACTTGAAGCCAAGGGTGACGAAGAGCATAACGAGCGCACCAGTGAATTGACCGATACCTTGCATGGCGAAGACGGCACCCATCATGGCACCTCTCCACTTGGTAGTAGCGAACCTATAGGCTCAGGTCAGATTTGAAAAATGTCGATCGCGGGTCCGAACATGGGATGCTTACTCGGAAGTGATAATCGAAGAAAGGGGGTAGTCACCACCAATACCGACACCCATAATGACACGCCAGAAGATGATCAGACCGACAATGTCGCAGGCAGGAGAGCCAGAGGTGAGGGCCTGAGCCAGAGTCGCGAAGATGATGACGATGAGCTCAAGACCGTACATCCTCTTACGACCAACGATATCCGCGAGCATACCGAAGCCCAGCTGTCCAACAACAGTACCGGCCGAAGTCGACAGCTTGATAGCACTGTCGGAAGACGTAGGCATCTTGCCCTTGCTGTCGTTGAAGTAGACAATGCCCAGCATGATGGTCAACATGGAGACGCAGAAGATATCATACGAATCCGTGAAGAAACCAACACCGGCGACAACGCAAGCACGGACGTGGTACCATCCGAAGGGAGCCTTGTCGATCTCCGCGAGGGCCAAACGACGACGCTCGTTCAAGTCGGTGACGTGGGCGAAGTCATTGTTGTAGTTGCGGAAGGCACTGTTACCGCCGGAGGTCTTCTGGACCGCGGCTGCAGCTGGAGCAGCGCGGTCGTTGGTGGTCTCATCAGTGGACGACATGATGGCGGAAGAGGACTTGGGAAGCCTGTGACGATCACGGAGTCCGGAATAGGCAGTACCACAAGAGGTGGGAGATGGCGGTGCCAAGAACAAGCAGGAGAGGGACAAGACCAGGGCCAGGACCAGGTGCAAGAGAGATGTATATATACACACATAGACATGGACGATGTAGGCGATATCCCAGCTGAGCCCACATGCATGTCCTTGCAACACACGTTCCAGCATTCAGTCCCTACAATCAGCTGTCCAGATCCATCTTTCACACCACCATACCCTCCTCGACGTGCAATAGTTTCATGTCATCGGCACCCCCAAGCCGTTCTCGCCATCGAGAGGGTCCCAAGAAGAGCGACCGAAGCAGTCGGTAGACCCGCAATGCACGCCGCTGTGCCTCATCCTCACCTCGCCCTTGTCCCGATAGCCTTTAACTCTATAGAGAGCAATCATACAAAAGAAGAAGCAGAAGAACCATAGCATGAGGCAAAGGTGCAGGTTCCACTTCCAGTCATGTCAAAGGGGAGAGAAAACACACCCCTCCCCTGCTGGGGTTACAAGCATTCAAGACGTGTGTGTAAGCCGAAAAGGGGAAGTCCAAGTGGCGTCCGTTGGTTTCCGGGAGCCGCCTTGGCGAGATCAGTGGGCTTTTCCGAGTTGGAAAAGGACCGGTCAGTTGGAAGCAATCAATGGACAGGAGCAGAGTGGGAACCTTAAAACGAAGCAAATAGCAATTAAGCATCGACGCACGTGGGGGAGCCAAGGTGCGCCAAGGGGAGCGCCTCGCGGGGTGCAGTTCGATACCCGCCTCGGCAGAGCGGCACTTAGCCCTTGGCAGGGTCCCTCGTTGGTCGTGGGGACTCGTGGGTCGAAGCTGATAACTATTCCGTACTGGACCATCGTCAAGCTGTCAGTTGGCCTGTGCTGTGTGGCTCGGATAGTACGGGTCAGAGACTAGGCCCACATCCCAGCATGAGTAGTCGCCAAGGAACAGTCTCTGGGCATCTGAGTAAGTTGTAACTCTGTAAATCGGATCGTCAGTGGGCGATATACAGTCCACGAGGTCCTTTTTTACCTTGATCCGCTGACGAATTACACCTTCGGGTCCGAGTCCACGTTTCTGTGGTCTCGCATATGGTTTGCGCTTATCTTGAAGCACAAATTTTGCTTGCTGGGCACTAAGCCTGAGAACTAAGTCTATACTCTCTTGGCCTTCTTTTTTTTTCTAATCAAAGTTGGACGCTACCGTGGCCACTCGTTCCTCTTCATGCACCGTGTCTTTTCCCCTTTGGGCCACCGAGGTGCACGTTTGCCTCAGCACGTAGACCGAACAGCATTGGGAGTCTGATGAGTAGCAGTCAGCCTGGGCGGATGGCTTGGCACACGCGACAGTGGACATTGTGGCTTTTCGTTTGTGATGTCTCCTTCTTGATGAGGCGCACTTGATGCGCGTTGTTGCGCAGATAGACCGGGATTACTGGCAGGAATGCGGTCTTGGAGACAAACCGTCCTTAGGTAGCCCCATGAAGCCAACAAGACCAATGCCCACGTGCGTCGTCGGGTTGGTGTCTGTAACAATGCAATCATACCGACCGCATTGTCTCTCTCCACTTGGCCCAGGGCGCCACTTTGGTCTCGTCCTGTACTTCGATCTTCTAGAATGCGACCGAGGGACCTTTTCGTCGTGCCGTGTTATCCAGAATCAGCTGTTTCCCCTGTGTCGCCGCGACAGGACAAGGCTGGAAATCTCTTTAGACATCCTTCATTGCTTTTGCGATCGCGTGAGAGAATATCAGCGAGGACGAGCACGTTTCTTCCCAAAAGCAAATTGGCAACTTTCGCGCGGGACCTTCGCTTCTCACCCATCACCTGAAGTCGCTGCGCTCGATTGGCACTTCGACACCGTGTTTGGCCTACCTTCGCGAGACGCAGTGATCATGGCTCAGGCTCAGACCCAGGTGCAGACAGAGATGCACACGCCGATAGGCAGTCTCCCTCCTCTGACCACGGAGATTGTTGAGACCTCTCTCGACAAGCAAGCAGCGCTGAAGTTGGTTGCCGACAGCATCGCCCAACAGCGCCAGCTTGCCTCCTACTACCTCATCACCCGACCTCTCCATATATCCGTCCTCATTGCCTCATACGCCATTTTGTACGGTCTTCAGTCATCGGACATCACCTTCACCATCATCACCGCCTCTGGAATCACACTCGCGTATCTTCTTCTGATTCGACTGCTCACTGGTGAATACATTCATCTGGCCGAGTCTTTTCGATGGAAACAGTTCATCCAGGGACCGGATAACAACGAGGACATTGTGTTGGCGACACGCTATGGCCAAGATCTCATCGGCACGTTGGTATTGAGACTGAACCCCTCCGAGGGCAAAGCAGCTGTTCGCGCGTGGACTGTACCCTTGCGATACCGAGGCAAGGGTGTTGGAGGGGACCTGCTCCGTGAAGCTGTTCGCATAGCCTGGGAGAAATGCGGTCGCGACTGTGAAGTGATATTTGCGCCGGATCATGCCAATAGCGCCCAGGTTGTGAACCCGAGGCTTGGTCAGCCATTTAGGGAGAGGGATCAGAAAGCGCTGAAAGCTTTAGCTGCTGCTTTGAAGGAATGAGAGAAGTGAGGATGGATATTCAATAAATGTGGGATTGCTTTTGTCCCTCACGTTCAGCGGCAGCAGCTCCTGCTCCGGAAGGCCAACATATTTGATTGCGCGACATATTCCAATGGGTTGACTGGCAGAATCTCTGACTCCATCGACCAGAGTAGCATTCTTTTTCTACCACCAATCGTCGTCTTGCCGCATGAATTTCGTCTCGGTTACTGTAGAGTCAGAAGAGTACTGTTGCCAGAGACCGACCGGCCTGTAGCTGAGCGAGACAGGGGCAAGGGCCCTTGCGTGGCGTTCAGAGTTTGTGTCGCGAGGGCAGTAGAGAAACGCATTCGAAGTCATCGCGCGCAGAGTCCCATTGTCATAATGAAAAAAATCCGGTAGTCTGCGTTCTGCGACGTGGTGTGCCAAACCGACAGTTGGCGTAGCGTGATGAGACTGGCGAGGACTGTAGGCTACGCCGCGGGAAAGTGGCTACTTCCCCGCGGGAAAGACCCCCAAATCTTCGTGTGTGTTGGAAGCATCACGGACACTCCAACGAAGCCTGCACTGAACGCCATTTGCGACCAGCCCAATAGTCACACATGGCCCCGTAGCTTTCTCGAACGATGGAGCAGCCGGCACGGGCATACCGCTCCCACCTGCAACCAGCATGCTTGCCCTGTCGCCGCAGGAAGTCTCGATGTCATAACGAAGCATCTGGGTCATGCCTGATGTGTCAGGCCCATGGTACTGATTGTATTTACCCACCGAATCCTAGGTCATTGACAGAGGGAAGCAGGAGAAGACGACGCGGGAGGCAGAATACAGCTTCGGCTCCGACTTCGAGGGTTATCCGGGCTGCGAGTGGGAGTCGACAACCAGCGCCGGTCTTTGATTCTCCAGAGGACCAACAGAACCTGCATATTATTGGCCCTACTGGAGCAAATGATACACAGGTGCTGTCAGACTATCTCTCACGCACACCTGGCGCATCGCTGGGCGCACAAAATCTGATCCCTGTGCCTGCGAGTCGCTCTCGCTCCATCTTCTTCACGAGGATCGACAAGAGGCCACTTGGAATAAACTTGTACCATAATCCAGCTGCTGAAAAGTTAGAGACCATTGAGAGAATCATCGAGCCATGGGGCCCTGTGCTGAGAGACGTGTATGTTCTCTGCCGCAAAAAGCCAGGGTTGCGAGGCTATGTTGCTAATATGACTTAGATACTTCGCAAAGGTCAATCCGTGTTTCCCAGTGTTCGAAGAAAAGGCCTTTCGCGAACAGACTTCAAAAGGCATAGACAAGGTGTCGCCTGCACTATTAGCCTGTCTGAATGCACACGCCCTTGTGTACTGGTCTCGCTCTCCAGTCCTTCGCGATCAATATTGCCCCAACGGCAGGTACATCTGGAACCTCGCTAACGAAGCCCTTTATTCGGAGCTCCATCTGCAACCAAGTATTTCTATCATTCAGGCGATAATCCTCAACGTAGGTGGTAGACCAACGACCTCACTGATGGGCAATGCCGCCCTTCTCGGTGCAGCTGTTTCCATGGCGAACTCGCTGGGTCTCAATCGCAATCCAATGGGCTGGGACATTCCCTCTTCGCAAAGAAATCAGCGCATGAGAATCTGGTGGACACTTTTGTTCTATGATCGATGGTTAGTCATCAGAGATAGCAAACTGCATATGTTCACTAACTCTTCACGCAGGTCCAGCTTGACTCATGGCACTCCGCCTCGAATATCTCGTGATCACTACGACGTACCTGCCCCAACTATTGATTGTCTGTGCGAAGAAGTTCCGGATGAATCTGGTGAAGCTGTGGCAGAAGTCTTCATAGCGCTCATGAGTCTGACGGAGGTTTTGAACGAATTCCTCCAAAGGATTTACCGAATACATGGCCAGGATGACCAGGTTAGCGGCACTCTCGAGCTCCAGCTGAATCGCTGGGTCGAGTCGTTGAGGGGACGTGTACGACACATTGTCGTTCGCGGAACATCACTCAATGTACCAGGATCGGCAAACCTGCGACTGAGTTACCTGGCAATCCGACTTCTGGCTCAGCGCATTGCGCTTGAGTCCACCAAACAGTCCACCGAGGCAGATCGTAATGCACTGCTGTCAAGCTATTTCCAAGCCAGACAGACCGCAGAAGATATTGTGTCTTCTTCAAGGGAGTTCGGACCCTTTCAGTCAGGTGATTTCTGGCCCTCGGTAAGCGCCTTTGTGTATCCAGCGACGGTGAGTTTTCTCCTCCGGTGCGCACTGGAGAGCTGCGATTCCGCAAGAGATATCGCGAAAGACGCCTCATTCAGGATTGCGCGAGATCTTCTGGAGGTGATCAAAGGGCATAAAGAAAAGCATGGATGGGATCTTGCAGACCTGTGTCTGGCGCAGCACTCAGGCATCGTAGAGAAGATATGCCGAGAAGCGACACCAGACGATCACTCCGCCACCCAAGAGAGCGAGAATTGGCACGACTTCCTGATGTCTGACACATCGTTTCTCGATCAATTCTTCCCTAGTTTTTGGGACCCGCCAGGCCAAGAGCCTTTGGCTTGACGACGGCCGATGCACGTTGAGCTAATCGCGGTAGTTGGCCGCGGGCAACGCATGTCTTGCCCGGCGGCGGAAACCTTGAAGGAGGTTACGATCCCGCAAGAGCAGAATGGCGAGCAAGGATAAGAACCCAATTGTCTTCCTCAGCGGAGATTATTACAACTCCGTCACTCCGTCACTTGCAACCGAGACATCTCTGTCTGCGACTACAGTCCTGGGAAGATCCAACCACTGTCATTCTTCGATATGGCACCTAATGCGAACACCGCGGACCAAGGTTCCACCCTCGCAATTTCTGGCAAACATAATGCGGCAAACAACCTGTACCCGGTGACGAAAGAAGGAGATCTGGAGCTTCCTGGCACGGAATGACGGCTCAGGCAGTTGGATCTCAGTCGCACTTCGGTCGCAAAGGTCACGGACCCATCATGGCTGGTCACTTACATACTGCCCGCTCCCAATGCCTATCGGTCTGTCTTTCGCAAGCAGGATGGTTCGTACGACTGGGAAGCAGAGCTTGACTATGGATTGCGCATGATTGACATGCAGTCCTGTGGATCGCTCGCCGCTTGCATTGTCGAGTGTATCCAGAGCTCTGGAGGCATGCATGTGCTACCTGACGGCTATTTCCGGGCTCTGAAGAAGCAATGCGAGGCGAGAGGCATGCTCTTGCTCGTTGACGAAGCACAGACAGGCATTGGGCGTTGTGGTGACCTCGCCGCCGCCAATCATGAAGGTATTGTGCCTGACATCTTGACGCTCTCCAAGACACTTGGCAACGGGATTCCTCTCAGTGCTGTTGTAACAAGAAATGAGATCAACGCCGTTTGTGCAGAAAGGGACTACCTATTCTACACGACTCACATTAATGACCCATTGCCAGCGGCAGTTGGAGCCAAGGTTCTTGAAATCGTGTTTCGCGATAACTTAGTGGAAAGAGCACGGGACCTTGGACTTGTTCTTCATGGTGCGCTGAAGGGAATGCAGACGAGGTATGTATTCATTGGGGATGTCAGATGTCGAAGGCTCATGGCTGGCATTGAGATAGTGAAGGATAAAGCCAGCAAGGAGCCAGCTCTTGAGTTAGCCAAGCGCATTGGGGATCGCGCGTATGAGCTGGGGATATGGGCAAATCTGAGCAGTCATCCCAGCTTTGGAGGCTCTTTCAGAATTGCCCCGCCTATCACCATAACAGAGGAGCATCTTAAAGAGGGCCGGGCGATTCTGGAGCAGGCATTTGAGGAGTTTGCTGAGAAGATTTGAACGGAAACTTGGTGCCCCTACCACTGGTTATATTGAATCCATGAACATGGGATGAAATTTGCAGCTATATAAAAGGCTTGGTTCCCCAGATCCAACTATGAAGAATGCCATTACAGAGACCGCTGTGGCCATAACCAAAAAGAGCTTGGCGACATGGCGGGAAAATGCAAAAAATAAAGGTAGGATGGATGAGTGGAGAATCGAACTCCAGACCTTTCGCATGCTCGCATGTGGGGTGCGAAGCGAACGTTATACCCCTAAACCACACACCCTATTTGTTGGAAGATGAACTGAATTTTGACGCATATATAGCAACCAACTGAATGTCAAGTTGACTTGGTATAGTGAGTTGCCGATACTTTCATCAGTTCTTGCCTTGACGTTTCACATTAATCCCAAGGGTTTTGAACCCTCTGGTTTATCATGTCCATATTATGAGTACAAACTATGAGGAACATAACCCTAGTCTGTAGAATACCATGGGTGGCAAGCGAAAAGGGCCGCGCTCTAAGCGTTAGATACCGAGCCGACAGTTGCGCAATCAATGCATCCGTTCAGGTGGAAATGGGAATCGCTCCTCCTTCAACTATTTTAAGACTTGGAATGACAGAATTTAATATGCTTGATTGCGATGAACCTCACTCTATGCAACTCAAGTTCATTCCCGGTCTTCTTCCTTTTCTGCGTCATTTACGGAAAGCAAGCAGACCTGATCGATTGCACACTTAGTCTAGGGGCCAACACCATGCATCGTGATCCTGAGGTAGTAGGGATCCTCATCAATGCGCTTGCGGATCACCCCGGAAGATAACTCATTGACGTCCCAGGATGCCCATACAAACCGACCCTGTTCAATTTGAGAAGTAAAACTCAGCATCAAAGTGAACCTTCATTGTAGGAGAGATGGAAAACTCACATGGAGGAATGCCGCGTTTGGAGTGGCCAGCCAGACAGCGAAGTTACCTTGCAAGGAGACTTTGACAACAATTCTTGTCAGCATAGGTACCCACCGCCATCGGTCTGCACTCGGTCTAAATACAGTAGTTCAAGGAAAACCCACTGTCATCGAAGCCTGTAGCATCCTTGAATCCCATGTTCGCCCACTCCTGCTGCCAGAACAGGCCCGGGTGGAAGGAGACGATCTGCATCTCCTCCACGGGCGTATCCCTCGCAATCATCTGGAAAAGCATCGCGCCGCTGATCTTGTTGAAGGCATATGCCGCATGCTTCTCGGTGACAGGGTGCATGTATCGATGTGTGATGTTGCTCGAGACATTGATGACGAACTGAGGGGGGGCCCTTCCATAAGTGACGTGTCCAAAGTGCTGATGGGAACTCGAATCTCACCTTCTTCTTGCCAGTTGATTGGGAGCTGAACTTTGACAGCAAGTACATGGGGGCGTGGACATTTGTGTTCAGGATCTTCCACATGTGCTCGGCACCAGCCTCCATCAAGGGCTTCGCGTCGGGGAAGGCCAGTGCGTTGGAAACGAAGACGTCGACGGCGATGCCCTCCTCGGCCAGCTGGGTCCAGAAAGCATCGACGGCGGCCAAGTCGCTGATGTCGAGCTGGCGGTGGATGATCTTGGTGCCTGTGCCAGCGGCCTTGGCTTCCTTCTCGAGTCGCTCGGCGCCGTCCTTCAGAACTTGGAGGCGTCGTCCGACGATGATGACTGTCTCGGCCGACGCGCGTACGAAAGAAAGCCCGATTCCGTTGCCGATTGTTGTCCCTCCGCCAGTGATGAGGATTGTCTTTCCGGCCTGGTTGAGGTCTGGATTACTGGGGTCAATGCCGTCGTAGGAAGTGCTGTGCACCAGCTTGGTGACGGCTGTGGCCCTGCCTGCTTCGAGTATGTCCATGATGTATTTGAAAAAAAAAAAAAAAAAAAAATTGAAGAAGTAACAGTTGAGACGCTCAGGCTCTAAAAGAAGACTTTCTATAAGGATCTCAGGTGTGATGTGTTTCTCAGGTTGTTCCTTGGATCAATCATCAGGTAAGGCGATTGGAGCGGTACTTATACACATGATAGCCTTTCTGCCTCTATTTCCCAACTTACAACGGCAGCAGATACAGCCAAGCCCGGAACCTTGTGTGTATTGGTATACTCCGCCAGGGATTACAAATTGGTCTTCCTTTATCTCGACCTGTTTTACTGTACATAACCCTACGTCGTCTCACTCTCGAAAGACGAGCTCATGATGGCTGCAAGGTAGAATATGCATATCTCTCCCTTGGGTTAGCGCCCGCAGAGAGGGGTGCCACACCGGACACGATGCCTTGCAGTATCCGTATCCGCCGTCCTATCAGACTGAGTGTTGATCAAGGCGTTGATGGAGCACGTCAGTGGGTGTCAACCTGGTTTGGTTAGGGCCCGCAAGGCGGAGCGGACATACAGGAGCAGCAGGCTGCGTAATCTAAACACAGCGCAGGGCACGGATCGTGATTTAGGCACTATACCATGCTTACCTATCAATATTCACTCTGTCTCTCCATCGCTACCTTCATCTTTCTCCCGCTTTGCAGACATAGTCCTGGCCTTGGAGAGCAATGCGGCAACATTGAGAGCCCCCCTGCGTCTTGGTGGCCTGAAGTTCTGGACCAAGCAACGTCGACGCCAGAGAACAAATGCCACTCCCCAACCAAACGCTGGCCTGCACAGCTTGTGTGAAGGCGAAGCGGAAATGCTCTCGCCAGAGCCCCGCGTGCCTGCGCTGTCATTCTCGCGGTCTAGACTGCGAGTATCCGAAGCCCAAGCAGACGAGTTGGGTGTTACTTCCCGAGACGCCCCCTGATGATACTCAAGAAGAGGCCCGTTCGTCTCCAGGCTCAGATCCGCATTCCTCTGTTTCATCTGTCGATGAGGCTGACGCCCATGCGCAACTCTCGAGCTGGTTCACGTCCACAAACACTTGGTTCGCGGTCCGTTCACAGCAACTTGAGGTGGGCGCGGTCGTCTCTTTGGACATTGGCAACTACGTCAAGAGGATCCGTGGATGGCTTGGTAGATGGGTGACGACGGGAAGCAACCCCTTCATCCATTCGCAGATCTACAGGCGCAGCTTTCCAAGGAGCGTTCAAGATGCCTTGAGCCTGTCCTGCTGCATGAATGAGACGCCGCAAAACGAGCCATTGGTTATGCAGCTGGTGGAAGAGCGCTCACAGGCACTACTGCAGGAGCACGGAGTTGATGTCGATGGAAGACCATTGCGCTCTGCCAGAAGCGGATCGGATCATGAACTCGGCCTGATTGAGCATATCGCGCGTGTCCATGCTCTTTTGATATATCAATTCATAGGGCTGTTCGGAGAGAGCAGCCACAGGCGTCATCTAGCCCAGCGACGCATTGGCCTGATGCTCTCCTGGGCAAGGCAGATGGTCTCGGCGGCGGCCAGAATTGTTCCTTTGGGCTCCAAGGATCTTCTTGCATCCACTAATGGCCAAGGCCCCGATGAGGAAGACCTGATTCGGATTCTTTGGCATTCTTGGATCGTTGCCGAAACGATTCGCCGGACGTGGAATATCATGTCAAGCATGCACGGGCTCTACGGCATTATGCAAACTGGGAGACCGACACCATGTCCCGGAGGGATGATGTTCACCACGCGCGTCGGCATTTGGGAGGCCAGGACAGCTGCAGAGTGGCAGGAAATTTGTTCGACCAAGTCAAGTGGACTTATGCAAGTGGCTGATGTCTTAAGACTCATATTTGAGACCGAGTCTGGAGAAATCAATGAGTTTGCCATCACAATACTGGAAGTATCATATGGGACAGACATTGTGCAACAATGGAAAGCTCCGAACTGAGGGAATGCGCACATTTTCAATAATAGTCTATAGGTCTAGCTTCCATGCGCGTCCGGTCAACGGATAAAGCTCTCGATTGGCGACCGTGATCTCCCCGTGAGAGGAGTGTCGTCTGCGCAGACATGTGGGCGGCAGTCCTCAGAGCATGTGTGAGTTCTCTTCCGAGGGATTGATCTGCTTCCAGTCATTGCCTGGTATATGCTCCCGAAATCTAGCTTCACCAAGTTATCACTGCCTCGACAGGGAGATTCATCGAGGCAGGCAGATAACTGCCGTGCGATTGCGTCCGATGGGAACTTGGAAAACTGGTCAGACTTTGGCTCTTTTCTATCCATAATATCATCTTCATATTTCGCTGACTGTCTCAGGGTTTCTGGAGGGTTGATCCACTCGTTGGTGCAATGGCGAGATTCAAGTGGCGGGAACAACGTAAGGCTGAGGTTATGTTTCCACGAGTCTGACTCTTGGATATGCACTGCTGGAGAACCATATCTGACGAGCCCAGGGGATTGGTGACCTTGAAAGTGGTTCGAGAATACTGCATCCTCTTCTAGCTGCTTTTGTAGGCGCCTGGCTTCGGCCATATGCTCAGGGTAATCATTTGCTGGTTGTCTGGGGAGCATCGAACAGTCCTGTTCCCAAGATATCTTTGCAACACTTCGGCGCGAGACAATCGTGGTTGTACTTGATAAATCACCACTACCTCTCACGATCGTTTGGACCGTATGACCTTCTGGATCAAACCTCGCATATGACGTAGTAGGGAAGTTGAGAGTAGTTGCAGAATCTGCGCCAGCTTTGTTGCCTGGCACAAATGCCCCTGACTCCGAGTCCAGTCTTGGTCGCGGTGATGTCGATTGACTTGAGCTGCTCGGCTGTCTATCTTCTTGACCGGGGAGATTCCGATGGTGCAAACAGAAAGCCTGCACGACTGATTCCAAGGTTTGATAGAGATCCTGTTCCGAAAGCAGGAACATACCACTTGTGCTGCGAGTATATCCTCCACGAGCGCCAAAGACATGCATCTCCGAGCTCGGAAGCCTCATCTTTGAGAATTTGGCCTGGGCGATACGCAAGAGGCCTGGGTTCTGGGATTGTTCGCCGCCTCGAATACCGCAGTGACTCTGACTAGCTCCCCTATGCCCCTGCATTGTAGGGGTGAATGGAATAGACGAGGATCTTCTGGATGGAGATTCATTGCAATCGTGACTTCGTCCCTGTCTGCTATCAGAGGCAATAGAGTCGATCTCGTCTCTCTCGAGAGGATCGCATCCACGCTCAGGGAAATACGGCGATCCGCCAGGACCCCATGCAACGAAGCTTGATCGAGCTAGCGATGTGCCATCTTCATCATCCGGAGTTGATGGCAGCGGCAGTGCTTCCAAATTAGGTGTACCCATGTTGCTGGGTGTGTCATCCTCGACTCCAATGCCATTGGCTTCGAGGTTCATTCTTACCGGGAGTTGGTCGTCGTCTAAGCCATCTTGGATCGATTGAAGTTCAGTCAGGTCCAATACTTCCGCTAAGGTCTTTGGCCGATGAATATGTCGTCCGCGACCACTGGCTGAAATGTGTGGGTGCGTTCCCTGAACCCCGTCTCCCAGTCCTCCTGTGTATGTAGCGCGCCTCCCAGGTCTGTCAATCTCCTGAGATATAGGTAGGGTTCCTGGTCGAGACAAGATCTCCTGTTGCCACCTTCTAAGAGACAACACTCCCTTTTCGAGGTCTGTTGAGTTTGTTCGACAACCAGAAGAGGGATGTAGCACCGCTTCAGGCTGGCCGCTGGACGTGAAGAGTCCAGGAAGCTGCGATAAACGGCACAGGTTCGCATCCATTGCTGGACTTGATTTTCTTCTGACCAAAGCTCGATGACTCTGTGACCGAAAGTCATCAAGTCGTGGGAGATTGGAGTCGTGACAGTGGTGCATTCATCAAGGATTCGGGGTTGCGTTCCACCAGGGTTCCAGATAGAGATATATGCCTTCGAATAGGTTCAGGATGCTATAGGATGGGGTCTTCATTCTGTCAGACATTGTGAGGACCTGGGACGTGAAGGCTGGAAGTGTGAAGGTGGCGTGCTGGGAGGTGTGCAGGTACGGTACTCAAGGCAGGAACGGGCTCCTTAGGCGGCGGGTCTGACCTCATCCATGAAACATGACAATCGACAGGACATGGCTGCTTCCATTATTTTGCATCTGCCTCCAAATACTTCACAGAAGAGATAGAAATTACACGTCAGCCTGCGTTTGAACTACGGGGGATCCGTTTAAGCCGATCCCTGTGAGTGAGAGCCAGTCATCCTGATCACTTCTTCTATGTCTATTGTTTTCGCAAGTTTAGGGCAAGTGTAGCTCCTTCGCATATCTTCTTGACTGGCTGGTCACTTTCTCCATGCTCAACGAAGATGCGGCATTTGGGGATGATCTGACGTCTTGGTTGCTTTATGGATGGAAGATGTTGTTGACTTGACATCGTGTACTGCAACGGCCTTGCTTCCCGTGCCATAGGCGCTGTGGCAATATGCGAGAAAGGCCTTCTCAACACAATACTTATATTTATCCATGTTCTGTCAACGTTGCCAACAGCAGACTCAGGCATCATTGCAAGGGTAAATGAGCTCCAAATTTGCACAGGCCTATCATTCACGTGTCCCTGAGGCAGCGGCTTCCTTCGAAACTTGATGGCTCGGCACCGTACTGACCATGAGTAAGCACAATTTCTGTCTCCTACGGTCTACCTATGACAAGAGGTTGCGAGGACAAACTGATGCAAAACGAGGCAACGGCGAACCTCCGTGGCATTTTCTAGTCCAAGAGTACACCAGAAAACCCCTAAAGTTGAATCATTGGAATAAAGGTGCGGCGTGAATCAGAGCTGAGAGATGTGTGTTAAGGTGTGGTTCCGGGTATAACAGTGTTGTCTACACCAAGTCGGCGGCCAAGTAGTTATAATTCGCCTTCTTGGGTGCCTTTCCTGAGTATTGGGAAAGAGAGATGCCAAAGTATTCGTCTCTTTTCCCTGAAGAATCCCCTCCGTGGTCTTTGCAAGCGTAGCTGAGCTTCACCTCCACCAGGCATCCCCGTTCAGGTCTTCTCGGAGTACCTTGGCGAACCTGACTGAAGCTTTTTGCTCGACCCCATCAGTGCGGGAGCCATTCGCGCTATGACTGCTTGCCTATGGGACATACCGGGCACTCATTCTTCTTTTGGTCTTCGAGATAGCTGATTGACTTCGTCAGTTGGCGCCTCATTCCTTTGGAGGATGTCGACGGCCAAGGCTGCAGTGTCGTTGGGATCTCGACCCTCACAACAGGACGGAGACTGGGGGCACACCTCTTCGGGTGCAGTGCTGTGCCCCACTCTCTGGGCTGCGTCGTCACAGCAGTGCCAACCCCCCACAGCAGGAGGTGGCACCTACAGACGTCGGCAGCAGATAGCAACGGCTCCCTTCGTCCATTTCGATCGATTCTGTCGACTTCTAACCTCCCATCTCTCCTCATCCAACATCCTCTATCGCCAATTCGTCCAGCCTCACTTGTCAGCAACCCGTTTTTGGAGCTCCCGGCCAGTTCCAGACCTTCGCATTCGGTCCTTCGCTTGACGCTGCCCGCTGTCGATACCCACGGCTGGAGACGTGGCTTGCTGCAGCTCGGCAGGACTGTTGCGCGCACACGGATAATCCTCCTGGCTGCAGTGTGACCGCAGATCCGCTCAGCTGTAACAAGAAAAACCATGGCCCGCGACCAGGACCAGGACAAGGACAGCCCATCCTTGAGTGAGGGCCAATCACAGGATTCTAGGCGTCCACATCTCAGCCATCACAGGAGCGATGACTCTCACCACACCAGCAGCGACGCATTGTCCAGTCACCATCACCAACACCGCGCAAAACACAAGCAGCATCACGTCGGTCGCACCCACGCCCGCGTGCCATCCTCCAAAGCCCTCAATAGGCACCATCAGCCGGCTCAATCCGCCCGCCCGCCCCATCGTCGAAATCCCTCCGAGCCTGACTTTGCCCGTGTCCAACGCGCGGCACCTGCCACTAATTCTGATTATCGTCGCTCGACTAGCGAAGTGAAGCTTTCCCAGCGGTCTTCGGCTGCCAGTCTCACCAAGAGTGTGTCTCATTCGAGTCTCAAGCGAAACCGCTCGCACGCCGAGATCACCAAGCGGACCCGATCTTCCGATAAGCTCAAGCGCACCGCCAGTGGCATCGAACTGCCTCGTCACAAGACTGGCAAGTCGCAGGTGCATTTTGACCTTGGCGATGACCCTGAAGACGAATGGGTAGACGCCAGCGGGTCAAACTCTCCATATCTATCGCGCAAGGGCTCCATCGTCAGCAGTGGGCAGTCTTCTCGACAAGGTGGCAGCGCCAGCAACTCGAGACCTGCAACGCCCAATGACTCGGCGCAGCACTCAGCACCTCTGTCATCTCCCGAGCGAGAGCGAGTAAACCACAAAGCATACCTCACTAGCCGACTATTGCAGCGCACCCCTTCACAAGGTGCGCCCCCGCAAATGACTCCCGATACTGTCCAGATTGCCCCCGCGCAAATCTCACCCGCCTCGACCGATCATGAAGTGCGTGCCACGGTGGGCAGCGGCGAAGCCTTAACCTCACGATTTGTAGATGGCCCGAGTTCCGGTCTTACGCCAGCTGCTTCGTTCCTCCAGCCTGGAACAACGTCTATGAATAGATCTGACTCAAGTGTACGCCGACCCCGGTCAGAAGCAAACCTGTCTCGATCAACTGAAGAGCCGACGCCATCGCTTCAGCCAGATGACAGCGCACTTGTGCCACGAACTGCGCGCCGGACAAGGGCGCCCCCAGCGGAGACTTCTCGAACCCAACAAAAGCTCAACCTCCAGCGAGCAAGCTCCGTGATCGAGCCAAGCCAAGCCGCAGCAGGCCTAGGTGTTCTTCCAGGCATCAACCCTCTCATCGGCGCAGGAGGAACAGGATACGATGGGGGTCAGGGCCGCGATCCTAGAATGACGAAGCTTATGGAGCGTACCGGCATGGAATACCTCGTTGTCCGTCGATATCAAAATCCGATTGCGCGTTCGCTGAATCGGCTAAGCAAGTCGAACGGAGCGCATCCCTCCCGTCGTATTCCTCGACCTAGCACGGGTACAATCAGTAGCAAGAAACCAGTCGATCTCCCACTTCGGCATACCCGGAACGTCAGCATGCCGGACGCAAGACGCCCTGAAACTCCAAATAGTGCTCGTCGTCCTGGGACTGGCTCTGGTGGCTCTGTACGCGTGAGTGGTGCAGAGTCTAGTCTCGATGGTGAGGATGGACGGCGGTTGAGCGGCTCTAGTCTTGTTGATGAGGAAGGGGATGGTACAGCGGCGTTGCTTCGCAACCTTTGGGACAAGTCTACCGACTTGAGCGCGAGCACAGAATAAAGAGGAAGTATGCAGCAGATATGTCTCGGTTGTCAGAGGCTAGAGCAGGCAAGGCGTTCCGGAAGCTACATGTACTTTTATTATGGGTAGACCTTGGGTACCCCGTCATAGGTACAACATTGATGTCACATTGAGTTTCACGAGTCAATTCTCCACGAGCATGAGCCCCTTCATGATGATGAACGCATGTATAATGAGAAGCATTTGCCCATAGCCCCTAGCCACCTGGCCTGCTTGTAGGCAACTTGTTGCCTGATTAAAATTCTAAAACCCTGGAATTCGTCGCGTGTATCATCTATCAACATATCGTTACACATTTGGCGAGAGAAGATCGTACTTGACACAACGCTCGACCTAGGGAGGATATTAGCCTAGTCACTCTGCACAACAGCAACAGGACAGCAAGACTTACATCTTCAATACTGGCCTGGAGGAACTTCCTCGTCTCCAGGCCCATCCACACCACAAGCATGGAGAAGTCTCCATGTTTGGCCATCTCCGCGCCACTCTGCGCGCTGAGCTGTCGTAAAATGGGCAACGCGCTGCTCAAGAGATCAAGATCCGGATTGAGACTCCTGCCAATGCCTTCGAGGAGGAGAATGCTGATGACGACGTTGACGAAGTCGCCCTCAAGGCGGACGTGATGCGTACGCACCATCGTCAGCACTTCCTGCAAGATGTCGCCGATCTTGACGTTGCCGAGTGCTAGAGTCCGGCTCTTGACGCTGAGGACGAGGTGTTGCATTTTGAGAGCGAAAACCTCCTTGTCCAAAACAGCCTCCGGTTGTCGACAGCGTTCACACATGAGATGCCCAGCTTTGTAGCCGTCGAACTCGGCAACGGCGCGGAAAAGGTCGAGGAAGTTGCGGCGATTCACGCCGTTCAGTTCTGTGACCAGCCCGGTGTCGATAAATATCAGCTGCGGCCGATATCCTTCGGCATCAATCTTGGCGAGCTCTTTCAGCCATGCTGACTTGTCTTTACGATGCTTATATGGACGCAGTCTCTCTAGAACCTGTTCGGTCACATCTGCCTCCTGGCTATGTGAGACTTGCTCGGACGACATCTTGATCCGCAAGTCAGGCTGCGCGGGTTGGTAGAATCGCACCATGATATTGCCAGGGTGGAGATCGGCATGAACGAAGTTGTCGAGGAGCAGCATCCGCAAGAAGGCATCCAATCCTTCATTGGCAATGTCGTGCTGGAATAAACCGCCACCATTCTCCATGAAGTCAGAAAGGGGAATACCCTGGGCGAACTCTTCGATCAAAACGTTTCGCGTTGTGAAGTCTGTGTATGGGTAGGGAAACCACGCTGTGGAGCGATCCTTAAAGTTTCGCCGGAAGATGGTGAGGTTAGCTGCCTCGATGCGAAGATCGAGTTGCAGCTTCATCATTTCTCCAAATTGGGCCACTTCGTCTGGCAAGGATAGCCATTCGATAGTTGGAATCATGTTAAGCACGGATGCGAAAAATCCCATAATCCGGAGATCCCGACGAACTGTGCGCTCAACGTTGGGGTGCAAGACCTTGATGGCGACATAGGATGAAGGCACCCGTTTAGGAGAGCTTTTCAACACCGACTCGAAATTACGCCTGACATTGCTTGCAACATCAGCGCTTTCGCGAGGTATGTCAACATCCTTAGGGATGGCTAGATCTGGCTTCAGTTTGGCTTTATAGACCTGCGCGATAGCGCCAACACCTAGAGGCTTCTCATCGAACTCCTCAAAGATGTCGTCGAAGTCGCGTCCGCCAAATGCCGCCTCAACCGTCTTCCGCGTTGCCCTCATTGAGTGTGCCGGCGCTTGTGAGTGGAGCTTTGACATGATGTCGCACATCTCGTTGGGGAAGATATCAGAGCGCGAGGCTGCCCACTGCCCGAGCTTGATGAAAGCAGGACCAGCAAACTCCATGGAGCGAACCAGAAAGCCGTACCACCAAAGTGAGCCGCTCCGCTCGTTGTCGCGATCGGGATGTCTCCGTCCAAACCACAACGCTGGCACAGTTGCGATCACGGGCACAAAGATAACCACGAGCTGGAGGAAGCGGATGCCGGTGCAAAGGGGCTCGATAATATACACATCGATGGCGTAGATGATTTCCTGGAATATACGGGAGGGGCCTCGGGTGGTCTTATCCACTCTCTTCTGTATCTCTTCTCGTGACTTCTCCAGCATGAGTTGCTCTGCTGTCGCGTTTTCATCATCTTCACCTTTTCGAGACAGTTCGACAAACGCAGCTGTACCTAGTGCGGCGGCGCCGGATGTTGCATGTAGGAAGATCCTTTTGGAGGAGTTCGGTCGCCAGGAAGTCTTCCATGTTGAATTCTGTATCGGTTGTGAAGCTTGACGCGTGAAGGTCCGACGAAGTGGCGATTGCCAACAGTTATTCCTGGGCACCCAGCAAGGCCGGAATCGACAAAAAATAGAGCCACCCCTCATCGCATTTCGTGTGAATCTGGGTGGTGTCACATGTGAGTTCTGAGTTGCATCGTGGAAGTACGCAGTGTTAGGTGATGACGGATGCTTTAGTCCATGTCGCGGTAGTGACGTCGTCGGTGGTTCTTGTGATGACTAACAGGTTCACGCGGCCTGATTCCGCTCTCGCGCGTCGGGATTGTCCGGCGGCGCCGCCCAGCCTGGAATCCCTTTGCTGTCGCGAGGCCCAACCAGAGAAAAGTTGGCAATATCCAAGCATCATCATCCTCATTTCCTTCCGATCAAGCCTCGTCTTGCCAACAACAGTCACAACAGCAAATCTCGCCGCTCGAAGACCGCCAGTATTGACTACTTCGCATACGAACAAACATGGGTTGGTTTTGGGCTGATGCGTCCCCTTCCGCAGCGCAGACTCCAAGTGGTCACCCTGCTGTGAAGGCTGACATGACACCTCCTGTGAGCTCACATCCTTGACCCTTTCCGTTTGGTAGTGATCCGTTTCTGACCTGCACAGCCTGGCTGCCCCATGCACCAAAAGTCTATGGATGTGCTCAGTGGCCAAAAGCCTGAGCAGATGCAAGTGCCAGCCAAATCTGCTTCAGCTTGTCCAGTGCCTCATGCGACACAGACAGCTGGGCCATCGGCATCGAGTTGCCCCGTCCCTCATACCACTCAACCCGAAGAAAAGCCAAAGTCTCTCCTATCTCAACTCAACCCCTTGAATTACATGTTCCCCGACCTCTCCCAGAAGCAAGCGCCAAACCAGACTTACGATCTTCCGACAAGTCGCGAGCCCTCGACCATTCCTAAAGGCACTGGCGACGGCAACTGGGAGTACCCATCTCCACAGCAGATGTACAATGCTCTACTACGAAAGGGTTATACTGATACTGATATCACGGCTGTCGAGTCCATGGTGTCGGTGCACAACTTCCTAAATGAAGGGGCTTGGGAGGAGATTATGGGTTGGGAGAAGCGTTTCGCAAAGGGACTCTACCATGGCTGGCAGGTTTGCAAGCGCGGAGAAGCACATGCTGAGGAGGAGATGGATCGCCATTGGGATGGCGTTGAGGTCGAACCTTCCCTCATGAAGTTCCAGGGCCGTCCAAAAGACCTCACACCAAAGGCGACAATGTTGCAGGTTCTTGGCTGGATATACCCGGCCAAGTATGGGTAAGTGGAAGATTGATATTCACAGATTGACCTGTCGCTAACTAAATCCAGGACCGAGCCCCCTTTCGACCGCCATGACTGGTACGTCTCAAGAAAGGTCAATGGCGAAGAGCGTCTTGTCCGCTATGTGATCGACTATTACTCGGGCGAACCCGAGGCGGACGGCGAGCCGGTGTTCTACCTCGATGTTCGCCCTGCCGCCACTCCTCAAGGTGCAGCCGAACGCATCATTCGCTGGACCACCGATGTTTGGTGGAAGGGGATGGGCGGAGACAGACGAGAACAGGATTCTCAGCCCTTCTCCCGGCAGAATGCTTCCAAGATTTGGAACTCCTCGTCGTAGAGCTTCTGAAAGAGAAGCGCCCACATTACTGGATACGGTGGCTTGGCACATTATTGTCTTGTCTCAGGGTCCTGTTGTTGGTTTTAAGCATGGAGGACTGTATGAGTAGTGCAGCGTGTATAAGGTAGTTGTAGATAAGTTGTAACGATTATAATGAATGATTTTTCTAGCCAACTAGGGTTTCGCGCAAAGAAGTCCAGAGTTGTTTCTTCACCTGCTGTGGATTCTCTAGCAAATAAGTTCTTCATTGACGTTATGCGCCAAAGTTACGGGAGAGGTTCCCGTTTGATGTAGAGTATTGGCAGAGTTATGTTAGAGCTACCCCGTTGATGAGGAAGGCAGAAATATAAATTGGCTTGCTGCTCACACAGAGACAATTCCTCATCTGTAAAATAGAGCATATTTGAGGTTCGATCCAGATTCTGGCGAGCCTGGCTTGACCCCCGGCCAGGAATCCTAGGTAGTGCAGGGTGATGGAATTTTTTATTTCACAGGCGGCGCTAAGAAGTTCCCGCCCGCTGTTTCAACATCATAAAATCTCCAAACGACAAGGTCTGCCCGGCGCTTAAGCAGATACTGAGGCGCCATTTCCTGTCGCATTCGGAGATGAGGGCTGACCGATCTGATCCCTCAGTGAGTCTCTCGCTTCCTCCTTCGACGGGCGATAACGAGACCTACACTCGATTGCACATCACCCCTTTCGACCCCGAACTTCTTAAGATCGTTCTGCCAAACTCCATTGCGCACGCAGCGCGGAACGTTTCTTTTCACTCGATCGAGACCTTCCCCGAAAAGCGCTACGGATTCGTCGACCTGCCTCACATGGAGGCCGAGAAGCTCAAGAAGAAGCTGAACGGAGCGACACTTAAGGGTACCAAGGTCCGGATTGAGAAGGCCCGCCCAGAGCGCCGCGACCAGCCTGACGACACGGTGCCCGGGGTTGAGGAGGCCGAGACAAAAAAGTCAACAGACGGCTCTAAGGAGAGGAAGAAGAGGAAGCGGGAAATCGACGTCTTGGAAGGCGTCAAGCTTCAAGATCGCAAGGTCAAACGAGGATGGACGGAAACACCCGAAGAGGCGAACAAGAAGAGCAAGCGAACTAAGGGATCCAAAGACAAGGAGAAATCGAAGGACGGCGACAAAAAGCTTCAAAGAAAGCGTGTCAAGTCCAAATATACGGATGAGGCAGAATGTCTTCTCAACACCAAGGTGCCACCCAACGCCCTGAAAAACCTGACAGCAAGCGAGAGTGCGTCGAAAAAAAGGAAGAAGGACAAATCCCGCCAAGTTACGATACACGAGTTCGAGAAAACAACCAAGTTCCCAAGCTTTCTCAAGAGTACAGGCCCTACAGATGGTGCAGCCGTAGCAGTCGATTTCGTGGAAGGCAAAGGTTGGATCGATGCTGAGGGCAAGGTTGTCGAGACTGTGAAGCCAAAAGTCAAGCCGGCCAAGAAACAAAAGGCACAGGCTACAGCACCCTCATTGATTCTCCCTGAACACGACTCCTCAAGTTCTGAGGATACGGATGATACGAGTAGTAGTGGTACATCATCCGAAGACGATGACTCAAGTGATGGCGCGGAAGAGGCGAACTCGCCGCCCGCACCATCACCCACGATACCAGCGCAGTCGACACCCACAGGGTTGAGCAATTCAGACAAGGCCAGACCCATGTCCTCAAGCTCATCCCGAAGCTTGACCATCAAAATCCCACCACCAATCACCCCCTCAAGTACAAAGGTGCATCCGCTGGAGGCTCTTTACAAAAGAGCAAAACCCGAGGACGCGGTAACAGAAACCCCTGCACAGGAGCAGCCATTCAGCTTCTTTGATGGCGGGGACGATGACGAGGATGTGCCAGCAACATCGCAGCCTGCCATCCCCATGACCCCGTTTACCCGCCAAGATCTGGAGTGGCGCAATGTCAGGAGCGCCGCCCCTACGCCAGACACCGCCCATCCGTCTAGAGTACGGAACTTCTGGGCTAATTCGAACGATGAGGAGCAACCAAGTATATCACAGGTCGCCACGCACGATGACGCGGAGGATGTCGGCGAAGAAGAGGAAGATGACGAGCCCACAGGTCCAGCCGCGGGCACAAGTCAGGACCAGAAGAGTGAGTTCCAGGACTGGTTTTGGGAAAACCGCAGGGAGCTGAATAAATCTTGGATGAAGCGCCGGAAGGTGTCAGCCAAGGAGAAACGCCACCGGGACAATAAAGCTAGAGCATCGAGGGTCTTCTAGGAAACTATTCGCATGCTGCCTACATAGAACAAATGATATCTTCAGCGACTCATGCCATACGAGTGGTGAGATAACATTGTCCTGAGTATCATGTCCTGAAACTATTCAAGAGTAATTACATATGATGCCTGATGGAATTAAAGTCTCTATTATACAAATTGGATGAGCCGACTTGGATGAGGCCTGAGCACACGATCAGTTGGTTTCAGCTGGAGCCCGTGATGCGCGACACTGGCGCCATGTCACGTGAGACGGACCGTATCACAACGGCTGCTGCCGTCATCCTCCACATCACACATGCCAACTTCTCCAACCGAACCATCCCTAGCAGAAACAGAACATACGCATACACTTCTTGAGACGGTGGCACGCACAACACGAGAAAGTCACAGACGCTAAGGAGAGAAGTGCGCTCTCGAAGAAATCCCTCGACGCTTCCCCGCCACAATGTCCGAACTCGCTGGACTCGAATCAGAGCGAAAGGCCTACCAAGAACAGGTACGAGTTTCTCCTGAGCCATGTAGCGTACCCCGCTAACTCCTGTTGGTAGCTCGACCTTGTTCATAGTCAGTTGAAAGGAGACCCCGAAAATGCCGAGCTGCAGGCGCTTCTGGAAGAATTGACTAGTCTCATGTCGATGCTCGACGAGAGTATTGCAGAGCTCAAACCTAAGCAGGCCCCCAAGCCGGCCCCGAGCCAGCCGTCTCCGCCGTCTGAACCAGAGAAGTGGTCCAGAGAGAACCATCCTGCCTTCAAGAAGACAACGCAACCCCAAGCTCCAGAGGAAAAAGAGGAAACTACTGTGACATATCGTGTCAACGACATGGTGCAGGCGAAATGGCTTACAGGTGACAAGGGCTTCTACCCTGCGAGAATCACTTCGGTCACTGGCTCGTCAACTGCACCAATCTATATCGTCAAGTTCAAGGGTTACGACAATACCGAGACAGTCCGGGCACGAGACGTTCGCCCTCTTTCGAACAAGCGCAAGGCCGACTCTCAAGCCACTGCTGGTCCTTCTTCTGCATCTTCTGCTACCGCACAGCCTGCTCCGGGGCTTGTATCGTCGGCCGGAGCAACTATGTACCCGGAGGCGAAGAATACCCCAGCGGATGGAGCCGACCCATCGAAACCCCCGAAGGCGAAGAAGATCAAAGCGAAGAAAGAACTGGAGCGTGGTAAATCGAAGTGGCAGGAATTCACATCCAAGTCGAAATTCGCCAAAGGGCCGAAGAAGGACAGCATGTTCCGGACACCCGACGGTATCCATGGTCGAGGTAAGCTGCTGAGACGAAGCAAAAGGAAGTCTTTCTATGGGCTAATAGTGTTACAGTTGGTTTTACCGGTTCGGGACAAGCAATGCGAAAGGACCCAACCCGCAGCCGTCACGTATATGAGATGAATGAAGAACTGGACTAATGACTTGTTCTTTTGTACAGGGCGGTTCGACCGCATTCTTTTTTGTCGGCGTCCCGGCATTGTGTCTTGGCGTTTTGAAAATTATACCCACATACCGTGCAGACTGGTAATCTGGACTCTCGAACAAACTGGACTTGGGCTGACGCCTCTGGAACGACTTAAGCTATCGCGAGCCACGAGCTCCGGACATGGAACAAAGCCTTCGCCCGCACCAGGTGCATTCGCCTGCAGCCAACGCCTTGCTTGAGCTACGCTTAAATTGCGACAGTACATATGCTCATACTCCATAGCTGAACGATCGCAAAGAGACCATGACTATCACAATCCTTTCAGATCAACCAGGCCACCAATAGCCCTTGCAATGTCCGTGAACGCCTTACTCCTTGTGCTGTCAGGCTCTGCGATGACTGTGGGCTTACCCTGCTCGCCGTCATCTCCAATATTCGGATGCAATGGTATTTCACCCAGCAAGCGAACTTGGTTCTCCTCACATAGTCTCTGGACCCTCTTGTTTGAGCCGAAAACATGCGTATCCTGGTGACAGTGTGGGCACTGAAAGAGTGACATATTCTGAACCAGACCCAGTATGTTCACATCAACAGTCTTAAACATATTGATGCCCTTCAGCGCATCTTTTGTGGACAAGGAGTGTGGGGTGGTCACGATGACCGAGCCTGTCGAATTAGCCAGCCGTTGCGACCTGCATTGAAGGAGACTTACCATCCAGTATGACTTGTTGAGTAATGGTGAGCTGGGTATCGCCCGTGCCTGGAGGTAGATCAAGTATGAGAATATCCAAGCCACCCCATTCGACTTCGTGGAGAAGTTGCTGAATTGCCTTCATGACCATTGGCCCGCGCCACACAACAGGAGCATCCTCGCCTACCAGATAGCCCATCGACATGGTCTTGACCCCATAGTTGACGAGTGGAACGAGTTGATTGTCTAAGTAAATATCGTGAGTCACGTGCATCAAGAATGGATTGACAGGTTCAAAGGCTCATACTCGTAGACAGGCGAGGTTCTCCAGAAAGATCGAAGAGCGTAGGGATAGAGGGCCCAAATATATCAGCATCAAGAATCCCCGATCGCAGGCCAAGCCGCGCGAATGCTAACGATAAATTTGCTGAGAATCATCAGTATCACCAGGTTTGGGTCATATCGTGTTCAGAGAACACCAATAACTTGGAGAACTTGCCAGCAACTGTGCTTTTGCCAACGCCTCCTTTAGCTGACGAGACGGCGATCACCTTGTCAACCCCCGCGATCTTCCGTCTTTGAGGTCGCTTTGGCCAAGATGGTGGTGTACCAGAGCGAGGAAGACCCTTAGAACATCAGTCCTTCTGTAGGACGGACATTTTTGGGGCCATAAACCACCTACCAGCGGGTTCTCATGATGGAGGACACGCGCCGTCCGGAAGAAGCGAGCGGCGGTTGGTCGCATGCTGAGCGAGCCACAGACGCCTAAGGCAAGGGATAATACGACCTAAAACCGGATTGTCTCAGGGCATGTGGTTAACCCCTTGAGAAGTGATTTGAATATAACCGGCCCTATCAATGATTTGGGATCCTACAGTTGCTGTCGTAATATATCATCACTGCCGTCGTTAGCCGTGGTGTTGCTTTGAAGCTTGAGCTCTTGGCCCCACTGGGAAACGTCGTTACAGTGGACCCCCAGCTCCTCTAGCGACGCTGCAATTCTGCCACTCTGACCGCCCAAAAGTTGCAGGCAAAACGAAAATTCCTGGCGAACGACGTGGGGCGCTTGGATGTGCGATCTTTGAAGGAAACATATTCACGTCAATCAATATGGCACGAGCAGGGCACCGAGCGAGGCTGTTGAGCAAGCCGGACGAGCACATAGTCAAAGGTAAGACCTGTTCTAGCACAACGTCCCATTTCAACAGCAATTGTCCGGTTCAATATGTCTGACTTCGCAAATCTAGACTACGACCCTGAGGCCGACGGCGCTGCCGCCCAAGACAGCAATGCGAGCGACAGCGAAAGCAGCGGAGCCGAGAATGTTGGGACCGAGCACTACGTTACAGTTGGGAAGAGCAAGCTGAGGGAGAAAGAGCCCGCGGCCCTGGGGCCCAAGTACCGTGGATCTCGGGTGAGTCGAGACGCTCTCGATGAGTCCGACTCCGACTCAGCTTCAGAGGAAGACAGCGACAACTCCGAACGAGATGGCGAAGATGGACACTATGCAGACCCCGATCTGGTCGATCTCGAAGCCGACGAAGCGGAAGCCTCAGACTCCGAAATCGATAGCGACAATGCGTTGAACGAGTCCGACGAGGAGCGCTTGAAGGGCTTCACATTTCGTGGCAGCGCGAAGCCACGTTCGGTCAAGAGCCGCCGTGCTTCCGCAGCTGACTTCATGTCCTCGGATGATGCCGAGGAGGACGGTGGCGCGGATCTGTCGTCTGGAGAAGAAGACGTTTCCGATGATGACATGGACGACGGACTTGACGCCTTGGTCAATGGCGAAGATGACGAAAGTCTTGACTCAGGAGCTGATGAACCAGACTCTGACAACCCATCGGAGGTAGAAGACGACGGTGAGAATTCTGAGGACGAAGAAAACTCGAAGAAGGGAGGGAGCACGGCTAAGCCACAATCTACACTAAGCGCCGAAACCCAGAAGGGACTGGCCATTCAGCAACAGCGCAAAACATATGATGGTCTTCTCAACCTGCGCATCCGACTACAGAAGGCGCTCGTGGCGGCGAACACGTTCTCGATGCTTTCAGACGATGATCTGGACACAACAGAGCCATATGCGGCCGCCGAGGAAGCGGCCGTCAACCTCCTCAACACTATGAGCTCCATGCGCGCCAGCTTTGCGCCTTCAGCCCAGACCGGCATGAAGCGCAAGCGAAATGTGGACTCAAACACATCGAGCGCGGATATCTGGGCGGAGATTGATGGCGTTGAATCGCAACTTTCTAAACAGCGAAACGAACTGCTTGAGAAATGGTCACGCAAGACGCAAGGGTCAGGTGCTAAAGCGGCCGACCAAAGAATGTCTAGCAAGGGGGGAAGGAAACCGCTGACAAGTGCGTTGCGCGATCAACTCAACGATCCCGAAGGACGGCTCGCGAAGAGGACGAAAGTCCCCCGCTCTTGCGCTCCGGCACAGGCAGCTCAACGAGTGGGCGAAGACGACACGATCTATGATGACGCTGACTTCTATCAACTGCTGCTCAAAGAGTTGGTCGATCAGCGAACGGTCGAGTCATCGACGGCGGCGGCTGCGCAAGGCCCATCGGTCATGCTCGCAGCCGCATCAAAGGATGCCAAAACTCGCAGGGACGTGGACCGCAAGGCAAGCAAGGGTCGCAAGATGCGTTTCACCGTGCACGAGAAGCTCCAAAACTTCATGGCGCCTGAAGACCGCCGGAACTGGGAGCCTGCTGCCATTGATCGATTGTTTGGGACCTTGTTTGGCCAGAAGCTGGGACTCAACGAAGAGGATGAGGCTGGAAGCGAGGAGGACATGGACGTGGATGTGTCAGGGTTGCGATTATTTGGTTGAGGATATGGACATGTTCGATGGCGATCAGCAGAGTGACAGCCACCAAAATAAAATAAAAATGCTACATGTAATTCGAAGCCCCATCTGTAATGCCCGGAGCGGAAAATTCGTCCCAGGGTCGTGATGCGTGCAAGGAAGTTCAGCCGAACAAGGCAGCCATGCCAAAGCCCATGAAGAGTATTGCGTGCGTGCAGAGATGAACCTTCGGCCCGCCCAGGGTGCCAGCGAGAGCTTTATCCTGGGGCAAGCTCTGCGAGAGACGGATCACAGCCCGACGAGACGGCCAGAGATGCCAAAATGCAAAAGCCGATGCCGCCAGACGGCTCGTGCCGTCGAATTCTCGAGCGCAGAAGAGGGCAGCGATGAGAGCGGAGAAGAGGAGAAGACCGCCATAGCATTCCAGGATGAGACGAGCGAGCTGGGGCAGAGGCTGGAGCTGGGTGTGTGGACGGAAGACGAAGGTGTAGCCGGCAAGCAACTCGACGGCGATGTGAAGATGAAAAGGCCAATATGCGGGAGACGTCATGTTGAATGTGATGCTGTCGAGTACTCCGTACAAATCGAAAGTTTGCTCGTGAGTTCGAAACGGAGGGTTTTCGCCTAGGAGAGAACGGAAATTAATGCTGAGCCTCGCCTTACATCAGCGTGCCAGGGTGATGGGCAATACCTGTTGAACGGTATAACCACGACTAAAACCGAGAACGACGTTAGATTAGATAAGCCGAGCCTTAGGTGGCTAATCCGCTTAAGCATGCTTTTATATATAATAGCGTATTGTCTTAGCTATAGCCGTATTTAAAAGAATTTATAATATGTTTAGAGAAATAATATATTTATATTTATCATAGAGTTTATATATAAATAGCCGATACTAGTTATATGCTATATTTGCGCTACTTGTCTTCACACTTTTGTGGTTAAATTGAATATATTCGTGTGCTAGGTAAATCCTCTCTCAAGAAGAAGAAAACTCCGCTCACAGACTAAGAGACCTAGCAGAACAATACAATCAACTCGTTCGGCGCAATCAAGTAGTCTAGCACTCCTCGCATTCGCGTACCATATACCGCAATCGCGACTTAAAGAGCGAGGGCATTCGCGACAAAAAGGTACATCTCACTTAAATTCCATAGACCATTATGGAGCCGCTGAGACTACTGGCCAAATAACTACTGGTCAATTATCAATACTCTTAGCAAGGCGGTGATGGCCTCGCTACTATCGCAATTGAGGTTGTTTACCTACGTACATGCGTACACCTATAAGCCACCAACCCTCCTGCAACCACATCCCAAATAACTACATCCCAAATAGCAATACTCTGATATTGCTCAGCATAGGTCGGAAAGCCTTGACATTGCCAGAATGGCTGCCAGAAGATGGCACAAATAATGGCCGTTGTGGGTGTTTGAGAAAAACTAGCCATTTCAGAATGGATTTATCTTTTGAGAATCAAGTGACACAGAAATGCCGATCTTGGATGAAAAAACGACGGTTCTCCTGCATCTCCGAGCGCCTCTTATATAGGTAGACCTGAGATTGCCATAGTCAACCCTGACATGTCTTCGCGACGTCTTGAGTTCGGTGCAGAAGTCGCTATCTCTTGCTTGCCAACAGCCAAACGGCAGCGTCATATTCCAAAATGCCGTTGTAACCGTAAGGTGCGCAAATATTAGCTTTTTGATGCCTGGATGCAACAGTCTGTTGGTTGTTGAAAATGATAGTTCGTGCTCACGATGCATGATTCCGTCTATTATATCTTCCTGCGCGGAACCAACAGTTCTCCAAGCGCTGTATCAGCGCTCGAGAGATAGCTATAGCGGCCGAGATAGCCGTAAAGTGGCTTTCGATAAGAGCTAAGATACATTCGCGAGGGGCTTGTGTGTCGATCTGCTTAACTAGTTAAACCTTGGCTGAGCCTTAGAAGCGAATGGGGGTATGTCTTGGTGGAGAAGAACCTGCATTCGCCTTTATTACGAGGGAAGACGTAGATCCACAGTGTCTAGTCGATCCGGTCTTCCGATGGACACTGCTCCTTCCCGTCAAATCGCCTCATTATGCAATAGACAATAAATCTTACACCTTTTCTTTTTCTTAAAAATTTCCTCTGGCAAATTCCTCTCGGCAAGACTAGAATGCTACATCTGCAAGGCAGTGTACCCAGCTATGGCTATCTTGAGCGCACGAGATGCTGTCTCTGCCCAACAAATCCATGATCGCATTCCCCCCGCACTGCCTGGCACTCGGCATATACCCCTTAAGCCTTATTTTGGGACAGGGAAACAAACACCCCTTTGGAGATATCTTAACGTCCCTTATACTTACAACGATAAGGTTATTGAACACGTTACCTACGTTGGCGCGTCCTGCATCTACAGCAATGGTGAAATCTGGGCAGTTATGGGACAGAAGCGCCTCTTCCTAGAGCCAGCCTACCCGCATATCGACTTTGAGCGCGGCGACCCTTCTATAGAGGACTGGCCTATTATGAGTCCTAAGGAGCTCAAGTTGGCGTTGAAGAAGAAAAGACCCCTCAAGGAGTATCAAGCAGAGATGAAGCGGAGACTTAGACTTGCTGGTTATGAAGTTGAAGAACTAGACGAGGAGCCTGGCTGTGGTTGTCTTAGAAGAGGGTTAGCTAAATGCCTTAAGGTGCTGCGACGATCCTGAGCGTTCTTGCATAGCAGGAGATAACCTTAAGTCTAGTGATATCTTTTTGTTATGCCATAAGAGTTGCTGTTGTTGACCACGATATAATGAGATAGTCCCTAAGTGCGAATGTTAGCAATTGGCGAGGCGTGAAATTGAGCTCTTGCGAAGGGATCCTCCTAAATGTGTTAGCTATTAAGATGTACATGGTTGTATCTTGTGTCACAGAACGGGCAGTATTACGAGGGATTTGTTCCGCCTTCTTAGATGGCCCTCTTAAGAATATTGTAACATTTTAAGTAGCTAAGAAGTTGAGGTGATTACTCATGTAGTGCAGGTCCTAAACTTATTCCAATTAGGACAGCTCCAAGAAGTACGACGTTCACCTTGAGGATCTTGACTGTGCCCTAGTCAGTAGACCTGGCTGCTATAATTTATGTAAGGGGGTTTACTAGTAGAAGACGAGTTTATTGCAGGCGGATTGAGAAGAGAATCATCCTGAATTACAGTAAATTTATTGTTGTAACTCCAAGTAAGTATAAGTAAGTATAAGTAAGAATAAAGCTAAACAAGATATATGGATTTTAGCTAAATATGAAGAAATAATTATTTATCATATAGAGAAAGTCAAACTCAGACTAGATTCGTTATATATTATACTACGAAGCCTTTCAATACAAAATGATGTTACTTTAGCTATTTTAGCCCTTAACCAGCAGAAATAAAAAACGGTTTTAGTGGGAGAAGATGGCTAAGTGGCGGGGGTGGCAGTCTGGTGGGTCCTTATGATATACTAAGAATTCAGTGGTTTTGCTACACCTCTTGAATTTTCTTAAAACCTCCTTTATATAGGGAGTATATATATGTATGTGTATTTAACGTCTATAAAAGTCCTTTTAAATAAAAGACGCTGCTAGCTATACTATATTAAATTAATATAAATATACTAAGAAATTAGCTTTAACCTTAATAAGGTTTATTTAAGTCCTCTTAATATTTATTTAATAAAGTAAAAGTAGATTTAAATACTAGGTTATAGCTTATTAAGCTTAAGGGCTTAATTATTTTAAGGGCTATTTAAAAGGTATTATTATATTAAAAAGTATATTAAATAGCTTTTATTAATATTATTATATACTTATTTTAATTCTTTTTATATTTAGCTTTTAAGTAGTTTATATTATTTAATATTATATAATATAGCTTAAATATTAATAAATTTATATAAAAAAATAAAGTAATACCTTAAGGTATAATAATATAAAGGAAAGAGATAATACCTTATTAGCTTATATAATAAGTAATTAAATCTTTTAATTAATAGTTAATAAAAGTAGCTAAGAAAATATATAAAATAAATAAAATATAATAAAATATTAAATATTATACACTTAGTAAATATAATATTACTTTTTTAATAAATAATATTATATAAATATATAAGGTAATAATAAGCTAAATTAATTTAAACAAATAAATACTTTAATTATATTTTATTAAAATTAAAGTAAAAGCTATATATTTATATAAAAGCTTTTATAAAAAGCTAAGGCTTATATTAATAGCTTTTTAATAAATAAATATCTTTAAATACTTTTTAAGTTTTAAGAAATTAAGGCTTTATTATATTTAATATATTTTATTTTAAATAAATATTAAAATAAAAGTTAATTTATTTAAAAGAAAAAGATAGTTTCTTTAATTTTATTTAATTATGTTATTAATATATTTTTATTTATGAAATTAAAAGTTTAATAACTTATTTTATAATAATAAAGTAAATAGAATAATATCTTTTATTTATTATAATTATAATAATTATTAAAGTTTATATATTTAAAGTATTTATAATATTACTAAAAGTTTTCCAATTTATTTTAATTATAAGAATTTAATAAAGTTTATAATATAATAAATTAAATTTATTTTAAAAGTAATCAAAAATTAAAAGGTTAAGCTTTTTATATTTATTAAGTTAACTATATATTTATTATATTTTAAAATTATTTAAGGTTTTTAGTTTTTAAGGTAATTATATATAAATGATTTAATAGTAAGGAAGTATATTACTACTTCTTCTTTCATTAATTAATTAATTATTTTATTTTTATAATTCTTATATATTTTAGGAATTAATAAATATAAATAATATAATTTTTAAGTTTAATATTAATTATTATTTCTTATATTTAAAGAATATAAGCTTATAAGAAGTTTAATACCTTTTCATATATAGAGTAAATAATAGCTTAATTATTAAAATAAATTATAATATTAATAATAAAGTAAGTAATAATTTTAATAGCTTTAATTAATTTAGCTTATACTCCTTTTAATTTTATATTAAAAGCTTTTACTAAGAAAAGTAGTTTTTATTATTATATATATATATTTATTTCATAAAAATTATAAATTTATAATTATATTATTTTTTAAAACTTATTAAAAAATAATTATTTTTAATTAATTTTACTTATTATTTAGTTTATAAAAACTTTACCTTTACCTTTTTATTAATATATTTTATATAAGGTATATAATAAAATACTATTAAGCTTAGCTAAAATACATTACTTATTAACTAAGCTATATAAAAAGATTAATTAGCTTAAAAGGTTATTCTTAAAGAATTAAGTATTTATATTAAAGTTTTATAACTAAAAGGTAATTAAAATTAAATATATTAATTCTTAATATATATTATTAATATTATATTTATAATAAAACCTTTATTAATAAAAGGCTTTTTTTATAATAAAGTATTATAATTAAAGTAGTTTTTTAAATTATAAAAGTATTATATAATACTTAATTTAAAGTAAATTAAATTAAATAAATATTATTGTTATAGTCTGGGCTTTGCCCTAGACCTAAGTAGGAAAGGGGGCAAGTAGGGCCCGTGCCTTGTTTATAGTATATTTATGCTTTCCTCTAAGCATAAAACTATTATACCTATAATAGGTTTATATCCTCTCTTAATATATAATTAATAAACCCTTATTTATATTATAATAAACCTATTATAATATAATTACTTTTAAAGTATAAATATATATTCCTTTTTATTAATACTTAGTAATAATTAATATTAAGGCTAGCCCTTAATATTATATATTTATTAATAAAATATAAAGATATTATATAATAGTATAAAAGGCTCTTAAAGGGAAATAAGCCTATTAACTTATAGCCCTAGTATTCCTAAGAACTACTTATAAGAAATAATTAATTAAATATAAAATAACTTTTAATAAGTAATATAGCTTTTTTAATAATAATAGGCTACTTTAAAAAAAATAAGTAAAGAAGCTTTTATTTTACTTATTTTAAGTAATAGCTCTCTTAAAGTAAAATATAGCTGCTTTAGTTTTATAATTCTTAGTAATAATAATTAATAATATTTTATATTAATCTTTACTAAACTTAAGTTATAGGAAACTACTATTACTTAGGATTCTTATAATAAAAACTAAAATATATTTCCTACTTAATAAATAATAATTAAATATAAATTATAAAAGAATATTACCTTTATAAAAAAACCTTAAAATTAATAGGCCTTAGTATATACCTACCTTATAAAGTTAGTTTAATAAAATATAGCTACCTTTTATAAGAATAGTATACCTTAAGGCAACTTTAATTTAATATTACTCCTTAATTTTCTTAAATAACTATATAGCAACCCCTACTACTATTAAATTATATAATCCTAGCTTAAATATATTTAATAAGGTAATAATAAGGGATTTAATTAATTTCTTCTTTAGTTTAAATAAAAGATAATATTAATAAGGGGATTCTCTTAGCTAGATAAGATATAAGTAACTAAACTTTACTTTACCTTAAATTAATAAATAATATAATACTTAGTTAGCTATAAGATCTTATATATAAACTTCTTTATAGTAATAAAGATATATTAGGGTATTATAATAAACCTTAAAATATATACTATTAATAAGAGGACCCGCTATTTACTACTCTTTATAATATACCCTTTATAAGATCCTAAGGGAGATATTAGGATATTTAATATAAATATAATAATAATAGGTTATTATTATTAAAAGGCTAGCCCTTTTTTAATTAAAGATTAAAAGGATAATAAACTTAATTAAATTCCTTTTAATATTATTTAATATTATTATAATATAAGGGTATACTTATATTATAATAAGTAAGGCTATTATATTTAAAGTTACTTAAATACTATATAAGTTACTAAGCTAAGTATAGCTTAAACCTAGGCTATTAGCTTATTTAATAAGAATAGAAATAAGGATTTAAAAAAAGAATAACTCTTATAAAAAGTCTCTTATAAGAAAAGCTAAATTTAATTATAGCTTATAATAAGTTACTTTAATAAATTAATTTTTAAATTTATAGTATATTATTATTTATCCTAATAACTATTAATAAAGAAGCCTTAATAAATGCCTTAGTAAATATAAGTTATAATTATTTTTATATTATAAGTAAGTCTTTATCCTAGCAGCTTAGACTCTTAATAATAAGGCTGCCCTAACCCTAGGTCTTATTAACCTCAGCAGGCATCCTTAAGGGCTCCTAAATATATTTTTTTATTTTTTATTTATTATACGCTGCTAGCCAATTAAATGGTATGCAGTGCCTTTATTTCTAGCTAGCAAGGGGAAAACCCTCTAAGAAAGAAAACCCTTACTATAATATATAGGGTAGCTAGATCTCTTATAGGGTAGCTTAATTTAACTTTAATAAATCTCAACTTTAATAAGTAGTAGCTTAACTAGCCTAGTATTATCTAAGAAAACTAAATAGCTAATAATAGCTATTAGTAGCTATTAGTAGATATATCGCTACTTATAATAATAGCTCCTAGTGCTAGTACCTTTTAAGCCTAAGCCCTTTAAAAATATAGCGCCTTCCTAACTAATTTCTTATCTCTTTAAGTCTCTTAATTAATACTCTAAGCCATATAGGTGCCCGGGCCAGGCCCGCTATAGCATATATAGCCCTGACCCTAGGGGGCGGCTAGGGCTAAGGCTATATAATTAAGGCTTACCCCTTAGTACTGCTGCGCAGGCATACTAGGTCTATTATAGGTGCTAGTATATATTGCTAGCTAATAGCCTAAACTAATATAGGGGGCAGTATAGTAATATTTTTACTAGCTAATACTAGGCTACATTTAGACCAGCTATTACTAGCTATAGGATAGTAACCCTACTAATATAAGGGTTATAGCGGCTGCATTTTTATAGGCCGGGGGCAAGGCTATTCAGCAATAAGGTAGGTAGGCAAGGTCTACCCTATAGTCTCCCGTCTTTTTAAAAAAAACGGGTTTGTTAGCGGCAGAATTCGAACCTATAACCCCCGGGTTTAAGGGCGGCGACTCCTTAATCCCAACGGCAGGCCAGGCGCTAAACCACTGCGCCACCCCGACAGCTCCTAAATATACTATTTTATATATTTTAAGATAAATATTAATAAGTAGTTGCAATTAATAAAGGCTTATATAATCTTAGGTTTAGCTTTTAACTTTATTTTAAGTTTAAAATAAATAAACCTTTATAATATTAAGGTAAAACTAAGCCTTAGAAAGCTTATAATTAAGGCAAGGGGAAATAATAAAATCTTTACTATAAACTACTGCTTAAAGCTTTTTAATATATTATAAGTTTAAGAATATAAAGGAGCTTATAGCCTTTTAGCTAAGATATATTTAAATAATAATAAATATAATATATATATAAGTAATATTTAAGAGATAATAGCCTTACTTTAAGAAATAAACTTAATTCTTATAAAGAAAAAGAAATAAGTCCTTTCCTTAAAGCTATAAGAGTTCTTTACTCTTTTTAAAAAGAAAAAGGCTAATACTTTATTATTTTATTAAGGCTAGCTTAATTATTATATTTACTTATATCCTAATTTAAATAATTTTAAGCTAAACCTATTTTAGGGTTTATTTTATAATATATTATAAAATTACTTACTTAAGCTTTATAAATAAATTATAAAGCTAATAAATAAGAGTTAAATATAAGTAAGCTTCTTCTTAGCTATAATACTAATTCTCTTAATTTAAAAGGCATTAAGAGGCTAGTATTTTTATTATAACTATTAAGTATTAAATAAAATTATTAAATAAAATTATTATTTCTTACCCTTAATTAAGAAGATATTATATTCTTTAATAAGAGTATACTTTTTTATAAAACTAAATATATAAGCAGCCTTTTATTATATTTAAATAATAGCTAGCTATAAGAAGTATATAGCTTTTTATATATAGTTTAGCCTCTTTAAGTAGCTTATTTACTTATTTAGCCTAATAGGGGCACTAGCTATCTTTTAATAATATATTAATAAGGTATTAAGTAATATCCTTAGTTTATATATAATAATATATTTATATAATATACTTATTTATACCTTAGGTTTATAATAAAATTACTAAGCCTATATAAAGGATATTTTTTGCTAGCTATAGGATACTAGCTTATACTTAAATATATAAAAATACTTATTTATAAAAAATAAGGTTTACTACCTAGGTTATATTATTAAGGTAAAAGAGTGTTTATATTTTAATTTAAAAGATTTAAGCTATTAAGGAATAGTAAATATCTTAATACCTTTAGGAAGTTTATAATTTCTTAGGATTTATAAACTTTTATTATAACTTTATATATAAATTCTTAGTATTAATAAAACTATTAATATAGCTTATATAAAAGGGGGTTTTATTTATTTAAGGCTTAAATTAATAGAAGTTATTTAAATTACTTAAAATAAAATTTATTTTATAGCTAGTATTTTATTAATAAAACCCTAAGAGAGATATAATAATAAAACTTAATTACTTTAAAAAGGCCTTAAAAGGTTGCCTCTTATAAAAGGTTAGGAATATTTAATATTTAATAATATACTACTTTATTAAGCTTTCCCTAATAAAGTAAAATTATATTATTTATAATAAAAAGCTACTTATAATAATATCTTACCTTTATATATAATTAGCTAAGCTTTATAATATAACCTAGCTATTTATAATCTTAATTAATTATAAAAACCTTAAGTATTTTTATAAGCTATATAAACTCTTTAAGTAATAAGTATATTAGGTAGAAACCCTCTTATAATTTAATTATAACCTTTATTACTACCCTAGCTTATTAGTAAGTTATTTTAATACTTTAAGTTATTAAGGCTAAAATAAAAATAATAAAACCTTAGTCTTAATATAAGTACTTTAGCTAATTATAATAGCCTTTATATAACTAACCTTAAGTATATTTCTCTTTATAAATTAATACCTTTAGTCTCTTTAAAATAAAGCTATAATAATAAATAAGTTATATATATATAAGGTTAAGGTAGTTTAAAATAAAGTAATATTTCCATATAGTATAAATATAATAATAAATTATAAATTATAGCTTTAATATATAAGGTGCCCTTTTATAAAGGAGAGTTATATAAGTATTAAAGTAAAACCCTTAATAATAAGCTTAATTTAATAAGCTTATAACTTCTTAATATTAAAATATTTTATAAAGAATTAAATATTTTAAATTTTATGCTATAATTATTATTAGAATAAAATAGCTTAGGATATTACCTACTTTATATAAAACTACTATTATATAAGTATAAAGCTAAGTTAGTAAAGGCAATAAAGCCTTTTTAATTCTTATTAATTATAAACTGCCTTAGTTATAAATATTTATAAATTTTATTATAAACTTATTAGCTTTTAAGGTAGGAAACTACTATTACTTATTAATAATTATAAATAAATTAATAAAATTTATTTAATTAAAGGTAATATTATTAATATTTACTAAAATATATATAAAATAGTTCTTAGCTACTTAATAAAGGTTTTAAGGTTCTTTTTACTTTATTATATTAAATTAAGGGTTTAATTAAGTTAAGGCATTTTAAAGTATATTATATTAGCTAATAGAAATTATATAACTCCTTTTAACTACTTATTACTTTTAAATTAATAATAAAATAAAGTATATAAATTAAAAGGTTAAGGTAATCCTTTATATTTATATTAGCTTTTAATAAATAAACTAGCTTACCTAGCTCTAGCTTACTAAATTATATTAAATAATTAAAACTCTTTTATTATTAATATAAGCTTAAACCTTATTACCTTAAGTTATAATATAAATATTATAAATACTTTACTTATAATTCTTATATTATAAAGCTTTTAAAAGGCTAGGTAATATAATAAGTTTACTACTTATAAAAGGTATTAGTACTTATATAAGCTATAATTATATAAGCAATAATAAATAATAAAGTTAATAAATATAAGCTGCTATTTAATTAAGTATTTTTAAGTTAGTAATTAAGTTTAGCTATTACTTTATAATATTAAAACTAATTACTTTAATAAAAAGCTTAATTAAAAATTAATATAATATATAATTATAAAAGTATTAATTCTACTTATAATTTAATTTAATATCTTATAAGATATTTATAATATCTTTTATATTAACTTTATTAAATATATAATAGCTAACCCCTTTTATTATAAGTTTAAAATAATTATTAATTACTTTTAGTTTTTATTTAAAATAATAATATAAGTAATAAATAGCCTTTATATAAAAAGTATTATATTAAGGCTATATTAGCTATAAAAAACTACTAAGGTAAAGGTAATAAAAGGTAAGTCTTAATTAAGTAGGTAGAATATATAATACTAATATAAGAAAGGCTAAAGGACCTTTAGGATATAAAGGCACTTTAAAGGTTTAAGGATATATATAACCTTATAATATTATATAATAGCCTAATTATAATCTACTATAAGAATAAATTAAATAAGTAGTTATAAAACTTAATATTAATTATAATTATATTATATAGTAATAATAAAGATATATAAAAGACTCCTTAATACCTACTAATAAAAATAGCATTTACTTTTATTACCTCTTACTTTTATTTAAGCTATATACTTTACTTTTTATATTTCTTATTTCTTACTTTTTATTATTTATATCTCCTTAAACTCCTCCTTTTAATATACTCTTATACCTTATAGTATTATTTTAAATTAAACTTATTAAATATAAGGTATATATTATAATAAAAATTAAAGGAAATATAGCTAGGAGGGTAATAAAATATAATATTACTATATAAGAATATAATACTACCTTAAGGGAGTATACTACTATTATATTAAATATATTTATAATTATAATTATATATAGCTTAAGTATAATATAAGATAGGCAAGGTATTATAAGCTTTATACTAAGCTTCTTATTACTAAGTATTACTAAAAGACTAAGGTATAATATATTTCTCCTTAGAAAAGGTTTAAGCTATTTTAAAATATTAACCTCTTATTATAAAATAATAAGGGATTTAAGGAGAATATATAAGCTAGCTAATTTAGCTTTTAATTATAAGAAAGCTAGGATATTTAAGATATTATAAAAGTTACTAAGGAGCTATATTTTATAATAAGGCAGGGAAGTTTATTACTAGGTAGCTAGGCTAATAATTATTCTTAATAATAGCTTATTATTATTAATAGAAGTTAAAAGTAAGAATAAAAAAAGGAAGGGGCTACTTATAATAATATATATAAAACTACTTTTAATATTTATAAATAGCTTAATTTAGTATTTAATTAGCTATTAGATTTACTTAAAAGCATAATTAATTATATTAGTAGTCTGCTTATTAAATATAGCTTACTAGCTACTATTATTATAATATTTACCTTATCTTAAGTTAATATAAAAAGCTATTAAGGTAATAAGGAATATACTTAATTAAAGTCTCTTTAAGTAGCTATTATTTTATATATTAGAATTAATAGTAAAAGGAGTAAATATAATACCTTTTAAGCTAGTAGCACTATTAAACTTATTATATTAGTATTTAATATAAAGGAAAAGTATATAAAAATAAGAAAGGTATTATAATTACCTTAATAATTATTATAAGTAAGGAAAACCTTTAAGTTAAGGATTTCTTTCTTTTAATATTTTTAAATAAAGTATATAATATATTTAAATTAAGCTTAAATGCTAGGATTATAAGTAAGGATAAAGCTTATAATATAGGTAATTTTAAACCTTATATAGCGAGTATAAGCTAAACCTTATTTAGGCTAGTAATTAAGTATATTATTCTTAAAGAATAAGAAGTAATACTTATTATAAGTAGTAAATTTATCTTTTAATAAGATATACTTCTTATTAAAGGAGTTACTCTTAATAAGCTTTTATTATAAACTTAATAATAATACTTATGCTTATATTTTTACTTTAAGTTAGCTTTATAATATATAAATAAAGGGAATATTTTACTTAAGGGCTACTTAGGTTATTTTTACTAAGTAAAAAGAATTATTATTAAGTATACTTATAATATTTTATCCTCCTTAGTATTTATTATTAAGTAAACTTATAATAGTTTAAATATAATAGTAAATATAGTAATTACCTTTATTTTATAAACTAATTAAAAGAAGGCAGGAATAATAGGAATAGGATTTATTATAATTAAAAAATAATATTTTTATAAAAGGTTAATTAAGTAAGTTAAGTAGAAATAAATAAGGTTTAAAATATAATAAGGGGAAAGGAGAATTAATTATATAAGCTATTATATTTATATAAAGGAATTATAATAAAGGAGGTTAGGCTTATTAAAGGAATATATTACTAAGGTAAGCCTAGTCTTATTACCCTAATATATAGTAACCTTTATTATTTTATAATGCGCCTACCTTATAAATAATATATTATTATATAATTATAATAATAAATATAATATAAATAAAATATAATACTTACTACTACCTATATATTAATTTATAAAGACCTATAAAGGTTATAATAAGAAAGGCTATAAAAGAATATATAATATTATTATAATATTATACCTATACTTATATATAGCTTATATACCTATAAATTATAAAATCTTAAAGAGGATTATATAACTAAGCTAATTACTACTAATACTCCTATATACTAATTAAGTATATATAAAGTAGCTATATTAAAAATACTTAAGAAAAGGAGGCTATATTATAGTTTAGGCTTTGCCCTAAACCTAAGTAAAAAAGGGGGTAAGTAAGGCTTATACCTTATTTATAATATATTTATACTTTCCCCTAGGCATAAAACTATTATACTTATAGTAGGTTTATATCCTCTCTTAATATATAACTAATAAACCCCTATTTATATTATAATAAACCTATTATAGTATAGTTACTTTTAAAGTATAAATATATATTCCTTTTTATCGGCACCTAGCAGCGACCAGCACTAGGGCTAGCCCCTAAGAATTATTAGCTATTTATATTTTTAATTTCTTATAAATCCCCTTAACAAATTTACTTTTTAAATAAATATATTTTAAAAATTAAATCTTATTATTAAAAAGGGCTTTAAGTAATATAATTATTTCAGAAGCCTTTTTTATTACCTTTAAAAAAGTCTTTTTATTACCTTATATAAATTAATTAAGTAATTATTAACTTCCTTAACTATTATAGCTTTTTTTTAAATATATACCTTAACTAGACCGGCTGCGCCCGGGAACATCTCTAGCACTGCGGACTCCTCGCAACCTAGTTGCGGGCCTTTGCGATTTAGTTATTGCCTGAGCACTTATAGGCTAGTTTCTTTCTAAGCAAGTATTAATATAGTTTAACCTTATGCTGCGCTATGCCCTTAACCTAAAACTATATTATAATTAATATTCCTAAATGCTGCCCCTTTTAAGCCTATGCCTACCTTAGCCTCTTGCTACCTCCTAATACCCTTTATTCTCTGCAATAGCCCTTTAAGGGCCGGCTATAATAAATATATAAAAACCCCCTTAGAGGAGGGAAAAACCTTACTATTTATATAATTACTTTCCCTTATCCTTCTTCTTATCCTCCTTTTTACTTTTTAGTAAAATACTTAATAAAACTAAAGACTTATTATTCTTATTCCCCTCCCTATTTCCTCCCCCTACTACCTCTATTACTACTATTAAAGTCTCCTTAAAACTTTCCTCCTTTATATTTTATAACTTACCCTGCTTTTTTATTGCCTTATAGTATTAATATATAGCTATTATAACTATAATAAGGTTACTTGCCTTTATTATAAAGGCAATATACTCCTATAAGCATACTAACCTCCTAAAAAGGTACTCTAGGCCTTAAACCTAAGCAACTACTACTATAGCTAGTATAATATTAAAGCCGCTTATTATAGCCTTTACTGCCTTTATAATAGTATTCTTTATATATAGGGTAGCCTTATATACCTACTTAATCTTACTCTTATTCGCTAGCTCTCTTTAAAGTATAGTAGTAAATACTATAGCTATAACCTAAGTACTATATAAAAGGGCTAGGCAGCCCTTTTAGGCCTTTAAGTAAGTAGTATAAGAACTACTAACCTTTTAAGCCTAATTATAATATAAGCCTTTAGTATTATTATTTGCTATATAGGTTATATATATAAAATAAAGCAATAAGTATAATATACTTAGTGTATTTTTAATATAAGCCTGCTTGGCTGCCCTTTTCTCTACTCCCCCTCCCTGCTTCTTCCTCTTATTGTTGGCTATCTGACTTAGGTTAGTAGGCTGTTGGGCTATTGGCGGCGTTGGGTTGGGGGCGCTGCGCGCGCTTACGCAGACTTATAGTTAGTGGATTGATTTAGCAAAGGTTAGCTAGGCTATGCATGGGGCTGGGGGCGTAGCAGCGCTGCGGGGGATAGCAATAACGCTGCAACTTACTATTATTGTTATTGTTATTATTATTACTATTGTTGCTACTGCAGCACTGCGGCGTTAGCAGTATGCTTATATAGGTTTAGAATCTCTTTGCCTAATTTACCTTAGTATTATTATAAAGAGGAAGAGAGGGAGGAAGGGAGAGTAAAAGAAGTAATAAGTTTTACCCTTTTTAAAGACCTATTATAAGGGCTAGGAATAGCTACTAGCAATTATTATAATAGCCGCTTAATAAATAAATATAATAGCCCTCTTTATAATAATAGTGCCTTAGGTGTATATAGTACTTAGTAGTATATAGCCTAACTTTCTAGGAATAAATAAAAAAATATATAATAAGGCTATAGCCTTATTATATAAGGTATAATAATATATTAGCCTTATAATAAACCCTTACTTTCCTAGCCTCCCCCCCCCTTCCTTTACTACCCCTTATTATCTTACTCTCCTTTTAACTTTCCTTTATTTCCTTTTATATCCTATATAAAATAAGTCTAGCTATTAAGCTAGAATTTTTTAAAATTAAGCGCCTATTAGCAGTACTATAGCACTATAATGCCTATATATAAGCTATAACTTAGGGTTTTTATCCTAAGCAACTAAGGTTTTCCCTTAAGTTAGCTAAAGATAAAGGCACTACATGCTTTAGTTAGCTAGCAGTATATAATAAATAAATAAATAAATAAATAAATATATACCTTAAAGTTTAGTTTTTTATTTAAATAAATATTTAATTATTTAAGTATTTTTTTAAAATATACTCTTAAAGGTGCGTTGCAAGAATGTAATTACCTAAAGCAGTAAGCCTTAAACACCCCTGCTTGCCCCACCTTCGCCTTCCAAGCCACCATGAAAGTATCATCACTAAAAGGTACATTCTACACTCGAAGAATGCCTTTCAAGTTATAGTAAGGCCGGTGGATTACTGTAACTCAGGTCTATCTGAGGTATGCATCTCTTCCCTAGCCGCGCTTTATTTAAGCGGAACAGCTTGTCTCTCAAGGCTTAAGAATGTGGCAGGCAACCATAATGTCCAGACTAAAGAACTCATTGATGCGTTGCACAAACCTTGCGCAGTCGCCAGATTGACATAGCGGGCGGCAAACCATAATCTTGGCTTTCTTCAGCGAGGTCGCAGGGGATACGCTCTTTAGATCAGACATCATCTCCCTAGACCTCTTCTCTTCCTGTAGTTGTTCATAATCCTCCTCAGACAGGTCATCCAGGTCCAGTGCTGCCATCCCGGTTTTTGCTTCCGTCTCGCATTCCAGAAACAAGTGTTTATGAACAAAGAAAGCGATCAGCTGCTTCTCAGCGTGGCAGGCATGATAGCGGCCCGCTTGACCTTGATCATAAGGATGCGGCTGCAGGCGATGTCCGATCATCTCACAAAGGCGACGGACTTCGCTAGTCCAATCCCTTCCGCCGATTTGGATGTTTATGTCTACATCCTTCTGATGGTTCCAACCACTCATTGCGGCTACCGGAGCAAGACCGTTCCCACGATATAGAACGCCGATTGTCTTGATCTTGTCAGGCAGATTGAAATGCGCGATAAGCGTCAACAGATGTTCGTTGCTGTGCGATGTCGTGAAGGCGAAACCACCTAAATCATAAGAACCTCGGTTTGGATTCTCTGCCACATCTTCGAGCAAATGAACAATTGCGTTGCGGTCCAGGTCTCTCTGATATGTATTCTCCTTATATATCTGGCTGCTGCCTCCGGAAAGACTGTAGCGTTCATCACGATTTGCCCGCAGTGGTCGGGCAAAGTCAACAGCTCGAAGCCGCTTGCCATAACGCACGCACTCTAGCTCTTTCTCCGCTCCGTAGTAAAGAAGGAGCTTTACGTTGTCAAGTCGGCCCCACAATGCAGCTTCAGCGAGAGGAGTTCGGCTTCTTGTATCCCTTGCATTTGGATCGGCGCCCTTTCGCAAAAGAAGGTTCACAACGTCCGGATACTGCTCGCACGCAGCGATGTGTAAGCAAGTCTTCCCAGATGTGTAGGTACGTTCAGCGTCCTGAGAGTCCCTGTCGCTTTTCTCTTCATCATATTGATCATACTGGTTGACCTCCCAGGACTGAGTACCATGAAGAAAGATCTCTGACTCTGCAGATGAGTCGAGATAGTGTCGTACGCAATCCACATTTCCGGCTATCATTTCTTGGACCACCCAATCTAACCTGTTTCTAACATCCCCACCAGGTAGTCCACATTGCTCTTCTTCCAGATAAATTGTTTCGATTGCTTCTGTCCACATGCACCGTGTCGGAGGCGCTAAGCAGAGCGATCGATCGTCTTCCCGCTCGAAGTATTCCGTTGGATCAGCTCCATCTGATACGAAAAGAGCTCGTGCCTTGTCCAGTTCGAAGCCGACGAATCCGGTTGCTTCATTAAACGGGAATTGAATGCTGTATACGCAGTGGTCGGTCATAGAAGCACAATGTGAAAGTCGTCGGCCGATTCTTTCGTATACGCCATCAAACCCGTGGCGATGAATCTCCTCGCAATTAGGGCAGAGGACATAAATCGACGAGCGATTCCACCACTGAACGCTGGCTTCCAAAACTCTTTTAGGGTCTTTAGCCCTAAGAGACATTGCGTGCGAGAGCCTTTAAGCTAGAGACCAGAAAAGTTGATGGGCTGGAAACACAATACAAAAGTGAGTCGATTTAAAAACATGTCGTGTCTATTTAAGCGGCCAAGGGAACCGGACGACGCTGACGACAATTGGATCATGATGCAAGCGGGGATCTCGAATCGGATTACATCAGCTGATGGCTACCCCGCCTGTCACAACGCCAAGCTGTTCTTAGGCCTGGTGCGGTTCCTCTCCACTGGGATCCGCTGGTTGCTCATCGCCTTGCTGCGAATACTCCGCACGTCTCAAGTCCCAGTCATGGCCTCAATACTATTTGCTGAGTATGCTTCAGAGTTCTTGATTTATTTGCAAACGTGGCTAATCTTAAAAGTTTTCTCGATTCGATTCAGTTCAAGTTCTTCGTCGGTCCAAAAGCAAAAGAATATACAATCCATTCAGCACTTATTGCTTGCCAGTCAGAACCTCTTAATACAATGGTTAATAGGAAGTTCAAAGAGGGCAAAGGACAATGCGTTATTTAGAAAGAAGTAGAAGTGGACACATTTATTTAATTCAGTCAATACGCATATACTAAAAATTACGAAGGCGCAGAATCTCGGAAAATATTCGACGTTACTCCCATACTAAAGAGTTCCTACGACTCTAACGACTAGGACGTTTCTTACTACAACACACAAAAAAGCAAAAAGGAACAAATATAGGAGAAGTTTTGCAAGCTTTATCCGCGGCCGCAGCCTTCATTTAAGAGCAATATGGTAAATAAAGATTACACGGAGGTACTCCTTTTACATATGCGGATATATATATTTACAGACTGCTACGGCATAAAGGATCTACAGAAAATAGCGCTTCAAAAACTAAAGGAAGAGCTTTTGCGTTACAAGCTTTATGAGCAAGGACCTCGCAAAATCGCCCAGCTCATCAAGTACTCTTTCGATAATACTACGGATCACACCGAACAGCGTAATCCGCTACGAAACTTAGTGTCCACCTATTCTGCCTATCAAATAAAAGAGTTGCTAGAAAAGGACAATTTTAACAATCTGCTAAGGACAATCAGCGACTTCCCTATAGCACTAATTACCAAACTACGAGAAAGGTTGGACTGATAGAGAAGGCGTTGGTCTTGGATGTCAGATCACTGATTGCCTTCGTATGAGCTTGTCAGCTCTCATACGGTATCTCATACAGTAGAACATTGTTGAGCTTTATGCGAACCTAAGTGAAGGCGCACTACAGAAATCTTTATGGAGATGTCGAGAATTCTGACACGCCTTCTGATGATTCAAGTTTATTAAGCACAGATCAGGACTCCTTTCCAATATGTTAAAATGAACAGCGCCTGACTAGATTCTGGCGTCCCGGATTAGATTTCCACACCGAGGCTTACATATCTGGCTTATTTCAAGAAGTATGAGCGATAGAATTCCGCTCATGCATTACCACCCATTGGTTGTATCAGAATGATGCTCGCCTCGTAAGCAAGGTCTAGTTCTTTGGGTTATTGAGTCAGACATGATTCGCCTGCTGAAAGTGTTCTCAAACTGTCTATTCAAGTCTGGAACCCACCACAAAGCATTTGCTGTTGTACGTACTATTCAAGCTCGAACGCGTAGGTGTAGGAAGTGTAGGAACTTGCCCAATGGCGAGCCCCTTCCAACACTAGCCGGACAAGCATCACTTTCCGCATGCTGCAGAGTCCCGCTCATCCAGAGGAATAGGGTTTCACAGTCTGGACAGCTAAAGTCATGTTGCTCATCATTGGCAACATACCGGCCAGACTGATAACACTGATGTGCAAGATAATCGATCAAGTCAGCGGTCGCCCCAGATGCGCATATTCCAGCCTCAAGGTGTAACACCATCGCTGACTTCTTGTCGAAGTCTCTCGAGCATCCCAGGCATGAGATGACCTTCGCGGCATGTGTCCGTTGATGCTGCGCAAGATTTAGTATAGGCCCTTCATTCCAAGTCACAGTTTTCGATAGGACCGCGTACATTTTGGAGACTGTTTATAGAGTCGAAAAAGTCGCCACAATCCGTGCAGAGGTTATGTTGGGCAACATCATGTTGCTAATGGCAAGCGGGAGTGTTGAATAACTTATCGCAGGGTTTGCAGAGGTCGTGGGAGGTTTCTTGATGGGCTTTCAATTCGTAGAAGACGTGAAATCAGGTTTGTGAGGACAATATTCGCAACTGTAATAGTTGAATGATGAGGAGATATGTTGTCGGAGAGACTCGCGGATCGCAAAAGAACGCTCGCATCGTAGATAATATGTTTTCCGATGTTTAGCTCGACAATGTTGCTTGAGGCTATCTTCCCTCTCGAACTCGCGATCACAAGCAGGGCATTCCATAGTGGAGTGATCTGGACCTTCGCAGGAATGGATGGAGAACGGGTAAAGGTGGACCGTGAACACTGGCCGATATGCGGGGGAAGGCGTGTTGCGGACGCTACGGTCTGCTGGGCGTATTAGTCATATGGCAGGCCTTTCATCGATAAGCAGGTGTGACCGGCGTTGAGCACGTACGGGGCGCGGGGACAGGGACAGATTTGTAATTCAAATGGAGATCGAAGAGGTCGTAACGGTCAATGATCGAGGCGACTAGAGTGCCGGAGCTCCGAGGTAGTCGCCTCGTAGCAAATGGCTATGCCCAAAATACGCAGTCGTTTCACTCCTCAACGCCGAACTCCTGATTGGTCATTTGACAGAGACCCCAAATGCTTAATCGCGGCTCCCTCTCCAGGATTTGAGAGCAAACATCTTGAAACACACTGGACTGAATTGAAATACCGGTTAGTGCGCATCGAGAACGGGTTTGTCAGAAGGTTGAGGCAAGCATCGAGCGATTGACAACAGAGTGGTTGGGTTCATCACGATGAATCACGAGTACGACTTTCGGCGAAGAGTTTTCCCGTTTCCCGAGAGAGACGTTCTGCTAGATTTGACCGCCTGCCCAACATTTCCTGACGTTTTGACGCGTATTTTGCAACGCGTACCAGACCATCCATCCTCAGCAATATCCACCTTCCAACATCCCCACCACAAGACGGCCTCGCGAAGACGCTCACCTTTTCTCCATCGAAAGATCTTTATTTGCCCACACGCTAACAATGGATTCAGTCCGCCCCGAGGGTTATACAACGGGGACGCAAGTTCTGCGGCACTGTGTTAAGACTATGCCAGAAACAAAGGTTGTAGTAGTCGCGTACTTGGGCAGCAGAATCGAAGACTATGAGAAGTTCCGCGACATATTGCGAGCAAGACTACCATCGTGTCGGATGGTAGGTGGCAAGAAACACTCAAACTACCTTGTGTTGATAGAGTTTGACGAAGCCCTCCGCTGGGAGGCCGATTTCGACAAGTTCACGGTGTGGGAGAACTTTGATTTCGGGGACGAGATCGACACTGATGACGTTCACATCTACATGAGATTCGATCAGCATTACAGAGATGAATTTTTAAAGAATTCCCTAGAATACATCATAGAGACCGTCGATCGAACTACGCTCTTCGAGGAGACTTCGTTGCCAGCTTCTCATGCTGGTTATGATGATGTGACAGACATGGTTGCTAGAATCCGCGAGAAGAGTTGGTCGTCTCTCTCATCTCTCCCGCGTGACCGGCCAAGAGGGAGGAGCGTCGCACGTTGGGTGGGGTTGAAGCACTGGCGTCGCCACTAACATCTTCTGTGATGTAGCCGAGCAGAAATTCTTGCAGATGCGGAGCTGATTTCGGTAAGCTTTGATAGCTTTACCGAGATAATATCAAGGAGCCAGGGTCAGTGGACGCGAAAGACGAGGTATATGGGACAGTTTGGCAGACATGGAACAGGCAGCTCTCTGCCGCCTGCCGGCTGAGATGCTCAGGATGGACTCAGGCCCTGAACTATGAGAGAGAGGCGCGTGCAGGCCGGCAGGATTAGCCAGAGCGATAGGAGTCGCACGGCTGGGGTTGCTCAATGCGTTGTTCATGAATTCGTTTTGTCTTTATAGTGCGAAGTATCATCAAGGAGGATGCCAACAGGATACAACATGCGCCTCGTGCTCTATACAGTAGTACTCTATCCAGAGAAGTCGCTAATCGTAGCTGCCTGCTTCCAACCCTGCGAGCCAGCTTGCGCTCGCCCGTGCACAATAGCTCCTCCCCTTCTGTAACAAAAATAACTAGAATATTATTATTGATTCCAATTCTTGCACCGAGCGTGCTGCGCGATTTCAATCTGGCTTCTATCGATGCAGTCCGACAGTGTCATCCCTCGCTGAACGGTTGCTTGTACGTGATCACGTGCGCATGTTCGAGAGCGATCACAATATGCGCCTTCGACGCCCTAGGAAATTGCTGCACCGTCTTGTCTAGCGCATCCTCGTCTAGGCCAATACTATATTCTAGGTTCCTAAGTTGACTGAAGTAGAAGAATGCAGCAAGCATTAGCATCGCCTCATAAGAGGTTTGTTTAACGCTAGCTAGGGCACTGCATTAAGTAAAATAGCCCTCTGAGCTAACTTTAGGCATCTTCTTTGTATTCATTTCAGCTATAAACAAATTAAGCTTTGCTTTGAGTCGATTACTATGCAAAGCATAAGTACTAGTAAGCTTATTTAAGATATTAATTAGGTAAGTAGTAAGGAAACCTAAGATAGCTAAGCTAGTATTAGTAAAGCCAAAGTAAACACAATCTCTAATTAATGGGGCTAAGTTACCCCTCACTCTTTCTATAACCTCATCGCTAGTTTGCTAAAGTACATAGGCAACCTTAGTTATAAGTTTACTTATAATAATTTTTATATTACCTCTTAGCTTATTTTATAGCTAGTCGATTGTTATATTGTGTAAATGTAAAGTCTTTGAGGGGCGTATATTAATATTAGTCCTAGGACGCTTTTTTATAGGCTATTGCTTTTTAGTAAATAAATTATTACTAATAACTTTAATTAATTTAGCTTTATAATTATAAGGCGCTATACTAAATAATATATTTATAATTGCTATTCTTATTAGTAAAATAATATCTTACAATAGTGCTAGGGAATATTATATAAAGAAAATTAATATAATGCTTAGGGCTTATTGCTCTAGCTCTAGCATTTAGGAAATAGAAATAGTCTTAATTATAAATATTAGTCCTATAGCAGTGCTCTTTAAATATATTAAAGGCTAAAGGATTTTCCTAAATAGCCTTAATAAGACTTATATTTTATCTTTTAAGCTAATAATAGTACTTTTACTTATATTATTAGAGATAGGGTATAGCTGGCCTTTTAGTATGCTAGAGAGGTTGCTTATTATATTTAGGCTAGGGAGAAACCTTTAGTAGTAGACCTTATACTGCGATTTAGTAAGGACTGCTTATGGGTGGCTTGCCTTAGTAAATAAGTGCTGTAGCTGCTATACTATTAGGTAAAGGGCTAATTAGATTTTAGCTTTATAGACTAGAGAAGTAATTAGTAGACTTCTTAATAATAGCTGCTAATAAATAAATTAGGTCTTTAAGGCATTTAAAATTATAATATCCTTATAAAGCTTAAAGTGCTTAATAATAATAAAGCTTAAAAAAAAGATCTATTAATGGGCAATATAATCGTTAAGTTTGCTATAGGGTATGCCATCTAGATAAACTTATAAAATACTACTAGCATAGGTATAGGCATTATAGTTGCTAAATAATCTAATATTTGCTGCTAAAACTTATGCCTGCTTAAAGGCATATTAATGTATACTAGGGTTAGCATCCTTTATATTAAGGATTATAAAGGCGCTCTGTAAATCGATATTATATAGTATACTATGCACGCTTATAATAGAGGATGGCAACTATGAGAGTCTTTTTAGGATAGTAAGGCTATAAAGGAATAAGGAGTAATAGATGAGTTGATCTTTATGGTAAGCGGCGCTATCTATATGTCCCGCCTAAGAATAGCACCAAGTGACTAAGAGAGGAGAATCGCGCATTAGCTGTTAAATTAACCAATCCTTAAGATCATATATTCGTGTCGTAGATGCGTTGTCGGATGCGAGAAATGAATAAAGATCGCCATCATCTTGCGCAGACTCTTGTAATATAGTGGCTTCGATAAACGCTTCGGTGCCTTGTGCACCACTTGGATTGCCCTCGTTAATATTAAATGTGATTACAGTCTGGTCATCCTACAAAGATAATTCCTTTGCCTAAGGCTGGATATATAGGCGGATATCGCTCTAGCAGCTTAAGAAATAATCTTTAAAAAGAAGAGTATAGTTAGTATAAAGTATAATTAAGAAAACCTAGTCCTTAGGAGGCCTAAATATATTATTTAATTAATTAATAATAAGTCCCTCCTAAAATCTGCTCTTTATATTTAGTATATACTAAGACTCTAGCATCTACTAAATTTAAAGCTCCCCAATCTAGTTTTTATAAGATATTATACTTACTAAGTAGCTAATAATAAGGATGGCAATAAACTATATTAGCATATATAGTCTTAGGGCCTTATTACTACCCTTTCTCTTAATTTACTTAATATAGCTACTCTTTCTCTTTTATAAAATATCCTACTATATCTAACCCTTACTTATTTAAAAAGCTAGGTTCTTTTATATTATATTTATATTTTATATTAACTTATAATAAAATTAGGATATATTGCTTAAATAGTATAATGGTATATATATAATATTATTGCCTTTAATAGCTTTATGCTTATTAATTAGGCCTTATAGGAAGTAATTATAAAGGAAGTAGTATACTTTAGCAAAATTATAACCTTAAATTAAATCCTTAGGACTATTATAATTGCTAATAGCTAAGGCAAGGCGTAAAAACTAGTTATTATATAACTAGTTCTTAATATCTTTAAGTATAAGGTTTTTTTAGGGGATTAAGTACTCTTTATACTAAAAGGATAGCTAGTTTATTAATATATTAGGTATTTACTAATAGCTTTTATGCTTTAATAGGTTGATATAAGTTAAAAGTCGGCAGCAGGGACAGCGTAATAATCCTAGGGTAGGATAGGTATAAATACTAGGCAACTTATTAATAGCAATTCCCTATTACAATACTAAGGCTTATATAGTATAATAGGCAATAAAAGAAATATATTCTTAAACTAATAATCCTATAATCTATCTAGCTATACTAAATTCCTTAGTTAAAGGCAAACATCTTTACTAGCACGCTCTAAGTAGTTCCTTATCTACCTCCTATTTTCCTAATTCATAAGTCTTAAGAACTAATATAATAGGGGCTATAGCTATAAGTTAACTACTACTAACACAGCTGCCCTCTTACCTTTATTATATTAACCTAAAGAAGCCTATTATAAGGCTATTAATATTGCAGTCTTTATAAGTCTAGCTTAGACTATATCTTAATAGCAATAGCTTTATATTATTGCGGGAGATAATACATCCTACTTTATCTATATAAAGAAAACTCCAGCTATATATTAGTGCTATTAATATCTTAAGATAATCTTCTGCTTAAACTACTACTATATTATAGTTATCATTTAGTACCTTTATAAGTCAACTAGCTAGCTTATATCTTTAAGCAAAGACAGCGCATTATTATTTAAGATAATAGTAGCTAATTATAGTAATATAAATCTACTAAAATATATTAAAATTATAAGCAATAATAGTAATAGCAACAATAAAGATTAGCCCGCCTTAAGCAGTGCCAGCCTTGCGTAATAAAATATTATTTTAAAAGATATAATGCTAAGCTATTTAAAAGCTATTTTAATTACCCCCTTTAGAGATCTTATTAATAAACTTATTGCCCTACTTATATAATCCAAGAAGTTATAAGATTAGAGTATAATATTTATTAAATAGAGATTATAAAGCGAAAATAGCCTTATAGTAAATACTAAATATAAAAGCTAGAATAAATTAGACTATAAGCCTTTAGAGGATAATTATATAAGTATACTAGGAATATAAAGGATATTATATAAACTAATATGAAGAAGCCTAAGCATAATCAGTTTATAAGAAAGTCTAGCTTTAGAAATAAGGCAGCTTAAGGGATTAGTATTATTTAAGGTTATACTAATAATATTAAAAAATACCTTTCTTTTATTTGCCTAAGTAATATAGGCTATAATAGGTATAGTAAATAAATATCTATAAGTAAAATAAGGCAATTATCCTAGTAATTATAGCTCCTCTAATAAGAGTATTAGCCTTAATTTTTATAACTTTAATATTAATTTTATAATTGCTCGCAAGTAATATAATAACTAGCAGAGCCTTAATAGCCAGAAGTACTAATAAAAATATTGCCTGCAAAGGAGAGGCTATAGACTAGTATAAACTAATAAGGATAGGGATTAGCTATAATTACTTAGAAATAAAGGGTAGTTATTTAAGTATATTATAAGGACTTTTAAATACAGCAAGGGTATGGTTAAGTAAGAATATTATAAAAGGAGGAATAATAATTAAGTGAGACGCTTTTATATTTAAACTGCTGCCCTTTAGAACCCCATACCTACCTTTTAGGCCCATCCCTGCCTTCTGGGACCCGTCCTTTATCTTCTCGCACGCCTATATTAGCTCATAGTGCTGCTACTCACGTCCACTTGTCTTGTGGAATTGAGAACTAGCACAAGGTGTTCCTTAAGGACTCGGTTTCTAATGGCGAAGCCTTGGTTTGAGACGTGTTGCACTACCGCCATTAATGCCGTTCTCGAATCTCCTTAAGCAAAGACCCACACTTACCTTCCCCGACTCAGAGGCCCACCTCTACCTTCCGACAGCTGTACCAGCTCCACTCGCACTTTTACAAGCGGTGTGCCTAAAGACAAAGAGCCACACACTGTTAGTGCGCCATTGGAAGTTGGTAAGCCAATACAGAGGCAATCATGCACGTCGCGCATTGTGATTAATGAGCACCGTGGTCATTGCTTTTTATGTAATAGCTCTTTTAAAGCAAAGCGGCTTAAGTAGCTAACCTAGTTAATAATACTAGCCTTTAATAGATTAATACATTAATACTACTATTACCGCTTAGGGTAGTAGTGCTACCTTAGCTATATAAATATACTCTTATAAGCATCCCCCCTTATTTACTACTAGCGCCCATTAGAACAGCAATAAGTTAATACTTTAGGCCTTTCTAGCGCTTATACCTTATATTAGCAAATGCATCTATTTAATACTAAGATTAGTACATCTGGCTAAATATACTATAAAAGTACTTAACTCCTAGCTATAAAGTATTTATATTAAGTTTAAAACTACTTAAATTAATCTCTTCTTATTACTTAACCTTTTCTAGCTTTTAATAAAACTATATTTTTATTATTATATAACCCCCTTACTTTATACTAATAAAAAGGATTTATATATAAAAGCGAGAGAAGACTTTAATATAAAGCGCTAATACTATTACTTATATCTTACCTAACTACCTTATTTATATCTTTCTTTTAATTAAGCAATAAAGCAGTTTTATATACTACAATTTAGCCCTAAGTAATATAATTTAGCCTTTAAAGAACTTTTGTAAAGTAGTAAGTAGTACCCTTTATAAGCTTAACTTTAAGCTAACCTATATAGTAATTATAATAGCTACCCGTAAGCGTTTATATACCTAGTAATTTCCCGCCTATAGTTATGTCTCTATGCATTCCACCTACTAGCAAGCATACTAGCAAGCACTAAGGTCCGGCCCCCCCTCTAAAGTCTCTAAGGAAACTAAAGACCGCTATCGGCAAGGCTAGGGAGCAACTAAAGGCTAGGCAGCTAAATAAGCCTATAGCAGATCCTAATGCCAGCTAGGTTAATGCTATTCCTTTGCCTAGCTAAGAACCCCCCCGACCTAGCTAGGAGAAAATCTATATGGCTTTATGCGAGAAGTATCTATAGTAGGGAGAAGATAGTAATATAGTATCCTTGGCAAAGGAAGATAACGACTAGGCTAGGAAGATAAATCCCCTTGCCCCTTGCGATACTAGAGAGTTCGACTTATACGGTAGTACCTTTAACCATGCCACGGCAACTTCACCTCCGCTAGAAACGGCGGCTCTAGCTATACCCCCGTTGACTCCAGCTCGTTAAGGGCGGCCACCCAAGACGCAGGGCTCGCCTACGAAGAGAAGAGCAGTTAAGCGGAGAAGTTGGTCCGGTGTGCATAAGCACAAGGCTAGAGCCCGAACTAGGAGGTAGTTTAGGTTAATAAGTTTTAGTATTTTATATTAAGGATAATAATTAATAATTATTAACCTTGCTTTCTATTATTGCTTAGCAAGCTTAAACTTAGCGTAAAATATATAAAGACTATAACTTTAAGAAGGTACTATAAATTTAAATGTATAAGCTATTAAATGCTAGAAATATAACTTTATTAGCTTGAGGCTATAAGTATATACTCTATACACCTTCTTTAGTTCCTTATATTAAGCATATACCTTATAGCTCTAATAAATAAGAAACTCTCTGCCTAGTGCCTTATTATAATCCCTATACTAATATAGCGCAGACTTAATCTTATTAATAGCAAGGAACTAACTCCTTAGGTCTAGCTAAATAGCTAGTTTCTACTTCCTATCTTTAATATAGCGGGTTAGCTTATTAAGAGTAAAGATATACCTAGCTTATAGCCTAAGCATAAGTTTAGCCTTTCCCTACTATTAGCCTAGCTATAGCACTGTAAGCTTATTAGCATTAAGGCCTATAAAGTAAAACTATACTATCTAAGGTAAAAGCAGGTAGCTCTTAATCTCTTATAATAAACTATATAGGGTTTGTATATTAGGAGGTCTGCTTATTAGCGGCATTGTAATATTTTAAAATAGTTTATTATGCTTAAGCGCTAAAGGGCTATATATAATATTAAATTTTATTTTGAGGCCTTAAAGAGAAGCCCTTACTAAGCAAGGCTACTTATACCCCTACTACTATTGGTACTACTAAGGCTCAAAAGGTAGTCTACTTGCCCTGCCTAATATAAATAAACTAATAAATAACCCCTTTTATGCCTATAAGCTACTCTTTCTATTATAATCCTCTTTTAATAGCTTTTAGAGGCAAATAGCAGCATTTTATAATAGGGCGTCAATAGTAGGTATTATAGCCGTAAACGCTACGGCTCCTACTAACACTACTAAGATCCTATCCTCTCTTAGTAGACTTTTATATAAAATAAAATATTAATACCTACTATATATTAATCTTATAAGCATATAGGAAATTATAAATACTATTAATCCCTTACGCTTTTACCTTTAGAATCTTCTTATTAAGTATATCCTTAATAGTATTATATAGACCTTAGCTTTTATAGCTTGCTTTATAAAAGAGGATAAAGAAGTTTAATCCCTATATAATAATTATATTAATATATAATATAAGGGCTTTTAGCCTACTACTAAATACTTAGTAAAAGGCCTATAGCACCTAGCTATATAGTATATTTATACTATATTATAAGTTGCTTCCTATTAAGGAGATTAAGGTATTAGGCTTATTAAGAAAGTTAATATAGAACTTTTTATAGCTATACTAATAAACTTATATATAAAGTATAAGCTTGGCCTATTTAGACGTTTTATATTAAATAAGCTTACTAATAAGGCAATTTAATAAATTTAAATACTACTCTTATTAAGCTATACCGCTATTATCTTTAAGCTATTAGCACTGAAGTTAAGCCTTAATATACTAGTTATATTAGTTAAGGCTATTAAATATAAATAAAATCCTTATATATTACGCAGCTTTACCCTATAATATACTATAATTCCTCTTTAAAATAAGTTTTTAAACTAGTTAAGGCTTATATTTATAATAGTTATATAAGGCTAAAAAAAAGGAGATGCTAAAGGCATAAATAGGTAGAAGCGCTCTAGACCCTAAATATTAGTCTAAATTGCTTCTAAGCTATTCCTTAGGCTGGCATGCTTTAGTAATATATTATATTCTGTAAATAAGAGGGAGTTATAGCTATATATCCTATATAAAGTACTTTAGGTCTTTAGGGATTAGGGCACGAGACCCTTAAGTGATCTCAACTCCCTATAAAGCATTACTAGCGGCTATAAATTAGTATAAGGCCATTGCTCTCAACAACTATTATTTAATCGTGGTCAATTATCTAAGATATAGTAATATAACTATAATAATCCAATACTCTATAGAAATGGTCCTAATTATTCATATAGTAGCTTAGGATTTACTCTAGAAGCTCAATAATATTAAAGCTAAGAGAGGCTGGTAGGTATCCATAATCCGAGACCATTTAGTTAAAGACCTTAAGGCAGCTAAGAAGGCTTATAGTAATTAGAAGAAGAATATTAATATTGCTATTAGTACTTACTATTAGAGCAGGGATTATACTAGCATTAAGTACCTAATATAAACTATTTCTAAGCATTTATTTACCTTTAACCTAGCAAACTTTAATATTATAATTTTAATAAGTTATAGCTAGGAATAGTTTAAGTTCTATAAATAAACTAATAACTATAATTATCCCTAAATATTATTTAAAAATAATAACCCTCTAGTAGATTAAGTTATAAATAGAGCTTAGTATTATAATAAGAGCATATAAACTATAGCTTATATTTTAAGACTAAAATAATATATTATATTATATTAAGTAGTTATAAATATAATAAATAAGGAGGTAGTGCTTAAAAAGTAATTTAAGAAAAAGCAAATCATAAAAATATACCGCCTTTTTACAATAAGACAGCTAGCAAAGTAAAGCTAAGTATAGTTAATAGGATACTATAATAGGAATTACCTACTAGGGATACTATAGTTAGCAAGATAAGCTGGTTAGGATTCCCAATTATATACTATATTAACCTAGCTACTAATAGCTATTAGCTTAAATATCCGCAAAAGTTTACTATAAAGCTAAAATAAGACTACCTCCTAAAAACCCCCTTATATTATATAATATAGCCAGCAAAGCATTAAGTACTAAACTATAAAGTACTAAGCAACTAAGGTCTAAATTATAATTAACTATAGCTTTATCTAGTATTTAAGAAGTAAAAGCTATAACTAAGTATATAAGTACTAAGCTAGCTACTAAAGGATACCTTTATTTTATTTGATATTCCGCCTAATTAATATAATTGCTATATTAAAAATATTAAACTAAGGATAACTAAGATAAAGTGCTTATCTTAGATTATTGTGTCTTAGCAATAGATTTTTATATCTTTAAAGGGGCAGACTTTTTATATTAACTATCCCTATTTATTAAAATACTAGCCGCTTTTATTAGCTAAGAACCTAAACTAAGCATATATACTTATACTATAATTGCCATTTATTAACTTAATAGTTAGGAATATACTTTATTACTTCTTAATAGTATATAGCTAGGACTTTATAAGTTTTTATAAACTAGTATAATAGTAATTTAAATAGGGTTTATATATTAATTAGTCTCCTATTAGCAGTAATTCCTATAGCTAATTTAGAATAGCAACTTATTCCCTAGCAGCCTTAAAGCTAAGTAGGCGTTTAATTAATACATATAATAAATTAATTAAGTACCTCTATAAATAAGACCTTAAGTATTAGGACCAACTTTACTTATACTCCTAAGGCTAATTACCTTAGAATTATATAATACCCTTTAAATAAATTATAAAAGAAATAGCTAAACTAGGCTATATATTTTATATAAATAATAAGCTATAGGTTTTATATTATATAAATTTAACCTACTTTATTTTATTCTTTAAAATAGAAAATATACTATTAAGTGCTATTATAAAGCATCTTACTAAGCATAGCTTTTAAGTAAGAGCTAGGGTATATAATAGGGTACAATTCCTTTATAGCTTTAAGGATAAGATCTACCTAGTATTAGTAATTAATACTATTAATAAGTACTTTAGTAAAAGTAATAGCGTACCTAGTAAAGGAGGTTATATACTTTAAAATAAGCGGTCTAGCTACAAGACTAGTTTAGTAATGCTAGCGAGCGCAGCGGAGGAGTAGCTATAAGCATCAGAGGCAGTAATACAGCCTTATTAAAGTGCCAGATTAAGTGGGGAGGGTGGAGACTAGATTCAAATAAATGGGATTAATAACCTATTATTCTTACCCACCGTTGGTGTGTATGCTATAGTCTAGAGACAATCAATAGCTGCCAACCCCAGTGGTCAATCGCGACAATATAATACAGGATCCACCATACGGGGAGGGGGGGGCCAAGATATAAATCCAATGTATAGCCTTTATTAAGGGACCCTGGTTTAGGTTACCCTTACTATAAGCTAATAATAGTTAAGAATTAGTATGCCGCTTAATAAGCTATATATATATAAACTAGGTTAGGAATTGTAGCGCTTATTATATATAGTTTAGGAGATAATATAAAAAGGGACTTATAGCAAAGTTTATTTATTTAGAGACTTAAGGATATATTAATTTAAGTTACTATAATATTAAATATAATACTAGTATTATAAAATATACCCTAGTATTATATAGCCCAGCGAAAAGACCTCTTTTATAGGCTAGGAAAAGATAGTAATTTAAGCTTAAATAAATAATATAATAGTAAGGATAGCAACTTTAAGGAAAAGAAAGCCTAAATAACTTAGCTAAAATATAGATAATATTAGTAAGAGCTTAGATAATAATAGTAATACAAATAAAAATAAGTATAGCAGTAAATCTAGAATATAAGAAAAGCAAATAAAGCTATAAACTATAAGCTAGGTAGCATAGTTAAGAATAAAAAAAAGCAGCCTTATTATTAGTAATATTAAAAAAGAGATTTAAGCATTTATAATTAAATTTAAAAAGCATAACCTTAAGGTTAAAAACCTTTATAATAGCAATAAGTTTTCTATTTAATATTACTAATAGTAAATAAAGACTTTAAATATAAATGCCTTTAAATAAAAAAAATATACTAAATTAATAATAGCATCTTTAAATATAATTAATATAATATAAAAGAAGTAAATATATACCTCTTATAAAAACTATTTACTTATTAGAATAGGTTTTATAAGAGAGTTTTAAAGAAAGACCTAATAGAATATCTTTTAAGCATTAACTTTAATATAATTTATATATTCCTTAACTAGAATATAAACTAAAAAATAAATGCAAATAGTTAAATCAAATGCAGTTTTAAGAAGAGGAGCTTTATTATTATATTCTAGTACTTCTTTTACTTATTATATAAGCATTTAGTTTATAATAAGATTAATACTATCCTTAATTATAATATAGTATATAATATTTGCTTTTTTGCCTTATTTCTTAATTATATACTAGCTAATAATATATAAATACTTATTAATCTTAGTAATTAATATTAGCTTAACTTTAAGAAAAGGGCTAATTGCTTTATAATAATTAATAATTTAAAGCTTTAAGTAAAAATAATACTCTATATAATAAAAAAGAGCTAGTAGCTTAAAAAGGCTTAAATACTTATAATTCTATTTCTACTCCTTTTAGCACTAACAGGGGCATGCCTAAAGTTTATATTAAGTATATACTTTAAAAATATTTAGCTCTTTCTTATATAAAATCTAAAGAAACTATATAAGCTATATAAGACCTTAATTAAATTTAGCCTTAAGTATATAAAGAGGTACCTTAAGAAAAAGCTAATATAAGCATTAAACTTATATAGCTATTATAAGTATTTATATTAATAAGAAAACTTTTTTAATGCTTAAGATGCTTTTTAATTTAACTTATTCACTAAGTTTATATATTTTCCTTTTTAATATCCTATTTTAGTATTATACATTTATTTTAAAAAAGCTAAATAATTACCTTAAGAGTTTAGTAATACTTAATATTTAAAAAGGTAAGTTCTAGCTACTATTAGCTATTTAACCTAAGCTTTAAGACATTTTAGTCTTTTATAAGGTTAAAAAGCATCTTATTAGTTATGCTATATTTACTAGCAAGACGCCAAAGGAAGGGATTATAAAAACTATAATATTGCAATAAGTATTTAAGGTAAGTAAGATCCTTAGCTATAAGAATAATATAATTTATTATAACCTATAATACTTTATAGGAAATAGCCTTAATAGTAAGTGAGTAGCACTAATAAGACGCAAATACTTATACTAGCCTTAAAAATATAAGTAAGGCCCTATATAACTTAGTTCTAAATTATATGCCTTACTTAAATACCTTTTAAAAATACTACCTAAGCTATAAGGTATATATAAACCTTTATACTATTTACTAAAATTGCTAGCTATAATAAAACCTTATTAATAAAGCAATAAGTATTAGTTATTTATAGAGTACTTATTAGCCTCTTAACCTTTTTACTTTTAAGTATATTATAATTATAAATAGCCTAGCTATCTAATTACTTAAGCAAAAGCTATAAAAGTTAAAGAAGAGATTAAATAAGTATAAGGCTTACTATAATAAGATCTATATAATATAAACGCAGATAGTAAATATATAAAGAAAATAATACTATAAAGCCTAAACACTATATTAATTAGTAGCAGATATTAAATGCTAACTTAATAATAAAAATCTAAAGCTAATAAAGGGCCAGCTAGCGCCAGTAATATTACTAGCGCAGGCCTGCTTTATAAAGATAATTAATACGCCTCTTTCCTTATATATAAAAAAAAGCAGGTTTAGCTTATTACTATATAGCATACTAAGGTAGTAATTACTATTTAGGACTACTACCTAATAGAGGAGTTAAAAGTTTCATAGCTGCTTATAGAATAGGCTTGCATTCTTACTATAGTCCTAAAGGCAAAAAGGGTTATTAGCCTAAAATATAAAAAGCTAAATATAATAGTAATACTTAAGCTAAAGAATTTAGTAATTATAAAAAAACTTGAAAATAGACTCTTATAATACTTTATTTATATAAGTAAGGCGCTTAGTACTAACCCTTATAACCTAATCTTTAAATTGCTTTATTAATACTTTTACTTAAATAAGGAGATTATATATTATTTTAATATAGTATATTTATAAAATATAAGTAAGGCTAATTACATCCGGTGTCTGAACTGCTCTAATAATCTCTTTAAAGGCAGGATATACCTTTAGAACCACACTGCTGTGGTTTATAGTATTTACTCGGCGATGCGCCAGAAGGGCACCCCGGTTCGACGTCCATTGCGATTCAAATAGACACCGGTGAGATTATAGTAGTTAATTCAAACACTAAACACACTCAACTGGTGCGTCGGCTGCCAGTTCCTGCCACCATCCTCGGAATAATATGTTAACCCAACCTTATAATGCTTGAAGACTACGAAGGAGCATAAACACCCCTTGGATGTTCTTAGTGTCCGCGAGGTTGATGCTTTTGTAGATGTTCCAAGAGAGTTAGTTCCCACTACAAATAACCCATTCTATAAACGCCCTTATGCATAGAGGCCTCATTGGGCGCGCGGCTGTCTGTTTTTGTCTCAATGTTGATCGCAATCGGCCGATACGCCAGCGAGGGGAACGCAAGCCAATCTATGCCGGATCTTGACCCTACGTCAAGTTGCGATCCTATTCGTACGGGAGCCCTGTTGGTTTTAGGCAGGGCTTGCCAAATGCATTAGAAAGACACCAGGTTGGGGTGGACGTAAAAGCATAGCACAAGACGGAGAGCACCTCGGCGTCTGCGGCATCAAACAATTAGTGGTCCTTGTAATGCGACGCAACCGCACGATCGCGATATTTAAGATAGATGTAAACGGGAAATTTGAGTTACAATTTGATATTGTGCTCGCAATTAGAGAAATTGCCGGTGGAAGACTCCTCCTCCACCAGCACATGTTGCCACAAGTCCACAAGTAGGCTCGAATCCACCTGATATTCTTATCACGTATTATACATGTACTTTGCATCTTAGCTGAATTTTTCATTTAGATTATTACAAGAATTCAGCCTACCAGATGTGAGACTAAAGTTTGTCTCCAAACTGTAGCTCGACAAGCTCAGCACCACAATCTATCAAGTAAGATGACTGCACTGAAAGTACAACTTCAGACCCCGGTTTCATAGACGCCACATTTTGAATATCGCCTGCACGCTCACGTCGTAGTTTGATAGCTTCATCGGTGTCGATTAGTCGCACGCGGTATGTCAAAGGGCCCTTAGGTTCTGAGTGGTGCGAACCAATGGTGTATTCGACCCATAACCCCGATTTGCTAGATAGGTAGGCCAGAGAAGTCTGTCCTGCATCCAGTGATAGTGCGCTAGGCTTTGAAACATCTGGTCTAAAACCCACACCACTGCCGATAGGGTACGAGGAGCTTGGAGCTCCACCTTCGCTGGATTCCATGATGACAGTCGGCCTCTTCGCGGGTTGCAGAAAGACTGAAGACTTCTGTTTGTTTTCAATCGGACCGCTCTCATAAGAAGGCGCGTGCGCTGCGTGTTGTATGACCATTGGAGTAGGTGCAATTGATGAGAGTGCGCTGCTTTCATTTGGATCTGCGAAGCTGACTTTTCTCAGTTCCTGAAGAAGCTTGCCAACACTTACCCTGGCCTGCTCCTCGAGAGCACTGTTTAGAGCCAGCTGCAGATCTGCCGTGCCAGGAAGTGATGGAAGTCGCCATGTATTGTAGAGTTTCCCGTGGGACTTCAATGTGAGTGGCTCACCAGCTACTGCATAGAACACATTGCACAGGTAGCATGCCTTCTTGTTTGACTGGACCAGCCGAGGAGTAGTCTCTGCTACCCCCAATGTCTGTAGATGAACAAGGATTTGTACCTCAGCATGAATCTTCGACTCTTGAAGTGTTCGGTAAACAGAAGCCGCGAAAGCATTTTGACACTCTTCAAGTGTTTTCCCCATGATCTTACAGAGTCGTGACAGTAGCTGTGGATGATATATTGGTCCTTCCACGCGTTTAAGCGTAGCATCAAGGCTTGGAAGAAATGAGCCCAGTGCGGTCGCAGAGAACGCGGTCTGGGGCAGTGCCACTGGTGTTATCTTGCAGTTTCGCAGAATAGGAAATTGCCGTGCTAGCTGATAGATTGTTGTCGCCGCTTTCCGATACTGACCGACCTTTCTGACGAGATTTCTCATGGTTGGATAGACCTGCGGTGCTAGGACCTTTGCAGGGACTGTGTTAAACAACTTAGACATGTCTTCCAATTGACACCAAATATGCGCATCATCGACCACATTTCGAAGCTTATCTGGGACCTGGTGGTTGGAGTATGACTTGAGGGAGGCGATGAGCTTCCGTGTTTTCTCCATGAAGGAATATGCAGCTTCACAATTGAACGAAGACGCAGTCTTTAACAAAATTTTGAGACTCTCCTGCAAAGCCGGTTTCTTCTTCCCTCTCTTATGCTTTTTAAACCTGAGGCGAGAAAGTATGCGGTCTTGGGAGCGGATTACAATCTGCTCGAATAGCTGGAGATCCAGGGCCGAGTCGAACACTGTCACCCATATGTTAACACAAGCTCGGCCAACAAACCAATACTTACTGTTACTAGCCTTCGATGTTATGCTGAAGTAACGTTCGAAAGCTGCCTTGATTTCCAGCAGGTAAGTGTCTCCCGCCGTATGCGTAGCTTTATTGACAGCGATCAGTATTTCCAGAGCCATATAATGAGGAAGCTCGCGAACAGCAACAGCAGTTACGCGATTGACGTCTTCGCGAAGAGCCGATAACATTGATAATGCGCTCGTCAACTCAGCTTCATGTTTCAGTGGAAGCCTTGTCGAGTCAGGTTCGCTGCCTGTGTTGATGAGCTGTCGAATATCCTGTGAGCTTGGTCGAGCGGGTACAGCGTGCAAAAAGTTCAGCATCGCAATGTTTTCCGCGCAAACAATGCTTGAACTAGGCATATTGAAAGGTCCCCTGTTCTCTTGACTTGAACTCTGGCATGCACTGTTAATGGGTTTGCACTATGAGGGTGTTGAAATGGTCCTTGCCGCCCGATTAACCCCGCATAGCAGCGGGGCGCGTTCGCATCGCAACAACACAGATGCACGAGATGTAGCTTCCTTGGAAGGTACATCGGTTGGGTGGGTTAGCCTGAATTCAGGAGCCCCGCTGCGGGGCTCCAGGATTACCTAAAGAGGAGCGGCTGCAACGAACTTTATACAATTTAATTATTATATTATAAATAATTTTAGGATTATATATAAGCTTTTATAAAATAAATTAGCTTTATTTTAATTAATAAAAAGCTAACTTTATTTTTTTTTAATTTAATATATTATTAAGTATTATTTATATTAATATATTTATTTTATTAATATATTTATTTTATTAATATTATCTTTTATTATAAAATAGCCTTAGTTATTTATATAATTATATTTTTTATATTTTTATTTTTATTAATTTTTATAATAAGTTTTATATATAATAAAAATAAAATTAAAAGATAAATAAGCCTTAAAATAATTTATATAAAAGGGTTTTAGAAACGTAATAAAGTTTTTATATTTAATACTTATTTTTTATTACTTATAAAAGTATTTATTTAATTAATTAAGTTATTTACCCACCCTTATTTATATAATTAATAAAAGAGTTTATCTCTTAAAATTATATTAAATACCCTTTAATATTTATTTTTAAAAGATTATAACTTATCTATTATTAAAAGTCTTTTTAATATTATATATTAATAATAATATAATATTATTAATTAAGTATTCAAAAGTACTTTAATTATAATATTTAATAAAACTTTATATTATAAAATTAAATATAAAACTCCTTTTTATAATAAAATATTTAATTTCTTTTAAAATAAGAAAAAGGAAGATTAACTTTTACTTTTTAATATTTTAGTATTTTTATTAAATTTAAAAATTATAATTATTATTATATTTTTAAAAGGCTTAAGGTAATAGCTTAAATAAAAGATTTCTTTAAATAAGTAATATAATTAAAATTTAATATATAGCTAAGCTATTTTAAGAAGCTTTATAATAATTTTATTAAAGCTTAATATTATATTTTCCTTAAAAGGTATTATTAAACCTTTTTTATTAATTATATATTATTATAAAATTTAACAAAATAGGATTAATAAAATACTTTTTAAAATATTATTATTTACTTTAATATATTTAAATAAATTACTTTTAAAGAATTAAGTATTTATTTTAAAATTAATAAAAACTTTTAGTTTATTTATAAAAGGGATAAAGTAAATTAAAATAAAGGTTTATATTATTTTATAACTTTATATATTTTAAAGTTATTTTTAATATTATTAATTCTTTTATTTTAATACATCTTTTAAATTATATAAGTAGTTTTCTTAAGTTTTTCATAAATATAATTTACCTTTTTATATTTAAGTATATTTCTTTAATTTAAATATATATTTTATAAGCCTTTTATATAAATTATCTTACTAATACAAGGTTTTTAGCCTACGTTTTTATTATAATATTAGATTACTTTTTAAGTAATATAATAATTACTATTATGCTTATTAAGTTAGTTCTATATAAAAGGCCTTTTCTTAGTAATAACTAAGCTGCTTTAATTATATATTTTTATATTGTTTTTATTAATTAAAAGGTATATAAAATCTAAGTAAAAAGGTATAATTAAGGTTAAATATAATATATATATTACAAGTATTTTATAATCTAATTTTATATATAAATATTTATATATTCTTATTTATATTAATAGTATATTTATAATTTTAAGATTTAAAATATTTAATAAGTTAATAATTATTAATTTATTTATATTTATTTATTAAGCTAAGCCTTTTACTTTTAAATTAAAAGTTAAGCTAAGCTATTAAATAAAATAAATAATATTAAAATCTTTTATATATAATATAAGAAATTATATTTCTTATATTTATAATAAATTAAAATATAAAATTTATTTTAATTTTTATAAATATTAATAATTTCCTATTTTTAAAGCTTAACTTGAAATATATTTTTATATAATACTTATTATATATAATAAGTTTTAAATATTTTAAGTATTTAATTTAAAATATATATTATAATCTTTAGCTAATTATTAATATTAATTTAAATATAAATTAAAATATAAATATAATAGCCTTAAGTAAATTTAATTTTAGTATTATTATTTTTAAGTATTAAGATTTATATATAAAAATAATATTTATTATAATAATAGCTATTATTTATAATATAATATTATAATAAAATTTATATTTAATAATATTTATTTATAAAGTTATAAGTTTTTATTATATTTATATTTTATTACTAAAATATATCAGACTTTTTATAAGAATATTTATTATTTTAATAAGGGTTTATATTATTTATAAAATATACTTTAAGGTTATTATATTTTATTAAATAATAATATTTAAAAATAGCCTTTATTAAATAATAATATTTAAGAAATAGCCTTTATTAATTATAATTACCTTTATAATTATATTCTTTATATTATAGTTTATAAGTTATTTACCATAATCTTAGGTTAATAAAAGTATTAAAAGAATAAAAATATTTTCTTTTTTTACCTTTTATTATTTAAATACTTTAATAATATCCTACTTTTTTAAAAATATAATTAAAAGTAGTTTCTTTATAAGCTATTATTATACTTTATTTAAGGCCTAGCTTTTACCTTTATAAATAAAATTAGCTAATAATATAAGTTTTAATTAGATTAAATTTAATAAAATATATAATTTAATTATTTTTAATTTTTAAATAAGTAGGGTATTTTGTATAAGTTATTAAATATAAGCCTTTATAATTAATATATTAAGTATACTTAATATAATAATTAAATATTTAATATTTCTTTTATTTATAATATTTATAATATAACTTATAATAAGTATTTAATTAATAAGCTATTTAATATTTATTATATTATAATATTTTCTTTTTAAAAATAATAAGGCTTAAAAGTAAGCTTTAATAAATTTTAAATTACTTTTTTTAATAATTTATTAAAAGTAATATATTATATATTATTTATTATTATTTAAAAAAGAAATTAAAGTTTATAATGCCTATGAATAAGGGGCAGTTTAAGGAGTTATATATAACTTAAGACTAAAGGGGCTATAAGGCTAGGAAAATATTTCTTTATAGTATTATCCTAGGTAATAAAAAAACCCTTTAAGGGTATTACTCCTTTTTAAAATCCTTAAAAATAAGTCTTATTATAAATATAAAGCTATCTTTTTACGTTACTTAGTTTATTTATATATTATATATATTATAATTTTTATTCTTTTACTTAAAATTACTTAAAGGAAATAATAGGCTTTAAGGAATTATACTTATAATAACTTATTAAATTAATATTAACTTAAGTTATTTTAATAAACTTTATAAACTTATTATAAAAAGTAAAAGCTTTTAATATTATAATAAACTTAATATTACTTAAATTTATAATAAAACCCTTTATAAAAGGAAATTAAATAATTTTAATATTAAATTTACTTTAATATATTAATAAATTAAATAATTAAAGTGCCTTTAATAGCTTTAAGCTTAAAAGGTAGCCTTAAAAAAGGCCTTTTATATAAGATTATTAATTAAAGCTTATAATTTTTCTTTTTAATTTAAATAATAATAAAAGCTAAAAATTAAAATTAAAAACTTAATTTAATTTACTTATAATATTACTTTTTAACAGTAAAAAAATTAAATTAATAACTTATAATATACTTTTATAAAAGCCTTTAAATAATATAAAAGAATTATAAGAAAATATTATTAGCTTTAAATTAAATAAATATAAAATATTAAGCTTATTAAAATTAATATTTAAATAAAAGCTAATTTTAAGGCTTAATATAAAGTAAAGTTAAATTAAGTAAACTTCAAAAATAAACCTTTACCTTAATTTTTAATTTTACTTACTTAAATTAATAAGTAGCTTAATAAATTAATTATATTTAATAATACCTTGATTAATTATCCTAGAATTTTTACTTATATTTAAATTCTTTAAAAATTATTTACTTAAATAAGCTAAGGTTATAAAGGCCTTAACCTTTTATATAAAGCTATTACTTTTATTATAAAATAGCCTTAATATTTAAGTTATTAAGCTTTTAAAAATAAAAAGAAATTAATAATAATAAATATTTAAATTTAAAAGTTATTAATAATAATTATAAATAAGAAAGTATTAATTACTTAAAATTTAATACTTTAATATATTAAGGCTAATATAATAAAAAGTCTCTTTTATTAAAAAGAAAGTAAAAAAGACTATTTATAAAAAAAAACATTATAATAGCTATTAAAGCTAAAATTATATTACTTTTTAAAAACCTAAAAGGTTTAAATAAAAAAACCCTTTAATATTATATTTATTTATTTATTATATGCTACTAGCTAATTAAAGCATATAGTGCCTTTATCTTTAGCTAACTTAAGGGAAAACCTTAATTACCTAAAATAAAAACCCTAAGTTATAGCTTATATATAAGTGCTATAATATTATAGCATTATTAATAAGTATTTAACTTTAAAAAATTCTAGCTTAATAGCTAAACTTATTTTATATAAAATATAAAAGAAAATAAAGAAAAGTTAAAAAGGGAGTAAGGTAGTAGGAGGTAATAAAAGGAGGGGAGGGGGCTAAAAAAGAAAGAGTTTATTATAAAGCTAATATATTACTATATCTTATATAATAAGGCTATAGCCTTATTATATATTTTTTTATTTATTCCTAAAAAGTTAGGCTATATATTACTAAGTACTATATATACCTAAGGCATTATTATTATAAAGAGGGCTATTATATTTATTTACTAAGTAGCTATTATAATAGTTGCTAATAGCTGCCCCTAGCCCTTATAATAAGTCTTTAAAGAGGATAAAACTTATTACCTTTCTTACCCTCCTTTTCTTTCTCTCTTTCTCTTTATAATAATATTAAGGTAGGTTAGGTAAAAAGATTCTAAGCCTATATAAGCATACTACTAATATTATAATACTATAGTAGTAATAATAATAATAATAATAATAATAATAATAGGTTATAGTATTATTATTATTCCTTATAGCGCTATTATACCCCTAGCCTTATATATAGCTTAGCTAACCTTTACTAAATTAATTTACTAATTATAAGTTTATATAAGTATGTATAGTGCCCTTTACTTAATACTACTAATAGCCTAATAGCCTACTAACCTAAGTTAAATAGCTAATAAGAGGAAGAAGTAGAGAGGAAGAGTAAAGGAGAGGGCAGCTAAGCAGGCTTATACTAAGAATATACTAGGTATATTATACTTATTACCCTATTTTATATATATAACCTATATAGTAAATAATAATATTAAAGGCCTATGCTATAACTAAGCTTAAAAGGTTAGTAATCCTTATACTACTTACTTAAAGGCCTAAAAGGGCTATTTAGCCCTTTTATATAATACTTAGGTTATAATTATAATATTTACTACTATACTTTAAAAGAAGCTAGTAAATAAGAGTAAGATTAAGTAGGTATATAAGGCTACCTTATATATAAAGAATATTATTATAAAGGCAATAAAGGCTATAATAAGTAGTTTTAGTGCTATACTAGCTATAATAGCAATTACTTAGGTTTAAGGCTTAAAATACCTTTTTAAAAGGTTAATATACTTATAAAAGTATATTGCCTTTATAATAAAGGTAAGTAATCTTATTATAGTTATAATAGCTATATATTAATATTATAAGGTAATAAAAAGGCAAGGTAAGTTATAGGATATAAAGGAGGAGAGTCTTAAGGAGACTTTAATAGTAGTAATAAAGGTAGTAAGAGAAGAAAATAAGAATAGGAAAGAAAATAAGAATAATAAGTCCTTAGTTTTATTAAATATCTTATTAAAAAGCAAGGAGAAGAAAAATAAGAGAAAGAATAAGGGGAAATAATTATATAAATAATAGGGTTTTTCCCCCCTTTAAGGGGGTTTTCTTATATTTATTATAATTAGCCCTTAAAGAGCTACTATAAAAAATAAAGGATATTAAAAGGCAATAAGGGGCTAAGGTAGGTATAGGCTTAAAAGGAGTAGTATTTAAGGATATTAATTATAATATAATTTTAAGTTAAGAGCATAATATAATATAAGGTTAAACTATACTAATACTTATTTATAAAAAAACTAGCCTATAAATACCTAGGTAATAATTAAATTATAAAGGCCTATAATTAAGTTATAAGGAGTTTATAATATTAAAGATATTTTTAGGTATAGCTAGTTTAAGTAATATAAAATTATATATATAATTATCTCCTTCTTATAGCTATATTAGTATTATAATATTATAATATTAAGTATATTTTAATTAAAGAGAAAGGCTTATAAGCTTATATATTTTATTTAAAGCTAAATAAAAGCTAAGCTTTAATACTTAAAAAGCCCCTTATATAGCTAAAAAATACCTTTAGTTTTAAAAGAGAATTTAAAGTTTATTATTATAGCTCTGCCTTATATATATTATATAAGTATACTTAAAAAGTAATTAAATTATTTACTTTTTTATTTTTACTTAAGCTATTTCCACTATATTATAAAGTTAGCCCTAGGTTATAGCTACCTTATAGCCTAGCCCCTAGCCTCCTTTATTAGTTTTTTATATAGCCTTAATTTTACTCTTTAGCTTATAATTTATTTTATTATTATAATATAAGTAAGGTAAATTAAAGTAGCCTTATTATAGCTTAGTACTTACTTATAAAACCTTTAAACTTAATAATTTAAGTAAAGGTTAATAAAAGAAATAATAAGCTTTATTTTAATTATTTATTTAAAAACAGCCTAATAGGCTTTTATAATAATATAAAGGTATTATATTTATTTTATAATAAATTTAATAGTAAAGCTCCTTAGTTTTTAGCTTAGTTTAATTAAGAAGTAAATTACTATAGCCTTATATAAAATAAAGGCTTAAATAGCTTAAATATAAATAAGGTATACTTACTTAAGCTAAATGCCTTATATATTTATTATAATTATAATAAAAGCTTAATACTACTATTTAAGGTAGCCCTTAAGGTTTATTAAGTATAATTCTTAAAGGAGTTTATAATATAATATAATACTTAAAAGTAGCTATATTAAACTAGCTTAATTATATAAGCCTTAAGCTAGAATTATTATATTATTATTATATATATATAAGAGAAGTAAATTAAGTATATTTTATTAAGCTTAAAGGTTATTTTATATTATAATACTTAGGCCTTATAAACTACTTAAGTAGCCTTAAGCTAATATTATATTATATTTTTATTAAGTTTAAAAGTAAAAGGTTTATATTATTTATAAACTTAATTATAATTATTCTTTTATAATCCTTAAGTACTTAGTAAAATTTAATAATAAAAAAATAAAAATAAGTAATAAGGAAAACCCTTAAAAAATACTTATATATATTAATACCTTTATAGTTATTTTATTATTAAACTAAAGCTATGCTATTTATATATTAAAGTAGTTATAAAAAAGAAGTAAGACTTAGGCTAAATAGCTATATTAATAAAGGGCTAAAAGAAGGTAAATATAATTAATTATATTAAAGGCACTTATAAAATTAAGCTATAAAAGAAAGGTAGTAGCTACTATAAGCCTAAGCTATATATACTACCTTTATAATAATAATAAAGGTAAGCTTAATTAACTGCCTTTTTTAGTTTCTTATTTAGCCCTTAGGGAAAAGCTAGTATGCTTTTATTATAATTATAACCTACTTATAAAGTATTATCTTTATTACCTTTTTAAGTATATATAAAAGTAAAATTAGCTTTTATCTTTTAATAATATATTAAATTAATAAGGAGTTATTTAGCTTTAGTATTACTATAATATTTATATTATATTAATATTTTAAAAAATAGCTTACTTAAAAGTACTTATTAAAAATAGCTATTATATATTATTATACTACTTCTTTTTTTATTTTAAAAAAGCTAGCTAAAATACTATTAAGGCTAATAGCCTTTTATAATTAAATACTAAAAAGGGCCTTTTAAATATTCTTAGTAATTATATATTACTTAACCTTAAAGCTACTAAGGCATAGCTAGGTTAAGTTTTTATTAAGCTTAGGAGTAATAAAATATAAAAAAAAGCAGCTAATAAATACTATTACCTTCTCCTTATAAGTGCTTATTATAGTATTACTATTTAAGTTAAGGGCTAAAAGATAAGCTAATAATATAGTACTGCTATTATATAATTAGGCTTATTTTATTAGCTTTTAAAATACTTTTAGGTTTAAAAATAAGTAGTATATATACTTATAAAAACTCTTATATTATATATTAAATATATATCTTATTATAGCTATATTAGCCTTATAATATTAGTATTAATTAATTATATTATATATTCTTTAAAAGTATTATTATACTTACTTTTACCTTTATATTACCTTAGCTATATTAATATCTTACTATTAATTTAAGCTAAGGCTTATTTTAAGTTACCTTAAAATTATAAGGTTTATAATCTTATAAAATATATTTATAAGCTTTTTATAGCTTACTTAATATTATTTTTATAAAAAGTTTCTTAAAAGAGTAAAAGCCTAGCTATAGCCTTAGCTTATATTAATGCTTTATTAACCTTTATTAATATTAATATAGTTTTTATGCTAATATTATAATAAGGCTAGTACTTATATATTATAAGAAATAGTTAAAGCCCTTAAGGTTAAAGTTAATATTATAGTAAAAGTATATACTTCCTTAAAGGCTTAAATTAAATTAAGAATATTATTCTTATACCTAAGAAAAACTATATAATAATATTAAATAAAGTTAATAAATTAATTTATAGTTATTATATTTTTACTAATAATATCTTCTTATTACTTATTATTTTACTATAAGTATCTTATAAGGAATAATAAAGATTAAAATTACTAATTAAAATAATAAATATATTAAGCTTAGTTTTATAAAGGATATATAATAGCTATATTATAGCCTTATTAAAAGGGCTATAAATTATTATAATATATAGGTTAGGTTAGTAAAAGGTAATTTTAGCTTAATTAACCCCTTATATTACTCTTATAATTTAGGTTATATTATTTATAAATATATAAAGCTAGGTATTCTCCTTTATATATAAGGTTATAATTATTAATATTAAAGTAAGCTAGTTAGCTAATTAAGGAGTTAATATATAGTTTTATTAATACTATTATATTATAAGTATAATAAGCTTAAAGTATAATATAAGTAAGGGCAGCTTATTTATTTATATTTTAAAAAAGGGCTTTTATTATAAATAAGTAGTTTTTAATATTATATTTAATAATACTTTTTATACTTAGTAATTTAAGGCTAATTAAGGCTATAATATAAGTGCTATGCTTTATAACCTTTACTAACCTAAGGCTACTTAGGCTTACTTATTTATAAAACCTTTAAGCTATTCTAGCCCTTTTATAAATACCTTAGTTTTACTACTAAGTAAAATTAAAAATAATATAAAGGGTAAGGGAAATAGTGCTTTAATAATAAAGTAGATAATATAATATATATAAGCTTTTCTTATAATTACTCTTTATTTTTAAACCTTTAAATAAATTTAGTCTTAAGCTATATATACTTCTTTATAAGAGAGGTACTTTAGCTAATTTTTAAATATTATTAGGTAGTTTATATTAGTATATACTATAGTATTATATTAGCTATAATATATATACTCTTAGTAATACCTTAATATATATTTAAACTTAAAGTAGTTATAATACTACTTAGGCTAGGCAGCCTCCTTATAGGGTTTATAGTTATATATCTTATAAGCTAGGATTATACCCTTCTTATATAAATGGTTAGCCTCCTTAGGGGTTATAACCCTTTAATATTATAATTATAATAGTAAAAATTACTTAATATTAAAATACCTTAAACTTAAAAATAATTATAATAGGATTTAGGCTATTTATTAAGAAAAAGAATAATAGCTAAAAGGAAAAGCCTAGCTTTTAGCCTATTATTAATAGTATTTAGTTAGCTATATTTTTATATATTAGCTATAATTTATAGCCCTTTAAATAAGAAAATAAATATTAATTTAAATACTTATATTAAAAAGAGTATTATTAATATTTAATATACTTAATATTATTAGCTAAAGTAAGTTAGAAAAGAAAATATTAAAGTTTATTAATAAAATAAGGCTAAATACTTATAAATTATAAAAGGTCTTTTATATATAATTAATTTATAAGGTATTACTTAAAAATTTATTATTATTTATTATAAAATTAATAAAAATTCCTAGGATAAAAATAGCCTTATCCTCCTTAATAAAAATATAGTAAATTAATATTAAATTATTCTTATTTTATATAAAAATAAATAATAGTTTAAGTAGCTTTAAATTAAAATAGTATTTTCTTCTTTTAAAAAGTTTCTTAAAAAGCTATTATATAAGTAAAATATATATTATTTTTATTACCTTAAAAACTATTTTCTATTTAAAATTAATTAAAATTTTATATTATAATACTTTAATAAGAAAATTTAATTTAAGCTTTTCCTTAAGCTATAAAATTACTTAAGTATATTTTATATTAAGTAGCTAAAATTCTATTATAATATAAGTTTATAAACTATACTATAAATATTTTTAAAAATAAATTACCTTTTATAATTTAATATATTTCTTTTACTTATTAAGCTATATAAACTATAAAAATATATTAATAATAATTTAAAAAAAAGGTAAATTTATTCTTTAAAAAGCTTAGTAAGCTTTTTTATTTCTTTTAGTTTTAAAAAAAATAAGTAACTTTATTTATATATAAATTATTAAGGCTTAAATAAAATTATTAAAAAAGATTAATATATATTACCTTTTATTATTAAAATTTTAAATTAAATTATAAAATTAATATATTTATTTATTTATTATACGCTGCTAGTTAACTAAAGTATATAGTGCCTTTATCTCTAGCTAACTTAAGGGAAAACCTTAGTTGCCTAGGATGAAAACCCTAAGTTGCAGCCTATATACAAACGCTATGCTAATATAGTACCTTTAATAGGTTCTTAACTTTAAAAATTTTAGCTTAATGGCTAAACTTATCTTATATAAGATATAAAGGGAAGGTAAAGAAAAGCTAAGAATAAAAAATAGTAAAGAAAAGGTAGTAAAGGGAGGGGGGAGGGGCTAGGAGAGTAGGGCTTAATATAGTATTAGTATATCTCTGTGCCTTATATAATAAGGCTATAGCCTTATTATATATCTCTTTATTTATCTCTAGGAAGTTAGGCTATATACTACTAAGTGCTGTATATGCTTAAGGTATTATTATTATAAAGGGCTATTATATTTATTTACTAAATAGCTATTATAATAGTTACTAGTAGCTGCCCTTAGCCCTTATAATAAGTCCTTAAGGAGAATAAAGCTTATTACTTTTCTTGCTCTCCCTTCCTCTCTTTCTTTCTCCTTATAATATTACTAAGATAGGTTAGGTAAATAAATCCCAGGCCTATATAAGCGCACTGCTAACGCCGCAGTGCTACAGCAGTAATAATAATAATAATAATAATAATAGTAGGTTATAGCACTACAATATTACTAACCCCTATAGCACTGCTATGCCCCCAGCCTTATATATAGCCTAGCTAACCCTTAATAGATATACCTAACAGTAAGTCTGCGCAAGCGCGCGCAGCGCCCCCGACCTAATGCTACTAATAGCCTGATAGCCTACTAACCTAAGTTAAATAGCTAATAAGAGGAAGCAGTAAGGAGCGGGAGAGAGGGCGGCTAAAAGGGCTTGCACCATAAATATATTAGGCATAATACGCCTAATGCCTTATTTTATATATATAACCTATATAGTAAATAATAGTGCCTAAAGCTTATATTATAACTAGGCTTAGAAGGTAGGCAGCCTCTATGCTGTTTACTTAGCAGCCTAAAAGGGCTACTTAGCCCTTTTATATAATGCTTGTATTATAGCTATGGCATTTATTGCTGTGCTTTAAAGGGAGCTAGTAGATAAGGGTAAGATTAAGCAGGCATATAAGGCTGCCTTATATATAAGGAATGCTATTATAAAGGCAGTAAAGGCTATAATAGGCAGTTCTAGTATTATATTAGCTATAATAGTAGTTGCCTAAGCCCTAGGCCTAAAGCACCTCCTTAGTAGGTTAATATGCTTATAAGAGTATATTGCCTTTATAATAAAGGTAAGTAATCTTATTATAGCTATAGTAGCTATATATTAATATTATAAGGTAATAAAGGGGTAGAGTAAGTTATAGGATATAAAGGAGGAGAGTTTTAAGAAGACCTTAGTAGCTGTAGTATAGGCGGTATAAAAAGGGGATAAGGGCAGAGGTAATAAGACCTTAGGGTTATTAAACCCTTTATTAAGTAAGGAGAAGGGGGAGGCAAAGGAGGAGGGGGAGAATAAGAAGTAATTATATAAATAATAGGGTTTTTCCCTCCTTTAAGGGGGTTTTCCTATATTTATTATAGCTAGCCCTTAAAGGGCTATTATAAAGAATAAGGGGCATAAAGAAGTAATAAGGGGCTATAATAGGTATATATTTAAAAAAGGCAGCGTTTAGGATTATTAGTTATAGTACGGCCCTGGGTTAAGGGCATAGCATAGTATAAGGTTAAACTATGCTAATACCTGCTTGTAAAGAAATTAGCCTATAAGTACTTAAGCAGTAACTGGTTTATAAAGGCTTATAATTAGGTTGCGAGGAGTCTAAAGTGCTATAAATATCCCTAGGCGCAGCTAGTTTAAGTAGTATAAAATAGTATATATAATTATTTCCTTTTTATAATTATATTAGTATTATAGTATTACTACCTTAAGCATGCCCCTATTAAAAAAAAAGGCTTATAGGCTAATATACCCTATTTAAAGCTAAATAAAAGCTAAGCTTTAATGCTTAGAAAACCCCTTATATAGCTAAAAAACGCCCTTAGCCTTAAAATAAGGCTTAAAGTCTGCTGCTATAGCGCCGCCCTATATACGCTATATAAGCACACTAAATAAGTAATTAAACTATTTACCCCTTTATTTCTATTTAAGGCGCTTACGCTATATTACTAAATTAGCCCTAATATATAGCTACTATATAGCCTAGCTCCTAATCTCCTCTATTAATCTTCTTTATAGCCTTATTCTTATTCTTTAGCTTATAATTTACCTTATAGCTATAATATAGGCAAGGTAAACTAAGGCGGCCTTGCTATAGCTTAGCACACACTTATAAAACCTTTAAACTTAATAGTTTAAGTAAAAGTTAATAAGGAGAATAGCTAGCTTTATCTTAATTATCTATTTAAGTATAGCCTAGTAGGCCTTAGTAGCTATATAAAGGCACTATGCCTGCTTTAAGGCTAGCTTAATAGTAAAGCTCCTTAGTTTTTAACTTAGCTTAATTAGGAAGTATATTACTATTGCCTTATATATAATTAAGGCATAAATAGCTTAGGTATATATAAGGCATACTTATATAAGCTAAATGCCTTATATACTTATTATAATTATAGTAAGGGCCTAGTACTATTACTTAAGGCAGCCCTTAAGGTTTAATAAGTATAGTCCTTAAAAGAGTTTGTAGTATAGTATAATACTTAGGAAGCAGCTATACTAAGCTAACTTAATTATATAAGCCTTAATTTAAAGCTACTATATTATTATAATATATATATAAGAGAAGTAAATTAAGTATACCTTTTTAAGCTTAAAAGTTATATTATACTATAGCGCCTAGGCCTTATAAACTACCTAAGCAGCTTTAAGCTAATATTAAATTATACCCTTATTAAGCCTAAAAGTAAAGAGGTTAGTATTATTTATAAACCCTATTATAATAACCCCTTTATATTCCTTAAGTTCTTAGTAAAGTTTAGTAATAAAAAAAATAAATAAAATAAGTAATAAGGAAGACCCCTAAGGAATACCTATATATATAAGCGTTTTTATAGCTGCCTTATTATTAAATTAAAGCTATACTATCCTTATATTAAGGTAATTATAAAGAATAAAAAGGACTTAAGCTAAATAACTATATTAGTAAAGGGCTAAAAGAAGGTAAATATAGTTAACTATATTAAAGGCTCTTATAAAGTTAAGCTAGAGAAGAGAGGCAGTGCTGCTTTAAGCCTAAGCTGCTTATACTGCCTCTATAATAATTATAAAAGCAAGCTTAATTAACTGCCTTTTATAGTTCCCTATTTAGCCTTTAGGTAAAAGCTAGTATAACTTTGCTATAACTGTAATTTATTTATAAAGTATTATCTCTGCTATCTTTTTAAGTATATATAAGAGTAAGATTAGCCTTTATTCCTTTATAATATATTAAACTATTAGGGGCTTATTTAGCTTTAGTATTACTATAATATCTGCGCTGCGCTAGTACCTTAGAAAGTAGCTTATTTAAAAGTACTTATTAAAAATAGCTGCTATATATTGCTATACTACTTTTTTCTTAGCTTTAAGAAAGCTAGCTAGAATACTATTAGGGCCTGCTGCCTTTTAGGACTAAATACTAAAGAGGGCCTTATAAATATTCTTAGTAATTATATGCTGCTTTACCTTAAAGCTGCTAGTATATAGCTAGGTTAGGTCCTTATTAAGACTAAGGGCAGTAGAATATAAAAAAAAGCAGCTAGCTAATATTATTACCTTTTTCTTATAAGTGCTTATTATAGCGCTACTATTTAGGCTAAGAGCTAAAAGTTAGGTTAAAGGCATAGTAGTGCTGCTATAAAGCTAGGCCTATTTAGTAAGCTTTTAAAGTGCCCTTAGGTTTAAGGATAAGTAGTATATATACTTATAAAAACTCTTATACTATATATTAAAAATATACTATATTATAGCTGCCCCTACCTTATAATACTAGTATTAGTTAATTGTATTTTATATCCTTTAAAAGCGCTATTATACCTACTTTTACTTTTATATTACCTTAGCTATATTAGCATCTTATTACTAATTTAAGGCAATACTAACCTTAAGCTACTATAAGACTATAATATTTATTATTTTATAAAAAGCATTTATAAACTTCTTTATAGCTTACTTAATATTATCTTTTATAAAAAGGTCCCTTAAAAAGAAAGGAAGCCTAATTATAGCTTTAGCTTATACTAATACCTTATTAACCTCCTACTAGTACTAGTATAATTTCTATAGTAGTACTATAGTAAGCCTAGTGCTTATATATTATAAAAAATAGTTAAAGCCCTTAAGGTTAAAGTTAATATTATAATAAGAGGCGCCTACCTTCCTAAAGGCTTAAACTAAGTTAAGGGTATTATTTTTATAGCTAGGAAAAGATTATATAATAATACTAAGTAGGGTTAAAAGGCTAAACTATAGCTGTTATACCTCCGCTAAAAGCATTTCTCTACTACTTATTATTCTTTTATAAGCATTTTATAGTAGGTAATAGAGGTTAAAATTGCTAACTAAGATAGTAGGTATATTTGGTTTGGTCTTGTGTAGGAGGCGTAGCGGCCCTAATATAGTATTACTAGGGGGACTATAAATTATAATAATATATAGGTTAGGCTAATGGAAAGTAACTTTAGCCTAATTAACCCCCTTGCACTACTCCTACGACCTAGGACTGTATTATTTATAGATGTATAAGGCTAAATAGCCTCCCTTATATATTAAGTTATAATTATTAATACTAGGGCAGGCTAGTTAGTTAATTAAGGAGTTAATATATAGTTTTGCTAGCACTACTATATTATAAGTGCAGTAGGCCTAAAGTATAAAATAAGTAAGGGTAGCTTACTTATTTATATTTTAAAAGAGGACCTTTATTATAAGTAGGTAGTCTTTAGTATTATACTTAATAGTGCTTCCTAAACCTAATAGTTTAAGGCTAATTAAGGCTATAGTATAAGCGCTGCGCTTTATAATCTTTATTAACTTAAGGCTATTTAGGCTTATTTATTTATTAAGCCCTTAGGTTACCCTAGACCCCTTATAAGCGAGTTAGCCTTAATATTAGGTAGGATTAAAAACTATATAAGGGGTAAGGGAGATGGCGCTTTAATTATAAAGTAGGTAGTATAATATATATAAGCCTCTCTTATAATTGCCCTTTATTTTTAAACCTTTAGGCAGACTTAATCCTAGGCTATATATGCCCCTTTATATAAGAGGCACTTTAGCTTATTATTAAATATTACTAAATAGTTTATATTAGTATATACTTTAGTGCTATATTAGTTATAGCGTACTTACTTCTAGTAGTATCTTAATATATATCTAAACTTAAAGTAGTTATAATACTGCTTAGGCTAGGCAGCCTCCTTATAGGGTTTATAGTTATATATCTTATAAGCTAGGATTATTCCCTTCTTGTATAAATAATTAGCTTCCTTAGAAATAGTAATAAAAAGAATAAGTATTATAAATATAATAGCCTTATTATAGTTTTATATTTTTAAAACTTATTTAATTTAAATACTATTTTACTAAGTAACCTCTTTAGCTAAAGTTTTAATATTTAATATAATAATTATATTGCATACCTGCTTTGCAACAACTATATAAAGTGTATAAGAGTAGGTAATATCTTTGCTAAAGGCTATCTTTATTTAGTAGTTATTTAATAAGCTCTTTATATCTTTAGTAGTCCTAAAGATAAGTATAATATTACTACTTAGTAGTTTCTATACTATAACTATAGCATTCCTGCTATAAGCCTAATTTATAGCTTAAACTATTTACTTAATTATTTATTCTTTTATATCCTTAGGTATATTATATATATAAACTATAATCTCTTACTTTATTTACTATTATAGTAGCTTTATGCTGCTAATACTTTATTAGTTATAAGTTATTAAGAGAAAAGGGGCTAAGGCTAAGGGAGTCCTAATAATCTTAGCTTAGGTTATACTAGCTTATTATAAACCTATATTAATATTATCTTTAATTGCCTTAATAATTTATATTATAATCCTCTTTTTAATTAATTTCTTTATAGCTTAAGTAAATATAATTAAAGTATACTTAAATTAAATATAAGCCTTATGTATATTAGCTATATATAATATAAGCTCCTATACCTTCCTAAAAGACTTATATAAGATAAGTTTAGTAATTTAAAAGTAAACTTTATTCTTATTAGCCTTTAATTTACTAACTACTATAAATATTATAAGCTTAGCTTATTCCTAATACGTAAACTAGGAGTCTTTTATATTTAGGTAGTAAAGACTTTACTTAAGTCCCCTATGCCCCTAATTAATAATTATTAGCTTGCCTATAGTATTAGCGCTATATAACTAATATATTATTATATTTAAGGCAAAGAGGGCCTAAGGATTTAGATTTTAAGGTTAGTTTATATTTTAAAGGTGGTTTAATGCGGCTATAGGTAGGTGGTATGCTACGCCTCGCGAAGTTATATAAAATTAATATACTTTTTAAAACTTAATATTAAAAATATTTATTATTATATATAAATTAAAAAATAAATAAATAAAAGATTGCCTTTTAAACCTAATATAAATATTTTAAGTATTTAATAATACCCTTTAATTTAATTAATACCCTTATAACTTTTTAATATTATATTTATTAAGCCTTAAAGGGCTTAATTAATATTATTTATATTATTTATTTAAATAATATATTAGTATTTTTTAAAAATAAAAAAAGCTATATAAGGTACCTTTAATAAGTTCTTAATTAACTTAAAAGGTAAAGCTATATACTAACTTAAAAAATATAAGTTTTATTAAAATAAGGTTTACTTTTTAAGCTTTATTATTTCTTAATAAAAGTTTTAATAAACTTAAAGTATATAATAATAATATATAATTAAAAGAGTTAAATACTTACTAAAAGGTATAAATCTATTTTAAATTTTATAATTTTTATTATTAATTTATTTATAATTACTCTTATATTACTTAATTATTATATAACCTTATTAAAGGCTTTATAAATAATAAAAAGCTTAGTAATATATAACTAAGCCTTATAAAGTAAATTATATTTTATACTTTAATTAAAGCCTTTTAATAAGCGCCTTTTTATACTACTTTAACCCTAAGAAAAGATATATATTAAAATAAATACCTTAAAGTTTATTATAATAAGTATTTTATTTTAATTAAGTAATAAAGAATAATAATATCTTATAGCCTTTTAATTAAGAGGCTTTTAAAGTATAAAATTAAATTATAAAACTCTTAATTAAAAATAATAATTATTATAAAATCCTTTAAATATTAAAAATATTATATTAAAAATATAAAAGGTATAATTAAAATATAAAGTAATTATTATAACCTTTAAATATTTATAAAAACTTAAAGTTTATAAAAATAAGTATATTAATACTTATAGTTAACCTTATATAACTTTATAATTAAATACTATATAAAAAAACTAGTTTAATAAATACTTTATTAAAAGAAGTATATTATAAAAATAAAAATGCCTTAAGCTAAAAGCTTTTTTATATTAATAATAAAATTATAATAAATTATAATAATTAATTAATATTAATAAAGGCTAAAATTTTATATTAAAAATTAATTTTAATATAATAAAATATTTTTATAAGTAAAAGTATTTAAGTTAAGCTTAAAATATAAGTAATAAATTTATTTTTAAAGGTTAATTAAATTATTAATATAATTAATTATAAATAATATATTAATTATAATTATATTTATAAAGTAATAATTTAAAAGTAGTAATAATAAAAAGTCTTAAAACCCTTATTGATTATTATTTTATATTACTAAGGTAATAATATAAAAGCTTACTATTAATAACTTAAGTATAAATTAAGTAAAAATAAGCCTAAAGTATATTATAAATAAGCCTTATAAAGTATAAAAATAAAGTATATATCTTTATAAAAATAAGTTTTTAATAAAAGCTATTATCCTTATATTATAATAACTTATTAATAAGGCATTTTAAAGTAAAATATACCTTAAAACTATTTTATAAAAGGTTTTTTAATATAAAATAAATTAGAATATAAATAAATATATTATAACTTATATTATATACTAAAAATAGTTTTAAAAGGTATTAATTTTATAATAAAATAATTTTATTACCTTTATTATTAAAGTTAATAAAAAAGCTATTTATAAACTTTATTATAAAACTTTTTTTTATTTATTTTAATAAAAAAAATATAAATATAATTTTAATTATTATAAACTAATTTATAAAATATATAATATTTATTTTATTTTAATTAAAATAATTATAATAAAATTAATTAAATTATTTTACTAAAAGGTAAAATTATAATTTAATACCTTAAGGGAAGTTATTTTTAATGTGAGGAAAAGAGACACCCACCCAGGAATCGAAGAACAGTGAAGCCAAGCGACGCAGGAGCGGCGTGATCAACAGAAAAGACCCCAAAAATGGGTATTCGAGAAAAGAAGGAAAATAAGAAATGTAAATATAGTAGTAAAGGTAAAAGCAATAGATCAAATGGTTAGTAAAGAAAGCTTTCAATTATCATATCGTTTGAAGTCGTGGTCGGGTTTTCGTGTCAAGGTTGCGAAGGGAGATCCGTTTGGAGCCAAATAGACAGCTCAACCATTTGATCAAATGGTAATAGTAGTAATAGTCAAATAAAAGGAACAAATAAATCACGTTGTCAAGTAAGAAAGTCAAGGGCGAGGGAACTAAGCCTGCGTCAAGTAATTCAGATCAATGAGCAAAGAATGTGTTGGAATTGTTGGTTCTGCCTCTGTTTGAGCAATCTGTGGCCTTCCTTTTATAGCAAACGAATGTGATGACAAAGGAAACTAATGGTACATGAAAAATCCACTTGAGGACCATTTCCTCGTCTCACAACTCCTCCCCGCGTACCGAGTGTCACTCCCACGGGATCACATCGGGGCGCTACTTTCAAGACCAAGTCTCTTCATCTCTCTGGTCAATCTCTGAGGTCGCCGATCTTCTTCTGGGCCCTCAGACGGATCCTCTCCACGAGTTCGGGCGGTCCCAGTCGATCGTCCTGGAACAATTGGAGCTGGGCGATATTGGTCGTGATCGACAGCCTCTTTGATGCTGCTCCAGAAGGACTGGCTAGTAAGACCAGGGGGGGCCAAACTCATGAATGTAGCAGAATTCTTGTGATACTTGATCTCAGTCCGAGCGACAAATAGATCGTCAAGTAGTTCAGCGACATAGGCAGTCATCTTGACTCCAGCGGGACCAACCCGCTCGTCAAGAGCTGACTTCACTCGTTTTTCGAACAATGAGCCTGGTGTCTTTATCAGAACGCCCCGTACTCGCGGAAGGACGGTCAAAGGCGTAGTATCCAGTCCAGGAAGTTGAGGGGGGATCCGGTTGGGAATTGCGACAATGACTTCTCCTCGTTTGAAATGTTGTGTTCGACCTCGCTGTTGGGTTGGATCGTCAAGCCGGGCTCGCTTCCTTGTACTCACACGCAGCGTCACCTTGCGGTCGGGCAGAGCGACTGTAGTCTGCGGAGGCTGTCTGATTCTAGGGGACGTAGGCAAAGGGGTTCGTTTGACTGCAGGTTGACTAGCTAGCTCTGTTGCAATAGTCCCGTATTTCACCAGGGCATTCTCGTTTGTTGGTCTCGGGGATGTATCCTGAGATTGGGGTGGAGATGGGGAAGTAGAGGCAAGTCGCTTGAGTTGCTTTGGTTCAGCTGGTTCAATAGCCGAAAGGTTGTAGCGCAGTGCTTGGAGTCGCTTTTGCGTTTCAATGAAAGTTGGTGCCCGAGTTCGAGCCTCTTGTGCCTCCCGTGCTGTCAAGGAGACTTCTGGCAGTATAAGTGTCCCGATGGATGGGAGATCCTGTGTGAAGTTTGTCGTGATTCTTTTCAGTCAACCATTTGATCAGGTTCTTTTCTGACCGGCAATGACTCTGGACGCAATAAATTGAACAAGCGGATATCATCTCCTTGCCATGCCTCAAAGCGCCAAGCAGGCTGGGAGCCAAGCACAAGCCCACCTACCGGGGAGTACATTCGCCATGCAGGAATTAGAGATGGGGCGTCGCGAATGCTTCGGTGGTTCCAGGTAAACAGGGGATTAGATTGAATGGTCCAATCCTGGCTTCGAAAGATTCCCAACTCATTCGTTAAGAGGTCCAAGTAGTCGCGCTTCATTTGGGCCATCCTCGCTGCAGACGAGCTGATCCGGACATTACCTCTGGAACCATTTGACCATTTGAGTTCCGTTTGCTATCGCCAGTTAGGCAGGGCGTGGTGATCCAGTCGCTTAGGTAGATGTCCTGGTGGAGTTGATCGCAAGGGGCAGTTGATAGGATTCTCGTGTTCTGGATTGCACTGGGCACGGCACTGGGAAACTCAAGGCGATGCCTTGAGGACCTTCGTCCAACAAGTCCCCGGAGTTGCGTCCATAGCCAGTAGATAGCTACAAATCCACACTCCCAGGCTTCAGACTGTTGGGTAACTGGGCAGATCGTGTAAGTGAAATGATAAGGAACGTTTGCCAACCGAAGGGTCTGGCGCCAGATTCCTAGGAACCCTTCAATGCCCTTTCCGGTAAGACGCATTGAATCCATGACATAGAGATGCCCGATCCGTTTGTCCCAAATGAAAGCTCCCAATGGCCAACATGTCCGCCATTTGGATGACCCCAGTAGATCATCCCGGCGTAGAATGGCCGGCCCCACGAATCGAGGAAGAAGCGCTCATGCGTGCCAAAGAAAGGACCTCCACCTGATACAGGCGTCTCAAAGCTCTTGCGAAGCTTCAAATAAGCAGGGTCCTCGTCGTCGCCCTGAGGAAGCCAGTCATTTGTCAAGCCGTTTGTGTGTACATTCCAATGGTAGTCAGACCAGCCGACAGCTCCTTTGATGTCCCTAAAGAGGAGGGTCATTAGGGCGTTAACTTCTATACTTGACATGGTGTCGCCAGCAGAGTATCCAGGTGTCAAGAGCTTGTAGATGAGGGAGAGGTACTCGGGGACATCTTCTCGGTCCAAGGGGAACTCAGGTCGAACTCCGAAATCACCGTCAGGTAGGTTTAGGATCTGAGGGGCTTTGTCTTCATCGTTACCATCCCACTCAACCCTGATACCATTTGGCCAGTTGGTTCTCCATAGGATCCAAGGAGGCTGATCACCATACAGGAGTTTCAATTCAGAACCTGGAGACGATCGGTTGGTAGGTTGTTCGTCTGGGTGCCCAAACTTCCAATGCAAGTTCTCAGGAGGGCATCGTCAAGAAGTATTTTGCCATTGGCAAAGGTCAGTTGGTCAAGGAGGTAAAAGGGGTCAGGAACGAGTGGAGGGATATTGTTGCCGACTGTCTGTGAGTTGATGTACTTGGTACGTGTGGCTGCATCAAGAGCCTTCCTCGACTTCTCGCCTTTTGCGGCGATTAGTACTTTACCGCTCGTGTTAGGCTTGGGCGCTTTCGCCTTGGGAAATGAGGTCGAATTGTCTGCCATGTTGACCTTCAGGGATTGATCAAATGGTTGTGCGTGTTCAGTTCATCGGAAAAGATTGGGTGAAAGGGAAATCAAGAGAAAGAAGAAAGGATCCAGGAAACGAAGCTGCCTTAACGTGCGGCTGCGATGGACTCGCAGTAGCTGCACATCCGCTTATAGTCTCCAAGAGGAAGAGGGCATCAATCCCAAGGGAATTCCTTTTCCTTTTATGTGTTTTCATCCGGCCTAAGGAGAATCCTCTGGAATATCTTGAAAAATTTTCTTGCAGTGAATCATCTGGTCATTCAAGATGATTCAACCTGGCTGCAGTGGCTTGTGATGCAATGTGATCCGCGCGGCAGAGTTTTCTCCTTGTTGATCCATCGCAAGGTAGGGTAATTCGTATTGATCAAGCCCTTTGAGGTCAAAGGATTCGTACTGAATATCCCTTGTTCGTGTGAATCATGATTTCCTTTGGCGTTGTTCCGTTTCAATGAATCATCCTTCTGTGAGGTAATTCATATTGGTTGCCTCTTGATCAAATGAATCAAGCCTTCCGTTTGGTGATGCTTCTCGTGTGAATCTCCTCAATTCAAGTGAATCAATCTTCACTTTTGCTCGAGTGAAAATTTTTCATCACTTTGTTGTGAGGTAATCCGCGCTGATTGTCTTCTGATCAAATGAATCAGCCTTTCGTTTGGTGCCTTTTCTCATGTGAATCATCCTTTGATCGAGTGAATCAATCTTCACTCTTTGTTCAAGTGAAAATTTTCCTCATCGCTAGAAGGCACCACATCTTCCAAGGCCTCCTTGTGAAGATAAAAGGCCTTCGGCCTTCTTGCCTTTCCTTAGAGTCTCAGCCTTCATCCCTTTCCTTTTCCGCAATCAGCTTTTCCTTCCATCATGACTCCTTCCACGTCTTACGGCCAAGAGCTCCTTCGTCGGCGCAGCGAACTTCCGAACGTTACTTCTCTCATTTCAGCCGGCTGTGACTCGTCCGACTTCAAAGCGTATACCTGGATTTCGTGGAATCATCGAACTGAATTTCTTTCCGACTTCCTCAGCAATCCGTCCAAGAAGGCGGCCAAACTTGCATTCGAAAGCAAGCCCGGGTACTCCATGGTAAGTACCATCTTTCCCTATGAACCATTTGATCATTTGCTGACATTTCTTTCTCTTAGCTTGTTTTCTGCATTCGAGTGTGGACACTTGGTGGTATCAACATCGGTCGTCTGAACTGTCCTTTGTACTGCGAGTGGGAAATCCTTAACGAGACCAGTGACCTATTCAAGGATTCTGTGGAGCTGAAGCAGTTCATCAGCGATCATGGATATGGTTCCGTTCGGGAATGCTTCTGGAAGACTCTCATTGGGTATGTCGGAGCTGTCCCAGATGTGGCAGAGCTTGTCTTGTCTGATGCGTTCAAAACTGCGCCTTCTTATCCCATCTATATCCCTGCCGAGGCAGGGCATCTAGATGGTGTCTTCCTTTGGGAAGCAGTGAACCGCCCTTTCCGTGCAAGGGCTCTTTTCGTCGCCTCTTTTGGTACTCCGAACAGTCGAACTTGTACGCATTGCAGCAACACTTTCCGCAAGACGATTACTGGGGCGCGGGAACATGTCATGTTTCCTTTCATGAGTGTATCTCTTTTCCCTCCATCCAGAACGGTCGTTGTGCCAATTGTTTGTGGGCTGAGAACACTGAATGCGAGTGGGCTAACCCTTCCTTCAACCCTACAACCGCATCAAAAGCGATCCTAATGATGGTTGTATTGATCGACCATTTGCAGGACGGGATTACCCTCGGCAGAAACAGTCGGCAATTCTTCCTTTGTCTTATCTCAACCACACCACTGCTCCACGCATCTCTTGTCAAATTCCAGTTAGAAACGAAAATCAGCTGGCTCTTGAGGCGATCGAGGTTCGTCGGTTGACCAATCTCTTTGGAAACCAGATTCTGAGAAGAAGATCAACTGGGAGTAAAGGAAGTTGTCAAATGCTTCTCAGTCAGTGATGATCAGCTTTTGATCAAATGGTTGGAATGGTTCTTTCGAGGGTTTTTGGCTTGTTTTCTTTGTTTCCCTGCAAATCCTCCCCTGCGCCTTTGACAGCAGCAAAGGCGCACCAATAGGCGTTTTCAGATCATAGTTAGGCAAGGATAAACTCATCTTTGTCCTTCTGAGTCAATTTTGATGGAATCACCACTTGAACTTGGTCCGTTCTTTTGTTAGTAGCGACCATATTGTCTTCGGGTCGCTTAACTCAGACTCCATGTCTTCTTCTTTGCCTTGGTTAGGATTCCAGTCATCGCACGAGTTATCACTGCTTTCTTCGTACTCAGGCAACCCATCTTCCTGAACGTTGTTGAAATCGGATAGGTATGCCACCAGCCTTCTTTGTCTGCTGTGAACCTTTTGATCAAATGCCCAGGAAAGGTCCGAGTCAATTGTATCCCATCCATTGTTTTCAACCTGTAGGCTTTTGTGTGTTCTGCTTGAGACGCAATTCTGAAGGGCCCGTTCCATCGTAGTCGTAGCTTTCTTTGGCGAGATAAGTCAGTATCCTCGTAGCATCATATACTAGGACGAGATCTCCTGGCTTAAGCTGGACTTTTCTGAGTCTGTGGCGGTTTTCCTTGTCTCTCTGTTGGGCTTGTTGGCTTCGGTATCTAGCCACATGCTCTCTTGCCCGTTCGATGTCATGAGGCAGTTGGCGAAGGGCCTCAATCTTGCTTCGAAGAGGCTCTCAGCATCCTCCACAGAGTCCCACCTGATCAGCCTCCAAGTAGGGTATCTTGTTTCAAGAGGAAGGATAGCTTCCGTGCCATACATCAAGTAGTAGGCCGTTCTACTGTGAGATTTCCGCACTGAGGTGCGATCAACGAGTAGAGCTAGTCCTAACCATTTGATCCAATCCTTTCCTTCACTCTTAGCCATTTTTGCCATTGTCATCGTTAGTCTGAAGTGCCCTCCCTCAACGAGGCCATTTGCCCTCGGGTTCCAGGCGCTTGTAACAACAACTCGGGCTCCAAAGTCTCGAAAGGTTTGAGCAAAGTCGGCTAGGAATTCCTTCCTCCATCAACAACAACAACTCAATTGTCCTACCGATACTGCAACTCTTCGGCGAGCTTTCTTGCAGCTCTTGCCTCCTTGGTTCTGGAGGGCATAGCTTCGACCCACCCTGTGAGATCGCAACGGCACTCAATTAGGTACTTGTACCCTCTGCATTCTGGCATGTATTGTATGTCAAAATGAACTTTAGCCATGGGTCGGCCTGGTCGAGTTGGGACAGTTGGTTCCCTTGGTCGAATAACTGAGAACCCTTGGCAAACTGGGCAACAGGCTATAGCTTCAGTAACATTATTCCACATTTGTGGCCATGTATACCTTGTCTTTAACCAGTTGAATATAGTGTCTTTCCCTTTGTGGCCAAGGTCCGCATGCATTGCTCGAACAATGTCTCGTCTTTCTTCAGGGTCGTCTACAACTCGTAAGACATTCCCTGTTTTTGTTCTTTTCCAAAGGCGTTTGTCGCGCACAAAATGAGTTCGTGCCTTGAGTCGGATGCGGCGATATCCAATCTTATCCATTCCGGTCGGTCTTTGCATTGTTGTGAGAAATAGGGCGAGGTTCCGAGATTCCTCCCCATACCCTTCTTCGAGCAATGACTCAAGATGCACTGAGTTCAAATGCATATCAACGACTGCTTCCAGGTCCTCACCAACCATTTGATCAGATGCATCAGATGGTCCTGGTGGCTTTCTTGACAGTCCATCTGCAACACTGTTTTGTTTCCCCGGGATGTGTCTGACAGTGAAGTCGAACAAGAGGATGTAACTGATCCACCTGATCACAAGTGCGCCCGGAACGTCGTCTCCTCTCCCATTCAACTGGTCAACCAGCACTCTCGCATCTGTCTCCAAGGTGAAGTGAATCCCATACAAGTAACTTCTCAACTTGCGGATGGCGTAGAGAGCTGCCTTAGCTTCCTCTTCGTGGCATCGTATATTCTCTCTGCTTTTGACCACGTGCCACTCTCATACCTTGCGGGTCTTCTCTTCCCTTCGACTTCTTGCATTAGAACAGCTCCCCATCCATCACCGCTCGCATCAATTTGAAGGATAATCTCTCCGGCTCCTTCGCTGTAGTCAATGGTGATCAGTATCGGTGATGATGTGATCAAATGCTTGAGCTGGTCCATTGCGTCCTGTTGAGATCCTCCCCATTCCCAGGCTGCTCCTTTCTTCAGTAGGTCATGTAGAGGTCTTGCGATAACCGCAAACATCTTCACCCATGCCCTATAGAATCCAGCAATCCCAAGAAAGGCTCGGACTTCAACAACACTCCTGCAGCTCTTCCATTCCTGGATCTTGATGACTTTTGACTCTTCAGGATCTTCCGTTTGTTCCGCAGAGATATCCAACAACAACCGCCATACGTTGGCACCATTGAGACTTCTTCGCAGATACAGTGCATCCTGCGAGCTCGATATTAAGTAAAGTCAGGTCAATGTTGCGGATGTGTTCGAAAACATATCGACGAACTCCTTGGAAGATCTCTTCGTCATTGTAGGTCGTGTTCGGTCCCTTGACCACAACATCGTCAAGAAAGGCTTTGCACACTGCAGGTATTAGTTCCCCAAGGATCCTTGTGAGGATTCTGATGAACTGAGCGACTGAGTTCGTTGCTCCCTGGGGCAGGGTGCACATTCGTAACAACCCGATTGGAGAGTCAAAGCTCGTAATATCCCTGCTCTTCATTGCCAATGCGATTTGATCATATCCGAGAAGAAATCCATCAAGGACAGCATCTTGCACATCGCAACATCTTCACTGAACTCGTCAGCTCCCGTAGGCTTTAGGGCATCTCTGATGGTAACGGCATTGATCCGAGTCGCTGAGTTAATCAGTCGGAGACCACCATCCTTTTTCATGACAAGAAACCAAGGGTTTCTGTATGATGCGTGCGATTCTTCAAGAATTCCTTTCTTGAGTCGCTCTCGGAGAAGGTCTACCGCTTTCTTCTCAAGTCCCTTCGGGATCCGGATCGAGTTTGCCTGCCAAGCCGAATGTTCGATAGTTCTGATCTCCTGGGGTGGTGCAACCATTTGATCAACTCGTCCTGATTCTGTGAAGTCCCATGCAAGAGCCATTTCTCTGTTGCGGAGAACTCTCACAAACAGCTTCTTCTCCTGTTCTTGGAGGTCACCAGTCTTCTCAAGATCTCTTTCAGGCGTTCATCGGTTAGCCTCATTCCTTCCTCAACTGTTGAGAACCTTCCTGTAATATAACCGGGAAATCTGGGTCAGGTCTCAAGGTCTTCAAGGCTTCCTTCCACTTCTTGTCCCTCCACTGAGGGTCCCCTGGTACCGACCCATCTGATTCAGCATCATCAACTGGCTGAACTTTCTTTGCCTTGGGTTTGTACATTGTGTTCACTCTCATTCCATGCGATCTGATCAAATGGTTGTCGTTTCCGCCGGATCGTTTTGCATTCTTGTAGCCCCATGGTTCCTCTTGTGCTTCTATGACTCGTCCAATCTGCTGTCGCAGTATCGTAAGATCATATTGAAGATCCGAAAGGCCTCCTCGGGTCCCAACACCACTTTCACCTCCTCCTCATCACTCTCAAGACCTCTTTCCCGTCAACTGTAGGTCTTGTCATGCAGTTGACGGCTATTTTGAGTCCACCCCTGAGGAAGGCAGGCTCCATTTGATGCTTCCTGCTGAAGGAGCAATGAGGATGGTATTTCCGATGCGGCATTTGACGTGCAGTATTCCAGAAGGATCATCGTGTTCAAATTGCAACTTGGTTTCCTTACAAAGGGCATGCCTAGGATCATTGGTACCGAAGTTGTGTTAGGTCCAACCCAGAACATAACATCAATCCAGACATTTCCAATGAAGAGTCGAACTTGAGTTTCTCCTAGCATGCTGACTTCAGAACCAACATAGGGTCTAGAGGTCACTCCTTTCCCTTTGATGGTGAGACCGTACTTCTCCGCGATATCCTTTGTGATGATGTTTCCTTCGGATCCAGAGTCAATCATGGCGTTGATTATTGAGTTGTTCCCTGTACCAATTCGGACCTGTAGGTGAGGGATATCCTGGATGCTTTTCATCTTGGGCTTCGCACCAGGGTCTATGCTCAACCCAATACTGGTAACCGCCATGCTTGAGGGTCTTGTCGGACTATCCAGACCAGGTCCTTCCCACTTCAAAGTGGTCGTAATGATCTCATTGTTCTGATCAGATGGTTCCTTGTCTTGCCCCTCTCTTTGAGGAACCTCCTTTGGTGCCATGGCCTCTTCCACTTTTGAGTCAATGTGTGGTTTGCCATCGTCTGAGAAGATAAGAGGGGCAGTATCTAGCATCCTTTTGTCAAAGAGATTCACAAAGTTGTCTGCGGAAACTTCTTCAGCGGCGCCCATCTTGTTCGTGTTGATCCCAATGTTCTGTGGCGCTGATGGATCCTTTTCGATTGGCAACTTCACTCTTGTATATCCTCCCGATAACCGTTCAAGGGAGTCCCGAAGCAATGCGCTGACTTGTGGCATGAGGATGCTCATGTCCTTGATGGTAACTTGTATCTTCTTGTCAAGGATTTCCCTCAAGAGAGTTTCTAGCGTGGTCGAGCTCTTCTTCTGCACTTGTGGATGCTTGAACCATTTGATCTGAAGGTTCTGAGGCAGGTATTTGGGTGCTCCTTCCTTCACCTTCATCGGTTCGACTTCGCTTTCCAATCACGTTGACACTCATCGTCCCATCCGACTCTTCCGGTCTGTCAAAGAGGATGGATTGTATCTTTGGTCCTTGCACGTCTAGGGCAGATCCTTTGAAAGGTTTGAGGGTGAATGCTGAGTGGCGAGACGTAGCATCTCTCATAGTCGAAGTGTTATACTTGTCGAGGATCGTAGATTCCTTTGCTGTAGAGTCCCATTGGTTATTGACTGTCATTGGCACCTCAGCCACTTTCTTCAAGAGTGAAGCTGCCGCTTTCAGGTGCTTCGCGGGCCCATTTAACAGCCAGTTTCCTCAGGGGAATGTTCGCTCTAATATATTCCTCAACCAACAGGTGGGGAACCATTGTCTCATCTGGAGAATTAGGACGCATGAATAGGGCTCGAGTACCTGAATCGAACATCGCAAACCCTATATTCTTGTCATGTTCATGTTCCTTGCAATCCCCATCGTTTGGGTAGTGAGATCCTGGCCTTGAGATGCCACAGTACCAGCATTTCTCAGGTCCGGCTTGTTGCCTCCCTCCTTGGTAGTATCCCCTTACTGCATTTATACCGAGGCTTGGGATCCCGCGTTCAAAGCTCTCAGGATCGATGCTATAAGGTTCACTATGGGAGTCCTGACTCGACTGGACAGAGTTAACCAAGAAGTTAGGGCGCCGTTCCCCAAAGAGTTCTTGGTCATCACCGAGGATTCCGTACTTCTTCCTCATCAGCTGGATGATCTGCTGCTCCGCTTGATTGACAGCATTAACCCTCAACTTTTCCATATCGAGCGTGAGTTCATCCATCTTTTTCTTGTAGGTATGATCCATGTTCTTTAGGATAGTGGGGATATGCGGAAGCATGGGACCCTCCCCTTGAGCCTGTTGATCCTTGACCTTTTCGGACTCAACTTTCCTTGTGGGTATTTCATCGTTTCGTTGGTTCGAGCGGTATTGTTGGGATTCGATCAAATGGTTCGGTGGGTTAGCGAGCCTCTTTTGGAATTGTTCCACATCGAGTTTGGGGAGCAACCATTGTTTGACTTGACCAATCAACTTCCCGTATGGTGCTTGAATGGCTCCCTCGATTGACCCAAAGCTTTTGACCAAATGGTATAGAAGCGTAGAATCGTTCTGCAGGGCTTGGATGACGTTTCGTGATTGCATAGGCGATTCTTCCCAATCAGTTGGTGCAACTTGCTTCCACCAATGAGTGTGCTTTTTGACCCAGAGGCTCATTTCTTTGTTGCCGTATGGCCTCTGTTGATTGAGAGCATCCAGTTCCGATTGAGCAGTTATCACTTGCCTCTTGTCAAGGTCCCTGTAGTGGAGCTTCAACTCGTCTTTCGCTGACGCCCAAGGATATCACTGATGACCACCCTTACAGTCTCTCGTTGATTTGGAGCAGTGTTCCTGATGAACCATTCTTTCTTTACTTCCTCCCAAAGTGGTACTGTGAAGCCCACTGTTCGAAATTTTCAAGTACTCAGTTATGTTGTAACCATTGAAGGGTTGATCGAGAGGGATGGTTGGTCCTTTCTGTGCAGCAAGGGCTTCAAGTGCGGACAGCATTCTCTGGTTGGCGATGTATGCGGCCTCATGATTATCAGGATTCAAGGAGCTTCCTGCCGAGGGGGTTCGAGGAGGTTGGATACGGATGTTTTCTTCCATCGCGTCTCTTGTTCTTGGAGATCTTCTCCTTGGCCTTCGCCGTCGGCGGTTGCGGCTTCTTGTTGGCTGATGATGATCTTGTGGGAGCTCCAACGTAACGGTTCGTCTTTGATCACTGTTGAGATAATTTATCCAAGTGCATATCAGGCCTACACACAAGCCTAGGCGTGCATATAAGCCTTCATATAGACGTTGCAGCGTATATTGTATGCTCAACCATCTGATCTCTTGTTGCCGCGCAACTGGCCAGTCTTTTCGTTCTGTTGGGTCGTCATTTCCCAATCGTTGGTTTGCTGGTGTTCTTTCCTGCTTTCGTTCGGCTTGGGACTTTCCGTCGCCTGGGCCGCCCTGATAGCAGGGGCTCTACCGTGGGCCGAGAGGTGACCAGGGTGAATCCTGCCCGTCATTTCCCAACACTTCGTAGTCTGAACAAAAAGGGGCTTCGTGAGATCTGCTGAGAAGATTAAGCTGCCTCGAGAGTTTTTCAGGGTCTTTCTGGATGCCCACTTTCTGGCTGTCGATTGTCTCCATGTCTTTATTTCCTCTGTGGTATCCGCAGCAAAGGCATTGAGTTCGGTTCTGGCAGCGTGAAAGTGCCGTCGAATCGTAGCAATCGCCACGTGTCTCGATTTTCCTCATACTGACCACCAATTTGTGAGGAAAAGAGACACCCACCCAGGAATCGAAGAACAGTGAAGCCAAGCGACGCAGGAGCGGCGTGATCAACAGAAAAGACCCCAAAAATGGGTATTCGAGAAAAGAAGGAAAATAAGAAATGTAAATATAGTAGTAAAGGTAAAAGCAATAGATCAAATGGTTAGTAAAGAAAGCTTTCAATTATCATATCGTTTGAAGTCGTGGTCGGGTTTTCGTGTCAAGGTTGCGAAGGGAGATCCGTTTGGAGCCAAATAGACAGCTCAACCATTTGATCAAATGGTAATAGTAGTAATAGTCAAATAAAAGGAACAAATAAATCACGTTGTCAAGTAAGAAAGTCAAGGGCGAGGGAACTAAGCCTGCGTCAAGTAATTCAGATCAATGAGCAAAGAATGTGTTGGAATTGTTGGTTCTGCCTCTGTTTGAGCAATCTGTGGCCTTCCTTTTATAGCAAACGAATGTGATGACAAAGGAAACTAATGGTACATGAAAAATCCACTTGAGGACCATTTCCTCGTCTCACATTAATTAAGGCTTTTTATTTATTAATAGCTTTTAATTTAAAGTTTATTTTTAATTAAAAATAAAATAAAAGCTATTAATTACTTTTTATTTATAAATTAATAGCTAAATTAAATATATAAATTAAGTTTTAAAGTATTATTTAAAATACTTTATAAGTAAGTTTTTATTAATATAGCTATAATTATTAAAAATAATATAATTTATAATAAATATTAATATAAATATATTTATAAAAATATTTATATATATAGCTTTAATAAAATATAATTTAAAATTTTATATTATTAAAAATAACTCTTTAAGAAAGAAGATATTAAATATAATAATATATATTTAAAAACTTTATATAAAAAAAGAATTATAATAATATTAAGAAAAAGCTTTAATTAAAATAATATATAAATATAATTAATAATATTAAAACCTTTTTCTTAAAACTAATATATTAGTTAGCCTTTTAATAAGTAATATAAGGTTTAAAAGGAAAATAAAAGCTATAACTTTAAAAAGTAGGTTTATTTTAAGTATTATAATTAATAAGATTTTAAGCTTATAAGTTAGCTTTACCTTAAAAATACTCTTAATTATATAATATATTTTATATTAATTAATTTAAGCTATAATATTACTAAAAAATAATAAATTAAACTTAATAATAATACTAAACCTTAAAAATAATAAGCTAAAATAAAAAATTAAAGATATTAAAAACTATTATATTTAATATAATATTACTTATTACTTAATTAAGTAAAAAGTTAGCTTATAAAGTATAATAAGTAGGTATTAAAGCTTAATATATAAAATATACTTAAGGTTATTTATAAATATAAAGTTATAATAAAAAATATATATAACTTAGGTATAAATTAAAAGTAAGTTAAAAGGTAGCTTATAAATAATAAAGTTAGCTATAAAAAAACTTAATTTAAATATATTATTAAATAATATTATTAAAAACTAATTAATTAAAATTATAAAACCCTTAAAGTTACTTATAATTTATATAATAAATATATTATTATAACTTAATATTATTAAATATTAATAAAAAACTTTAATTAATTATATTAAAAAAGTATATTAAGCTTATATTATAAAACCTTTTTTTAAACTTATTACTAAGTACTTATAAATTCTTTTTAATTATATTTATAATCTCTTAATAATATATATAAACTATAAATTATTAAGTATTATAACTTATATTATTAAATTAAAAATATAAAAAAGTATAAGATAATAATACTCTTAATTCTCTTTAAATTAAAAATATTAATAAATATAATTAAAAGTAATTTAAGGTAACTTATAATATTTAAGGTAAATAAAGTAATAAAGCTAAAAAGAAAAGTATAAATATAGCTAATATACTTTTAATATTTATTAACCTTTAAAATATATTAATAAATTATATTTAAATTAAGTAAAAGTACTTATAAATCTTTTAAAAATACTTTTATTACTTATATTAAACTTAAAGTAATATTAAATCTTTATATTAAAATATATATAAGCTAAAATAAAAGTAATATAAAAAATTATTTATAAGTTATATATAATAAAAATAAAACTCCTTTAATATTTATATTTAAGTTAAAAAGGTATAAAATATAATTAATTTAAGGTTATTTCTTAATAAAGCTTTTTTATAATATAAAGGAAATAAAGGTAATTAATAATAAATATTATATTATATTAATTACCTTTTATATTAATAATTAATTATAAAAGTTAATAATATATTAAAATAAACTTTTTATAAGTTAAAAATAAAAACTTATTAATTTATATAAAAACTTTTTAATTTTATAAATAATATAATAAATATTAAGTATAAGCTAATAAGAAATTATTAATAAAAGAGGTAAAGGTAGCTTAATTATATATATAGTATTTTATATATATAATTTATTTTAAAAATACTTAATATATTATAATAAGAATATATAATAAGGCTTTATAAAGGTATAAACACTAATTATAAAAGTTATACTTAATTTAAAGGTAGTACCTTAAGTAATTATATAATTATTACTTATAATAAGCTTATTAAGCTAAGTAAAAGTATTTTTCTTAATATTAAGTATATTCTTCTTATTAATAAAAACCTTAGTTTTATTTATTTTATTTATAATAAAATTAAAAGTTATTTATAATTTAATAAAAGAAAAGTAATAGCTATATTAAATATATTTTAATTCTCCTTATTTAAAAAGGGTTAATATAAATAAAAGTAGAAAAAAAGCTTATATATATTATTTATAAAAGAATTTTAAGTTATTATTAACTTATAAGTAGCTTTAAAGTAAAAAGCTTAATATTATTAATATATATATATTAATAGCTATAGCTTTAAATTAAAAAAGTATAAAGCTAATAAAAAATTACTTAAGAAAAGCCAATTAAAAAGCTAAATAAAAGTATTTTATAAATTATTTTATAAAGCTATATTTACTTTACTTAAAAGGCTATTAAAAATATTTTATAACTTTTAAGTAATATATAATTATTATAATTAAGTAATATTATTAAAAATAAGTAGAACTACTTAAATAAAAGATTATTAAAAGGTATTAAAATAAAAGGTAAAGCTTAAAAGCTATTATAAATTATAAATAAAGCTTATATATTATAAAAATAAAAATAAATTAAAAATTAAAAGCTATATTATTTATAAAAGCTTTTTCTTATTTTTATTTTTATTATTATATTTATAAACTATAATAAAAATTATAAATAAATTAAATAAAAGTATTAAAAAATTATAAATAAAAAGATTAAAAGAAAAGAATAAATTATATATTAAAAAAAGGGAAAAATAATATATAAGTAAAGCTAATTATAAAGGTAAGAGAAAAATAAATAAAAAGGCTAAGGTATAATATTATTATATTAATAAGTTATATATATAACTTAATTAAAAATAAGCTAATATATCTAATAAAAATACTTAATATTAATAAGGGAATAATTATAATACTTATAAATAAAAAATAATTTAAGGAGTTATATATAACTTAAGGCTAAAGGGGCTATAAGGCTAGAAAAATATTCCTTTATATTATTACCCTAAGTAATAAAAAACCCCTTTAAGGGCATTACCCCTTTTTAAAATTCTTAAAAATAAGTCTTACTATAAATATAAAGCTGCCTTTTTACCTTATTTAGTTTATTTATATATTATATATATTATAAAGTTTATATTTTAATAATACATTTAATAAGTTTTAATAAAATTTAAGCTAATTAATACTTTAATTATAAAAGTAATTTTAGTTTTTTTAATATAAATAAATTAAATTTATTTATTATTAAACTTTTAGTAATACTTAAATATATTTTAAATTTAAAGTATGTTTTAAAATTTAGTTTTATTAATATACTTTATATTAATATATTTAAATAGCTTATTATAATTATTAAGTATTTTTATTAAGGATTTACTTTTAAAATTATAAAAGTAATATTAAAAAAACCTTAATAATTATTATAATTTATTAGCTTTTAATTTTATTAGCTATTATAATTATATTTTTAATAATTATTAAGTTAATAAACTTAATAAAAGCTTTAGCCAAAAATAAATAAAAGTTTCATTATTTTTATTAATTAATAAAACTTTAAAAATTTCTTTTATATAAACTCAAAGTATTTTAAATTAAGTTATTATATATTTTTTATTTATTATTCTTATTTTTATAATTTTATTTTCTTATAAAAAGGCTTTTTTAAAATAAAGTAGATTTTAAAATTAATTATAATAAAGGCTTAAGTATTACTTATAAGCCCTTAGCTATTACTTTTAAGCTTTTTATATACCTTTTATTTTTATTTTTAATTAATTTTTTTAGCTTTAAGGAATTTAAATTATGTATAATTAAAGATTACTTTTATTCTTATTATAAGGACTTTATTTATCTTAGCTTTAGGAAAATTAATTATTATATTAAATATATTTTTAATAGCTATTAAAAATTCCTTTTATTTTATATAATACTACTTATTTTATAATAAAATAAATAAGCTTATAAATTAATTTTAATATACTATTATATAAGTAAAACTTATAAATATTTAACTATATTCTTTATTTAATAAAAACGAATTTAAATTATATATTATTAAGGTTTTTTTATTTTATTTAATATATTATATATATTATTTATTTATATTTATTATATTATTAATTATTTAATAATAAGTCTTCTTTTTAATATAATAACTTTAAAAATAAAAATATTATTTAAAGCTACTTATATAGCTTTTATATTTATTTTTAAAGTTTAAAATAATATAAGGGGTATATTAGGTAATATTAGGGTTTTAGTAAAAATTCTCGTTTTATTAGTATAAATGTAGTAGGTAGCTAGGGCTATTAATAGCCCTAGAAAAAGTGAGATATTAAAAGGAGAGAGTTACTTTATATGGGGATACCGGAGGTGGTGCACTGTTGAGGGGATGGCTTGTGGCCTGGGACTCGTGAGCCCCCTCCCCAGACTTCTACTCTTTGAGTCACAGCATGATCATCCTTTCATCGTTGCGCAGGATTCGGCCCTTTGCTCGCTAGAACTCCTCAGCTGCTGATCAGGCTTCCGCATCTGGATCCCCTCTCCTATAGCCCAAACGCGTCCCACACCATTAATTAATACTAGTCGCCTCGAGATGTATGGCCAGGAACCGAGATGAAATATCCCAATTGGGGTTTCGCGGAGAGACTATGTTTTGTTTGGATCAGCCTCGGCAGCACTTCCGATGCACTTCATTTATCTCCAAACGCCTCACGACCGTTCGAGACTGCAAGTGAGTCTTGGCGCACGATACTGCCATAATCGCTCACCAGTTGGTCGGAACTCGGCCCAGGACGATGCAGGAACCATCAGAAGAGCAGCAGGGAAATCCCACCATTTAGGGATTCGGAGATGGACCGGTGTAGTTGTTTCAACGCGGAAGCACAGATCCTTGTAGAAGTCATGGAGGTGGCGCTTCCGGGACCTCAAAAGCGTTAGGATGGGACAGTCCAATACCACCAACCCGCTCAGGGGGGCCCCTTCACGTCGCAGTGACTGCAGCTATGTGGCTTATTCCGTTGGAGAGGATGAAATATGAAATATAAAAAGGCGACAGGACTTGGCATCGGGAGATTCCATCTTGGCACTGGACACCAGATCTTCAACTCCCCGATTCAAAGTGCTTGGCAGATCCTGGAACCCATAGACTAGTCTGTTATATCCGGCTACAATGTTTCTCAATATGAGCCGTGCGAAGCTGGCACTGTTGGCAGTTGCTGGAGCTCAGCTCGCTTCAGCCCAGACCTCAGGCACTGCCGATGCTCATCCTGGCCTGACGACTTACAGATGTACGACTTCTGGAGGCTGTGTATCCCAGAAGACGTCCGTGGTGATCGACTACCAATACCACTGGATTCACAGCCCTTCCGGTAGTCAAGCATCATGCACCACAAGCAGTGGTGTGAACAGCACTCTCTGTCCCGACCAAGCTACGTGCGACAAGAACTGTGTTATTGATGGTGAGTGTGCAATTAAGTAGTTCTGCCTGGGGAAGATTTGATTACTGACTGGTTGGCCCTGAAGGTACTGGGAATTATACCAGCTCCGGCGTCACCACATCCGACGATACCTTGACCATGTATCAGTACGTTCAGGGGGCGAACGGCCTGCAGAACTCCTCTCCGCGTCTGTACCTGCTGGCGGCCGACGGGAAGAACTACGAGCAGCTCCAGCTTCTTGGACAGGAGCTGACGTTCGACGTTGATCTCTCGACGCTTCCCTGTGGCGAGAACGGTGCTCTGTATCTCTCCGAGATGGCTGCCAATGGCGGCTCCAAGGGCCAGGCTGCCTACGGTGCTGGGTACTGCGATGCGCAATGCCCGGTGTCGACGTGGCGCAACGGAACCATCAACTACAGCAACCAGGGCTTTTGCTGCAACGAGATGGACATCCTCGAGGGCAACTCAAGAGCCAACGCCTTCACTCCTCACCCGTGCAACAGCGCCGGGACTGACTGCGACAAAGGCGGCTGTGGCCTCAACCCCTATGCACAGGGCCACCAGAACTATTGGGGCCCTGGAGGCACGGTCGATACCAGTAAGAAGATGACTGTGATGTAAGTGCCATGGCATAGGTGACTGTCAAGAGATGATCTATTCAGGTGCTAACATGGACCATCCAGCACTCAATTCATCACCGACAATGGCAAGACCACTGGAACTCTCTCCCAGATCACCCGCAAGTACATCCAGAACGGGCGCGTAGTCGCTTCTGCCATCCAAGGAGGAGACACCATCACAACGCAGCTGTGCAACCAGTGGGACTCGAGCGCTGCTACCTTCGGCTCTCTCCCAGCCATGGGCCAAGCACTCGGCCGGGGCATGACGCTGGTCTTCTCCATCTGGAACGACAACTCGCAGTTCATGAACTGGCTCGACAGCGGCAGCAACGGCCCCTGCTCAGCCACCGAGGGCGACCCGAGCCTCATCATGAAGAACGCTCCCAACACCCATGTCACCTTCAGCAACATTCGCTGGGGCGACATCGGCTCTACAACAAGCGAGGGCAGCACCGGAGGAGGCAGCGACACAACTACCAAGAAGACCACCTCTACTACTACTACATCTACTACTACCCAAGGCATCACGAGCACAAGTACCAAGTCCTTCACGACGACCACGACGAAGGCCTCTTCTTCAGCGATCCCAACTACCACAACTTCTAAGCCGTCACAGCCGCAGCAGACGCATTGGGGACAATGTGGTGGCAGCGGATACACCGGTCCGAGTGCCTGCGAGTCTCCGTACAGCTGCAAGTGAGTCATTCCGCGATCTCCAACTTCATCACGAGCAACCATGTTCTAACATTCTGGCAGGGTTCAAAATGCTTGGTACTCACAATGCCTGTAAGAGAAGAAGGATGCACCGGATGGTGAACTGCCGATGTTGCACGTCGATGAATGGTCTTCATCTTTGGTGGCCGGGCAATCATGGATCGCCTCCTTTCTTTCTTTATTTCTTTCTTTCTTTCTAACAGGGGATCTTATATTATACACACCCCCTGATGCTACTTCTTGTACTTGTCATAAGATTGCTATAGATGCGTCACTGTATATAAAAAGTTACCTGAAAGTAGCCCTCTTTGAAACGTCTCTTCGCGCAACCATCCTCTCTTGCAACCATGTGCGTTGTATCGCACCAGTATTATCGAGTTCCTCGAGACAGCTACTTCAGATTGTGAAGCGTCGATACCTCGGAACTGTTGTCCCAGCAGGTGGCTGCTTGCGAGTAGCGACCTTCTTGGACGCCCAGTATTCCTTCAAAGCATTCTCAACCTCTTGGATATCTCCATAAGGATTTGCTAGTGCCATAGCCCTCACCCCGCTTGCGATACTCTCGACAGAAAATGGACCGGTTCTTGCCTTAACATCTTCCAACACGTATGGCTTCCCCCTCCACTCCTCTTGCATGGGATCCAAAAAGTCAGTGCCATTGTAGCCGAAGTCCTCCAGAGACGTCACGTTGAAGGCAGCCATCATATCCTGGTCCTCGTGGATGAGGTTGTGACAGTGGAACATGTAAAGCCCGTCCCATGGTGCATACACGGCCGCAACGCGAACGGTCTCTCCTCTGCCTAGCCAGACCACATCCTTCAGTCCAGCCTTCTCATAGGGCATGACACCGCGTCCACCGACTCGGTCGAGAACCAGGAAATCAACAAGGTGCACATGAATGGGATGCGTCCAGCCACCAGAGCTGTTCTCCAACTCCCAGATCTCAACCGTTCCGCGCGGCACCTTTGCTAGGACACGATTCGCCACATCAGCAAAGCCGATCCCATTGATGCGCCACTCGCTGTTAGTGCGATGGAATCGGAACTGATGGTCGATTTTGTTGGTGGACGTCTGAGGCATGTGGATCTCACGAAGTGTATCGGGGACGTTGGATGAGTCTGCTACTGCGGTAGAGCTTACGATAAATCTCATGACCTTGTTGGTGTTCTCATAGTCGTCATCGGTGCCAATGCCACCGACCTTGTCGAGGTTCCGGAGTTCAAGAGTTTGGCCTGCATATTTGGAGAAGTCGAACACAATCTCGTAGCGTTCCGCCATGGAAATGAACTATTATTCGGGTTCTGGTCAGCGTAGGTCTCCGCTTCGTTGACAGGTGAAGGGAAAAATCCGCAGATATATACTCACGATGTCTGACGTTTGGACTGGGCCCGCGAGGAGGCCGGTATCTGACGCGATGACCTGGAAGGGCAGTCGGGTGTTCGGTGCGCTTGACTTGATGAAGTACAGAGCAAAGGAGCGAGAGATGGCTGCGTTGAGGAAACGCAGACGGTACTTGCGCGGCTCAACATCGAAGAAAGGCCAGGGCTGCCCGTTGACTTCAATGACATCTCCCCACAGGCTGTCGTCTTCTCCAACGGTTGAAAAGAGTGAACCATCATCGTTGTACTGTTTCGATGTCAGAATCAGGGGAATGTCATGTTTCCCGTAGCCTGAAGGTAGTCCGAGGGCGTCTTCCGATGCATCTGTAATCATGTAGGCCCCAGCCTGGCCCATGTAAGCATTTTCTGCAGTCTGAGGAGTAGTCATTGTTAGTAGATGTCTGTTCGTGTAGCGAATGATAGCACTCACCAGATGCATTGCGTGGTCGTGATACCACTGTAGACGTGCCGACTGCTGGTTTGGATAGTAATAATCCTTGTACTCTCCAGGTTGTGTGACATCTTCTGCCCATCCGTCGAATGGAGCTCTGGAGTAGGATCCATGGAGATGAACTGAGTTCTCGTGCTGAGCATTGTTAATGAACCTCACGATGGATTCTGTTCCTCTTGGAACGATGATGGTAGGTCCCGGAGACATGCCATCGTACCCTACTAAGGTTGCTGGCCTTAGGTTCGGATAGACGGACTTGGTGAATGACTTTAGCTCGATCTCGTAGTACCAGATGTCCTTTCCCGTAACAGGGTGTTTAAGTATGCTGCAGAAGAGTTTTCAGCTTTATACCTTAGAGCGACTATACAACGACGCTTACTGTAGGGGTTTCTTGACGGGAGGAATTGGGAGAGCTTTGCCATAGATGAGAGGGTACTCAGGGCTCTCATCTTTCTTCATTGCCTTGACAACCTCATTGGGGTTGTCCTCCACCACAGTGTCTAACGCAGCCTTTTCTTCGGCCGAATTAGCATACGTCCAGCTTTGGGCTGACGTACCGCCAACGAGGACGTAAAGAACAAGTGACAACTGCAACAGCTTCATAGTGATTGTGTTATTCTCAATGAGGTAGAAATTGGTGTGTGGCAAGTCTTCCAACCAAGTATTACAATAGAGACGTGCCTCTTTCTTAAATACTTCGAAGCACGACCGGAATCAATAGACTTTGAGTGGTCTGGTCTATCCATTAGGAAAGCCTTTGCCTTGGACGTGAAGACTTGCTGCACATAGAACACTTAGCCCATGCCACGTGCCCTTCAGAGATTCTCACGAAACACACTGATGCTACCCAACTCCATCTTCCTCTTTCTTCATAGAGTTTGTGAATCAGCAATTACTCATGACGACCTTGTCTTATTAGATAGGAGTAGGCATCGTATCAGAACCCCTCATCTCCCTCGAGGTCTCCAGATGGTACGAATAGATGCCTCGCTTACAGCCGGGAGGACGAAAGAGCGCGACACACATACATCGAGTCATTAAAAATTAAATAATACCTCAATGAAGATAGTAGAGTGCCGCACAGATGCCAAACCAGGGCAAGTCGGAGCTCATGAGGTGCAGAATATCAGGAGACGCTAAACAGGAGACGCTAAGTAGCAGTGCAGGAGGGCCTGGAACGATGCCCAGGTTCAAGAATAGTTGCTTGAAAGAAGTAAGTCGTTTTGCACCGGGTATATGCACCCGGACAAGGCATGCAGGAGGAATGCAGATTTCATGCACACAGAAGTATAACTTTGGCACAAAGCGGTGAGTCCCCGAGCACTTTTCATAGTTTGGCATAGGTACCCATACATCAAACAAGCGAGCACTACGGAGAACATGTATTCTCTCATCTAGGCCTATGTTTCTTCGAAAGAGGTGACAGTAAGTTGAACTAGGCAACGTAGTACCAGACAACTTATACATGTTCCACAGGGGGGTACAGAATATGCATCGGGGAGAAAACAAGCGAACCAATGAGCCATGTACTCCGTTGGCTGCCTCGGTAACCACCCCTGCGATTGTTTAAGTTACGCTTACTTTTTCAATGCTTCTGCACGAGCCACCGACCAACTATGCATGGATATGCCTCGGTGAGAATTCCGGATTGACTCATGGCCATCCTAGAACGACTCCGGGTGCGTGGGGGCTTCCTTCTATCGTCGATGTCTCATCGACTTTTGTAAGCTAGACTCGTGGGAGGCCATGCATGCCTGCCTTGGCACGTCCCCTGCTGGTATGCCTCGGGAACGACTCGCGGGCCGCGACTAGACAAGGGACCTGCAGGAGGCTATTGGAGCTAAGGTAGAGGCAACTTCACAGCCTGCACATATTGTGCAATCCAGTCGTCGCTCCCATAACCTTGTAAATGCAGGGAATGCAGAAGACAATGTCGTTCTCATGCGAAGGTCTAGGATGGAATCAGGATGTGTCGTTCGGACTGTTATTCCATAGAATATGATCAGCCTCGGGCCCATGATTTGGACAAAAGTAGAACCAATCCATTCGGGTGGAGACTTCGCTAACTCACTGAGATGCCGGTAGACTAAGAGAAACCGATTTCCTAAGTCCTCTCTTAGGCTTTTAAGCTTAAGAGCGGCCCGTGCGCCTAACAGATAATAACAGGGATAGGACCGGCTTAGGAACCCCGTGGAGGAATCCCTCTACTAAGACACATTCGTTATATACCGGGCGGGGTAAAGTCACATTGGAACCTCCCATCGGCCTCCAAGTCGTATCGTTTCCTGCCTGCACATGTGGTCTGCTTCGACATAGTCCACCCCTGTCCGGGGAGTGCTTCCGCGTAACTATCCATGTAGGCTAACACGTGAGTCAGGAAGTTTTGCAACAGTTTATCATATTCAGCGTTACGAGTTCTCTCCGACGGCTGAACTGATTCCACCGCATTGCCCGGATCACCGCACTTGATTGTGGAACCCACTATCTGTCTTGTCCTCCTGACCGTCACCCTATCTCGGGCTTCGTCTCACTCTTCGCATCTCCGAAGTTCCCGCTCAGGTGACGAATGAATGATGCTGTGCAGGAAAAGGCTGAATCGAAATACAAGACTAGATTTTTTTAGGCAGCTGGTATTTCTTTTCGCTCGAGGACATGCAGGCAATGCTACGCTACCATATCGCGTGGGCAAACCCTTCACTGATGGTATAGGCGAGAACCTTATGCGCGAATGATTCGGAGACATGCTGATTGTTACAAATTGCTGACAACGTTGTGTCAAGACTCCTACCCCCCCAAGAGCCGCCCTCGATATGAATATAAGAGACTAGTAGATATGGACTCAGGAGGAGTACTCATCTGACTCCAGATCACCTCAACAAGAAACCTGATCAAGTTCTATCTTCAAGACGATCGCGATGGTCCATCTTCTCTCAGTTGTGTTGCTTGCCTGCAGCTTTTACATTTTCAATCTCCCCTTCCATGTATCAGCACAAGATGCTCCTATTTTCGTTCAAGGCGGCCTCGAAGATGCCACAGTAGACGATCCGTCTGTTTACAACACTGGGGGCACAATCACAGTCAATGGGTTCAACATGGTTGTCCCAAAGAATGTCCTTGTCCAGTTCCCTGCCGCATGGATTCCTTGGAAGGACTTCGTGGATAGCAAGGCAGATTTCCTTGGCTTCGAAACGCTGGTAGGTGACGACGCTGAGATATGACTCCGTCCTTACCCCTTTGACAGCAACTTAGGACTTTGGCTAACATGTAATGGACGTCAGGTCTTGGGTAATACGATCGATGGGGTTCATCGTGTTGCTCAGGTCATCACCTATGAGTTTTTCGAAGGCCTCGCGAGTGGTTTCATCGAGTCTCTCAACTTTGAAGATGGGACTATCAAGATACAGAATGGCCCAACGGTCCGAATTAGCGATCCGAATGGTGTATTTTCTGTAGGCTACGACGGGGCTCCCTTCATGACCGCCGACGATCAGAGCCCCAGTATCTCGTCATTCTCTGGCTTTCCCATGTGTATCCCGCGAAACAGCACTGATCCCCTGTGCCCTTTGAAGAACCGTCCTTTCAAAGGACCTGGTACCTTGTGAGTGAATATGCCAACGGGGGGTAACTGCTAAGTATATAGGCGAGCCTGCTGACATTCAGGCAGTACCGCCCCTGACCCGCTGGTGATGGCCCCATTCCAGGAAGGGGACTTTATCACCTTCGCTGGGTTCCGTAAAGGAGGTGAAGTCATAGCCTACAGTATTGTTGCACAGAACGTCCAGATCCAAACCTTGGGCGACATCGTCTATGTCCGGATGGAACTTGGCCTCCTTGGCATTGACAACCCGAATGCGAATGCTGAGCTGCCTGAGTCACGAGTAAGCACACGGTCTGACCTACTCCACCATGGTCTGCCTTGCATCCAAGGAGGTACTACGCTGCTGGGCCGAAGACTGACGGAATGCAGTTCATTGGATTCACGAGCAACAACCGGGCCACCGTAGCGTTATACGCCATGGATATTGATCCGTGCTCTGGCAATGTTACTGATCGTATCTTAGCTACGATGGGCCTGCGTGGAGGTCGTAACGAACAAAACAAGTTTGAGTACCGCAACGACATCCTCCATTCGTACACCCGAGAGTATCGTGTTATAGCCGAGATCAATGGCGTTCCGAAAACACGCCTGACCAAGAACGGCATATTGAGCGGCAGCTATGTTCAGCCGGTCAATGTTTGGGTGCAAGGTGAACAGAATATTCCTGGCACGCCTCCGCCACCGCATGACTTCTCTGAGATGGGCTTCCTCACCAAGGGAGTCGGCCGAGACGAGAACGGAAACCTATGGGGTAACTATACCTTCTGCAGTGGCCCAATAAAAGCTAACAAATGATCAAGGACCCCTTAATCCGTTTCCTCAGACCGGTGTTTTCATTGAGGAACCGGACTGCCCAGCAGAAGGGCAGAAGCATAGTAAGACTGACCTTATATAACACTAAGACCTAGGTAGTCATATGCTGAGATGGACTAACATTCACGTGCTCAGGACTTTTTCGGGAGAAGCGAGGGACGAGTGGCCTCTGGTATAGTAGGGCAAAGGCAGACGCTTCAGCATCCGCAGACAATAAAGGGACAACGCCCGGTGCATTGAGTGTGGAAGGCTAATGTCTTCGCTTACAAGGCGTCAGGAAGTTCCATCAGTGTTTCCCCACTGCATCAGTTTGAGAACTTCTCTCCGCACACAATATATGCATACTTTTACAATGTGAACCTTCATGCTGGACAATCTTGTGTCATAGGCTTGTGTTTAGGGATTTGCAAGTTGCAAGAATACGAGTTTCTAGCGGGTATATGAAGAGATTTATAGAGTCACAAAGCCTCTCCTCTTGAAAGGCGGTGTATTCAGCACCCGAGACAAGACTTTAGTCACCGGGTTCCAACAGGTTTCCGTGCTGTAATTTGCCTGCACTGTAGCAAAACATTCCAGCAAGCTGAAACACATGTGCAATACTGCGACAACGCTCGTCAAGAAGCTTCTTGAGATACAACATTGGTTGACCTCCTGGATATTCCACCGATCCTAAAGTATCGCTCTCGGTGTAATCAGGCGACTAAGAATCAAGACAGACTGCGATCTGGAGACATAGTTAGCTCGCAAGAAGCCTTCAACTTCCGAGCCTTCAACTTCCGAGTCCTAAGAATTAGGTCTAGGCGCATATTTGAACTCCAGGAGGCAAGCTATGCTAGCCCTGCCAATTTAGTAGACTAAGCCGGGGTGTTTACCTGATGCGACTATGAGGCTATCATCTTTCCAGGGACCCTTAAGGTGCACTTCCGTGAGTTCCGAAGCGATCTCCATATGAATTCAGTAAACTTGAATGTTTGAGCACTCAACCATTTGGTTACTTTATAGACAAGTGGAACTTTTTGAATGCATCCCTGCGAATATGTTTATAGACATTGAGAGTACCATTGGTTAGAAACGGTGCATTTACCTTGGCTGCAGCACTTTGGACCCGTCCAACTCTCCCCACCGCACTGCTCATAGAGTTTGGAGCAACTTGGATTCGAGGAGGCAGTAGAGCTTGAAGCAGTAGCGGTAGAAGGGCGTGAGCTGCTGGGCAGACTGGTCGACGTTGGGGCCTGTGAAGAGCCACTGCCGCCACTGGTGAACTGCCACCAGTTGAAGTTGAACAACTCGCCGGTCCCGGAGCCGGTGAACTTCCAAAAGAGGTCTTGAGTCCCTGTTGCACCAGAAATAGAGCAAGTCACGGTGGTGTATGTCTGCCAGCCTCCGGTACTGGGTACTTTGCAAGTGCCGACAAGGAATCCTGATTGACTCCCGAGTCGTACCTCGATATTACCACCGCTGCCTGCAGAAGCAACCCGGACATTGAGCGCAGTGGCGCCCGCTCCAAAAGCAACCCCTCGTATCTTGATGTAATCGCCGTTATTGATGAAGGCCACATTTTGTCCACCCTCTCCACAAGCCTCTGTTTTCAAGCCTGACGACCAGGCGATCAGTTCCGCCTCTTGACGCACATACGGATCGACCGTACCAATCTGCGGCGGCCCGCTGGTCATGCTCATCTTTGGGATCGTTCCATCTGAGTTGTAGGTAAACCTCTCGACCGCCACGGATCGTGTGAATCCACCACCATTTGGCAAAGCGCCATTATGGTAGAAGAAGTATGATGAGCCTTTGTAGTCAATCATTCCAGGATGATTGGTGAAGCTCTTTCCTTGCGTGTCCATGACAACGCCACGGTAGCTCCAAGGTCCAGTTGGACTGTTACTGGTGGCGTACCGTATATTCTCGGAACAGCAAGTGCCAGCGTATATCATGTAGTAAAGACTTCCACGCTTGTAAAACCAAGGGCCTTCTTGATAGCCACCATTGCTTGGTGTGACCTTCTGCACATTGCCGCTGTAGGATATCATATCGGCATTCAACTTGACGTAGGTGAGATCAGGATTGCCCCAGTAGAGATACGCTTGTCCGTTATCGTCAATGTACACGGTTGGATCAATTTGGCAGTTTTCGATCAGAGGCTTTCCGATGGCGTCCTTATATGGCCCTTCAATTCTGTCGCTTACCCCAACGCCTATCGCCATACAACCTCCTGACCGCGTGATAGGAACGTAGTAGTAAAACCTATTGTTCCGTTGGACGACCTGACCTGCCCACGCGTCCTTGGACGCCCAACTGAAGGTCGATAGTGTCATGGGAATGCCGTGGTCAAGCCAGTTAGCCATATCAACAGTTGAGAACAGACGCCAATTCTTCATATTAAAGAAACCAGAGCTCGTGTCGTCTTCATCGTGACTTGTGAAGACGTAAAGCCGATCATTGTACACAATCGGTGCTGGGTCTGCGGTGAAGTCCGTTTGCACTATGGGGTTGTCGCCCCGGACGGTAGTAACAAAGACGCCAGCCAGCGACAATAAGCCGCCAAGAAGTCCGATGGATCTCATTTTAGCAGGGTATCTTGCGTAGATCCAAGTCCAAACTTGGCGTTTGTATAAGTTTGAGGCTGGATTATGGAGCCTGTTCTGCGCACTACTATTCTTCGCAAACTGCAAGTTTATAGTTCAACGATTGTTTCGTAGTTAAATAACTAAACACATGTTGGCCCCCAGGAGAGGGGCAAAATGCGAAGGATAGCCGGAAGAACCCTTCTCTTCTCTCTCGTATCAGCAACCCTGCTAGCTAGGCGCCGGCTTAATTACATACGTGGAAAATTCAACGTGCTCTAAGTTCCCCCGCATTGAAGACACAAGCGCCACACTGCTACATCTTCTTTCAGGACCGGAGTCTGACCATCCGATTACTAGGTCATTTCCCGTTCCTGCTATTCTTCGAACAGGCATGAAGTTGCTCCAGGCAAAAGCCCCTCTTATCTTCCGTGTTGGGCGCTTATAGGCGCTTCTATCGCAAATGCATGTGAGTTTAAGTAGCCTGTACAACATCTTGGCGATTCCACCTATCGTCGATCGGCTTCTAAAGCGAGCCAATCGGGGCCTTGGCTTCTCGACATGGTCTTCAGTCAGTTTCGCGCTTCCCCAGCATATTCAACTACAGGCTTTAATTGTTCAAACGAAGAGACAAAGCCACTATCCTGGCTGGGTATTTCGTGCATGTTAACCTGTTCCAAGATGGGCCTAGAACGCTCGAACCAAGCAGTTTTTAACTTCAGACTTGTCTGATGACCCCTCTACCTTGAAACATGTTGTTTATGATCATGGAGATGATGCTCCACGTTGACGTTTTAGCTTAGCGTAGCTTGGAAAGTCAGGTTGAAGCTCTTATAAGATCTTGCTGATCTACGTTCTCCAGGTGCTTCTTCCCAGCCCTCAACTTGGACTATGCAAGATCTCTTTCCAACCAGTCGCAGGGCATACTAGTCCAGCTGACAGACATCTTTCGTCAATATGGCTGTAGAAATGCTAAGCCTGTCCTTGTTGGCCAGTGCTGTGGCGCTGGTAAGCGGGCAGTCAGCTGCATGGGGCCAGTGTAAGTCATACCTATAGCCAAGCTGCTCAGGTCCAAGTCAGAGCTGATTCAGACCGCAGGCGGTGGCCAAGGCTGGGCTGGACCAACAACCTGCGTATCTGGATACTGTTGCCAGATCAGCAATGAGTACTACTCTCAATGCGTTCCAGGCAGTTGTCAGGGAGGCGGCGGCGGCGGCGGCGGTGGCGGAGGCAGCAGTTCTACGACATTGACAACAAGGACTAGCACCAGTGGTAGTAGTGTCGCTACCCAGACGTTCGGCAATCCAGTACTCTGGGAGGATCTCGCAGATAACGACGTGTTTCGCGTCGGCAATGGTAGAAACCTTTCTGTCACGTCGAGCGCGAAGATACTGACTTCCCCTATACAGATTACTACTACACATCCTCCACAATGCATTATTCCCCAGGCGCACCAATCCTTCATTCGAAAGATCTCGTCAACTGGGAGTATGTCGGGCATGCGGTCCCATCCCTAGACTGGGGCAACAAATACAATCTCAACGGCGCAAGAGCGTATGTCAATGGCATATGGGCTTCCACGATGCGCTATCGCAAGTCCAACGGCCTTTACTACTGGCTGGGCTGCATTGACTTTGGAACTACCTATGTCTATACATCGCCGTCTCCTTCTGGACCGTGGAAGCTCGGAGGCAAGATCAACACTTGCTACTACGATGCGGGCATGTTGATCGATGACAATGACCAGATCTACGTCGCGTACGGAAACTCCAAAATTTCTGTTGCCAAGCTCTCCAGCGATGGTTTCTCCCAGGTCTCGACTCAACAGGTCTTCACCACACCGAGCAGCATCGGCACCCTGGAAGGATCCCGATTCTACAAGCGGAACGGTCAGTACTACATATTCATGACAAAGCCAGCAAACGGACAGTATGTCATCAAATCATCCAGCCCTCAAAGTGGCTATGGCAGCGCTTTCCAAGTACTCCTCAATTTGAAGTCGCCTGTCTCCGGAAGTGGGATCCCTCACCAAGGCAGCCTGGTTGACACCCCGTCTGGCGACTGGTATTACATGGCGTTTATTGACTCGTATCCTGGTGGCCGCATCCCAGTCCTCGCTCCTATTACATGGACTGGCGACGGATGGCCGACGATACAAACGGTCAACAATGCCTGGGGTGCCAATTACCGATACCCAACCACCCCAGTGAACCTAGGCAGCACCACTGGAAAGGACAGCTTCAGTGGGACGAGCCTCGGACCCCAATGGGAGTGGAATCACAACCCAGACACAACCCGCTTCTCCGTCAACAATGGTATCACACTGTCTGCCGCTACAGTGACCAACGACTTATACTGGGCTCGCAACACCCTCACCAAGCGTATCCACGGTCCTCAAGGCACGGGCACACTCGAACTGGACTTTTCCAAGATGGCCGACGGTGATCGCGCAGGCTTAGCTCTGTTCCGTGACAAGTCTGCGTGGATCGGCATAGCCCGTGATGGGAGCACCAACAAAGTGCAATACGTCACCAATGTGAACCTGAGCACAGGCAACGGGTGGCCTACGCAGTCGACCGGTACCGTTTCTGCATCCCAGACTGTGAGCGGTTCCAAGGTATGGCTTCGGATCAAGGCAGACATAGCGCCTGGTGGGAGCAAGACGGCTACGTTCTATTGGTCTAGTGACGGCAACACTTTCTCTCAACTCGGAGGAGGATTCACTATGAACTCTGACTGGCAGTTCTTCATGGGATACAGATACGGCATCTTCGAGTATGCAACGAAGGCTTTGGGTGGCTCTGTCAAGGCTGTATCTTTCACTACTGCCTAGCACGCATTTGACCAAGATACACCTTCATAAGTCCCTCAGTGCCTTCTTTGTGTTACAGACGACAGACACAGTACATAATCTTCTTAGCTCTGGTTTACTTATTGGAATGCTATTCTGTCGACCTCGACGAGACCATCTGTAGGGGTGGAGGAGAGCTTGCTATCCCGATAAAAGTTGCTGAAAGAACTAGCGAAGTCCTTCATTAAAACTCGCCGTCATTGTGATGGTCACGTAGAGGTCACAGCTGGAGTGGGCGAGCCAATCGAGGCAGTGCTGAATGTAAAAGCATTAGTAAGGAGTCCTGGTATCTGGACGAGTGTCAAGTCTTGGCCTCGAATTCAAGAGTCATACTTGGTAGACAGCCTTTGCAGCCCTTCATTTGCCACGTTGGCATGTACTCTATTTTCACCATTGGAAACAAGTCCAGTCTCGCCACAGCGGATCAGTGTATTGTGATACTTTCTTACAGAGCTGCTTGTACACTAGTCCTGTCCTGGGGACACTGTCAACCACCCTCGGCTCTCTGATTCACCCGGTGCCTTCAATGCTAGCTGAGTCTATTCTATCCCGATGTCTGTCTCGTATTGGATCATCATAGGCATAGCGAAGGACTGAGAGCTTCAGAACTGCCGATGTTTTTATACTTGAAAATACCATTTCGCCATTTTCGCCTCCAATTGACAGCACGATGACGCAGTCGTCCTTGTCTATAAGTCATCCAGATTTCATACGTTTGTTTCTCGACCTCTAATTAATCGTCAATCGTTTGCCAACCTCTATGTATCTCCTCCAGGGCCTTAACTGTGTTGAACAAATGGCACCGAGAAGTCATGTGCATGCTTTTTTTTTGTCTATATCCGCTGCACAAAAGTAGCGAGCTTGTCTCCATGGTTCGGCTTTTACTGGCACACACAGGCATGAATACATTTCCAGACTTGGCGACGATTCTGCTGCTCCAGGTAAAGCGCGTGGGCATTCGGCACAGGTGGGTGTGATCGGATCGATCGATGCATGGCGCAAGGTTTATTATAATGGCTGCTATTTTAGTGCAAACCGGTGTAAAGCACCTCTTGAGACGTAAATCCGGGGAGGTGTGAATGGGAATGCAATACCGCGGGAGACATCGATCGTCCTTGTCGCCAAGTCTTTACTCAATGAAATATTGTAGACATCAAGTTGGCCATCATCAGTCAAAGGCATGATCGTGGACAGAGAACAATGCTCCCCATGGTAAGGTCCTTAAGCACAAGTAATGCCAACCCTCAGCTGCTCATGTTCAACGGTCCAGGAGCCTCTACACCCGTTTTGAGCTGGTTCTGGGAATGTGACATATGCGGACTTGGGGATTAGTGATCAATCTGTTTACCCCATCTTCAAGCGCCGGCTGCCGGGAGCGACGGACTCACATTTCGGATGCGAGTGCGAATGCTGCTATGATGGGCACAGAGTCAGCCAACTTGGCTGAAATATCTATCACGTCACGCGATGTCGCGGTTCAAGTGAAGCCGAGGTTTGCCTGTACAATTATGTAATTGTCCCAGAAATCCTGGGTTTTATTCAAAGTAATATTCATGGTCATAGACTTAAGACGTTTCCGACCAGCGCGACCGTGCCCGCACCCGCGCAGGTAAAGTAAACCTGTTACATGGACACAATTTTAGCTCCCGCGTACCGACTCCTTGTGCGCCGCCTCTGCCTCCATTCCCTTCCATTTTGAGGAGGTGATTGGATTGACACGCGTTGTGTACATGGTATCGATTTCTTCCAGAGATCGGTCCTTGCTCTCGTTGAGAGTGAAGAAGACGAGGACAGCCAGCGCGGCACAGCATCCTGCAAAGACGAGGCCGTAAAGCCAGTGGATCTGGTCCACGATAAACCGTGTGAAGAAGGAGATGAGGAAGTTCCACAGCCAGTTGGACGCAGTTGCGATGCCCATTGCGGTTGAGCGGTAGCGAGCGGGGTAGATCTCGGCGACGACAGTCCAAACCACTGGAATTTTGTTAGCTCCAAGTGCACATGCAACAGAATCATCATCATCATCATCGGACCGGCCGGTTAAGGTGAACTTACAGGGACCCCATGTGGTAGCAAAGCCAGCAATGAACAGGCATGAGAAGGCAACGAGAATGGTGCCGGCTTGGGGGGTGCTCGATGGGTTGTCGTCATCGAGCTTGAAATGGCCGACGAACGCATAGACGAGGAAGCACATCATCATCCACAGCGCACCAACGATTAGCGCAGATCGTCGGCCACACTTCTTGACGACAACGAGACCTCCAAACGTGCAACCAACATTGACGGAACCCAGGATCACCTGGGTCACATAGCTGTTGTCGAGTCCGGTAGCCTGGAAGACGGTTGTGCCGTAGTAGAAGAAGAAGTTGGCGCCGGTCAACTGCTGACCAGATTGCAGAAGGATACCCAGCATGAGGCGATAGAGCATGCGAGGTCCAGTGAAGACTTCGTACCACTTCGTCTCGGCGCCTTCCTTCATCTCTTGCACCTTTTCGCGGATTTCTTCAATCTCTGCATTGACGCTGGGGGCGTGAAGGTCGACACCGGCGAGGCTAGCAATGGTCTTTCGAGCTTCCTCTTCACGACCCTTGAGGAACGCGTATCGTGGGCTTTCCGGAAGGAAGAGGATGCCGGCACCAAGGACAAGTGCCCAGGCGAAACCGAGGCCGTTGGGAATGCGCCAAGATGCTGATCCAGAGATGGTGTTCGTGCCGTAGTTGACCATGTTGGAGGTCCAGATGCCGAGGGTCACGAACAGCTGGTAGCATGAAACAATGACACCTCGAATGATGGCCGGGGATGACTCGGATTGGTACATGGGCACGGAGACCGAGAGAGCGCCAATGCCGAGACCATCAATGAGACGACCGATTGCGAACTGAGCCCAGGTCTTGTTGGAGCTGATCTGGATGATGATACCGACGCAAGAGAAGAAGGCCGAGGCGGAGATGGTGCTTCGGCGGCCAATGACATCGGCGAGGCGACCTGCAATCAAGCATCCGAACAAACATCCCACGGAAAGAAGACCGACGATGGTGCCCTGTCGAGCGGCGGAAAAGGAGCGCTCGCCGGTGGTGGTGTTCAGCTCGCCGAATCGTTCGAGGAAGTCCTCCATGAGGAAGAAGCCGGAGATCTGACCACTGACATAGCCAAACATGAAGCCGCCCACGGAGGCCACAAGACCGAGGAAGCAGGCTGCGACAGTGATCCTCTGCTCATGTTTCACATCGTTGACGGAGGGGGTCTGAGTCAGGGAATTGCTCTCTTGACGTTGGACGGGGTCCTGGCCGTCGCCGCCCACGGGCGGTGCATCGGTGACGGGGGACATTGTTGGTGTAAGTAAGTAAGTATATATTCGCGGTGAGGGCGCGAAGAACTCGTGTAGAATATGACGGGAGATGGGGCCAAACGAAGCAACTCGAAAGCCTCTGGACTACTGGTGCCCTCACCGAAGCGGGAGCATCAGATGGATTTATAAAAGCCGGGCAAGGCTTGAGAGCCGGAAGGGGCACGCCACAATGGATCGTAGCCGTGGAATGGGGCGTTCCACTCCGGCGCAAACGACGGCGGAATGTGTACTTTGAGCAGAGTCGCGTGGAGACGCAAGAGTTTTGATGGCCGGTGGCATGACATAACTGTGGACTCTTTGAACCGGAACAGACAGGGTGATGCCATGGATGTGATGTGATGCTTGGGGTCTCGAGTTCGTCGGTCCCAGACTTTTAGAAAGGCTCTCACGACGGAGTATTCGAGATTGGTTCTATGTAGTGGTCGCTAAATACAGTACTAACCTACTGACATGGCACCTAAGGTGAGTACCTACAAGCACTAAGGTATGACAGAGGGTTGGGGCACTGCTCTGCACCGCAATGCACTGCTCTGCACCGCAATGCACTGCTCTGCACCGCAATGCACTGCTCTGCACCGCAATGCACTGCTCTGCACCGCAATGCACTGCTCTGCTCTACTGTGCTGCATTCCATCAGGGCACAGCAGCAATGTTCATGCAGGCAAGTACCTACAGCACGCATCTTGTAGCCGTTCACAGCACGTCACAGAGGGCGCGCAAGCAGCATTTAGAATTTCAAGCTTCTAAGTCGAAGGGGGGCGTGACCAGGACGGGCTGCTGGCGCGCCAAGGGGCTGCTAACACTGACAAGTGCTGCGTGTGGCTGCTTTCGGCGCGCGGAGCCACGGAATGGAGGCCGCAACTCAAAAACCCTGTCCGATCGAGGCTGAAGTTCTGTTTGCACTGCACACTGCACACCCTCTTTTGCTGCCGCAAGCGAACTAAGAAATCGGATTAAAAAAATCCGGGGGGGTTCCATGTTCTTGTCGGTGAGGTCGATTGCATCTTCACCGATGCGAGACAGACAAAGATGCGACCATCCGTTGGGCCACGACGAGATGCAAAAAAAAAAAAAAAAAAAAGGTTTCGTCAGGCGTGATCTTGTAGTCTTATCTCTCTCTCTCTCTCGGGCACCCCCCCAAAAGTCAGAAATTTCTCTCGACCGTAATGAGGCCGCGCGACTAAAAGATGCAGGGCCCCAACTACCGGCCGATTCTCCACTTGGCCGGCCCCTTCGGCAGGGCGATCAGGCGAAGTGATGACGAGCCGGCGTTTGGCTTCCGACAAGGTCAATGCGGTCACGGTCGGGTCACTGCAGTCGTCCGTTGCACCGCTGGTGAGATGATGCATTTCGCTGAAGAAGAATCTACTTTCAGAGTATTTTCTTCAAGGCATTTGTCAGGCAATTTTCTTTCTTTCTTTATTTTTTTGCTTTCAAAATCAAGAAAGAAAGATGGAACAAAAAAACTATGGACACATTATTCTGGAGGGGTATTCATTACAGTACTCGGGTTGCCTCTAATACAGCGAAAACAAGAAAACGATGGAGAATGCAATGGCGATAGCTGCATGTACTGGCCCTGACCCACTGTGGCCTCGGTGGGCTGCTGCTGTGATGGTATCTGGGTCCGAGGGCGTGGGCAGTGTTGAAGGAGCAGCTGTCGGTGTAATCGTCGGTGGTTCCAAGACTTCGCTTGTCTCCGTCGTTCCATCTGGAACTGGAACAGGGGTCGAGGACTCTGACGATGAGAGCGAGGGCGAGGGCGAGGGCGGGAGAGCGACCGATCTTGTCGTGTCGCCGCTTATTCCCGCGCTCTGCAAGGTTTCCGTCGACTTGGGCTGCCCATCTTCATGATACACAACGTAGATAGTGCCGGTGGGTTCAGCAGCTGAAGTGGTGGTGGTGGTGGTGGTGGTGATTGGGGGCGCCGTAGTGACCGCCGTCGTTGTCTCCCTTGTTGTTGTTGCTGCTGCTGTTGTACTCGTAGGCTCAATCAGTCCCGTGACCGTGGGAACCGCGTAAGGCGGATCGAAGAGACCGAATCGGCCGCATGCATTGCAAGGGTACGCCCATGAGCTGACCGTGGTCGGCGCCGCCAGGATCGGGGCACAACGTGAGTCGCTCAACGTGGCGATGGCGGTCGGGTCCACGGACTGGGGACAGTTGGTCCCAAGGTCGCTTAGTTCCAGCTGGCGCGTCAGTGACCCAGACGGCCCGTCTGCGATGGTCGATACCTCGTCGAGATCCAGCCCCAGTATCCAATTGGTCGTCGACGGGCCGACATGCTGGCCTCGCGAGTTGGTGCCCTTTGCGCTCGGGATGAGCATGTACACAGAAGGCGAAACGCTGACAGTTGATCAAACGTGTTAGACAGGATGTTTGTGGTTCAGAGGGGAGTGCAGATCAGAGGGCTAGAGGGCTCACAATGTATAGTCCAGATCCGAGTCAACGTAGGTTGATGGATAGGAGTAAGGCCTGTCGCTGGGCCAGTAGAACAGTGTAACTGTCGCAGCATCACTGCATGATTGCCTTGTCAGCAGTCTTGAAGATAGATTAGGTCTTGGTCAACAGTGCAGTCACTCACATGCTACATGACTTTGGGCAAGGGTCGTATGTCGTCTGCAAGAGGGTCTCTGTTTCTGTGGTATACGTCGTGATGGTCGCAGGGACTGTGTCTGTGGTTGTAATAGTGACTCCATCGGTATCAGTCGTAGTGACGGTAACACCATCGGTATCAGTCGTTGTAATGGTGACAGCATCGGTATCAGTCGTAGTCACGGTAACACCATCGGTATCAGTCGTTGTAATGGTGACAGCATCGGTACCAGTGGTAGTGACCGTGACCGAATCTGTATCCGTCTCTGTAACCGCAACCTTTACAGTCTCCACGTCGGTCTCTGTCTCCGTCTCGACCTTGGTGTCCGTCAGGTCTACTGTGTGATAGAACGTCGTGGTCGAGTTCTCAGTGAACGCTTGAGTGATGGTCGTGTTGACGTATATGAAGTCTGTCACCTCCACGTAACACGTCGTCGGGACAACAGTCGTCGACAGGACAGTTTTGGTGTCAACGACGGTCACCTCTCCATAACAAGTCTCCTCGACATGGTCGTGATCATGTTCTTCCTTGTCAACATGATGAGGACGATCTAGCAATTTGATTAGTTCTCTAGTACAATACACCTTCAGCATGACATACCTTTCTCTCCTGGAGTCCCCGCCACGTATGTCAGAGTGGTGGCTGCAAACAACAATGCTGAAGCACGCATCTTGATTGACAGACTGGTAGTAAACGAGTGGTACAACGAACGACAGGTATGACCTGGATGCACGGAAACGGCTGCAGACGCTGAAAGAGATGCACTCCCGATTTATGTGTTCGGTAATGTTCTGGTCAGCTCTTGGAACAGCAGAAGGGGGGACAACCACGGCTTGTCCACCGTTGCCGACCTCGTCTGATGCTCAATATCATCATCGCCGAGTACATCCTTGCTTTCCTCATTGTCCAGGAACAGGAATGAGCAGCACTCAAGTGAAGCCGGTTTTGGCCAAACAGGAACATGTCGGCAGATCTCACAGCTGTGCCTCAACAGGGGTAACCCGGGGAAAGCAGAAGCAATGTCGAATGAGAGCAGAGATGTGCCTCGAATTCTATGGTTATGGTGGAGATGAGGCGGACCAGTCAGTCCGGATCCTTGGCTGTAAGCACACCCGTGTCGTCACCGTCTGGGTTGATCAGCTGTCGCTATCATGCGCTGGCAGTGATGCGCGACGGTGAATGGCACTCCAGGCACATCCCCTTAAATTAAGGTCAATGGATCGAGATGCATATCAGACGCAATGATTTGACGTAAGTTGAAGGTGCGTTTGTCTGGTACCGTTCTACGGTCCCACGACTCACATCCTATATACGTCACTCTCTGTGTGGTAGGCCATGCCTCGCCATGTATTCACGTTCGTGCTACGAAGTCTCCATCGCAACAAGTCAAAATGCGCCTCGTCTGGCCTGTTGCAGCAGCGTATATCATCCAGGTCTGGTTCGTCTTGGCAGATGATGAAGCTGCCGAGCCCTTGGTGATACCCGCAAGCGAACACTTGTAAGTTGAGCCACAACCTGAGCGTGTTCTAGCACTGATGGGACGATGCAAGCGAGGGAAATGATGGGCCGTGGAGTACATTCGATATTCGGGTTGGCAAACCAGAACAGCATGTCAGAGTTCTGATCTCGACTTCATCACCCCAGCCCATGGTGGTGCTCTCCGAGTTGGGTTGTTCGGAGGATGTCTTCGACAGCGTCCCTTCAGGATGTGCTCGATCAAGAGGATCATTGTTCAACGTCAACAACTCTTCCACGTGGACCGAAGTTGGGACGTATGAGATCAATGAGGACGGTTTGGGCTTCCAAGGGAATCTTGGATACAGCCAACGAGCTCAATGGGGCATTGACGAGGTGGGCATTGGCCTCACAGGCCCTCGGCTTGAGAATCAAACTGTCGCGGGCATAGCGACTGCCGAACCCTTCTACCTGTCAGTCATGAGCTTCCCAGCCATTGATTGGACTGACCTTTCTGACGAATTACTACAGTGGTCTGTTTGGGCTCAACAATCAGCCAGTCAACTTCTCAGACCTTGGGAACACAACGAATCCTTCCTTTTTGACGACGCTGAAGGATGAGAATATCATTCCAAGCCTGAGCTGGAGTTACACTGCTGGCGCAAAATACCGTATGACACCCTCTCGCTCCGGGGCTGCATCATTTTTTGACACTATGGCAGGGCTCAAACAGGTCTACGGACAATTGATCTTCTCAGGATACGATAAGTCGAGGTTCACTGAGAATTCCGTGTCTTTCACAATGGCAGACGACATCACGCGCGATCTCGTCGTGGGTCTGCAGTCGATCAGCTATAGCGGCTCAACAACGACCACGTTGCTCTCAAATGCTATCGACATCTTCATCGATTCGACCGACCCAAACATGTGGTTACCGAAGGAAGTTTGTGATGCATTCGAGGACGCCTTCAACATACACCTGGATGACGATACTGGCCTATATCTGATCAACGACACACATCGCAACAGTCTACTTGACACGGATGCAGAGGTCACCTTCAGACTATCAGATGATAAATCTGGAGGTGAGACTGTATCCATCGCCCTCCCTTACGCTGCGTTTGACTTGAGAGCCGAAGTTCCACTCGTAGAAAATGGAAGCTATTATTTCCCCTTGAAACGAGCTGACAACGAGTCTCAGTATACGCTCGGAAGAGTGTTTTTGCAAGAGGCGTAAGTCCCTGACAGACAAGGTTTCGATCAGTTGACTGAACTCGCATAGTTATCTCTCTGCAGACTATGAGCGAAAGACATTCAACGTCTCAGCATGTACCTGGAATTCTGGTGCTGAAAGCGACATTGTGATGATCAAGCCGATCGGTTCAGGCTCTGACAGTCAAAGTGAGTCCGGTCAGTCAGGCTCTGGCCTCAGTGGTGGAGAGGTCGCTGGCATCGTCGTCGGGGCCGTCGTTGGGACGGTGGTGATCCTAGCCTTGGGAGCATGCCTGTTTTTAAGACACCGTCGAAGGTCCAAGGAACGAGCCTACAACGTAACGAATATCTCTCCGCGCCCGAGTGTGACCATGGTTGGGGGCCCAGCTCATGTGAGCGGTGTGCCTTACTCCTCGGCCGACGTGTCGGGATGGTCTCCTTCAACAAACTCTCCTCCACGGCCACTGGATTTACAAGCAAGCGTCACAACGGGCTCGACACCTGAGTTAGATGGGCAACAGACACAAGTCATCCCTGGAACCGAGATCGATGGCAAGGCAATCTACGCCGGCGAAGACTCTAGGCCGCAGAAGCCGGGGGTGTACGAGTTGGCCGGTAGCAGGGTTGACGAGGCCTGGATGAAGGGCGGCGATCGACGAGATGGGACACCAAATAGTGGCTTGTCTTCAGACTTGTCGAACGACGTCGAAAGCGGCGGTCCCCGATCGCCAACTGTGTCTACAACGGGCACAGCTTGGGGCGAGGAGTTGAGGCCAGTGTCTGAACTGGTCTCGCCTGTCAACCCGCGAGTTCGTTCAAAATAGGTACTGCGCCCAACTACATCTCAAATATAGTGATGAAGTATCTGGCAACAAGGCTATTGACCCGGGAATTTCTACTCATGGTTTCCAAGAGGTGCTGCGACAGTCTGTCTACTAAATGCGATAGCCAAATCCTTACGACTCTGTTCAAGTGACTGCCTGCCTAGACAGTGTTGCACGTGTTGCGGAAATTTCTCTTCAGAACAAGTGCCGATCATTTCCCCTTCATAGGGAAAATGCCGCCCTGCATCAGCGCCAAGTATCGTCGCTTCAGGCTTCCTGCACGAGCTTTGATCCTCCCAACTCCGTACCGAATGGTCCCGAAGCATTTGCGAAAGGTGATGAAATTGGTTTCGTGACTGGGACTGTTCGCTCAAAGAAGTTTAAGTTGAGCGATTGATAAGATTCCGATCCAGCTCCTTGAATTCTGTCCCCGCCTTCATGACTTCTTGATTTGCGGTTATGTAAATGCAACCTGCCCAAAACGATGAATAATACTACCGTCCCGTGCCTTTATCTAGGGTTGGGATTGGCCGAAATCGAGCACATGGGGCGATGGATGCGTATTATTGCACAGGCAACCCTCACGAGCAGCGCATAGCATATGATAGCATTCGGATTTAAACCGAGCCCATAGGGGAATTCTAATGACGATAAGCCAACATGTTTCTTTTTTTTTTTCCTTCGAGCATTCGTTTCTTTATTGAGGTCGGTCAAAATGACCTTACCATCAACCATGTTAAAACTGGTTGCCGTACACCTCACCCTAGCCTTAGGTGCAGTGGTATACGCAGAGCCGATCCCTCGCCAACAAAGTGGCCGTTTCTCTTTGGTTGATGATGAGCCTTTATTCACTTTCCAGTACTCTGTGCTGAATGCTGATCCTAAAAATTGGATTGGAATATACCACGCTTCAGGGGGCGGACCTGTTGACGAGGTCTATGATCAGAACAGCTTGGTCTGGGCCTATGCTCCTCAGTCTGCGGGGACTGTTCGTGTTCCTGCAGACTCCTTGCGACCTGGTTCCTACAAAGCCTTCTTCTTGGCATCTGACGGTTACAAATGGTTAGCAGAGCCACTCGACCTTGACCTGTTGGACTCGAGCCCTTTCGGGTTCATTGTTCCCCGTATCACCCTGAAAAATAGCCGGGAGGGAGACGAATTCTCAGCAAGCATTGGAGGGCTCCTGGTCGGCGCTGGAAGTTCGGAAGTCGAGTACAGCATCACTACCGTGTCCTCTGGCGCCAATTGGGCAGAGATCTCGGTGCAAGGCAACATCACTGGAAGTCCAAGCACCTCGGATAGCAATGGGGTGTGGAAGGTGGAGGCCAAGTCATCAGCGGGGTCTGTCGCGAGTCTTGAAGTCACGATTCCCGTTCGAGCCAAACACGAACCTCTTCTTGATGAGCTGAAAGTGATGACCTATAATCTTTGGCACGGCGGGACTCAAGTCTCTGATTACCATAACAAACAGGTGACGTTCCTCGTCAACACCAATGCAGACATTGTTGGTCTACAAGAGAGCACTCCAGATCATGGCAGCCGTCTTGCCCGTGCTCTCGGCTGGTACGTGTGGCAAGATGCTGATGTTAGCGTCATCAGTCGTTATCCCATTGACCATGTCTATCCGCGCCTCGGAAGCTATTCGGGTGGTGTCCGCCTCCGTCTCGATGGGGAGTGCAGCCAACTCAACCTTTGGAATGTCCACCTTGGTTACAATCCTTACGGACCGTATGACTTCTGTTTTGATCGGATGTCTGTGGAGGAGGTACTAATCCGGGAAGAAGAATCGAATCGCACGCCTCAAATCATCAAGACCATGGAAGCCATGGAGAACCAACTCGCAAATTCTGATAAAGTGCCTGTCATCCTTCTGGGTGACTTCAATGCCCCTTCGCATCTGGACTGGACGGACGCCCTCGAAGAAAAGAACTGCGGATATTCGAATGTGCCTTGGCCAACCTCAGAGCAGCCTGTGAAGGCGGGTATGAAAGACTCCTTTCGTGAGGCGCATCCAAATCCAGAAGAACGACAGGGTATTTCCTGGTCGCCTATTTTTCTACACAACAACGGACGGCCTGAACCACTCGACCGCATCGATTTCATCTACCACAAGAGTAACTTCGAGGTTTTGAGTTCGGAGGAACTTGTCGTCGGTGACCCGAAGCCTGAGCCAAACCACCAGAACAACAAGTGGACTTCAGATCATGCTGCTGTGCTGACCACCTTCAGACTCTCTTCCGAGCGATGCCAATGAGAGGGAAATGATAGATCCGGGCTCTATGGATTTGGGTAACAACAGACATAATATGTCGTTTTCATGACAATCCTCAGCATGATTAGGTCTCAACATGTCGAGTCTTTTGTGGGGAAAGATTTGATGTCCCCAAACGGAAGAACTTGGTAGTTCAGAGTATTCAACTTACTGCCAAGCATGTGCTATCTCTGCTCTTGCATTTGCAAAGTCTCCCCTCAAAACTCAGCCTCATCCTTCGAATACCATGCTTATCACCATGGTGTACTTGAACTCTATAGAAGCCCGAACCATTCAAAATCCTGCTGTCCGTGGACTGGGACGGTATGACCGACACCCTGAGCAGACACGCCAACAAGCCTCGTGCCGTCCCCGTAGACCTTCCAGGTGTACCCTGCTTCAGGAGTGTTGAGACGGTCCTCGGTGAACGTCTCCCCGAGCAAAGTCGACCACATTTTGAGCTGCTCGTCCAGGTTCGGGATCAAGATGAGATTATCCGCGGTGCCATGCCAAGTCAGCATGCGCGGGTAATCACCAGTATAGCCAGGATACATCTTGTGGACCAACTCTGCCCACTCCTCGCCAGATTTGTTAACCTGTCCGTTGGCACAAGCAGGGTCAGCGCTGATGGGGCTGGATCCAGAGCTGCCGATAGCATTGAGGCAACCAGCAGGCATGCCAGAGTAGCAGCTTGCAGCCGCAAAGACATCTGGGTAGACGCCGGAGATCAAGTTTGTCATCATGCAGCCGGAAGATGAGCCCGTCACGAAGACTTTCGCAGGATCACCATTGTATGTGTTGAGGATGTAGTCAACCATGCTGACGAGCACTTGAGTGTCACCTCCACCATCATGGGTGTTGCTCTGGGAAGAATGTACGTCCCAGCAATTAAAGTCTTTCGGGGATGATGGATAAATCAGAATCGCCCCGATGGAGTCCGCAATTGGGACGTAGGACCCGGATGTCTGGCCGAAGTAACCACTGCCAGAACCACCACAAGGGTGAAGCTACGACCACCAAGTCAGTGAGGCGATAGATGTGTCAGGAGTGACTAGGCTCACAGCTAGGACAACAGCCGGACTGGGTGCCGGGTTGGGGGGAACGTAGATCTCCATGGTGAGCTGCGTACCAAATGTATCACCAAAGTTGTTGACTTGCTGCAATTGAGCCAAAGCAGCGCTTGCAGTCACCACTCCGGCTACGGCCATGCGGCCGAGAAAACGAACCATGATGAAAGAATAGGGACGACGTGCGACGGAATCACGGGATTCGTAGTTCAGGGAGTATAGTGTTCTGTTGCTATCGCGGACGTGGTGAGATGGTGGAACTGAGGGCTAGGTACAGTACAGTCCAAGGCGAAATGAGCCAGGTTAATATACTTTTGACTCAAGCATGAATTTAAGCACGCGGCTGGCTCAGTCTTAGAGTGCAATATGTACCCCAGACACTCTTGGTCATCTACCGAGTTGTGGCGCCGAGCCAACCAATTTAGATGCGATCGCCAGGGCAGACTCCAGTTGATGCATCGACCAGGGGGGACGGGGCCTCTCCGACCGAGGTTTTTTGTCACCTTTGGCAGGAGATCAACATTCAGGATCGGCAGCGGGGTACGGCAAATTGTCCATGACAGCTCAGGTGCTGTAATTGAGTGTCGAGCCAAGCTTTCTTGCGCTGGAGAGTACGCGCGAGTGTATTTCGTAGGATACTCGCCAAGGGTTTTGACTATTGCCTGAATTGAGTACTCCGTACTAGGATGATGTTGGTGCTCTTCCAGTCATTCCGAATTAAGACCAACCTGTGAGCTAGCAGAGGCTGCTGGTCGTTTCCAGTATGGGGCATCCCTGACGACTGACCATTGGGTCGTTGGTGCTGTTCCTCTAATGAGCGTGCGGAATACTCGACTGGCATCATCTCTTCTTCAAGCGAGTAAGGATCGAGATTGTCTTTCTTCATAGGAATATGTTCCGCATACAGGGTATTTTGACTGGGAAGATGGACAACCAATGTCATCGACTCATCTGTGCTCTCAAAACATGGCCTTCAAGTGCGGATAGACGGTGTCATCCGTCCCATACAGCCCAACTCTGTTATTCGCCGACGGAATTCCACCTTGACCATCCGTGCCCGCGTCGTGCTCGTGTTGAAAGCCATTGAGGCTAACGTAGCCTTCGAATATGCGAGACATTTCACTTTGTATACGCGAGCCGTTTTGGTCAACCATCCCCTCGCTCGTAGCATGTGCAGAAGGGACCAGAGAACGCTGGTAGGGAGTGCTTGGATCCTGGTTCTGTGTAACGTGTCCTCTAGCCAGGCCAATCATTCCCAGGGCGGCCGATGAATGAGGATCATCATCAGGATTCAGGCCAAACCTGGGGGCGACATCCTTGAGTGTCTTGATGGTACTCCACAACCTCTTAGACACCATGCTTCGTGACGACAGGTCTTTAGCCAAGTCGAGTGAGAGATAAAACTCTTCGCGGCAAACAGCGCTGAAGCGAACCGGGGCGTGAACCGACGCGAGGAACACCACTGAGATGGCCGAAGTGAGAAATTGGTGATAGAAGACTTGCATGGTCTGATACAGTGTCGTAGTCTTGTTCAGATGGGTGAGATAGCGAATCGTGTCTTTTGCAAGGTCAACGACCCTCTGAGCTTGAGCAGAATGAGCCATGATGCTTGTAGCACTGTGTAGCACGGGGGTGTAAAGCCATGTCCGTATCTAGAACAAAAACATCAGCATCTTTGCAGGTTTCCCGTCGGAGAACTTTGCTGACTTACTTGGTTGAAGCGCAAATACGTCCAGATCCGCAGTCTTTGTAGGTTATACGATGGTGTGGAGGCCATATGTCTTTCCTTGTCCCAATTGCGCACTTTCACCTCCTCGGGAACAGAATCGTACCACTCTTTGATCTCTTGATCGAGACGTTCCATCTCTTCCTCGCGTAGTTCTCGTGCAAGAACCGGCTCGAAATGGGAAACCTGGCGCCAGACCTTAGCTGCCAGCCTGGAGTAGGTAATCATGGCGATCATGAACGGATACTCATCCTAGATGACAACGACCACCGTCAGCAAGGATACATCAAAAGAGCACAAGAGCAGGCCGAACTTACAGGCATCGGGAGCTGTGGGTCAATCTCTTCGTCCTGCACCACGTAGGGAAGGCCAGTGCCAAAAGCCCACCTCCGATCGAGGATGTATGCTGTCCAGAAAGTGGTGAGGGCATCCCTGCGCTCCTGCTCATTCTCAATCTTCATCACGCCCATGCGCTGATGAATACCAAGTTCCATACATAAGCGTACAACTTGACCAATGACTCTCCACCCTAGTATCTCGTCATTTGAGAGGAACCGGTAGCCACCCAACAAAGCTAGCAGTGGAATGCTCGCAATGTCACTTTCATCAGCCATTAGTTTGCGATTCAGCACGTTCTCCATGCTCTCATAAAGTCGCATGGCCTTTTGACTGTGGCCGTTCTCCTCGACAACATGTGCAATGCACATCAACATCTTGAGCTGCAAAGTCTTTTCATCGTTGATAGCGTGAAGTTGACGTTCGCCTTTGAGACTGTCAAAGAACGAAAATAAACTCCTAGCATGGGAAATGACTGCTGCCGTCTCCAGAACAGGAAACATGATGCCAACCTCTGCCTCATGAACTCTGCAGAGTCGTATGATCTCGTCCTTGTCATAATCAAGCAGAGGATCTCGTGATCCGGTGGGCACTGCCGCACTCAGTTCGATAGGCTGTGTTGGGGGGTTCGGTTCACCAATGCCCTCATGCGCAGGCTTGTACCCCATGTTGGCAATCGTATTATTGGCGACATCAAGGCTAAAGGCCGTGCTTGTTGGTCCATGGAAAGGTGCTCGGCGACCAAGCGGTTGGTCCGGATTGCGCTGCAGGCTTGACGAGGTTTGCGATGGTGACGGAGTTACTGTAGATGAAGTGGCTACCACAGCACGGTCGTGGACATTTCCTGTACGTGCCGGATCGGCTTGGATGGCACGAACAGTCTGATTAAGATACCCAACCTCATCCTGAAGCCGCTGGAGCTGAGATGTAAGGTGTTTGTATTCCTCTGAGTCCTTGAAGTTGTTGGAGCAGCAATTAGGGGCATAAAGACAGTTCAAGTTCAAGTTACCGCAGCGCTGGCATCTGTAAATAAAGTTTAGCAATCCCCATGCATATACGCTGAGTTTATCAACGTACGGTGTCTCGCCATTACACTTGATCTTGCGGCGTTTGCATTCATTGCTATACTCGTTAACCGAAGCTGCCAAGCACTGTATCAGATTCAACACGAGACCTACCAGGCAATGGATATATACTATTTGCAGGGTCAGCGGCATTCGGTAGGGGGCAAAGAGGTGTGTTCAAGCGGCATGAGTGAACAACGTTGTGGTGAGAAAGATTGAGAGCTTCGGGGATCACCAACTCATGACGAGCCTCTGCAGGAGGAGTTGCGCTCACTCACCCGATTTCTCTTGCTCCTGGCTTGTTTTCCAGTCGCATTTGCGTCATCACTTTCTTTGCGCTTGTTGTTCGTACCACCTAACGGAGTCCCTGCTGCAGACCCCTGGGCAGATGTGCCTGGATGGGCGGAATTGTCGCCGATGGATGCGGAACCGGGACTCAGAATGGATGGCGGCGTGGCACCCGCGAGCGAATGCGATCCATAGGCCGGGACTGGGCCGGAAGAGCTTGATGCTTCATGCGCTGATAAAGCTACAGGTGCTTGTGAGAGGTACCTCAGGTCCGAAACCTGTGCATCGATCTGTTCCATTGTTTCGAGGCGACGATGTGAAATGCCTTCAAGTGGGGATCAGCACGCATGCCACTCGAGGCCTGGCCGAAGACCCGCGCCGTTGGTGCTACTCAGAACGACCGACAAGCGATCATAGGCTGACCACGAAGCTGTTTCGAATCAAGCTGCAGGGAAATAGAGCGAGATAGCAAATAGTCATCAGCCGAACGTATCAAGATCTTTGAGAAGCACGTATCCACCACGGCGAGCGGGCTAGTGCAGGCGGACAGCGACCATCATCGTGACAATCCTCTGTCCATAAGGCACGTGACTTTGGAGACGACTAGCACTACCCTGCAACCTCTATGTAATCCGGGCACGAAAGGCATGTTTCTTAGGAAGGGTAAACTCAACTACTCTCTTCCTTGGTTCTTGCACCAAAAGATGAAATGTCTCAACTTATTCATTTGCACCAATTCAGATCCGTGTTCTCAACATGTCATTGGCGGCCGTAGTTGTCTGTGTTGGCGTGGTTCGCCTTTCCATTGCCAGTCGCCAGATACAGCCCGTGATACGGGACAAGCTCGGCCGCACGAGGTACTTTGACCAGGAGTCTCCCATTGATTTGGCATGGTTTGACTGAACAAGGCTTGTATTTGAGGGTCAGGTCATCTGGAATTCTTACCGGTTTAAGACCAAGAGCCACAAGGTATGTACTAAAATAGCCAGGCCTACCTGATGTTCCAAGATTAGCTCCGTGACTGAATTGCAAGGCGCTAGACTACAATCTAGAGATTGCGTGTGTCATTAGGTACCTTTAATATTACTCTTTGCCTTTGTTGTTTGTGTCTTCCTTTACCCTTTTCCTACCAGTTTCCCTTCATTTTGATTTCCTTTTTCACTTCGGTGATATGACCGGTCGTATCTCCCAGTTTATTCAAGTGACCTGTGCGTTTACTCAACTGAGGCAATGACACTGAGGGAACGTTCACTCGTATAACGCATAAATGGCATCTCAATCCAGGTCTATCTGCTTTAACTGGTCTGCGATGAATCGCTCTGTCTCATCTGGAACGCTGTCATTCATCACGGGCATCGCGCTACTAGTGCCAAACAGAGCGTCCTCATCCCTCGTTGAGGTGGCCACTGGCTCATCTACCTCCGGCGGCGTTGGAATATCCGTAGAGCCACATCGTCCTCTCTTCAGCAAGCAGCTTTCCACTGTAATGCCAGGTCCGAAGGCACACCCTACAATGTAGTCACGGACACGACCGTCGGGGGCCAAAGAATCCATTTCTTTTGACCTGAGGCGATGCATGACACGATAAATTGAGGCCGAGCTTGAGTTGCCGTGGTTGACATAGGTGTCGTAACTGGCGCGCATATGTTGAGGGGTAATGCCTAAAGCTCGCTCAGCACCCGACAAAATGCTGGCACCACCAGGATGCATGGCCCAGTCGAAGTCTGCCGCAAGCTGGTAGGCGGGCGGCAGGTTCGGTACTGAGGCTTTGAGATCCTCGAAAGATGGGCTGATTGCCGCGCCTGTCAACTTTGGCACACGGGGTGTTAAGACGACTTTCCATCCTATAGAACTGACGCGTCAGACTGGGTCGCAGATGGGGAATTACTCAGAGTACTCACCATGCGCATCGGCATCAAAACCCAGGTCTTCATGAGTGTCTGGCAAGACCCTATGATCCCACCCAAGAAGCTGGTACACCGGAGGTCTCGCGCCGCCGATGCCGTTACTTAGGACAAGTGCGCTTCCGCAGTCTGAGAACAGACAAACACCGATCCGAGTCTCCTGGGATTTGTTGATACTGTCCAATTCGCTCCGGACCAGTGTCGTGCTGACCTCGAGGGCTACGCAGAGAATACGTGCAGGCTTTCCACGGGCGGTGTGACCCAGAGCGAGATTTGCGGCCGTTCGAAGAGCTGCCAGACCGCCGCTACATCCAACGCCATGAAGAAGGACTTTTTCGACTTGGTGCTTTATACCGAGATCCCTCGCCAGAAAGTGATCAAAGCCCGGATTTGCGCTGTCGGTGCATGTGGTGGACACGATGTGCGTTATATCTTCGAGATCTATTTGCGCCTCATCAATGGCTCTCCGGGCGGCTCTTACAGCCAACGGCACTCCATCTGACATGAATAGATCGTGAAGCTCGGCAATCGAGGGGGCAGTTTCCTGGTTAACGACGGGATGATCTGGTTGTCCAACCGAAGCACGATAATCGATACCGGTGTACCTATTGATAGCGAGGACCTTCTGCATCCTACAGGCGCGAAAACGTTTGGTGTCAGTCCGCGATCGGAGAGATGCCACACCGAGGTTGCTTTGCCAGGATTGGTGAGCACTTACGCTGGGGTGTCTGGGTAGAACTTGCGGGCCAAGGACTCTAGAGCCTTGCTGCTGAGGGCATGAGGAGGGTACTCGGCATCCAGACCGATGATTGAGAGACCGAGGTCCGACGAGGCATTCTGAGCCGCCATGATGATAAGCGTCCGTCAACGGTGTCCAAGCCGAGACAAGTGTGGCCGCAGCGTACGGCACCAGCCCTCCAGGATGAAGCTGTGGGTCCTGAACCCTCGATACAGCCAGCTGCAAATTCGTTTCTCGAGGTTGATCGGTCTGGGGGTTGCCGTTTTTGACGAGCCTTCGCCTGTTGCCACGCGTGCGTGTTGAGAAAAGGTGGTACTCGAAGTAGACCGCTACACAAGCAGAAAGTGAGGAAAGCTAAGACCCTAACAAAGGCGCAAGGAACCGGAGGAAGATAGGAAAATTTGGTCCGGGCAAAAATGATTGCCAAGGGATGGACACGCTGGAGAAGAAAATGGTGATGTCGTCGTGAATCCCAGGCAGGACAGAGCTATTGGACAATTATCGATGACGACACGTTGGGGAAAGAGAGCCCGACGCCGAAGATGCGATGGACCTAACGAGACAATTCGTGCGTGAATGCCTACTTACGTAGTCTACAGGGGAGAAATCCGTTCAAGGGTTTTCGATCTTGCATCCGTGCCTGGGCCGTGTTTCACCACCACCCTTCTTGTAACAGTCTGATGGTTTCGGGGGCTCCCACAGCTACATGCACAGTAGTACTAACCTCTTATCTCAACAGAGTTCCAGCTTCTGGCGTTACGCTTTCAGGGTGGAATTGCTAGTCGGCGGGCCAATACCAACGGGGAAACTGAAAACGCCGCCTCGAAGCATAGTCGGCTCAATTATCTGGGGTTTCGGCGCATTTCGTGCCCTTTTTGCGGGATCAACTATGTAGACTACGTCGTCATGGACGTGCGACGAGGGAGTGCGTGGCGAGCAGAAGCTCCTCTAATGCCAGCTTAGTTTGTGCGAGGTACGCTGTGAACACAGCCTAACGTAAACGCAGAGCCACAGTTTGCAAGGCTGGCGGAAGCCTCAATAGTGCCAACCTTGGTCTAGATGATCCTGTCCCCCCCCAACATCCAATATCTGCCACAACGACAACATTTTCCCAATGTTTTGCCCCCCAGGGTTTATGGCGCCCCCCGCTCTTCATCCTCCACACATTGACTGTAGCAAATACCGGTAGCGCGCTCTGAGTGTACCCTCGATCCTTTCACCTGCATAGGTACTCCGTAGTCATCAACAGACCCAGCCACCCAATGTTTTTTTTCACTCTAGAAACTTTACTATTCAATGCTTGACACAGTGAGTGCACGAGATGTGAACTGCCTTACGCATGAGACTGCCTCGTCATCGCCTAGTCTCGTACACTCACCGTATCAACCGTTTAAAGCTCGATGCGTTGAGCGATGGCAGCCACTCCAACGTACGATTGGCATGACGATCTAGATGAGGGTGAGGAAAGTCGCACACACTTTGACCAGCACACATTCGACTCACGCATCCAAATGGTATGAAGCTGCGGCTCAACAGATCCAGCTCATCCTGGTCGCTCACTGGCCCGCGGATCGTTTCGAGATGTATCTACGGAGTAGGACAGATACTTCTACCTGTCTAGCTGCTCCATGTCTAGAAAATGCAGGCGACAAGCCTCTGAAGCATGTCCATGTCCCCGCTGGTGTTTTCCAGTGATTGCACTGCAGTGTTTTCTTAGGCGATACCCGAAGTAGTCTTGAATTGAGAGGACGATGAGTGCGAAGGGCATTCTTGATGACGTGGGCTATTCGATGGGTATCTGTCTATTTACTTTGAGCTTGCCAGTAACAACAGGCCAGCCTTGATATACATTGTCATCCAGCAGACCATGCTACCATTAAACGCAATGCTGCGAACGACAGCGAACTTGCGATTATCCTGGAGCCAAACATATGTAATGTTGAAGATGAAACGGAAGGCCAGGTAGCCACTCGCCAGCAAGTTCGTTGTCTGGATAGGAACACCGGCCAGATTAGCAGCGAGGATCCCGCCGACGAACAAAGACAGTGTCTCGAAGGCATTGGCGCTAGCAGCCTGGGACCTCAGGATGCGGTTCTTCGTCTGTTGCAGATTGAGATCCGTTAGTGTGTTGACGCCAAAGTGGCAATTGCGCTGAGCTTCTTTCGCTTCTCAGAGACATGGCTAGGTAGGTGAACTCACGATCTTGTCGATTGACTCCGATGACTTGACAGCTTCGTTGAACTCCCTGGGATTCGCAGGATCGAAGACCTTTCCAGCCTTCAACTTTCCATAGACAGACGGCCACATAGCCAAAACATAGGCCACCGGTACCTAATCATCGCGTTAGTACCGAAGCAAGGAGACAGACATTTGCGCACAAATGTAATTTGCACAATATGAGCTCATTTACAGAAAAGAGAGAATAGTTGTGGCTGGGGTTCACGAGGCTGGCCATCTTGACGGCTGACGATGAGCGTTTGGGCGAGAGTTTGACGGTGTCGGATATGAGCCAAGTTTCACAGGTTCAGTTGATGTCGACAAGAGAGTGGTATCGTCACATGAACTCACCTGGCGGCGGGACCAGGGCATGCTTTATTCAACCGCGATGTGCGGCTCCTGAGTAGCGGGTCCTAAATCGAAGGCCATAGCGGTATCGTGGGCCTCGCGGCTCCCTCTAGAACTTTGACTCAGCTTTGTGGAGTCAGCCTCGGCAATTGAAGTCCCTTAGCTGCAGAGGCAGATTTCTCCCTCTCACAAACCCATTCGTGGTGCAGATGGACTGCCGATGTCAACAAATGCGTATCCTGATCATTGGTACCACTCCGCTGGGAGCTCTTACCAGGCGATGTCGGCTCATCGGGCCTGACGGAGGACCTGGTCTCTCTCTCATCATGTCTTGTAGTGTGAGAGGTCAGGCAGCAAACCATGTCTCATCTACGGCACAGACTTTGAGCGGCAACAAAAATCACTTGTGGCTTATACAGCCTGTTTGCCTGGACTTTCTGTCGCAAACCCTTTCCGCTATCGCGATGTGAGCGTCATATCATGGCTCGCCCTCCGTGAGCAAATGCCAAGGTGCCTCTGCCGTCTACCATGCATTCCAGTCTGCCGCTTTGATGTCAACGAAGGGGACTAATAAGTAGCGGGCATCTTACCATCGAATTACCATGTTTTATTTATATTTCTGTCCTTGCTGAAATAGAGCTCACCAAGCGAGTCGAATTCATCATGCGATTGGCACTTTTTGTGGCAAGCCTCTATGGCTCCAATGCTCTGGCAGCCTACACCGGTGACACCTCTGGCTGTGGCAGGTCCCATGCCAGCAATACGACGCAGGCTTGGAGCCTGACATCTCGAGGCTCAAATCGCACCTACTACGTCCATGTACCAGAGGACTACTCAGCTACCAAGCAGTACCCGACCATCGTGGGGTTTCACGGCCGCAGCGGCTCGGGCCTGTTTTTCGAAGCTGACACAGGCTTGAGCCAGGCGCAGTTCACGGGCGAGACCATTATGGTGTATCCAGATGGCGTCGACAAGACCTGGGCCGGAGCCAGTTACTCGGCTGTGTCTGTGGAGGAGGACCTCCAATTCGTCTGGGAGCTTCTTGCGCAGGTCCGCCGAGACTACTGCGTGGATAGCGCTCGCATTTCCGCGACGGGCCACTCCAATGGCGGCGGTTTAGTGAACCTCATAGCTTGTAACGCCACCGTTGGGGCCGAATTCGCAGCCTTTGCAGCTGTGTCGGGCGCCTTCTATGAGGATCAAGAAGAGTCTCTGTGCGAGCCGGCGAGACGTCTGACGCCCATGTTGGAGATCCATGGTGGGAAGGACGACGTCATCTCGTATAATGGAGGGAAGGGTCACGGTGGTGAGATACCCTCTATACCCGACTGGTACGTGATTTTGTGACAACCATGTAAGCTTGTGTTTCGCTAATGGATAATGGTGCTCGGTCGATTAGGTTAGAGAGATGGGCAAAGAGGGACGACTGCGTTCAAAAGGAGTCTGTGGAGATCTTCGACGGACAGGTAGAGCATCTCACCTGGCAATGCCGCGGTAAGAGTGGCGCTCTGCAACATTACAAAGTAAAGAATGGAGGCAAGTATTTCTCGCGTAACCTTACAAGTCAACCAAAGTGCACAGTATCTAGTCAGCGCTCAATATTTGACGATTCGGTGAGGATTAGTTTGCTGATCAGCTCCCTCGTGCAGAACATTCCTGGGCAACCGCGGATCCCAGCCCATCACAGAGAAGCTACGCTGACCCGCCGGTTCCCATCAATGCCAGTACCATAGTGCCTCAATTCCTACAGGAGTACGAGAGACCGCCCGCAAAGTAAGTTGCTGTAGAAGCCCTAGCGCCCTGACCAGACAAACCGAGCTTGTTATGTACTTGCTCTTGTGTTGCACCAGGCTAACATGCATTAGCGAGGATCTAAACGACGCCGGAGACAACGGCGCTGAGGGTTCCGCAAAACGAAACAAGACCGCATGGGCTACTATGCTGCCTGGGCTTATGGCTGTTATCGTGATCGCACTCTAGTGTCCTAGTAATAAGCAGATTCGCGTCAATACCATCATTCACGTTGAATACTTGCCTCAGAAGACCGCTGTTAGTAAAACATTCGAACTTAAGCAAACGTATCATGCTCATATCGAGAGCATGTTGCCAAGCTGAGATCGTGAAAGCTATATGCAGTATGTCGTTCTGTGCATAAGTCTTCTGAATAGAGCTGCTATCTAGCGTAGTCACCACCTTCGCTAGGCTCATCACTGCACCGTGACCAGATCTACGCCATCTCCCTTGTCGACCTTCACGAGTGCGTAAGGAGTCTCCCTTGTCAGTTTGAACACAATCTTCCTACAGATCTTGATCTTGTTGGACTAGTCAGGAGAAGCTTGAACGCTGCGCTTCCTTGCGACCTTTGATCATCATAGCATCGCGGAAGGCTTCCCAGCGTTGGCGGAGAATATCTCGGGAAGCGCTTCGCTGACTCCTTACGTCCTCTTGATGCATCTAGGGCAGATTTCTCAAGCGCCAAACCTGCCTAAATGCTCGCTCGGTGAATCCGCCTACTCACAGCATTATCGCGAGAGCTACGGCGACAAGGGATGGGTCGCCAAGGAGTAATGAATCCCACAACCTGCCATACGCAAGATAACTTCAAAACCATGACCTCCAGAGATCTAACAGCCGTGATCTCAAGAAACTATTCTCTGCATATATTCAAGGTACCGCAAAGTAGCAGGATGGATTGCCAGCAGGTCGTCGGGCCACTCACAGCCAAGTCCAGGAAAACCTCCATACTCTGGCTACGAAGGAATTCCTCGCCCTGACCTGAGGCGCCGACCGAAAATAGATCTCTCTTTGTGATCGATGGTTCTCTACGTGCAGTTTAAAGCTCAGCATACATTATTTGTATACGCAGACCGAGCAATTCTGTCCAAGGTTAACTACCTTATAGGCTTATATCGCTTGATCATATCGGACAGCGAGTGGAGTGTGAATGAGACGGCAACTCAGACGATCCCATCAGCAGAAATCCAAAGTAACTACCCACTTGGACAAAAGGAGTGTTTCGCTTCTCTACAGCTGCGCCGCTTATCATAAGGTCTTACCCACGTATCTACCAATACCTTTGGTAAACAGCAGTGGGACTTAACAGTACTATAATAGCGGGGGAGCAGCCCCAGACCTGTGCCTAGAAACGCCATCACTTCCCCGCCCCCACCTCATCTGTCAACTAGAATCGCCAACTGTCGGGCCTACCTTAGCCACACCAGTAGGGCCAACTTTAGAAAACAGCAACCACGAACTGACAAGTCCAGCGAGAGCAGCGCCATTACAGCGTCGGTCAGGGCTCTTCAGTAGGAAGGTTAGAGATGAAGCCTGGTCGTGATGGCGATGCAGCTGTGGGCGACGGACCCCAAGAGCGGCAATCAAGCACTCTCACGTCTTCGCCGCCATCGACGCCTCACAGCCCTGGGCTCAACGCCGACCCGCAACAATGGGACGGTAGTGTTGTGAACCAAATTGAGGCGGATTCTCTCAACGACCGTCAAAGCGATGACGACGGCTATGAGTCGGGCTCGAGTCGGGAGTCCAGAGCTACGGCCTCGTTGTCGTCCAGCATCAATGACTACATGTTCGAGAACAATAGGCGCTATCACAAGTTCAAGGAGGGCAGGTATCTGCTGCCCAACGACGAGATCGAGCAGAATCGCGAGGATATGAAGCATCATATGGTCATGTTGCTGTGCAATCATGAGCTTCATTTTGCGCCATTGCAGGACCCACAGAAGGTGCTTGACATCGGGACGGGAACTGGTATCTGGGCAATTGAAAGTAAGTGACATGTCGCTTTCACCGGGTCACACGTTGTCATTGCGCAAAAGTCTGACACTCAGACACTTCCAACACAGTGGGCGATAAATACCCTGGCGCTGATATCGTCGGGATTGACCTAAGTCCCATTCAATCATCATGGGTACCACCGAATGTGAGGTTCTTCATTGACGACGTTGAGGCCGACTGGGTCGACGCGGAAGCCAGCCTTGATTATGTGCACCTTCGGCACATGGGTATGGCCATAAAAGATTGGCCTAGGACCCTCAAACAAGCCTATCAGTAAGAAGTCATTCTGCATATGAGTATCTTATCGGTGTCGGTTACTGCACGTTGGCGAGATATTGCAACTGACGAGAGCATGCAGAGCATTGAAACCTGGGGGTTGGATCGAGTTCCAGGACTTGAGACTAGCTGTGGCCTGTGACGACGACAGCATGCCCGAAGATTATGGGGTTGGCGAGTTCCTCACTAGGCTCGGCGAAGGTTTCTCCACCCTCGGCTACGATCTGCTGAGCCTGGAGATGAACCAGAGCAGACTGCAGGAGTCCGGCTTTGTCAACATCAAAGAGATGATCTGGAAAGTCCCCATTGGTATCTGGCCGAAGGATAGGATGTTGAAGGAGGTTGGCATGTACAACCGTGAGGTACTTGCCGAAGCCCTGCAAGGCGTGAGCATGGGCCCGTACACACGAGGGTTACGATGGTCAGCGGCAGAGGTCGAGGTCTTCCTGACGAGGGTCCGCAAGTCATTGATGGACAGCAGTGTGCATTCATACTATACCTTTCACGTGGTGTATGGGCAGAAGCCGATGGGCTAGGATGAGGCTCCCACTTACTGCACATTTCTCCTTCTGTCACGTTTTGAATGGCTAGTCTTCTCGATAAATACCCATAGTCTCATGCACTTGTTGTCGGTGAAGGGCACCTCACTTGCTGACACCCCTTTTTGCAACGACCATGTCCATGTGTTTATCCATGTTCTGAACGAGCTTGCCTTCGTTGATGGCGGTATCGACAGCCTCGGCGCACCGTTCTACAACCTCAGCACCATACGCGTCCATTGCAGGCATGAGACCTTCGTCCCCTTTGGAGACCTTCACCAGCGTCGCCACCAATTTGGAGGCGTCATCTATCGCGTGGTTGACACCCTGACCTCGAACTTCAGATGTATCTCAAAGTTAGAAAACATAGCTGAGATCTCGTTGAAAGAAAGAAAAAAATACGAGAAATGGAAACAAGAATGCTACAACTCACAAGGTAGCATAGCGTGCGCGGCGTCGCCAGCCAACGTGATGCGACCACCATGGTTTGGCCATGGGATAGTGCGCCAATATGTGAGCGAGCGAACAAAAGCCGAGGATCCATGCGACAGTGCTTCAGCAGCGGACTTGAAGGGTTCACAAAACGCAGCTGTGTTTTCCTTTATGATCCTGACCGCCTCGTCCCCCTCAATCTTGGGAGATTCCCCGCGCCATATGCGAGTGATATTGAATGTCCATGTCGAGGTATCATCCGGATCTTTAGCGTCGTCCACTTTGATCGCGATTTAGTTTGGGGAGTTGATACTTCACTTCGGAAGTGCAGGAACAGGACAAAAAAACGTACCTCCCAGAGCACACACACCCATTTCAGAGTAAGCCATAGTCCAAGCTGGGTGGGCCTGAAGTGCCAGCTCAGCCTTCTCGCGACCAAGCACCGTACTAGTATAGCCGCACACAAAGTCAGATTGAACGCAGCGTGCCTTATCCTCGCCAAGCAAGATCTCTCTCATCCTAGATCGCGGCCCATCAGCGCCAACTACCACATCTGCAGTAGTGGTCGATCCATTGTCAAATGTAATAATGACGCCGTCATCATCAGCTTTGACCGAGCCGACCTCCTGATTCCAACAGATATGAACGCCAGTGCTCAATAGCTTCCTGAATTTGTGTCTTAAGAGTCGGTTTATGACCCCTGGTGGCGAGCGAAAAAGCACCTCGCCATTATGACCATTAAAGAATGTGATGCCTTCAATAGCTTCCGTGCTCGCGTTGGGATTGCAGAAGGTCGTGTGGATCTGAGCCCACAGCTCGGACGGTATCAGAGTCTTTATAATCTCAAATCCCCAATGGACCATGAAGCTGATCGGCCGAGGCTCTGCATGAATGATGAGCAGGTACTACATCTAGTCCGAGCAGTTGAGAGGTTCTTATGGCTGTTCAATCTTACCAAGACGGTCAAGGGAATCCTGCTTCTCGTATACAGTAACCTCGAAGCCATTCTGGAGATCAAGCTCAGGTCAGAATATGGGAGAATACGGAGTATGTACCGAGCATGCTGACGCTTACCATCATCAAGCCTTGAGCGACGAGGAGACCAGTAACTCCAGCACCAACCACCGCGACACGCTTCGGACGGCTACTCATGTTCCCTGTCTTACGTACAGAAGATAAGAAATCATGCAAAGTATGACGACGCTCAGATAGACTATCGTGACATGACAGGGCCGCGGAGGTTGCTATTGTTTCTCGATCTTTGCTGGTCAAGCTTACGATCTGGTGGCATCGCGGGGCCAGAAAGGCGGGGTAACTTCTCATTGCCTCCTCTGCCTTTGTCGCTTTGCCCTGGGCCCATGTAGCTGCACAACTCCAGGCGCAGGAGCCACGTTCAGGGAGGTAGGTTAACTTCTTAGCGATGCCCAGGACGATTTGGTGTATTTTCAACCCCCTCCTTCCCTTTTTTCGTCGCACACATATGTACTACTAACGGCTCAGATGAGGGCACTCAGCAGGGCTGTCAGCACGCCTCGGCTCGCCTGATCATGAGTATTTGAACGTCCCCCCGCGTTACCAACCGGTCACGTTCCTGATAGCTTCCTCCAGGATCGCTGCCCCTTGTGCTTGCGTTGCTGCATTCGGGTGGTAATCGCATCCGACGTCCGATCCCTGTGGAGGCCAGTCCACGAAATGCATCTTGATCTTGGGTAATTCCGCAATCGCTCTTTTTAGCACCGTGACGTGTGTTGAGTGCTGCGCGTCCTCCGCTGTGGGATAATTATCATTGAGCAGGGGCGATGACATGAGGAAGAAGTTGGCGTGGGTGTAGTGCTTATGTATCTTCTTGACGAATGCGACTAATGCTGCCAACAGCCGATCGGGGTCGACTGGATCGCGAGCATTCAGGTATGCAAAGTCATTCGTCCCGAGATTGATCACAATCACGTCCGGGTGCCACGAGCGTGGGAACGTGTAGCTGTTATCCGCGTCCTCCGCGCCAAACCGCGTGTAAAGCTGCGGCATCACCGGTTCTGAGTCTGATGTCGGTGACGGATAGTTTCGGACCAGACCCTTACCGCTCCAAGCGATCACGCTATAGTCAGCGAACAGGGCATTAGCCGCTAACGCGCCGTATGTCTTGGGGTTGTTCTGCAACGTAGCAGAGTCGGTGCATGGTAGGGTTCCGTCGAGGCCATAGCCGACTGAGATAGAATCCCCGATGATCTCTATCTGTCGCTTGGGTCTCTTATGCGTCACAAAAGACCCGTCAACAATGACATCAGTCACGCGGAACGACCCATATTGTGCTTCAGAGCGCTTGCGCAATTCGACAGTGTGGTGCCCTTCTTGCAATTGTGGTGTAGATATCGCGGTACCGTTGACAGCGGGGATCACTATTGCTTCTCCATCAATGAACAGAGTCACACTTGCCGCACCGATTTGGTCATCAATCTGGATGGATGCTCCAGTCCCCTTGAAAGAAAACGCCACTCCAGTGCTTGGCCAAGTAAGGTATTCGGTCTCGCTATTAACTCGGCCAATAAATCGCCACTATGCACCAGAATCGTTGGCAAGAAGTATCCCTAGTAGCAAAAGTTGTAGAGGAGAGAAAAGAGAGAGCAAACGGGCTCATCTCACGCTTACCTGTGGCTTCCGCCCTGCGGATGCAGTATCACCCATGACTGCTGCAGCTGCAAGAGCTACAATGAATGTACTCGGGAATATCATGTCGTGCGTATGTACAGCAAAGGTAGTGTAATATAATAACTCGTTGTATAACCAGACGAATATTTATTTGTCCCTGATTGCTAGTCTTTCATAGAAGAGCTGACCATGCCTCAGAAGAAAGGCTGGGTTTTATAGGCATACGAAATTATATACTTCCGACTTCGTTCTTAACTTGCCCCAGATTAATTCAATTCGGAGCAACGGAATGAGAGGAAAGGGGCTTAGTGTCATGTCTAACATTTATCCGGATATTAAATTAACTGCTATGTAATACAATATCTCCATGGCACCTTCGTCTCTAGCGGTAATTGAAGGCCCAGTACATAACAAGACGCTACATACGGATATTTAGAGAGCTCACGGATATATTGATGGCATATTGATAATATGAATGGCAACCTATAAACTCGGCATCATCGCCTATTGATCAGCTCCGCACTGCTCGGATGCACACTATGTTGCATTATTTAGTTGGCAGACGTGATCCCATCCACAGCGATAGCGAATACTATGAACTTATAGCAGCCACACTTGTCTAATTCTTAACCTCTTTTTACGGCGCGAATCCCACCCCTAAGCTGTTCTACACATAACAACAAATATGTTATTGTAAATTCTATCCACAAACTCAGGTTTGTAGTCATCTTGAATTCACAGGGTACTAATAGTAGTGGTTGCCATTCTAATCGATTGACTAATAAATTCATAGGGTTTAAAACAAATCTTAATCCTAGAAGGCTTCGCTTCTGAAGTAAAAGTCTCTTCCCATATATAACACCCCTTCGAAGAACATACTTACTAAGACACTAGGAACTAATGTAATTTACCACACCTGTGTATTGACAACTACTCATAGGTTTAGGGTACTAAATCCTGCCCTGCAAGCAGTGATCGCACAGTAACCGTCCGTCTTCGAAGTGAAAACAGCTCACGTCCACTTCATAACTTTGCGACAAGATTATTGTCCGGTGGGAGGTGTGGCGTTGACTCCATCTCGGGTTTCCTCTTGCCCTGTGCGAGAATTGGTGTACTGTGCCTGGCTCGTGAAGCTTGGGCATTCGCCGTTGCTCACGTCATAAGTGGCTTGTGCCCAGGTGTCTCCTCTAACAGTATTAGGGACGTCCTTGGGAGATAGGCTCGCGCCTTCTGCTGTCACGGAAAATTTAACATTTTGAAGAGGAAGATCGTCAAAGTTCCAAAGAGTCAATGTGAGAACGCCATTCTCGCAGCTCATGCCCAAGTAGCCATCAGCGAGATCACTTGGGTTCGTGGTAGGCCTGCCAGCTCGCTTAGATGGGGTGACGCCGGCTCTATAGGCGACGCGTTGCCCTAGGGCATCTGCGTTCGAGACTGACTGGATCTGGGTATTATTCGCGTAGTTCGACCCGGTCAGATAGTAGTTCTTGGTGTAGGTGTTGTTGCCTGTGTTGACCCCATTAACAGCTACCCAGTTCTGATCTGAGAGGAACATGTTTTGCAAAAATGTCATCGAGTTGGAGCCCTCGTCGGTATAGATAGCTGCCCAGGTTGCTCCGAATGCGTAATTCTCGTGGAATAGGGTCGAAGGGGACTTGCTCAGGGTGTAAAAAGCTCCAAGATCCGTATGCGAGTATCCATACTCATTTACCAGGTTTGCTTCAATGAGGTTATTCATGGAAGTCGTCGGAGTGGTGTATAAGGGCTGATATTTATAAAGTCCACGCTTCTCATACTCGGGGCTGCCACCAGCATCATTCGCGCCCCAGCCATATCCATGACAGATACCAGAGTAAGTCGTATGAGAAATATCGTTGTGTGAGATCTCCGAAAACTGAAGGTATGTAACGAAGATTGGTACTGAAGCGCTGAATAGGGCTGTGTTGTTGGTGAAGACGTTGTTGGAAATGAGAATATCCTTGTTGACCTTGAGTTCAGAATCAGGATGGTGAGCTTCATCTTGAATTCCTCCTCCCGTAACGGAATTGCCCATCACTTGGGTAAAATGTGCGCCTGTTACAGAGACGTTCTGTGCTCCCAAGCCCACACCAGAGATATGAGCATTGTCGTCGTTGCCGATGCCTACTCCCCCGGCTCCCAACTGCGAATAGCTACCACCAATAAACGCAATGTTGTGAGCAGCACTAATCTGGATTGCTGAGGGCATTTGCCACCAATGAGGCCGAGTCGCTTCAAACTCTGGATAGGCTGTGAAGTTGCCGATATAGCCACCAGTCTGTTGATCAACATACCCGTTCTCTGACGGGAACATCCAAGTCGTATGGGCCTTGCAACATGAGTTAGAATTGACGGATATAGTTATTAGGTCTCGGCCAGCTCAATACTTACAAAATTGAGTCCCGAGAATAAAATATCGTGGGCAGGGCTATCGTACGTTCCAGAAACAGAGACTAGACATTCTAGGAGACCGAGATATGTTTCGACGGTGCTCATGTCTTCTCCATCCAAGGGCTTGTAATAAACCAATCCGGCATCTGAGTCCAGATAAAACTCACCACCCTCGGTGAGAAGGGCACGGACATTCTGGACCCAGACACCAAAGTCAGCAAAAGGATTAACCACAGTATCCCAACCCCAAATATTGTTAGCCCAGGAATCCGGGGCCATGACAAGTTCGCGTTCTCCCACAGATTGAATAGGATTATAACGGTCAGTAAATGAGTTAATGAAGCGTACTTCCCCTCCCGCAATGCCTGGCGTGGTTTGCAACCAGTCATACTGAGGATCAGTCCAGGTCATGCCGGTGCTTGTGTAAGAGAAGTCCTTCCTGTTGGCAATCTTTCGCCGAGCGTAATTCGAGGCTTTTCCATTGACATAGAGGTTGCGCGACTTGGTACCTTTCGGAACAGAGGCAGAGTAGACCCCATTCTCGCCCTCCGTCCAGCCTGTTACTCTGAGGCCGCCGGTAATGATTGCATTGCCTCCGTCTGCCTTCCAAGTTACAGGCTGCCCACTCTTGCCGGAGTGTGCACCTGTGAAGTTCAATGGTGCGTTCAGACTATAAACCCCATCGGCGAGATGGACCGTAATAGCTTCGCTAATACCCCCACTAACCAGCTGTTCGACAGTTTGCAGGGCAGTCGCGAGGGACAGGAAGGGGCTTTGAGTACTGCCATCGTTTTGATCAGATCCTTCTGTAGAGACGTAAAGATCAGCGGCGCTAGCGAGGCCAATAAGACAAAGAAGGCTCAAGGTTTTCATAGTGACTGATCGCATATGAACTGATGCTGAAGTGTATATCACAATAGAATAGCAGGAAGTCGCTGGTGGCTACTAACAAAGCTTATAGCAATGGAAATAGCAGAATATTTATATTTTCTGTGTCACCCTACTTGGCTACCTGACCATTGTTCTACGGAGAATCTGTTTATAGCCTAATATTGAAAGTGCTTTGCGATTGTTGTGATCTGCAAAGTGATCTGCATTACCCCAGAAGTCCACACATTAAAATTGCGTATATGCACTACGTCCTAAAAGCTAGCCTCTATCCAACTACTAACTTTGGCCAGTGGAACTTTCGGATGCGGGGTGCAGTTCGTCTTTAAGCGATGTTACGCAACTCGGAATCTAAAATTATCCGACGGCAACACGGCTTATTACGTAGAGATCATACAACCTTCTTGCTTCGTATCGCTCGGAAGTTGCAAAGTCTTCTAACGTTATACAAAAGAGTTGAAATAAATAAAGGCCCTAAATAAAGAATCGTCATGCTAATATATTCCCTTAGAAGTAACTATTATCTTTTAGATTAGTTCTCCTATACATTCATGCTAATTCTATTAATACTTTGCTAGCTAGCGAATATCTAGCTGCGGGCTAAAACAAGAATATCCTGCCCCTGGCGCACTAATGCTTTAGCTTGGTATATGTATCAGAAAGCCGAATTCTGACCGTCGGTTAAATCTTTCTCGGATACCCTCCCTACTATCTTTGTCACTGCTGCCCTCGATAATTAAGTTTTCTAGCTTGCACATGACCGTAATATCCATTCTTTATTCGGCAGGAGAAGCCCAAGGTATGGATAAATATGATAGCTGCAGCAAACTCCATACTTATTGTTTAACCGAGAAAGAGGGGAAGTTGAGTTAGTAAAAATCATCACTTTAATTTTGGTAAACGTGAAGGCATGTCGGGCAATTCTGGAATTACACTAGGTTTACTGCGATGAGGACAAGGACCAAGAAAGCTTCGAATACTGCCTATACAGTAGGTAATACATATGAAACCATCCTACTGAAAGGATATCTGAGAGCATTCTTTTAATCCAGCTTATCATGTTGTGGGAGACCAACAAGAAGGAGAGAGCGACTTTATCTATAGGGATGGGAGTTCTAGAGTACTCAAATAATCTTATGCCCTTATTCTTAGTCAAATATCCGATTTCGTAACAATAGTCTTACTATAGGTAGATTTAAAATCAATCTAATGCTTGCTTATATGAATAGATTACAAAGTATAGCTAATTACAAAGTATAGCTAATAAGATAAGAGAATAGACCGTAGTGATATAACCACGCTTAGGGAACTTAATAGCTAGGATATACTGCTAGCTAACTCTTTGGCTATTATAAGCTACTAAGTCTGATTACGACATCTCATTTATAGTAAAGAGCGTTGCTGGGAGGCCTTCTAGATTCAGATGTGCAACGAAGTTTGTTCAGGCATGTTTTGTGGTAAGGCTGGAAATTCGCACAAACGATAAGACACATTAACAAACATTAACTTAGCACTACAGCATATTGAAACCAAATTAGGGTCTATCGCATACTATATTTTATACGATATATTACTATATTTATTATCCTCATAAATTTTGTATTAGCAGGTCAGCTTATGTCTTGTCACCATCATCGACTTAATAAGGGCATCTCTAGCAGCTAAGATAGCTCGAACCCCCTGACCATGGTTCGTGACATAACTACTCTTTCCCCCAACAGCGGATCTAGTGCTATGTAAAAATTGCGTGACTTCTGACCTATATTAAGACCTTGGCCACATTGCTGTCTTATTTAGTTAGTGTCTAGAATGTTCAATGTTCCACTTGCATAACAAATAGGTATGGCCTTTGAGACTAAGGGTTACCATGAGTTTTAAAAAGGTATGCCTGGAGTGATGAATAATGGTAGTCTATGACGAGTGCTTCTGTACATTACTGCTGGTATACACCGCATCTCTTATTCGTCTTGTAGACAAGGACCCCTGTGAGATGAAGGTGGAGAGGACTAGTCTATCCCCTCGGCAGTCGTATGGCTACACTCAGGGATTCTGTTCCAATCAAGATGGGGATACATAAGGCGTCACCTAAGTTGCTTGGGCCGATATGTATTCTGCCCCGGCTGCTTCTCGAGGATCTACTTCCCTCTTGGCACTTTTTTTGTGAAGGGTCACCTATTTTTTGATGGTTGCTGAGTACCTATCGGAACCAATTGATCCATCTTGGCAAAGTGGATAGGTGTAGCCATACGACTGTCGAGGGGATGTACATATTCTAGAAATCTACCAACGGAGGAGAACTGCACAGACGAGTAAATTCACCTTAAGTAACTCATGCATGTCACTATACTTCCCATGTCAAGGTAATTACAAGCTGAAAGTGATTTACAATGTATAGAATACTTGACAAAGACAGACGCCGTGAGACACTGTTTTACCCCACCTAGGACCAAAGTCTCCGGCTCTATTACCTCGAATCTACGATCTTCAGGTGAATGATCCGATCGGCACCACCTAAATCCCTGGTCTCGTGGGAATGTTACTATAAGCGCAGCGGAAAGGGGGCATTGAGAAAAAGCAAAATCCGACCACGATGACGAGTGCAAGTCTGCTCTCATTGTTTCTATCCGATCGATGACCTCACAATATCTCGACTATAAGCAAAGAGCTTGAGTTGTATCTAAGACTCAAGTGTATATAAAGAAGCATAATTCTTCCGAATTGCCTCAATCATTCTTAACAGCAATCCTGCTACTACACAACAGTATTCCCCCAATAGCTATCAAACATATAAGATGTCTGACTACAAGCCCACCGGTAAACTTTTCTCCTTCTTTGAACTCACACTCGATCACTAATAGACGCAGAGCACGATGGTCTCCGCAAGGATGGCCAGCCTGACCAGCGTGTTGGCACAGGCGAGTTCGCCCACGGCAAGGTTGACCCTCACAAGGCTGGTCAAGAGGGCGGAAAGAGTTCTGGCTCTGGCTCTGGGGGTGATGCTGCAAATGACAGCGCAAGCGGCGATGGCGGAGATTATAAGCCCACGGAACATGGCGGCCTGAGGAAGGATGGAAAGCCCGATGGTCGCGTGAAATAAGCTTACTGCTACATTACACTTCTCTTTTTGCTCCAAGTCTTTGACAAATACATAAAGGCTAGGTGGGATGTCTCGGACCTATCAGGCTACTTGGAACTAGTAATGCTCACAAACGTACCCAAGATATTTCTAGACTGTGAAAGTGTTATTGTGGTGACCTAAATATTGCTTAAAGAAGTGGAATAGTAGACACATCCCATACATAGATACGCTTCTGAAATATCTCGGATTCCTAAATAAAAGATATAACCTTGGAATTTTACCTTTTCTTCTCGCCTACTCGCATTCTTCTCTAGATATATAAAGTGATACCTGAGAACATATGCATAAAAAGTGTTTTTATTTAGTTACTAATATACTGGAGGCTTTATATAGATCCTAAAGCCTCTTTCCCTTCTAAGTACATCCGGCCATTACCAGAAAGGTCCATGAAGTAGCGAAACCCTTGCTTAGCTCTAATAGCATAGTCACATACAGCAACTAAAGAAATGCTATTTGCTACATGATTGGTAGCGAAGCCTCTAAACAAGCTTACATCTGGTACGGCAGAATACAAGCCAACGATTTCAAGACGCTCCTGGACAGATTCATCGCGGCACCGGCCTGTCCAGCTACGATCCTACAGCCGCCGATCTACGATATGTTTGGGGGCGGCTGCCCCCAGAAGAGATCGCTGGTGCAGGAAGCCACGGAGCACAATAAAATTATTGGGCGCTAGGTTTCTTGCGAGTGTACTATGGATGACTGGATGAAGCTGGTGAGCTACGTCACCTACATGATCAGGCTAGGAGATATGGCCTTTGGTGGCATGCGTCTGCTATAGGATAGCATCTTTGCTAATGAACTCGGAAGAGGAGTCGACTCGGATACCGTCGTAGACTCCTTGATCGACTATCCACGCATTGATACCCATATTAGATCGAGTATATCCTGCTTAACCCGTACGCAGCCGCAGATGCCATATAAGATACCAGGTCGTCTAGCTCGGAGGTCTGTGAAGTATGGCAGCCAGCACAGCTTCTGAACAAGCGCAAGCATCTGAACGGTGCCTGGTCCACTGACCTGGGCAAGAAGGGACCGCAGTCGCTGAGCCTATGGACAAGCGCGTACTGTGGGCCATGAGTGGTGACGTCCAAGGGGTGCCTACAGCTGCCACCGTCACCCAAGCGATATTGGATGGCGACCTTACTCTTCACTATGCCCGATGGATATGGGCAATAGGAATGGACGGCGATTTTGAGACTGGACCGCTTCTTAAGCTAGCATACTGAATTAGTGTTGAGGTAGGGGTGGATATAAGACGCGACACAAGATATGCCCCCTACAGGGACTTGAATGATGCCACAAGAGGTGACCGAGGGGTTAGTGAGTGACTCCCGTTTCCTCGACACCAGCTACGCTTTCCGTCCTCGCGAGCAGCTACCTCGTATAGCAACTCCCTATCTCAGAGACAGTTTCTGCAGAGGAACCCGCAGTTAACGCAGATGTATAGTTTTCCACTCTCATTTTTCGCCGAGGCCTGAAGAGTGGCTGAGGGCTGAAGGTTAATACACGTACATGGGCGTCGAAGGCTTTAGATTGTTTCACGCACGGGAACCTAAAATGGACCCAAACAGTCCAGACGCAGCGTGGCGTGTAGATGCCCGCACCAACCTGGGATATACCGCGAGGAGTGGCTGGTACTGCTAGGAGAATGACGGTATATAGTGAGTTGGCTGGCCACACGGCCCTCAGGCACAAACCGAGATGGGTCGTATCTTGCGGGACTGGGGCGCGAGGCTCTGGCGTGGCGGCTACTTCTCCAGAGAGGGTCTTCGGCTTATCCTCAAGCCTCCTAGTAACTCTCCACCCGGTGAGGAAGTTGACCCTGAGAACCCAGGCTACCTCGTCTACCCTCCCACTGGGTGGACTTCAATCATGGGCCCAACAATAAGTCCTTATGACGTCAATTTTCTCCTCGGAGACGGTTCATATAATTTTGCACCGGAGCCGCCCCCGCAGGACTGAAAACGAGGTTTAGTACTTCTGGAATAGTTGGTCTCTTCGCAAACATAAAGGTCTTGCCATCCTATGCAGGTTAGATGGTCACAGCAGTAATCATGTGCTGTACTTGAAAGATGAGGCTGATGAGCCATGATGTGGCACAGACCCTATCATAACAAAATTAGCATCGAGCCTAAGTGAAGGGAGACTAGGGGATACAAACACGCTTTCGTATTTTTATAGACCCTATGAGTATCAATATTGTTTGAAACTGCTGTAATACCTTTTGAAAGTTACCTTTGTCATTATGGCTATGTGATCAGAAACCTGCGCCAGCCTCTAGAAGGAGCTCCATGATGACAGCGGCGGTTTCTTGTCTGTCCGGATGTAAGAAGTTCGATTCGGCTACCAGCCTCGTGGGCGTCATCTAGTCTCCGTACGCCGATGACACGCTGACTCCATGAGATAGTAGACCGCGGATCACGCCAACCGCGCCACGTTCCGCAGCCCAATGGAGAGGCGGGAGGTCGGGCTTCTTGATCATCTTCACTGTGCTGGGTTCTTCCATGGCCGATGGAAGACGGCGGCCCCAAGGGACGTTTGGTTCCCAGTACCCTCGTTTCGCAACGGGACTGAGGAGTGGAGCACGAGCCTCAGGATCAACGCCTCGAATGATAAGGTCTCTGGTAAAGCCAGCAATGTCACCGCTTCTTTGGTCATCGTAGTGAAGAGCAAGAGCGTGCAGTGGTGTCCACCCCTCATCGGTGATGACCAACGGATCCGCACCATGAGCCAGGAGGAACTGAGCAGTCCGTAGGGCATGTCGGAGCTTCTTAAAAAGACCATCCCCATAATTGAGGACGTAGGCGTTCCCTGGAGTTAGGGCGCACATCAGGGGTGTCCATCCGTTGCTGTTGCGAGCGTTGACATCCAGACCACGAGCCACCAAGAACTCGATGGTTTCATGACGGTCGCCGAGAGCAGCAAAATGAAGCAACGTCTCTCCTGTATGATTTTCCACGCGCAAGGCGGCCTCTATATCCAAGGAAGAGGAGAGGTACAGGCGGAAATAATATAGGTCGTCGAAGGCAAACGCGCCCCAATGCAAAGGGCACTCTCCCATCTCATCTGGCTGGACGACCGAGGCATGGTGCTTTAGCATCAAGCGAATAGCCGCCTCGTTGATGATGACCCGGTCCGTGGTAAGATCTCGTAGCGGCACACGCGATGCAAGGAGATGCAAAGCAGAGAGACCGTGCGCATCTGTCTTGTTCGGATCTGCGCCTTTCTCCAATAGAGCCTTCACTGCTCCAGTGGTGTTCCCATGTGCTGCAGCTTAGGTTAGGTTAGGTTAGGTTAGGTTAGGTTAGGTTAGGTTAGGGGTTAGGGTTAGGTTAGGTTAGGTTAGGTTAGGTTGAAGAGGTTAGGTTAGGTTAGGTTAGAAGGTTAGGCATCTTCACGATACTCAACAGGTTTCCAACGACACCTGCCACCAAGCTTCTCACCCTTACAACACGCAATAAAGTCGTTTCCTCTAAGTCGAGGAAACGCTTCAGCCCGGCAACTCACTCCGGTCATGTTCACTTCAACAACACGATCCTTCGATCACCTCTCCCACTCCTGCGACCAAATACCACAGAACACGAGCGAGCGAGTCCCGCCGGACGCACCCTGACGTTGATTTGGAAGTCCTCGTCGATATGAACTATCCCTCGCCCCGCACACCGGGGCACTATCCCGACAACTCCTACGAATACTGGGAAGCCGGCCCATCACCAACACCAACACCACCTTACCAGCCCATGGCCACACCGCGGAGAACCTCGACGGCATGGGGCCACGCTCGAGGTACTAGCTACTCAAGCCCTCGTCCATCCAAGGACTCTCCGCGTTTCAACAGTCAGGGCTACTATTCTACTGCCACTGACCCGCGGCCATCAGTGAGTGAAAAACATTTCTACCGGCCCTCTGGAGCCACTCAACGTTCTTCGCCGAAGCGCGATCGTCGCCACTCGTGCACCTATGTCCGGACTTCAACACCCTATGGAGAATCCGACGAGGACGAGATCTTCGAGGCTTGGGGACATACCTATGTGTTACCCGCACAGTCCAAGAGCCGCCGATCGAAGCAGCCTTTTCACCCTTCTCACCCTCATGGGTACTGGTACGAAGATGGGGTGTGGTTTGCTGATCACGACTACCTACAGAGCACCGCCCCGATTTTCAGTGCAGAGTTCCAAGACCCTCTCCCTCCCTATCCAGGCTTGCGATCCCCGACGGCAGTTCCCCCCGTCAGCACTCCGGGACGACCACCCACTGTCCAAGCACATCGACGACAGGCGTCTGCAGCTGCCGGGCCCGTGCCCTTCCGACCAGGCACAGCTGTGCCTCGATCCACCCGCCGCCCTAGTGTATCAACGAGCGCGAAGCAGCAGCCTCCTCGGCGGCGGCAGGCGACGGAAAAAGACCGCGAGAAGTACGCTATCAGGGAGGACTACTCAGTGAAGAATTGGGATCCTGAGGAGGTACCTATCCTGCTTCTGGGCAGCGTCTTCGATGCCAACAGCCTCGGCAAGTGGATTTATGACTGGACTGTGTACAAGATGGGACCAACAACCCCTATCTCGGACATGGCTGGTGACTTGTGGCTGCTTCTCATCAAGCTCTATGGTAAGGTCAAGAAGGCCGAGGATACCGTGATTATGGTGCGCACTCCAGAGGCCGAGGAGACCCTTGACTATTTTATCAACGTGGGCAACAAGCTGCAGGAGAAGTGGCTTAGTCTCCTCAAGCACTGTGAGAAGCCAATGCTGGCAGCCGGCAAGAAGAAGGACTCTAACAGCCTTGGCCACAACTCGGGCGTCAAGTTTGTTGAGACACTTTTCGGCCGTGACAAGCGCCTCGAGGATACCGAGAAGTTCATGGCCAAGGTCAGGGAATTCATCCTCAGGTTTGACAACAACTGTGAGAGCATTATCCGGAACCCCACCCGATAGAGACAGACCGGGAACGTGATGAGCCCTCAAGGACACGACCCATGGTGCATTCTACAATCCTATTGCCACAAACCCGGATCTTGCCGAGGCGGTCTCTTTTGTCTTAACTTTATCCAAGCTTATGGACATGGACCCGTTTCCCCAGGATCATTCTACCCGGATTGGATGCCAGTTACCAGACTGTGAACGAACCAAGGACAGCCGAGGACATCCGTTCGATCTCCTATGTCTTGCTGCAGTCACCTCTTCCTTCCACCCAATACCTTCACCAACTACTGTACCACTATCTCCCTTTGCGGGACACGTACACGGACAGTGTACTTTCCCTTTACCCAGATACCCATTCCATCTCGAAGCTTGCGAGCAGAAGATGGGGATGATCAAGATTCGACATGCGCTGAGGAGAAATGTCGAACCAATACCAAAGGATCAGGAGTGCGCTCTGTTTTTAACCAGTTCACCACGACAAAGGGCCTATTTGCTTCGTGCCCAGGATTTTCGGTGTCCTTGGCGGCGCCGGCGGAAATCTGCGATTTTGTTTCTTGCTTTTAGCACAAGACGGATACTCTTTGACAATGTGAGAAATTAGAGGGAAAGATTTTTATTTGACGGAAATTTGGATTGCCTTGCTTTTGCCTCGTGGCAAGTCGAGGACTGAGATATCCCCGGCTCTGAACTGTGCGCAAGCACGTCCAGGCCGGATGCTTTGGAGTTTGGTTGGTTTATAGTGTCGCTATGGACACGCTTATTGTAGTAATATTGATGGATGAAACTTGTGCACCTTCAGCAGTGATTCCTGTGACGTGAAAGCAAATTAACCCTTTCCAGCAGTGTGCTCGACGGCGTATCACCCTCACATAAGTAACCAGTTGCGAGGCCGAATCGTGCTACCTACCTCTACTGTCGTGTCAGCTTACGCCCAACATATATAGGCGACACAGATCATGAAGCTCGGCCGAACTGTTGTTCCATTTTCACAAACAAGCGCTTCGCCAGAAGCAGGGCCCCGTGTTTGGGAGCTGTTGGTGTACCCTTGCCCTCGTGTGTCTGACTAGAAATGATATTCTCTGATTGCGAAACCACGTATCTTCTGGTAAAATTCATGGGTGCGCACCCTCAAGAACTTGTAATGTGTAATGAAATTGGAATGCGGCGTACATAGACTACAACCTATTTCCAGATGCTCGATGTTGTCGTGCCAGAGCTTTTGCCCTGCTGATACGTCTCGTTTAGTCCATCGTAGAGATTCTTCACGCGCTCAATTTCCGCTACCAATTTCTCCCGCTCTGCCTCACTCTCAATTTCTTCGGCAAGCTCAATAAAGGGTTTGGCCTTGAAGAACTTGTTGTCCCTATTATACAAGGGCCGCGCCTTCAACTCTTCCTCCGTCTCCCCCGTTGCCTTTACACGAAACACTTCCTCCAAAATATTGATGTCGTGCGGGATAGAGAACCTCTGCTTGCTGTCCTCGTGTGTGAACAGGAAATAGACCTCCTTGAACCCTGACCACGCAATCGCGCTCAGACATAAGCTGCAAGGCTCATGTGTCGCGAGGAAGATGCAGTCTGTGCGGGGGTTGGGACGGGTGGAGGGATCCGGGAAGGATTTAGTGAAGAACTCTTGGATGCAGTTGACCTCTCCGTGGAGGAGGGGAGAAATGCGCTCGTTGTTGGTGGATGTCGTGAAAGGAGTGAGGTCTTTGGCTGAGAGGATGGAGGCGCCGAAGACTTTGGAGCCTTGGGATATGGCGGTGGTTGTGAGAGGGAGGATGTGAGTTGTGATGGTGGAGAGGAGGGTTGGTAGAAGATCAGAGGCTGCCATCTTGAGAATGATCAAGTTTCGGAATACTGGGAGTTTTATCGTTGTTTCTCTTGTTGTTGATGATGATGATGATGGTGGTTGTTGAGCTATTGGAAGCTGAGGCGTTCATATACCAGAGCTGGACGAGATAAGGCCGCCATCGGAACCCCCCGCTAGGCCGCTCGCCGGCGCGGGGCGATCCGTTTTCGGGGCAAGCTTGAGCTTGTGAACTGCGGAGAGCATTCGCTATGAGATAAGAGAGGCTGAGGCAGAAGTTGAGATTCTTTGCCTGACATGAGGTAGATGATTTGAATACGCAGGATCTTCCTGAAGGCGATGCATGACGTTCCGCCCGTCGGAGCGTAAGGACAGATGACACAGCCACTCCAAAGCACCAACCGGACACGTACTCATTGGGTGAGTTGGATATATAATTGATCAGCACAACTGATGTTATTGAAGCATGGAACTTCTTTGGCCCTTGACCCTTCCCTCGAAATGCTCGGAGGCAAGAAGAGTTCACGACTCACCATAAGCGAGTGTTTTCTCTGCAAAAGTGCATCTGGCCCTCTAGTGATCAGAATCCTCGTGAATGAGGAATAATTTCAGGACCTAAACCATAAGAAATGCATCAAATGGCCTTTCTTTATTCAGGGAACCCCGAAAAATCGTTGAATTGCTTCGTGGAGTGACTTATACAGCCTCGCAGATGACTAATCACGAAAAGCGCTCAGATTGGCAAGAGCGAAGCACCAAAAATTATCACGACTCAACCAGCGCACACAAGGGCTCGCGCTTCATCACAAAGAGCTCGCCAAAATCTCATCTACGCCCTCTGATGAGAGCCGAGGACCGAACTTCTTACTCTGCCCCGTGACTTTTCACTCATTATGCATTATGTCCGCCTTCTTCGGGCGCCGCAGTTTGACGCCTCCGTCAACGACAAGCTCCAACTCGTACTCGCCATTACTACAGATCTAGGCGATTCCCTTCTCAGTCTCCCTCAGCCAATGGAACTTGTTGTCACGGCCCATCAAATTGTCGACTCGCAAGAAGTTCAGTGGAACTTGTCAAAAAAGGGTCAGGTGGTCTGGATGCCCGGCTCGCGTGTCGTCAAGCCTGTTCTCAGTTTTCCCAAGAAGGTTCAAATCGCACTTTTAAGGCGGCAAGAAATCAAGCTATGCATTCGCGTTGTCAAAGAGAATTCGGCGAACTCGGTGCGGAAGATCCTGGGCGTTGCTTCTACGACTGGTGCGGATGAGGGTCTCGTGATGCCAGCTTGGTACACGCTTCGCCAGGGCCTGGATCCCGATCATTCTATTCTTCGACGGCTTGAAATGGGGACCAACAAAGAGAACGAGTCTCTAGTGCAGGAGGTTGAGATCCTGGAGGAGATTGGACAGAGTATCGCCAGGCATTTTTGGGACGGTGGTCTCACTGCCCTGTGCGCTATCGCAGCCACGGTAACCATTTCGACCGACGAGTTAAAGCATGGGCCTTGCGTCCGACACGTCCATGAAGTCCTTTCACGCGAAGGGAATTCACAAATTTTAGAGCTGGGCTGTGGAGTTGGTACTTTGGGCATTGGCCTTGCTACACTCAGCGCGAACTTGTCAAAAGACGTGTTGGAGACTGAAGGCACCTGCAACATTCTTATGACCGATGTCGAGGAGGCAGAGTCAACGGCTCGTTCTAATATGGCGCTTTTTCAAGCAAAGTTTGACAGTCTCGAGAAAAACAGGACAAAGCTGTCCTACGACAACCTGGACTGGGAGGAGGGTCGCCACGGGCGTTTTGTCGAGGAGATTCAATCTCGGGCCTGGGACCTCATCGTGCTTGCAGATTGCACATACAATTCCGACACTCTCCAGCCACTAGTTGACACTTTGTCTGCACTGCATGTTTCCAATAAAAATGCAGGGGCGACACTAGCTACGAAGGTCTTCATTGCAACCAAGCCACGGCATGACTCAGAGAGAGCCTTTGTGGGCTATATGAAGGCGGCTGGTTGGGATCTGTGTGAGGAAGAGGTCCTGCCTCTCCCACTCCTGGGCCGCGAACCAGAGTCCGTCGAGCTGTATCTCTACAGCAAGGCGTGAGGAGCACTGCAATGCAGCCCGCCTTCGACCCCCGTAGCCACACCATCTCAAACCATTGGACCATGTTCAGCCTTCATGCTCCTATGCCCGATCTGTTCCGCTGGATGTATGTCATGCTCATAATGATGGACATACCACATGATCTTAAGAGCCAGCACATCACCCACCCATTCACCAATGCCACCCGCCCGAATTGGCATATGAACAGAAGGGTGTTGCGATATCATCACTCATGCGAGGCCTCATAGTCTTGCATGCGGTGTGTATCGGTCGGGCTCGCGCAGGTCGCGACAGGCCCGTTCTTGGACCGGTGAAGCCCAGTCTGTCGGAAAAGGGTGCGAGAAAGTGAGGCTAGACGCGTAATCATTCGTCCGCCCGTTGCAGCCCATAGCGATGGCGTTTCTCGATGTGGTACCACAGCTACTCATCCTCCTTTGATACGCCGATGCAAGAGTACTGTGCTCCACAAACTCAATTGAACGACGGGATTACCAGTACACGCGCCAAAAGGTTAAAGTGGCCGAGAGTTATTGTCAATAGATTTCAAAACCACGGTCAGAAAGTACCAAGATACATACGACTTGCATTCACCGAGTGCGGTACACGGGTCGTTATGCATTACCCCGCGTGCTGTTGTGCACTATTTGCCATCACCTGCTTAACGCACGCCAGCCTGATGATGCCTGAAAATTGGCTATTGGAGTTGTATCGCTGGCCGTTTAGAGGCTGATGGTGTTCACCACTGCATGCCGATAGGCTGATAGCCAAAGGCGGCTTGCATGATGTATGCGTTGGCGATAATTCGCCCTGTCTTTGGGAGAAAACAAGCGTGCGGCTCAAAAGTGAGTCTACGATTGGATGGGAGACAATAAGGACAGAGGATGCGACTTTCTTAAAGAGCCCACGAAATCACCGGACGACTGGAAATATGTCGAGCGTGCCAGTCCTGTTCCGTACGCCAGTGGCCAGAGCCAGGTCCCCCAGCCTGAAGTCTTACTCTTCATCGCAGCTATGGCGGACCCGAAGAACAAGGCGGTGAATGGCAACCATGCTATTGACAAGACGCAAGTAGGGTCGAAAGCCAAGGTGAATGGCAACACGACTGCCTCCACCCCCGTCTCATCCCCAATCTCGCCTCCAGTGTCTCCTGCAGAAAGGACGAATCACCAGTCCAAGCTGTCGCAGGTGCTCTCACTCCTCAAAGATGTTGCCGACGAGTCAGAGGCCATCTCAGAATACGAAAAGTCTATCGATGTGCGCAAAGCCCTTGAGAAAGACCTCGCCCACAAAGAGAGCGAGGTCCAGAAGCTGCGCGACTTCAACAAGGATCTCATGCGCGAGCTGTCCGAGTGCAAGAATGAGTCAGCCAGCCAATCCAAGATCCTTCTTTCTGCATTCGAGCAGCGCTACAAGGTCTTTGACAGCAACAACACTGCTGTCGAGACCATGCAGGCCGAGGTGACTGAAGTCAAAGTCAAGCTTGAAGCTGCAAAAGTAGACGCCAAGAACAAGCAGGCCGAAGTTGAGAAGCTTGTCAAGAAGCTCGAGGAGACTGAGAAGAGTGAGGCAGCCCATATAAACGAGATCAAGGAACTCAATGCTGAGAGCGAGCTGCAACGGTCAAAGATCGAGACTGGGGCTACGGAGTTGGCGTCGTGCAAATCAAAGCTTGCAACTGCTCGAGCGGATCTCGGGGATGACATTTTACGCGAGTATGGGCCCGATGGTCTGCGAAAATTGTGAGGATACTTCCACTCTCTTCTCCCTGAAGTACGCTGACAATTGAGCCTAGGGGTCTCGAGCTCAAGGCACTGTCCAAGAAGTGCCATGCCCTTGCTCTGGAGTTCTTCAATGATCCGGACGGTGCAAAGGTACGACACATAGCACTCAATCAAAAGTCTCCCATCACTGACCTAGGCCAGGATTCTGTCACTGAGATTGCAGAGCTCAAGTCTCGTTTCCCCAACATCCCGCTCTCGACCGCTTCGACCAAAGCTGCCGCCAAACTGCGCTGTGCTGCAGCCGAGGCAGTCATTGCCGATATCCTTACGACACACATCTTCTCTCCTTTCTACCTGTCTCCAGACGCCAAAGCAGCCGCAGTCACGTTGCTTGATCTTTTTGGTGACGATGAGCGCCGTCGCTCTGTGTACCGTTGCCAGGTCCTCTCGTCGCATCAAGCTCGGGGCGAGGAGGCTGCGAGGATCGAAGCAGATATTGTGCGTCGGGCCAGCAATGAAGTGATGACCACACTGCATGCGCTCGTCAGTGCCGAGAAGCAAGCTGAGTTCTACGGCAGCAATGCCGTCTCTGGCCTGTTCAAAGACGCGCTGAAGGTGTGGTCTGAAGTGCAACGTGCAAGAGATCCCATCACCGCTGAGAGGCCGGACCTCACCGAGAGCTACCCACCAGGCAAGTACGATGAGTATGACGTGGCACCAACGATGTCACCTCGTTCACCCAAAGGAATGCCGGCGGCTGCTGGTGGCTCCGCTGCCATCCCCAAGGGCTCACATTTCGCAGCCGTGCTGTTTCCTCAAGTCGTCACCCGAGAGGACATCATCTTCAACGGGATGGTCCTCTGGACTCATCAGACTGAAGCACCCACCGCTCCAGCTGCATCACCTCCCCCACCTATAGTGAAGACAACTTCCGTGAACGTGAAGAGCATGCCTCCTATTGTCGGAGGCGGTGAAGGAGGAGGTGGTGGTGGTGGTGGGAGGAGGCATCAACGACGAAGGTCGGTTGTTGCAGATGAGGGAGTTGCCTTCAAGGGAAAGCAGAATGGTCATGGAGGAGGACATGCGAATGGAGGGGCAAGTGTGGTGGTGAATGGGAATTGAGTACATGTATAGCTCTGGTATGAATACAAACACACTCATTGACTAATGCAACCGAACTGCCTTGTCTGTTGAGGAGGATGGTCTGTGGAGTGAGGCCGTGCTTGTTTCCCCTGCGTCGATAACATCACCTGCTGAACTTCGTATTACATTTCAAGATTTGTCTTTCTGAACGAGTTAGGTGAAGGTTGTGCGGCCTTAATGCATCGTCCCATCTGCAGGTGTCATCTGTTGGTGGCACCTGAGCGTCGGCTCTCTGTGTTTTCGTCATCCATCCACCTTCTTACTGTAGCTAATAACACTATTCTACTAATCAATTTTCTGTCTCTTCTATCCAACTCGACTCATGATTTATAATGTCACCTTTTCAACTCTTTCATCTTCCCTTACGTTGCCTTTGACGCCAGCACATTCCTGCTTTCGGCTCCTCAATCCAACCTACCGCCTTTCCGCCGCAAGTCGCGTGAGGTTTTGACATTGGGAGAAGAAACCTTTCTCACGAACCAGACTTGTTGCTCCGAAAATGGAGCTTCAGGACTCTCAGGGCGCTCGGGTTTCTCCCACTCGCATCGATTCTCCCAGGTCGATTCCTCTTCCTGAGATCTACGTCACACCGGCTTCACCTCTATGCGATGGACCAGTCGAGCCTCGCGTTTCGCCTGTGATCAAGAACGAGCCACTTTCTATACATGAGAAAACTGCATTCGTCAAGGTACAGCCTCCGCCGTCTCTTGAACAGACTGTGAATCCTTTCCAAACTCCTGATGTTGATGCTGATGGGGATTCGCGTCTTCCGGATTATGAAGCAACCTCGCAAGTCGCGACTCAGCAAGGAAATATCCCTGGCCAGTTCATCTTTACCCAAGACACCACTTTCACAGATTTATCTGCTGAAGAGCACACCATCCTGACTCGAACTCCCATGTTTGCGGCTCGTGGTATTGTGATGAGCGACAGCTCCGGAAAGGAGTATGCAAACCTCGAAAAGCCGGCTGATAAACCTTCCGAACACCAAAAACATGGGAAACATGCATCAGGGGTTTTGGGTGAAGAGCCCAGACCCAAGCGTCTGAAGGGCAAGCATGTCAAGGAGGAACATGCTGAGAAGTCTACATTATTTGCTGGTGAGCCGCCTTTCGCCTTCCTCTCACCTAACAAGGACGCGACCACACGTCTTATTCTGAAGGAGCAAGCTATCGAAGTGTGCATGAGGACCATTGGCAAATGCAGAAAGCTTCTTGCAGACGAAATTGACCAGGAAGAAGAACATGATGAGGGCATCGAGGATATCATTGCGCGGATCGGTGAGTTTTCCGTCATGGATGAGTCTCGTCCTGACTACGTTCACACTGACTCGCTGTAGATAATATCGAGCAGAAGTCCCGTGGCCACCAAGTGCTTGTTGGTGTTTGTGGAGGAACTGGAGTTGGAAAGACATCACTGCTGAATGCATGCCTTGGCTTCGACGAGCTTCTGCCGTCTGGACAGGAGGAAGCGAGCACGGCTGTCCCTTGCCTTGTTTCCTACAATAACGACAACCGCGAGGGGTATGAGTGTCGAGCGGAGGTCTTCTTTCACGACAAAGAAACCATTACAGCAGAGCTTCAATCGTTCCTGAGAGCATTCGCCGAGCGGACCGATGCCGCCGAGTATGGAACGCTCTCAGAGGTGGAGGAATTTGAAGCTATTATTACCAAGGGAATGGATCGATTCTCTCCTGTCTGGAAGTTCACAGAAGCACAATTGGAACAGCTGCTTCAGATACAACCCGAACAGTGCGAGGTTACAGGTGACACCAGCCATCAAGATGCTTCTCTATCTGGGAATGCCGGTGAGAAGGCTGCGATTGAATGGGTCTTCAGCCTGAATCCTGACGTCCAGCAACTCCTGTCGGAGGGCATCAGGTCTTTGCATACATCCACAATACCAGAGCTCGCCAAAGAAGTAAAACGGTTCCTTGACTCTTCCGACTGTATTCATGGCAGCAGCACGGCTTTGGCGTTTGCCGCTTGGCCACTGGTCAAAGAAGTTCGCCTATATGTGAAGAGTGACCTTCTACAACAAGACATCTGCCTCGTGGACCTTCCTGGAGTTGGAGACATCAACAGCAGTCGCAACAGTGTGGCAGGACACTACATGTCGCGACTGCATCTCAACATCGTAGTCGGATCTATCGTACGTGGCAAAGACACCAAGGACTTCAATGAATTGCTTGGCGCCCAGCAGCAGGCTTCCATGCAACTGGATGGCACACTGGACAGGAATCATCTGGCCATTGTTTTCACCAAGATCGATGACATGCAAGCTCAGAAATATCACTTTCATAGTGCTGAGGACGAGAAAAGGTACAAAACGCTCGCAGATGGCATCATCCAAAAGAAGGCCATGGTGACAAGTATCAATCAAGACATCAAGCGCGTCGAAAGAGGGACCACAAAGGCGCGAAGCACGATGGAGAAAAAGAATGCAACAAAAGAATCGATTTCGAGGACTCGGAAAGCCGTCGCGAAAGTTTGCAAGTTTCAAAAGTCCTTGATTGCCAAGCGTGACATTGTACAAATCCAAGCAGAGATCCTGCGACAGCAACAGACTCACTTGGCGATACTTGCTCGCAACCAACATGTGCGCAGCTGCGTCGAAGAGAACTTTGGCAAGAAACAGAAACTGCTGGACATCCGTCGAAAGCCGAGAGCTGGTGGGAAGACATCTTCGACGACGACCGAGACACCCTCACAACAGATGGCTGAGATCTTCATGACCAGCGCTCGCGCCTTCTGGGAGATTGAGAACAAAACCGGAAGCAATCTTTGCGGTCTGCCCAATAAACAGTTTACTGGTGTTCCTGCGCTCAAGCAGTGGATCAAGAAGAATGCTGCTTTGCATCGAGAGGGACACATGGACGACATCCTCTCGGACTTGCGCGTTGTCTTGGAACTCATGGGCACATGGGCACGATCTGCCTCCAAGTCTGCGACACTACCAGAGAAGCGAATAGACCCTCGTATTATTGAGGCCTCTATCGAGAAAGTCCATGAGGACCAGACAAAGGTAACCATGCTCCTCGTAACGTCTGCCTGTGATGATCATTTTGTGCCCTCTACACTGAGCATTTCGAAGTTCTGTTTACACGAATGACTTCTCCACTAGTTGACCTTGGCTTGTTGCTGACATCTTCATAGCATATCATTGATTCGATCAATGACACTTGCGACATGATTGAAGGCCTTGACCCATTGGGAGACCGCCAGAGGTTGCAAAGGTTCTTCAAACGCCAGGAGTCAACCATCGTTGAGAGATGGAACCGCAAGTTCCCCGACGACCCAACAAACCATGAGACCCTGCACCACTCGACGTATGCCGCAATCGCTCACCGTAGCGGGTGCTTCAAGAGTGCTACTACACAAGTGTCCTATAACTGGACACAAAAACTGTTTGTCCTCCCTTTACCATCCTTGGTCCATAGCTAACTGCGATTCTTCGAAGCGCACAACCAATAATTGAAGGTCTTGTCCAATCTTGGCAGCGGGCACTGGTCGACGGCGTCCAGGATCTGAAAGCCAAGGCTTGCGACAGAATCCGTTGGCTATGGACTCCTTATGCCAGGGCGATTCTCAGAGAGATTGCACCCATTGACCCATCGTTCAAGACAGAGATAGCGGAGCTGGAACGCATTCTTGAACCTTCTGGTGTTTCTTTGGAAAAGGACGTGGTGACAATTGTCAGCGATTTCCAGGAGAAGGCCACCAGAATACATCATGAGACCATTAGTCCAACCCTTCAAAGTGGACTGCGAGAATGTTTCAGTCGAGTTTCCCGGATCAAGGGTACGGTCGACATGAAGAGCTCCCATGAAAAAGGTTCGACTGCTAACACATCATAGGCCAGGGAGGATTCCTTGCTCGGCAAGCCTTCCTGAAGGACGCAACTACAGAGGAGGCTGATTTCCTCTTCAACAAAGTTTGGCGCGCCTTGAACGACTTGATCAAGGATCACAGAGCTGAAGCACAAAGAGAGTTGCGTCTTTTGTCTTGCAAAAGCGTTGCCGAGGTCAAGACTGCAGTCCGCTTCTGGCTTAGGGGAGGCTGTGCCCATAGGGGCGGAGAGACCGTCTCCAAAGTCCGCGGTCTTGTCCGCAGCTGTTTTGATGACTGGACATTCCCAGCATCAGTTTCGGGACATGAGTTCTCCAAGAAGCTGGGGATCCCGGACGAACTAACCGCTGATGACTTTGGTCATGATCATGCGGTCATGTCAGTCAACGGAGTCAACTACTACGACAAGATCAAGAAAGGTGCCAAGGTCCTGGTGGGCAAGAATGCTTCTCAGAAAGTGAGCAAGGCTTTGACAGAGCTGACTTGTGCTTGAAACTTATCCGGAGGACGCTGTATCAGAAGGCGCTCTACCTTCGTGGAAGGTTGGTAAGGGTTGGAGAGGGTGAAGCGTGGGAGCACATGGGTTTCAAGAGTTCCATACCTGAGTGAGTTGGGGCTTCTTACCATATGGGCTTATATGAACGAAGAGATGAGGAAATCTAGCGTAGCTCGGCTCGATTGCTGTTTGCGTCGCTTGAAATCAAGGACATACAATCTGCTCGGCGGATACGATTTTCGCCATGGACATCTGCTGGTAATGAAGAATAGAATCAGAAGTTTTTTTCACCATGTGCGTATGTGATAACAAACAAAACGAATCGAACCGAATGCTGACTCAAGACGATTCTTCTACCGAAGTCCCACTCATGTGCTCGAGTCTTCCGACTGAAAGCCCGTGATACTACCTCGGATCTTTCCATTCTACAACGCCTTTGACTTGTAGTTCCGACCTTTGTCCCTTGCATACAGGAGCAAGCGAGCCACTCATCTTCCGACGGTAACTTCAACCGCCAGGCTGTGACGGGCACTTTTGGCCTGCTACTGGCATCTGAGGGGAAGGAAGGTTCTTACCTGGATGCTGAACGCTACTGTCTCTCCCAACTCTACGCCCTAATTTCCGTATGTTAGGTCCATTTCTCGACATACTCTGGATTTACAGTAAAGAAGGGATTTACAGCCATCCCACCGTGATACCGAACCAAGGTCATCCAGGGAGATACAGAACTCGAGGAGGATTACCGATCCTACTTCTCCAGACTGCCGAGGCAAGCGGCAGGTGTCCTTGTAAGGCTGCCTTGTAACCCTCTATCCCTATCACCCCAGCGCGCAACGTCGTGTAAAGGCCTCGATGTACCCAACTCAAGAGAGCATCCAGAGAAAGCCAGTACTTTCCCCCACATCAGCAATTAGGGGAAAGATGGCGTATTTCCTCTGCTTGCCGGTCTGCGATCAGATGTCTTCGCTTCTGGATAACAGCTCCTGGCGGAGGCAAAAGATAAGCCTTAATTTTGCAGACTAGGCTAGGCGGATAGCATACGGAATTCAGTGTGCGAATGCTTGGATATTGACTTGTATATACGATCACTTCTCTTGGAGGAAAGAAAAAGAACTGTACCTTGAACTCTGGGTTCGTAGACACTTACACGCTCAGAAAGTACCAGAGTATCGAAGTCGCCGCCGCCGTGACGGGCACCAAGCACCACCATCGTGACCCATCGGTAGGTTTCACACCTCTTCAGCAGTACAGCACGCTCATTCGTCCTGTGGAACGGTACATCCAGCATTAACTTCTCCAGAAACTAGCAGAGGTGTTCCCGCCCTTCCTCCAAGCCTGTAATCCAGCGCTCTCTCAGGTGGCACCGACTTGCAAACCTCGCGGGAGAAACCCAAGAGTGGACTTTGCGAGCCTTGTCCTTGCCCATCATCCAAAGGTCAGATACCCCGAAGACGACTTTGTACTGCCTGCCCAGCGCATCGAGCTGCGACGTCCCCTGATCGAGGCGTAAGATGCACGAAAGGAAGCGCGTTGTAGGTCGGAGAAGGAACTTGATGCAGATTTGATAGTAGCTGGGCCACCAGCTCGGTTTGGATGTGATGGGCTGACACTGTCATCGGAGCGCAAATGTGTCTAGCTTCTCCAGTGAAAGGCTGGGGAGGGCGTGGAGAAGTTGTATGTCGACGCTGAGGGAAGACCAGGAGATGCGCTCGTTGCTGTGTTGCGTTGAGCCTGTCAGGGATAGAACGAACGTTTTCAAGTCATGAAGGGGAAAACTCACCAATTGATACCCTTCATTCCCTCACTGTAGCTCCGGCCAAGAGGTAGGCTTTATATTGTCTCCTCATCTTCGCTGGTCAGGGGCCAGGCAGGCAGGCGTGTAAGCACTGGTGATCTTGGGGTCCCGGCACGCTGTCAAGGTATAGTACAGTATGTACAGTAGATGTCACTGATTGCGGCTATGCCTGCATCACCGACACACTGACTCGGACAGTCAGCTTACTCACACTGGGCGCACGTCTTGCCGCTGCTGTGGAAAGTCTCTGGACGTCAGTAAAGGAGGGATGCACACGTCTTGAGAAGCCAGTCTACAGTTCGAGGCTATTGACTTCACTTTTCATAGTCGAATGGATACTATGATTTGAGAAACCATGGACACAGTTTGATTGACTACCTTAGCTAGCTACCCCAATTGAAGAACTGAACAACCCTGCTTTACTTGGAGCTAGGAACGCACTGGGAGTAGTAAGGGTTCATCTCAGTGCAGACACCCTCGGCACAGGCAGTGGAACCGTTGAAGTTGATACCGCCGCACTGAGCGTAGAGAGCGTTGGCTCCGACGTTGCCGCCGGCGTTGCAACCGTTGCTGGGAGGCTGGGTGGGAGCGGTTTGGGCGCGGGTCGAAGTGGCGAGGGTGGTAGGAGCGGCAGATGAAGGAACAGAGGGAGCAGACGTCTCGGACTGGACGGGCGCCTGGGTCTGGGTCGGCTCCTCGGGCGCGGCAGATGCAGTAGGCTCCTCGGGGGTGGTGGGAGCAGAGCCACCGTTGGCGAAGGAGTTGGCAGGGCCCGGAATGGTGTACTTAAGGTTGCTGGTGTACGGGTTGAAGAAGATGCCCGGGTCAGACGAGGTGTAGAGGTCAGTGGCGACGACACCGGCAGGCTTGGCAGTGCCAGAACCAGTGATCTCGAGGTTGATGCACTGGGGGTACATCTGGGCGGCGTTCTGTCGGTTGCCCTCGTGGAGAGCGATAATCTCGTGGCGGAGGACGTACAGGCCGGGGGCAACACTGGGAGGGATGGTGGTGGTCCAGGTGAAGCCATCCTCGATCAGCTCGTCGGTGACCCAGCGGCCAGGAGCCTGGGAGCCATCGAGCAGGCCACCCTCGTTGATCTTGAAGAACTCGAGGGAGGTCTTATCGACGGTGCTGCAGTCACCGTTGCAGCTGGCGAGGTAGTCGATGATGGGACCGACGTGGGACTGCGGCCAGGTGTCCCAGGTGATGGTGATGGTGTCGCCGGCGGCAACGGTGGCCGAGTTCGCGGCGTTGGTGGCGCCACGGTGGCAGATGATGTCGGGGTCCTGGAGGGAGTCGGCAAGGACGAAGCCGTTGTCCTGGACGGTAGTGGCCCAACCGACCGAGTCAGGAGACGGGTTGCCAGGCTGGAAGCCGGGGAAGACCTCGCCGTTGATGGTGATCTGGGTGACGTGACCGTGGGCGTTGACGAGGGCCGGGGCAGCAGCGACGGCGAGGAGGATGGCCGAAGCCTGAGACTTGGTGAAGAAAGGCATGGTGTCGGTTTTTTCTGGTATGAAACTTGCTCAGTCGACCTTTTTTTTTCAAGGTCAAAAAGGGAGGTTTTCTGAAGGATTGTGTTCGTCTTGCGAAGAAAGTCTTGAATGAATGTGTTGTGAAGCTGCAGTCAATGCAGAAGCGAATGGAAAGTCTTTGAAGAAAGAGAAGAAGGAATGTACAGCAAGTGTGAACAGAGAAGAGAAGCCAAAAGGGCGTGAGGAGAGAAAGAAGAGAAAAAGTAGGACTGAGCAGCGGACGAGCCTCACGATATATACTCGACCGTGAGGCCAGGATGGACACGATGACCAGGCGATCATGGGTACAGGCATCGTTCGGTTCAACGGTCCGGTTGGATAGCCGCCTGGTCCACAATCGAGCAGCTGGAAGGGTGCAAGACGGGCCACGATGGGCCCAAGAAACATTGGCCTGTCGCATGATGGACAGTTGGACCGGGGGAGGGACATTGGGAAGGGAGGCGAGTTGGAGAAGTCCAAGCGTTTCAGCTTTCGTTTCCCTCCTCGCGGCCACAACCAATACGTGACCAAGAGGGTGGTGGGTCGATTAAAACATAAACAGACAGCTTGTCACTGGACAGGCTTGACAACTAAGCTTGCTTTTGCAACGTGCAATCAATACCTTAAAACATAGTTTCTCCCTTGGGCCAATATACTCCATACAACCTCGGTGTCTCGGATACCCCCAACTTAAGCTTCTTTCACCGCTCACCACCTCGACCGTTCAACACTACCGATCGTGCATGAACAGCATAGTAATCACCCCTCCTTCTCCTTCTTCTTTTTCTTCTTCACCATGTCGTAAGCCAAGCTTGCCTTCTAATCTACACACAGTACTGTCTGTACCTGGCCACACAGCACCTTGCCAACTTGGAAACACGCCGAGAAAAAACAGGGCATTGGAAATCACTCCATCAGGCGTCAAATGAAACCTCAGTGCCCTGCAAGTGACAAGCCAGCCACCATGCGCGGCATCCAAAAACAAGGGCGTAATCAAAGAACATCTCGTTGGAGTAATGCACGTAGAAACGCCTGAAGAAGCATAGATCCTGACACACACACCACATCCCTGCACGGAAGAAATTGTTTCGAATAGACAGACTGCCAAGAACCGTCTAAGCGCGCTCGCACATAAGCGAAGAGGACAAACAGGAGAGGGGGCGCAAAAGAGGAGATGTTAGCTGCAGGGGTTTTTTTAGTTGTACTTCTTCTTCTCCAACTTGAGCCCTGTTAGTCTGGTCCACGTGTGCTTCATCTGAACGATACATTTTGGTTTCATCTTCTTTTCTACGGAGTACCGACGTGGGGCTTTCGATCCGCACTACTTACAGCTCTCAGGGATGTCAAAGGTTAGCTTGGTACCTCAGGTGTTGATCGCGCTTAACTCGAGAGGGCAGTGATGATCAGTTACTGTAAGAGCTGCAAATCCTTGCCAGATCTACAGTGAAGTACCACGCTAACCTTTAACATCCCTGAGAGCTGTAGACTACTACTCTCTCCAGTCTTCCCGCCACAGAGATCCGCGAAACTTGCCTGTTGGGGTTTAGAGAAAAAAGGGGGCGGTTGGGACACTAAATTGCAGTGCCGGCAGGGCCTCCTGTCACGGTTGGTACATACAGCACATATGATACTGTACAGTACCAAGGTTGCAGTGCAGCGCAGTTATACCGTGCCGCGCACGATGTGAGGTTGCATTGCTGATTTGGCGCACGATCCTTCTCATCAATGATTGCCATACGTGAATCATATTATACCTGCGTCAAGGTACGGCAACCCAGACGCATATCATCATACCCCCTCTTACAACTATAACCTGGCATTCCCACTATTACTGTACTTGTTTCCTGCCCACGACGCATCTCGCCTAGCAGTCTTCACCACTGAACTGAACTCGTAGTTAGTCTAGTCTATCCGCCTGCTGTCTCGGTACTCTTATTAGGCAATGACCTCCATTTGGCAGCCAAACTCCCACTGCCACATCCGTCGCAGGCCTGCAGATGAAACTCCTTCTCTGAGCAAACAGCGCCAAAACAGGCTGTGATGGAGCATGTGCAGAAGTCCAGATCAAAACAATCCTTTCTCCACTATCCAACCCCATGGCGCAAATCGCTCATCTCGGATGATGTCGAATTACATAGAAATTGAATTCAACCGAACCGAGGCTAGTATGTACTGCAGACAGACAACCAGGACTTGGTGGCGGCCTCCAGAGTGCTTCACCAACAGCAGACAGACCTTGCATACTAATAAGGCACAGTGTAGAAGTTCCTGTTAGCAGAATGAAAAGACTTACAGTAAATGAAGGACGAGCATAGGTAGTTACCCACTCTCTCCGACTGGCCAGGATTGAAAAAAAAAAAAAAAAGTATTCCTATTCTCGCTTGCATTCCACAACCATTCCCTATGCTTCTTCTTCCTTCACTCTGGGTGCTGTCGTGTCTAGATACACACCGGAACAATTCTGCATAGCGCCTACAAAATAGATTGAGTAGAGCATCAAAAACAAGCATAAACCCAAGGAGGCACATGATCTTCTGCCTGTCCAGCACACATACAGTATCACTTCAAGGCTGTGACAAGCCCCGTCTCCGGGTCTCGCTCCACGCCAGCTCCAACCGCTACTCCGCCGCGTGAGACACCAAGCCGCATCACCTCCTTGCTGACACGAGCCCAGTCACCCCAGAACGCATGTCCTCTAATGTCCTCGTCACACGTTGCCGTCATCCCATGTCCCAGGGTCACCCCCCAGGCATCCTCCACCCGGATCGCGTGGCTGGCCGTGCGAGCGTCTCGCTCCAACATGACAGAGTAAACCGCCCCGGTGTACCGCACCAGCCTACCGGCCTCGACGTTGGCAGGGAAGTCCCACGTCTTGCCGCCGTCGAGGGAGATGGGATGCCAAGGCGTCACGAGAAGCGACCCAATCCTGCACAGCACCCCTTGCTCGACCGGCGTCTTCAGCACCAACGCCACCCTCCTGGGTCCCAGGGGCGTCCTCACCCGCATCCCGCGGCGCACTCGCTTGATGCTCACCCTTCGCCCGGACGCCAGCTCCACGGCGGTGGATCCCGCAAAACAAGGTGCGGAGGACCTGTTGTACTTGGAGATGGAGATGGACGCCGAAGAGACGAAGCTGCTCTTGCCCAGTTGCCTGTTCCAGACCTGACGCGATGGCTTCGGCGGGGGAAGCTTATCGAACTTCTCGTCAAGCTGAGCCAGGCATCGCTTGAAAAGTGGACTGCTGATTCCGTATCGCTGCGGGCCAGGGTCCTTGAACGAGTTGCAGATCTGACGGGTGTGCGCGTTCACATACGAGAGGAGGTAGTGATAGCCCCAGCGTTCGAGATACGCAGACTGGGAGATTGCGAGTTGCACTTGGCCGGCAGGGTCCTCGCCGCAGATGTCTTCCATCAGCGCCTCGTTGTCCTCGTCCGTCTTGGAGAAAGCAGCAGCTGGGATCTTGTCGATGAGGGACTTGAGCTCCTGCTGCTTTCCTGCGAGCGCTACATTGCGCTGGGTGCACTCCAAGTCCTTCTTCAACTGAAACATTGACAAGATGAAGGTGCAAAGCTGGGCTCTGGACTCATGGAACGCAATCTCGGCTTCACTCAGTTGCCCTGGCTGGGTGAGATCCGCTGAGCTCTCGAACGAAGCTGCTTCTGGTGCGCCTTGCGAGGAGACGATGTTGGCTCTCTTGTAGTGTAGACTGGCCGACATCATAGTCACTTTGGCACCTCTCAACTTGTCGACCTTCAGAAACACGTCGCGGGATTGTCCATATTGCAGGTTCCCCAGCGGGAGGCTTAGCTCCTCCAAACCTCCAGCTCTCTGGACTGCGGCGCCCACGTCAACACGCGGTCCCATGGCCTCTTTGACGACCAGAGGCGGTACATAAGTCAACCGCAGTGTCGCCTGCGTGGCGTAGGTTGACTGAAGGTTGGCCACGGCGTGGTTGAACACCG